>CAWUHX010000018.1:0-600000 GCA_963922205.1 Romanomermis culicivorax | reverse complement strand
TGACTTTTTCGCCCGTTGCGGCTAAGTATGCCTACGGCTTTAGTCTTAGGAAAGATTCGTTCAATCATAACCGCCAAATGATTTTCATCTCGCAATGAAGTGTAAACTTTAAAGTTGAATTGTGAATCTTTCGGCACCATGTTCCTCACACAGATTCCTTAAGGCAATGGCCATATCCAAAGTGAGTGGAATGACAGAAATCAAAAGAAAATTAATTGAAATCAGCCAATCTTCAGCTCAAATTCAACATTTTCTGAAACCATGACTTTGCTATTCAGATAGTGGTGAAGCATTTAATTTCAGATTTATACGCTTGTTCGTCACATATCCGAATCTGCAGCTACGTATGGAACTATCCGATTAATTAGCGAGCAAGGTAATGAAGCACTACACGCAAAAATTCGTAAATACAGTAGAACTTTTGCCAGAGTCCGATATGAACTTGAAAATTTGAAGCTGGTGATAAATTGCAATGCTGTAGCCAGTTCAGTTCCCACTGATGCCAAATCAGACTTCTGTTTTTCGAAGAAACTTCTAAAAGAGAGACCTACGGCAAGTTTTTCAGAATTCTTGCATCAATTTTTCAACAAAAGTTTGTATGTGAATTACAGTATGACAAATCAAAACAGGATTCTACAGTATATTTTTATTTTTATTTTTTTACCGCATTATTTTCCAGAAAAGGTTTGTATGTCACAATTAATTTATCTATAAAAACCTTTTCTATTAGATTCAGGATGGAACGGTTATTCTTGGCATTATGTTTGCGACAGTTCATCAAGTTATCCACAATCGTTTATTATTTTCTTCTACTTTTTATATGTTTGTTTAGTTCTCTGAATTTGTCCACTTCAATTTATGCAAAATTTATTTTTGATAACTAAATGACATTGATGAATACATCATAGGTGGCGCGACAGCGTCAACCTATAATATACTTGGCCCCCAAATTTCATGTCCCCCCCCCCTCTAGAGCCAAAACGGTAAGAGCTAGAACCTTCGGGTTTTTTGCATAATATCGGGCATAGGGTCAAACTATGGGGTGCCTTTTGTCATTTCGCCTCTATCTGCAAGTGGTGCTCGGTGGGGCCCCAAAAACAGGTAAAAAACGCACTTTTTAAGGTCCCCCAGTTCCACCATGCCCAGCAATCGGTGTGCCATATCCAACCTCCATACTTCGGCCTAAGCATCTTGGGGGTGTAATCTCAAATGCGAATTTTTTTTTGTTGAAATATGGCCTCAATTCAATTATATGGTTGTCCAAAGTCCCGGAAAAAGCCAAATTCCCCAATTTTGTTATATAATACTTGTGGGTTCAAAAAAATTAGTTTTTGCAGCATAATGCACTACTAATTTTTTAGCCGTTTCAAATAAACCTGTAGCCTTATTGGGATTTTTGGGCTGCAAGGGTTTTCGACCATTGGGAATTTGATGGACGCGGTCACTTTACACGAAAAATTATCCCGGGTGTAAACAAGCGTATTTCCGTGATTTTTCAGTGGAGAGAGTTTTCGACTGCGGGAATTCAATAGACGTCCTCACTTTACACAAATAAATTATCCACGGTGTAAACAAGCGTACTACCGTAATTTTCTTGTGGAGGGGATTTTCGACAACGAGGAATTCAATGAATGTGATTACTTTACACCAAAAACTATCCCGTGTGTAAACAAACGTATTTTCGTGATTTATTGATGGAAGGGGTTTTCGACCACGGGGAATTTAATGAATGCGATCACTTTACACAAAAGCTTATCCCGGTTGTAAAAAAACGTATTTTCGTGATTTTCCGGTGGACGGGGTTTTCGATCACGGAGAATTTGATGAATGCGATCATCTTATAAAAAAACTATCGCGGGTGTAAACAAGCGTATTTTCGTGATTCTTATGGAAGGGGTTTTCGACTACGGGGAATTCAATGGATGTGCCACTTTACACAAAAAAATTATTCCGGATTTAACCAAGCCTGTTTTCGTGAGCTTTCTGTGGGAGGGGTTTTCGACCACGGGGAATTTAATGAATGCGATCACTTTACACAAAAACTTATCCCGGTTGTAAAAAAACGTATTTTCGTGATTTTCCGGTGGACGGGGTTTTCGATCACGGAGAATTTGATGAATGCAATCATCTTATAAAAAAAACTATCGCGGGTGTAAACAACCGTATTTTCGTGATTCTTATGGAAGGGGTTTTCGACTACGGGGAATTCAATGGATGTGTCACTTTACACAAAAAAATTATTCCGGATTTAACCAAGCCTGTTTTCGTGAGTTTTTTGAGGGAGGGGTTTTCGACCACTGGGAATTTAATGAAAGTGATCACTTTACACATCGATTCATATTGAGTGTAAACAAATGTATTTCTGCGATTTTTGAGGGAAAATGTTTCTGACCATGGGAAATTCAATGGACGGAGTCAGTTTACACTAAAAAAGTCATTTGTGTAAACAAAGGTATTTCTGCGATTTTTTGGGTTGAAGGATTCTAAACCATGAGGAATTCAATAGATATGGTCACCTTTCAGTATCTTTACACCGTTTTTTAAGTACTATGCGGTTTACACATCCTTTACTTTTGCCGGAAGTGAGAATTCGTTGCTTGAAGTTTTTTTTTATTTTTTTTTGAAGTGCAGATGACCAAATTTAAGACTTCAATGTGCTTCTATGAAAGTTTTTGTGCATGGTTGAGGCCCACTAAAAAGAGGTGAACTAGTTTATTAGAAAATGCCCCGATCGGGCAGAAAAAAGGAGAATATACTTGCTTCGACAGTTGCCATGGTAGAAAAAGAAGTGGACTAGATTTTTGAGGACTTGGGTCAAAGTTGGAAAAAGTTTACTTCCTTTATATTGGATTTTCATTCTTTCTAAAAAAAATTGTCTATGTCTGTGAAAAAGTATATTCTGCAGCTGAGTGCATCAACACACTTTCCAACCAAGGATGTGCATCTCTGAAATTTTTAGGAGAGTACAGGCGTGGACCTTGATGTTTTAGCATTTTGTGAGACCAAAAATTAAAAAAAATTGACCAAAAAATTTTTTGCATAACAAGTTTTCCAGTTTCAAAACCCTTGTGGAAATTTGTACCCTCGTGTCTCCTCTCACACATGTTTGCTTCCAATGGTGTTGAACATTTCACTGAATTTGGTGTCAACAAAAAGAATCAAGTGACATTTTGGCATAATTTTCTTGTCTCTAAAGCAAATAAATATGAAAATTTCCGTGATTCCTATACTCGAACTTAAACCTCAGTTTTAGTTAATCCTGAAGTGAGTATGATTTGTGCATTGAAAGAAAATAATTTGGACATTGTGAATAGCTTAAACTCAGGATCATCAATTTAATCCCGATGTTGAGATTATCCTCATGTTGGGTTAGTGCAATGAACCTCAGGTTCCTTTATCGTTCTGAAAATGACTGTAATATGCCTCCCTCACTATTTTTCAGCTAGTGTGAAAGGCAGGAGTTTTGAATTGGTCGGAAGTTAATGCTATCGGTTTACCATTTCTTTACACTTGAAGTCAGGTGCATATAATTTTCATACAGAAAAATTTTACTGTAGTTGATGCCAGTTGAAGGACAAAATGCACGATGCTGCAGAATATACTTTTTCACAGACATAGACAATTTTTTTGAGAAAGAATGAAAATCCAATATAAAGGAAGTGAATTTTTTCCAACTTTGACCCAAGTCCTCAAAAATCTAGTCCACTTCTTTTTCTACCATGGCAACTGTCGAAGCAAGTATATTCTCCTTTTTTCTGCCCGATCGGGGCATTTTCTAATAAACTAGTCAAATTCTGGCTGAAGCAATTCTCAAATCTTTCCTGCAATATAATGCATTCATCATTGTAATCATTATGTATGACTAGGACAGGGAGAATTGAATAAATCGGATAGGGCAAGCAATCTTTCTGCACACAACGAGGTTGGAACGATGTGATCTTCAGTGTAGAAAACACTGTTTCAATTCTTTTTTCCAATCTAATATTCTTCGCTGAATTAGCATCAAACAGTGAAGCACTCTGATGGACTCGAATTCTAGGGTCATTGCATTAAATTTACAAGGGAGTGCATCATACTTAGTCCTTTGATCCCAGATATCGAGTCTAGGATAGCCAAAAAATGTTTCTTCAACTCGTCTAAATTGTGGGGTTTGGCATTTGAACTCACCCAGGTCGGCGTTTGACCCGATTAAAATAATGGTGTCTTTTCAAGATGAGCCTGGAAGTACTCCGCCAAAACACAACCAATTGGGTATCAATCAATAGATTTAGTTCAAATCAATTCAAAAATATAACTTGTAATGATGTGCTGTCATGTTCCACGTTATGACCGGTTGAAGTTTTTTCGACTTTATATCCGACAATTTTCTCTGTTGTCACAAACTTTAAACTTACAAAGTTTCCTATGCAGGTGATAGCTTGTCCGAAAACATTTTTAATTCTCTAACAAACTTCAATGTTAACTGTCGAAAAGTGAACTGCTTTAGTTCAATCGTTATCCAGGACCAGAATACTAGCTCAATATAAAAAAGCTTCTATGTGTTTGTCAAAAACGAAAAATATGAAAAGAAAAACGCCAAAATAAGACAAAACTATAAAGAAGATAGTGAAATAATTTATTTTCATGCGTTAATTTACAGCACGCATTTATTGTTTTCTTTTCTTCCAATTGCTTATTGCTTTGATTAGCCTGTTTTAGTTTAGCTGGTTTAAACACATAACCATGGTTTTGAGGTTGGTCATGTTAAAAACCCTATATGAGAGGGTTTAAAAAGCCCAAAAGTGAGAGCACTGCTAGTATCTTGATGCTCCTATGTTTATATTGTATAGTGAGGGGGTTTAAAAGGTACCCCAATAGTGAGAGCGCGGAAAGATTGCGTTAAAAATTTTTTCGAAATCTAATCAATTGAAAGTATGACTCATACAAAAAACTTCTAAATGCACACACTCTTCACGTGTCAAAAATAGTGCCTAAATGTGCAGAGATATCTTTCTTACCTTCTTACTTACCTATGTCATTCAATCTTAACTTTTTTTCTTTGAATACCAAAGGTCTTAATAATGACACAAAAAGCAAAAATATCTTTACAGTGATAAGAAAAGTACGCTTTGACATAATCTTCTCACAGAAAACTCATATCACAAAGACAATACAAAACCGAGTGAAAGTGGAAGAGGGATGGGGGCGGGGGGATGAAAATTTTATTTCTCAAACAGATCTTCGACGCCTTTGGAGACAAAGTGAACAGATTCCTTAATGATGAACAGGGATACTATCTATTTTTAGAACTAAATTTGGACGAGATTTCACTAATTCTAGTGATGTTTACGCGATCGTGCCCCAACACCGCCACCGTTCCAACTCCGCCACCGTCCCAACTCCGCCACTTTTTTGTCCTAACTTTCGCAATTTTTCAAAAAGTTTGTTTTTTGTAACAAAGTTTTTTTTGTAACTTAACAACATGACATTGCTAATTCATAGGATGGCAAAAACTGATATCATCATTAAAGCAATAAATACATGGTATATCTATATAATCTTCGTTTGTATAGTCGTACTTAACTATACAAACGATTTTACCGAAATAACCAAAAATAGAACAACGAGCGTGAGACCGGAATTTACTTCATTAGCATATTACCAAAATAACTGTGTGCTTTGCACATTAAAATACAAATATACGTGTCTGTTTTCATTTCTTGTTGTCAATTGATTCGAATTTGTGTAATCAAATCATGGGTAACTTTGGTCCTATTGAAAATTTTATGAATCAGGAATTAAAGAGTGATTTAGTGATAATTGCGGCGCGTAATGGTCCGGATTTGTATTTTGTGTTCCAGAAGAAAAGTTCTAAACGTTTTTCAAACAATGGAGCATCGCTTATATCTTAAAATATTGTTCATTCATAGATCTGATAAGCACATTTGGTTAAGTTTAACGTGTTACAAAAAATAAACTTTTTGAAAGATTGCGGAAGTTGGGACAAGAAAGTGGCGGAGTTAGGACAGTGGCGGAGTTGGGACGGTGGCGGCGTTGGGATGGTGGCGGTGTTGGGACACGAAAGTGGCGGAGTTGGGACGGTGGCGGAGTTGGGACGGTGGCGGAGTTGGGACGGTGGCCGTGTTGGGACGGTACCGTCTACGCACCTGTGAACGGAAAAGATCGAATGATTTCCTGGAATACATTATTTCACGATCTACAAAAGTTCAATACCAATGAACTCCCGGTTATACTTAGGAAACCTTAATATAAAAATACATCCTAAACTTGACAAGACTGGGGAAAAAATTTTTAACCACAAAACAGCTTCAATCTCTGAATTTTTGAAACAGGCTTCAAAGAGTGACCTGAAAAATACTTTCAGATCCAAACACCCAAACAAAAAAGGTACACATGGTCCCAATAAAAACCAGTAACAGTAAAATGTATACTAGATTATTTTTTTGCTTCGGAAGAGTTACTAAGTAAATGATGTCTCTAATTGCAATATGATCAGTGGTTTTTGATCTGACCACAATGCAATAAAATTTCAACTAACGGGGAAAATATGCAGGAAAAGAGGACTAGGCTTCTGACATTTCAACAACTCTTTGTCAAAAGATGAAAAATATAGAGTGCTGCTACAAAACACAGTAATGCTGGCAGCCCGTGAAAGTGAAAAGCATAAATTTGACCAGTCCCAAACCTGGGACTACATCATTTCAACACAAGAAGACATTTTATAACAAATCAATGACAGAATGAGTTCTAGAAAAATTGATGATACGATATATTTTCGTGTGTAGATTTTAAAGTAATATATTTTACATTATCGCAATTTTTCCATCATTGTGACACACTTTGAAAAAATCGGGCGTTTACGAGCAGGGCCGGGCTTTTTGGCTTGGGCCGTGGTGGGATTGGACCTGGGCCGAGAGGAGGGCTTATGCGTGCCGGGCCGGGCTGCATTCTCGCTGCCCGTGCAGGTCCCTATTTGAAATCAATTAATCTTCGACAGCATCCCACGCTTTCAGGATTCGTTTCTGCTGGTTCAACATAGGTGAAAAATGATCAGCATAATTTTCTGAACATGTCGAAAGCCTAAATTATTGTTTCGGAAATTCGCGCTGAAACAATAATTTAGCTGGAGTTCAGAATTCCTATTCATTCATCAGTCGTGATAGCCTATAAAGTTTGTGGTGAAGATACATTATTCCGAGAGAATTCGCTTGCGTTTGGACTAAATACGATTAGGTAATATTATATTCATTGGCAAGGCGCGACGCGCCGAAAATTTTTTGCGTTTTTAGGCCCTAAAATGTCTAAAAATCAAGGGAATTCCGTGTTGACCAGTCAAAAAGTTTGTGCCATTCCAAACTTTTCGCGTCAAAAACCATGTTTTGGCACAAAAAACACTGGGGAAAAGCCTGTACGGAAAGACATAGGGGCCATTTTTTCATTGCAGCTGGTTCATTCCCGCCAAAAAGGACGGAATTATATGATTTGTTGAGGGGTGGTCTTCTTTAAGACTCTATCTTTAGGATTATGGTTGATTTGATCGTAGACTATTCATTTTCAAACGAGCCTCGGAGAGCAAAATAATTCGTACAAATCAGTGAGCGGCCAATAAGCCATGCGTCGTAGGCGGAAATCGTTCTTTCACAATTTGTTCCTCAAACTGCTACAATCAATTCGAGAAAAAAAGAGGTCCGTATAAGTAGGTTGTGTATTATTTGCATGAACATCTTTCTGCACGCCGAAGCTCGTTTGAAAAAAACAGACTATAGTTCCAGTTTAATTTCTTGTACTAATTCGTCGCAAACTGTCTGGAAGCATATATAAGAAACCCTCATTGTCAAATGTGATGCAGTCTATTTTTGAATTGATACTGCGATCATATTTTACTAACAATTTTATTGAAAATTAAAAGATTAAAGAAAGAAAACGGTTAAAGACGGTTAAAAAATGGAAGTAATACGACATAACCTACAGTAATGTGTGTCTCTCTGAATTTCATATTCAGAGGTTGGAGTGCCTTTGGCAATTCTCACTTTATTGCTAATGTCTGATGGATGCTCTTATAGAAATTAAAGTATTGCTGTGTAATATTATTTATGAACGAAAAACTCCTCAGATTGGTTCATCCCCCTGGTAGTCACGCCCAAATGGCCAGGCAGGGTCCAGCCGTGTGCCACTCATCTACTTGCAATAAATACATATGTTAAGTAGATGAGTGATGGGGCTTTCTTTGGAAGGTTTCACGAGCATTCAAGTTGATTCTCACTCAAGGTTCTCAAACCTTTATTGGGTTTTCCATAGGATCCCAAGCCTGGCCTACTCAAAGATTTAAATGTAGGAAAGTAAAAAACATGGCATCCCTATTGGATATAATGTTTTTAATCCTTAATGCGTCAGTATGAAATAGAGTTTGGTTTACTGCTGAATGGAATTTTTTAAGACAAGTTATTCAAAAAGCCTGTTATGGTATCGGCGGCACTGTTTCTATCTGCACCGACAAGCTTCCAAACGGTTTTTACATGGCCAGATCTTTTCATCACTAGATCTGTTTGCATTTTGTGACAAATAAATTAATAGAATGAAATTCTTTAGATCATAGAGGGTATTAACATTAAAAGAACAAGCAAAGGTTGGGACTCATGAATGGAAAAGACCGTTGCAGGGATTGAGGAGGCCAATAGAACTCAATAAAATCGGTGTCAGTTAAATGATGACTGGTGGCTTAGTGTCGATGTGTCCTCAGGTTATGTCATTACTCATAGTGAAGTGCAAGTTTATGATCAGCAGCCAGGCGAATTTGTAGCTTACATGTTTGATGATAGTGGATTGGCAACACATGTGAGTGTCTGAACAGCAGGGCATTTTATGCACCCGCAGAGATAAATCCTCTTGCTGAATGACAGAAAATATTTTTGAAGGTCTGACATAGCTCCTTATGAGGTCAAATGATAGATGTTGTGTTATTTAACGTGAGATTTTGCACAGCCTGTAACATGGGCATATTCCAGCCTTCTGTTAGACATTGCATGAAATACATGGATTATGTTCAGACCAATGTGGTACATGCACACTTTAGTTTTAAAAACCATGTGGGTTCCTAGGTACCCACATAGTTTTTAAACTTCAGTCATTGAGTCATTCACTACCCTATTTAATCACTCAGTTATAAGTTTGTTTTCGCCACCAATTATCATTTTCTCAATCTTTCCTAGTTTTGCCTTGAAATAAAATTTGGTAGCACTTGGAGGCGAACCTTTGACAGAGGAAGCAAATCCATTGTGAGGCGGCTTCAGTTGTCTATGAAGGATCTGAAGATATATTGAGAGTACAAAGAAATGAAGGTCAGTATTGTGTCATCACAATCAGTCTCAATGCTTAATTTTGAGGTTAAAACAGCATGTACGAGGTAACCTCGGCTGTGTTTGATCCTTTTTGGTTGTTAAAAAATGCAGTATAAATCTGCATAATGTCTGTATAAAAAGTTACGTAAAATATCCTGATGTAGTGTCAGGCGCAAGGATTTGTACATGATCCTTGCGAGATCTTCATAATGGAATTAATGCAGTGCACATAGTCTTGCATAGCTACAGAGATGTTACATCGGTCATACAACAGTCCAGTTTTAGTAAGCTCCAACCTAGCAAGGATCTTGCATTGCAATTGACTATACGTGGATCTTCTGTGGACCGTGAAGACACTGCTTATGATGAATGCCAGGACTTGGTCCTGGGTTCCATCTACTTCATTTTTGTCAGAATAGAACTTTGTTACATTCTGGAACAACATGTTTTCGACTTCTAAATCCAATTGTAACTGCAAAAAGTAGTGTCATGTGCCGACGAATTTCGCCCAGCATCACGTGATTCACATATTTTTCTGTTATGTTTTTCGCCACGTTTTGTTCTACAGTAACCTGCATTAATTTTGCGTTTCGTTTTTGTAATTTCTACATGCAATTTCTGTGTGTACTTTTTATGTTTCATTTCTGTTTCTTTTTCACACTTTTATTTCCGTTTCGATTTATTATTTTCCGTTGTGCACATAGACTACAGTATGCAACCCACTAGTCAGAATTTCCGTTAAAGATAAGCTCTCCGAGCTCATCGCTGTAATTGGAGCACAAAGTGCACCTCTTATCAGTAAAAACTAGTGACATTTCACAATGTGAAAAGGCCTAGTTGGAAATTCTCACTAGATGACGTTCCTATGCTAAGCATGGAGAGTGAAAATTCGCCCCAATGCTTAACATAGTGAACTGGAAAATGTCTATGTGACCATAGGCATCTTCTGCAGCAATTTCCCCTGCAGAAGTTAGCTTGGGGGTGTGTTAGCTAAGCCCAAGGCATACTGTAGATTACGGGGCCCTTTAAAAGGGCTTGTTTTGTTCATTTTGAGACTCACTTTTGGGCCTAAACTGTCTTTTGCATTTTTAGCTTACAACTCCGCATTTGTCAACATTGTTTATTATAATTTGCATATTTTGCCTGCGTCCGCTGCCCTTAGTTAATAAATTTACATATCTGCCTTCGGTCTCCCTTGCATTGCCAGTTACTGTAACCCAACCTTAGGAGTTTACCCTGTCGCCGTTGATTGAGAACTCCCGTCGCCTCCCCGAGGAAACTTTTGATACCGTTGCCCGCTGACCCGCATTCGCTTACCCTCCACACTGAATCGCTTTTGGATTATCAAACCCGCTTCCCCCCCATCCACAGGACCCATGTTTTGACCCTTGAACCCATCCCCCAGCGCCGAGTACTTTGAGATGAGGATTTAGTGAGTCTTCTCAGGGGTTGTTATTGTTGAGGGTATATTTGTGGGAATCCTCCTTAAGCTAGGTTTCCCTTGAGAGTACCCTCAGTTGAGAAAGTCCTTGGACCCTTAAGGTCAGGGCCAATAAGGAGATTTAGGTTGACAATCGGGTCCCCCACAGTAAGCCATTCCGCAAATGGCACCATCCCTCATTCTCAGTGAATGAGGACTAAGGGATTGCTTCCCCTGACCCGGCCGCGTTGTCCATTATTCTACAGCTGAACCATAGGACAAGGCCGAGGTACACCATAGGTTTTCCTGTGGTAGTACCAGCTGGGTTAGGTTCCCGAACTGAATACATAACCAGAGCCACCCAACGGGGTCACAGCATGTCACCTACCATGACATGGCCGTATTTTTTATGAGATATGGTATGGGTTTTGCTCATCAATGTGACTGATCACAAGATCTACTTAATGTGACATGGCTCCCAATTCAGTTAATGTGACAGTAGGCTGCTGCAATAGAGTAAGGATCTTATGTACGTGCATGTTTTGTGTTTTTTTCTTATGTTTTTGATATGATAATTTATATGAGGCTTTGGAACCTTCTAGATATCCCTTTCCAGACTTGAGATAGATAAAGACCCCAATCAAGACATGAATAACCTTAAGTTTGTTCATTCTGAACTAACACTGCGTTGAAACAGTTGTTTTACTTCCATTTTTAACCATACCCAATTTGTGATTTTTTCAATTTTATTGTATTTTCTTTATTTCTGTTCGATCTCCAAATTTTCAACCTTTTTTCCCCGTAATACTTTCGTTTTGATATTTTTGCCTACTTTTGTTTTCGATCAGTAAATCAGTCAATCAATAGTGAAATTCTGAAAGGCTCACTGTGAAAACAAAAGTTTTTTGATGCTTGGAGAACATCGTTATCTAACTTCAGGGGCGATTATTTCGTCAGGAAGCAGAAATTCTGGCCCACTTAATTTTTTTCACTTTTTCATAGCAGCAAAGGCATTCTTCCGAATGAAATGCAAAATAAAAAAATTTGAAGAAAAAAATTTTTTTTCATTTAAAAAATATAAAAAAATTAATTTTTGATGTTTCAAAACTTCATACACTCGCATATTTTAAATTTGGTCAGAAATTCAAATCTATAGTCTGCTTTCTTTCAAATGCTTGTAATGCAGAAATGCTGAAGGTAAGATGCATGCAGAATTTGGTGCTGAGATAATTTCGTTGTTGACTGTATGTTAGGAATCGATTAATGGGCAGCGGTAAACTGTGACTAAAATCTTAACTACACTCCGTTACTCTTTCATAAATAATTTCCGTTCTGTGCGAGAAATACCCAAAAAATGTTCGCTCTGCCCAGAAAAAGCTAAGCAAATGACCAGCGATGCGCCAGGTTTTGAGATTTCAACTTTTCCAAAGCACAAGAATCTTACCCCCAATTTTTTCATTAAATGAGAACCATGTGCAAAAATATTTTTCTCATTTTCAACTTTGTTCCTAACAAATAGCCGTCAATAATTCAGTCAGACTTCAATTGCCGCGTTTTTTCCCACAATACAGTGTAGTGTGTGTGCGCGCGGTAATTCAACAAGCAATGTGTACTTCATTTTAATATTTTTTCGGTTACAAGCATTTTGGAAAACGGACTATACCTGGTGCATTGACAATTCGAGGAAACCCAAAATTTTCATGCATGAAATAGACCAGTGTGAATATTGCTATGTGTAAGGACCAGTTCTAGAGATACTTTACTTGATCCTAAAACGAACGGCCGGGCAACCTACAAATGGGGTGGGCAAATAAAGGATGTGAAGCAGTAGCACAATTATGAGATCAATGATCACTTGATTCATCGACAAAAAAAACACACACTTGCTTGCAAATAATGAAACTCAGTTTAACTGCTTTCAAAATAAAATATCGCTTGCAAAAAAAAGAAACGCGGACTCGGAAAATCTAAGATTCTGCACGAACTAACTAAATCATGCTTTGCTTCTCTTTGAATACGGCTTCTGTGGCCACTCCCTGGGCGTCGTGGGAGGTCTTGCCTTTGTCCATCTTCTTCCGCCAATGGCTGCTTCTTGCTTCATTATTCTCACTAATTTGGTCACGCCTTCCAACGCTCTCCTAGGACTGTATGCTTTTCGTGTCTTCCCTATGCTTGCTTCCTACGGTGAGCTTAGCCACACCTCTGTGCTTCTGTACATGCTTCTGTATCTATTTCTTCTGTGTACACATGTTTTGTGGGACTATCGCTACCGTTGCACTTGAGACTACTGTCTGGCGGGGCTTTTACTTTTTACTGTGTGCAGGTGTTGTTTACAATATTTATGAGGAATTTCGGTAGCCGGTGGAATGTGTATTTTAGTGTAGATTCTATGGGACCAGCTGCCGTTGTGCAAATTAATTGGGGCGTCTTAATTGGGTCAATAGCAGCTACCAGGGTGTGGAAGGATCAAAATAAAGTATTTCACATAATTTTACAGGAATGTTTGGGTGTGAATCCCAGACACCCTTGAGACGATAAATTACGAAATGAAATAATATTTAATAAATGAATATCACATAGTGTATTCTATATATTTACAGTACTGCGTTAGCAGGTACGTTACATATGGCGAAGAATTGTAAATGTTCATTTTACACGTGATTAAGTCCTATGATCAGTGCAAGAATTATCGACTATATAGTATAGCTGAAACAAGAGCAAAAAAGTGTTAAAGGCTGAAAATTTTCGAATCCAAAGCTAGATTTTTAGGGTGACAGTATGGTCCGAGGCAGTTTACTTAAGTTGGAAATTCCCCAAAAAAAGTAGAGTCCACTAAACCCCATGGTCCCCACAATTTGTGACATGGATAGAAAAATTTTTCCGAAGTTGGTTTGGACTTCAGATGACATCTACACAGGTCGAAATCTGAGACAGTTGAGCGGGAATGATTTTCGAAACTGGACCACTTGGTGAGGAATGATCCTGCTGTCACATGCCGATCAATTTCCCAACATCACGTGATTCTCATCAAGCTGATATTTTAATTTTGTCCATCACTTTTTTATTTTTCATAATCCTTTACTTTATTTCATTTCATGTATTGTTTTGCACATGCATTTTTCTGTTTCGTTTTATTGTATTTTCCTTTATTTTATTGTATTTTCTTTCATTTTATTTCTTTTTGCACACAGGCTACAGTACGCCCTTCAGCTAAAAACTTCTACCAAAACGTGCTCCATGGGCTATTTTAGGTGCATTCCATGCAGCTTTTATAAGCAAAATTAGCATCATATTTTTACGCAAAAGCGACTAGCTGAGAAGTTTTTACTGAAGACGTTCATATGCTTAGCATAGGCACTTCAAGTCCGCCTCAGTGCCAAATGCATGCAAACCAAAAAATGTCTATGTGCTCATAGGCATCTTCTGCATCCTGTCTAGCTGCAGAAGTTAGCTTGGGCGTCGAGAACTGTGCCCAAGCCAGTGCTGTAGCTGACAGAGTCCTTAAAAAGACATGTCATTCTTGTTTTTTGCTCATTTTTGGGTTCATCCCGTTTTTCGTCTGTTTAGCTCTCGCCTCCACCACCTTTACTTTACTAAATTTGCATATTTTATTCTACATGGGGTTCGCCACCTACTTTAGATAAATTCGCCTGTCGCTTTGTGCCAGGTCATTGCCCGCATTATATTTCAAATAAAAAGAGTCACCACTGGCCTCCAGCATTTTATTCAGTTGAGGAATCGAGTCAGAGCACCCCCCCCCCACCCCTTCATCAACCAAATTGCCAACCAACCCCATCGCCCTTTGTTGAAACGTTTGTAGAAGCAGAACTATGTGAGTTTTCTCACTGAGTTATTTTTGTTGTGGGTATATTTTGGGGAATCCTCCGTGAGTCAGTTTTCCTCTGAGTTTTTCCCCAGATAAGTAGGGCTCTTTCCCCTCGGGTTTGAGCTAAAAAGGGACCTTTTGATTCACAATCAGGTCCCAGAGTTGGGTCATTTCATGGATGACCTTGTCCCTGTTCACACTGAGCACGACCCCGGGATTGTCACCCCTAACCTGGCAGCATCGTCCATTATTCTACAGCAGTACCCTCAGAGCAACACCAGAGTACCTATGGGATTCGCCTATAGCCAGTACTAGCCAGGTTAGGTTCCCAAAGCAGGAAAAGCCACCCTACAGGAGTCACAGCCTGTCATTCACTGACAGGATTATGTCATTCCATCAATATGATATGGTTTTCCATCAATGTGACTGGGAAACAACGTTTTCCACCTAACCTGACATGGCTTTTTCTATTTAGTGTGACACTGCCCATCAACGAGAAATTTTCAGCAATCATTACTGTAATACGCTTTGCAAGTTTTTTGTGTTTGAACTTACTTTCACTCCATTTGATCATTTCGAAACAGAAAAGAGACAAATACAAATAAATATTGTGAGAGTGAACTTTACCATTTGTTTACCATTTTGTCACACCCTGTGACACAGGTTCTTACTTCTTGATAAGCAAAGTCGAATCCCGAAAAAGTATAACTTTATTTGATACGTCGAAGAGGGGCAAAAAATGTGAGTTCCACAGAAAATATAGTAGAGGCGAAATTAATAATAAAAATAATCATAATCATCATAGCACCATTAAAATCGGTTTTCATACAAAAACCCAAAACTGTGTTGCAGTTATCGTAACATAAAGTTATGGTCAGAAAAACGGGTCACAAGAGATAACATGGTCAAACATTTATTTTTTTTATTTTTTTTTATAATTTATTACGAAACAAAAAAACGCACAAAATAGAACATATCGAGTGTAAAAAATATTAACGGAGACAAAAGAGTGACGAATGTTGAATATTATGACGTTGCTGCAGGTACATGGCTCAGTTTTTTGCCATGCACCATTATTTATGGATGTAGAGAGATATCATATCACATATGTTGGGGTCATCTAAGGTTTTCTTAAAGATTCTTAGTTCAGAGTTTAGAATATTGAGAAAAGCTTTAAAGCTTGGGACTTTTTCACTTCTTCTTGTTTTGTATACATAGAATTTTGCTAGCAGTAGTATTACGTATATTGTAGTTTGTTTTGTTACATTTCCTTCAAATTTTGTTCCTAATATGATATCGTAGTCTTTGAGTTGACCCCCACTGTTTAACTTCTCAATCATTCTTTCTTTTATTTCTATCCAGAAGAGATGAACTGCTTGACATTCACATAATATATGTAAAATGTTCTCTTCCTCAGTTTTGCAGTAGTTGCACAACTCTGATTCTCCGATTTTATATTTTTTTAACAGTGAGTTAGTGATCAGAATGTTATGTAAAATTCGGAATTGAAACTGTTTGTATTCATTCCCAATTTTAGTGTTTTGTAATACTTTCCATGCTGTATCAATGCATGATTCTTCCAAGAATGGAAATTTGTTTCTCCATGCCAGTTCCCCCTTTGGCACAGCTAACTTAGCATTTCTCATGTATTTCTTTACATTTTTAACTTCATTAATGTCCAGTGTTTGTGGGAAGAATTCAAATTCTTCTTTTTTGATATTGTAATTTTTTACTAGTGTTTTCCATTGTTTCGGGATTGAATGTATTATTTTGACATAGTCAAACCAGTCAATTCTGCAGCCCTCTTCTTTCAATGTTTCATGGTGTTTTATCTTCCAGTCCGTGTCAAACCCTGCAAATAGTTAATTAAAATCAGAATTTTGTAGTGTTAAGAAAAACAATGATTTCTTATCACTGATGATATATTTATTATTGTTAATTTGTTGAGAGACTACTTGCATAGGGGTTATGATTTCATAAATATTATTTGTTGGGATGTTTTTCACTGTCTCTAAAACTTGTTCATAAAAATTTGATACTTTAAGGTTTAAAAATTTGACAGAAAAGTTTGAATGGATCAAATTTTTTAACCCGCCTATTTTATTTAGTTCATGGGTTCCTATGGCACTCCATTTTCCTTGTGAGTTCAGAAGTCGAGCTAGCCATTTTGCCTTAAACGAAGTTACCATTATGTTAATATCTGGCATTTTGATTCCCCCATTGAGGTAATCCTGGATCATAACATCAGCCTTGATTTTTGGTTTTGCATTGTTCC
Organism: Romanomermis culicivorax; assembly: GCA_963922205.1. NCBI lineage: Eukaryota > Metazoa > Nematoda > Enoplea > Mermithida > Mermithidae > Romanomermis > Romanomermis culicivorax. Next base: position 583,141 of record CAWUHX010000018.1, on the reverse strand, counting down.
ATATAAAATTCATTTGAATTGTTTTTATTGTTTTGATAGTTTCTGAGTCAATGGGTAGGTTGATCATACTGTAGTTTAGCTTTGAAATTATTAAATAATTCCAGATCATAACTTTCCCATAAAAGGTTAAACCTCTGTTCATCCATGTATCACACTCTTTTTTGCTTTTTTTTATTTTTTCACCAAAATTCTTTTGATACATGATCTGCTTATCATATGAAAAATATATTCCCAATATATTTATTGTATTTATAACTTGACAATTTCCTAATTTTTCTTTCCTGTTTTTGTTTTCCCCAAGTTCAAGAATCTGTGTTTTTTTCAGGTTTATTCTGAGTCCTGATGCACCCGAGAAGTTTTCTATGCATTTAAGAGCTTTTTCAAGATCAGCCTCATTTTCTATGAGAAGAACTGTGTCTTCTGCATACATTGAGACCTTGTTTATCTGACTATACGGTTGCAGACCTATGTATTCTTTTGACTCTCTCAGGTTTATTGCCATACATTCTATGGCACAAATAAACAAATATGGTGATATGGGACAACCCTGTCTCACTCCTCTTTGAAGTTCGAATCTTTTTGTGGAATAGCCCATGTTTGTGACAACTGCTTCTGCTTTATTGTATAGTGTTTGGATCCATGCGCAGAATTTATCTCCTATATTGAACGTTTTTAAAGCCGTGATCATGAAATTTCTGTCCAAAGAGTCGAACACTTTTTCTATGTCTAAGGATACTAAGTAACCTGAACCATTTGTTGATTCATAGTGTTCTATTATATCTAATAGATACTGTATGTTTTCACCTATATATCGATCTGGAATGAACCCTTTTTGATCTTCATTAATTATGTGCTTAATCAGTAATTTTAGACGAGTAGCAAGTGTTTTTGCTAGTATTTTATAGTCTACATTTATCAAGGATATGGGTCTCCAGTTTGCTAGATCCAAAGTATCTTTATCTGGTTTGGGGATCAGTGTTATGATACTTCTCCTTTGGGAATCGGACATGATGCCCTTATCTAGATTGTAGTTTAGACAGTTTACTAGAGGTATTTGCACTATGCCCCAAAAACTTTTGTAAAATTCTACCATAAGTCCGTCATCTCCTGGCGACTTTCCATTTTTCATTGTTCTTAAAGTATTCAAATATTCTGTCTCCAAGATATCCTTTTCCAAGTTTTCTTTTTGTTTTTCCCAAATTTTTGGATGGTCCGAAATATTCTCATTAAGATACTTTTCTTGTTCAGGACTACTGTAAGTTGTTTTATTTTTGGCATATAATTTTGCATAAAATTTATAAAGATTTTCGGATATTTCTTTTGGGTTTCCAATTATATTGCCATGATGGTTGCGTAGAGCATTTATGCTTTTCTTGTTATAGTTTCTTTTCTCCATATTCAGAAAATATTTTGTGGGTTTTTCACCCATTAGATTCCACCTGATTTTGGTTTTTTCTAAGGAGAAGATTGCCTTTTTTTCCATTATCAAATTTAGTTCTATTCTCAATTGTTTGTACCTCGGGTCATCTCTATCAACCTCTTTTTTGTCTATTTTTTCTTCTATATCTTGGAATTCTTTCCTGAGGTTGGATTCATGATTTCTACGTTCTTTTGCTATTTGTTTACAGTATATTATAGTTTCGGCTCTTATTCTATATTTTATGAACTCCCATGTCTTTGCTGCGTCCAAGCAGTGTCTTGCAGTTTTCTGTGTAGCTTCTTCTACAGTCTCTTTCAGTAATTTTTGGTAGGTTTCATCTTCAACCAGTGAGTTATTGAAATGCCAGAAATCTGGTCCTCTTTTTTTTAAATTTTGACCTGTCAGTTTAAAATATATTCCATTATGGTCTGTAGGTAAGCCACTTATCATGTCACAATTGCTGATTTCATTTATCAATTCCTCCGATGCAAAGAAGTAATCTAGTCTACAGCCGACAGTTGATTTTTGTTGATACCAGGTGTATCTTTTCTTTGATGGATTTTTACATCTAAAGGTGTCGACTAGGTCATAGCTTGAAATGTGATTCAGGAAGTTTTCTGTTGATCTGGTTTTACTGTTTGAGTTGCCACCTGTTTTATCCAGTTTAGGGTTTAAGGTTAAATTGAAATCTCCTCCTATTATAGTGGGTAAATTATTCACATTGAATTTTCCCAGTTTTTCAAAGATTTCGTTCCAAAAAGTCAGCTGATCTTTTTCATTAACTGGTGCATAGAAGTTCATGATAATTAATGATGAGTCATCAAGTTTCAACTCTAGTAGAATGTATCTGCCTTTTTTGTCGAGACAGCTTCCTGTAATAGTGTGAGTATTAAACAGAATCGTGACTCCCTTGCTGTTTGTTTCTCCATGGGAGAACAAAATTTTGTTTGAGCCACAGCCCCATTCTAATTTTAACCTATTTTCCATAGATTTAACTGTATGTGTCTCTTGAAGAAAAATTATGTCATAGTTTTTGCAGTGTGCAAAAATAGTTTTCCGTTTTGTCTCCAAATTAATTGTTTTAACATTTAAAGAAAAAAAATTAAGATTATAAGACATAAAAAACAAGTATACACTAGGGTCACACTTTCTTTTCCATTGTTAACGTAGTACATTGATTTTTGTGGGTCAACTTTTTTTTCAAAAGAAAATTGAAATATTTTGCTATTTTGACAAATCAGAATTTTTGATTGTAACTTTTTATATTTTGAAATGAGTACTCTGCACATGTTGTGGGCAGAGTCAAGAAAAAACAGCCTTTCGGCTCGAGTATAAATCACGAGTTTAAGTATCCCGGAAGGGACCCTCAGTCACCTAGAAGCACGGGTGAAAGAGTAACAGTGCATAAGCTTCATATTAACAAAATTAATATCATACTATCTAGATACGAGAAAAAATATTTTTTCACAAAGAACACGTCAATAACAAATATGACGGAAGAAAAACAATCAATAAATTAACAATTACCTACGTTAGCATACAAACATTTATTTTAATTAAGTTAACATATATAAAAAACACATTAAAATTAAGTTTTGGCTTATTTTCATTGATTTTGTTGTTTTATCCTTTTTTCTTCCCTTTGCTGTTTTGTTAAGTTGTCAGCCCAAATCACTGGAGGCTTCCTGTCTTTGTTGAAGAGCCCAAGGTTCCTGATGAAGCTGGCTGCAGTGGCTTTGTGCTCAAACAATGAGAAAATCGTTTTAATCTGTCTTGGTGAACTTTGACCTTTGGGGGAAAAGACGCCAATCTATTCAAAACCAAAATTTTTGACAGTGTCCTCCGGAATTTTCATAATTTGAATGAAAAACTTACGGAGTTGCTCTTTTTTATCAACTTGTTTTGTTTTGACGTCCATCGGGAACAAATGGAACGGAAAGTTGTAGAACCAGACGATCTTTTTGCAGCCTAATCTTTCTAGTTGCTCGATTCGATTTTCGGCTTCCTCCATTCGTTCCAGCATGTTACTTGTCGAATTTTCCGATAGTTCGTTGTTTTGGATAGACGGGTGTTGGTTATGCTCGGATTTTGGGGATTTTTTAGACGAATCCCCACATTCGTCGTTATTTTTTTGCTTGTTGGCCATAATATCGTAAAACGAAATAAAATAGATCGATTTGCTAATTTTCCAGGTCGCAAAATATATGATTGCTAATATTGTTCATAAGAAATGTGGAAAAAATAACGTTTGCCACCAATAATATCAGTATTATCAAAAATGTCTAGTTTATTGAATGGTTTGCCACACAAAAAAATAACTGACGCCAATGTGCACAATGCAAATTTTAAATAGAATATTGTAGTGACCCTATATGTATACAAACAACTAGGCACAAACAACAGTGTGCATAGGCAGCAAAAGAAAAAAGTACAGAGGAATCTAAAAAACAACCCCTCACCATCAGCCTTGCAAAAGAACAACCAGATGGATATTTTTCTGGTCAAACATTTAGCTAAGTAAGCCGAAAATGCTCTTAAAAAGGTCATAGACATAAAACTTAGACTCGAGACAAACTGATAAAGAAAAATAAAAATATGTGGACCAAAAGTTACACAAAGGAAAAGTGAAATATGTTCTTGCATGCATAGTTTCATATTGTAGATATAAATTTTTGCATATTCTGACACGGCCCTCTTTAGTGGTTCAAACGTCCTCGTTTGATGGATTGGCTTCTTCTTCTAAGGTGTCATTTCCAGGGTACGGAATGTAGCCGTTGATAATCTTGGGCATAGTTGATCTTGTTTTGTCGAAAGCCAGTCGTAACAAATTTTTAATATCTTTCAATTCTTTTTCTAAATCCTTAACAGACGTTATTTCTAAATTTGAATTAATGTTAGAAATTGGGTTAAAATTCACATCATACGGAAAACTTGTGACTCAATGCACCTGGCCGTTTTAACAGCATCAGTTAGGGTCATAAATTCTCGATACTTAATTCCTTGGTAAATATCCGTTTTTACTCCCTTTACAAAAATCGGCTTTAAAAGTTTATCTCTAGCATCATCAGATAAAGTTGAGTATGCAAATTTAGCCAATTTTCTTAACTTATCCAAAAAATTTTTTGACTCCTCGAGTTTGCCTCTGATTTTCTGTTACTTTGAGAGTCAGAAGCCACCACTTGTTGAAATGAGACTTGGAGTGAGGTTGAGAAATATAATAAAGGATTTGATACCAAAAATAGACCTAATCAGTCAGTAGCTAATTCACCTAATCAGGCCGAAACCTTAGGTAGAATCAGTTTGCAACAGTTCGGTCAGTCTCAAAATCAACAAAGATCTCCTGCTTTCGTCCCGAAGAACTGCAGAAGAAATGATAACACCCTGAGCTCAAGTAACTTCAAACCAGGGGCAAAATCAGAAGTCAGGCCGAGAACTGAGTTGTAAATGTAGACTTGCACGCTGGGTGGCTCTCCAGAAGTCCGGGGTCTAACCTGCGTTCCCTCCGCTGCGAGTAATCCAAAGGCTGTTGGCCGTGGGTCGTTGTATTTAAGGCGGACGTGCTCCACCACAAAATATATAACAAAATAATATAATATAATGCCCAAACGGGCCGCCGATTTCTTCTTTTTATAAAAACAAACAATGAATCAATGAATGACCAAAAACATAGACGACCGGCATATTTATGCACGGTGTCTATGCAAATCGGCGTCGACGCAAAACGCGTCGACTTCGGCTATTTCTTCACAACCTGGAGATAGACTATGTCCATCCCTGACATTCGGATTTCTTTTGTTTACGATCATACAAAATCTGTTGATATAGATCACTATCCTTATCATCTGGATACACACCTTTCAAGCCTGGAACCAAAGAAGCAAAATTGGTCTGTTGTAACCATTTTTGCAGCTCATGCAAAGAAGCAAGTGCTGAACCAGTCAGGTTTGATTCCAAATAAGCAACTTCATACAGATCATCGTTATCATTAACACCTTGTAAAATCATAAAATGATTCAATTTTTGGATATATTCAGAAAATAATTCTCCAAAACTTCCAGAATATGGAGGTGGAGGCCTGAAATTCATGAATGGATTATAACGGTGAAAGGACTGTCTCAAATTTACCTCATTTGCACTTTCCGTTTCTTCCAATTTAACTCTCAAATTTTCCAGTCCATCTCTTATGGGTTGAGTAACATCATCTAATGCTCTTTTTACCATCCATTCCAGAGCCCTGGCCTGATCGTCATCAAAAGGCATGTTTTTAACTTTAGATTTTGATGCACTTCATGTTGAATGTTTCAAATCAAAAGATTCCTTTGCTTTTTTAACAATCTGCTCGAATGTATCGTGTTCAGTGGGCCTAGATTTGTCCGTTTTGAACCCTGTTCAACAAATTAATTTCAATAAAAGGGGGAATCAATTGGAAAATTTCAACAATGCCCAAGAATTTTATTAATGAAATCCCTGATTTCAGTAATAGTTATTATCGTTACATTTAGAAACCCTGTTTCTATGAAGAGAACACAAGAAATCCCTGATTTCACTAGCAATTGACTACCTTTAGAAACTCTGTTTCTAAAGAAAAAGAAATGAAATCCCTGATTTCAGCAATAAATGGTACTGTTACATTTAGAAACCCTGTTTCTAAAGAAAACGTAAGAAATCCCTGATTTCAATAGCAATTGACGACTTTTAGAAACCCTGTTTCCAAAGAAAAAGCAATGAAATCCCTGATTTCAATAGAAATTGACGACTTTTAGAAACCCTGTTTCTAAAGAAAAAGAAATGAAATCCCTGATTTCAGCAATAAACAGTACCATTACGTTTAGAAACCCTGTTTCTAAAGAAAACGCAAGAAATCCCTGATTTCAATAGGAATTGACGACTTTTAGAAACCCTGTTTCTAAAGAAAAAGCAATGAAATCCCTAATTTCAATAGAAATTGACGACTTTTAGAAACCCTGTTTCTAAAGAAAAAGAAATGAAATTCCTGATTTCAAAGAGAATATTCAAAAATCGCCGATTTTCGAATAACAAAAGAAAACAAACGGACAAATCTGAACCCACTTAAACAAGAAAACGAGCAGGTCCTGCCAGCCTCGCCAAGATTTGTCACACCCTGTGACACAGGTTCTTACTTCTTGATAAGCAAAGTCGAATCCCGAAAAAGTATAACTTTATTTGATACGTCGAATAGGGGCGAAAACGGTAAATTCCACAGAAAATATAGTAGAGGCGAAATTAATAATAAAAATAATCATAATGATCGTAGCACCATTAAAATCGGTATTCATACAAAAACACAAAACTGTATTCCAGTTATTGTAACATAAAGTTATGGTCAGAAAAACGGGTCACAAGAGATAACATGGTCAAACATTTAGCTAAGTAAACCGAAAATGCTCTTAAAAAGGTCATAGACATAAAACTTAGACTCGAGACGAACTGATAAAGAAGAATAAAAATATGCGGACCAAAAGTTACACAAAGGAAAAGTGAAATAAGTTCTTGCATGCATAGTTTCATTGTAAATATAAATTTTTGCATATTCTGACAATTTACTTGAAAAAACATTTTAACTGAATTTTTTTATGTTCCTGTTGGAAGTAATGTAAAAAAGGCATAAATAAGATAACCAACTTTCTCACGAACAAATAATGAAGTGAATTGGTTAAGGACATGCGCCGGACTTCAGCCTAGTACCACCAGGTTCAACTTTTCCCTTGGTTCTATTTTTTATTGTAACTGAAACTGACGTTCATCTTGGTTTTATTGCAACTGCTATAAGCCTGATGAGCTTTAAATGTTCGAGTTGGGACATGTGACGATGTGCAAAAGGTCACATCGTGCATTTCCCTCTGAACCCATAGACTTGATGTTGCTCACCCAAGTCACAGGCCCAGACCTGGATTTTTGTGACGGGCACTGCTGCAGTCGCAACAGGTGATGCAGGGCTGTGCAGTCGGTGGTGGAGAAGCTACCACCCAGTGTGCGAGAATTGTTACATGATGACCGTACCAGGGGGCCCCTTGCCTGCCTCAGCAAGGGGAGGGATGTTGTGACGAGGGCGTCACACTTCCCTAGGAGGAGAATGTGACGATGCGCAAAAGGTCCCATCGAGCATTTCCCCCTGAACCCGTAGACTTGATGTTGCTCATCCAAGTCACGCGCCCAGACCTGGATTTTTGTGATGGGCACTGCTGCAGTTGCAACAGACGATGCAGGGCTGTGCATTCGGTGGTAGAGAAGAGTGCACGAGAACCATTACAGATACTGCAACCAACCAGCGGAAAAGAGTGAAGATATGAAATACAATATTTGTTTTCCAGTTTAATAATTCACAATAATGTTCAGAAAAACAAACCATAACAAAAATAAATTTAGATGGTTGTTTTCTCATTTGCTTCATTGGTAAAGTAAAAATTATATAAGAACTGACGATAGAATCGACTTTGATATGTAAAAACTATCTATCGGTCTAATCATCTGTTCAATTCGACCATAAATATTTATTCATCCGATTTTTACCGTTGATCAATCTGAATATATAATAAAAACAGTGAGTAATAAAATGCACAACGACACTCACACCAACTACAGTTTGCTTTTAACAAAATATCAATTGGAAAAATGACAAAAATAAACAATGGCGTAAAAATGTTTTTTACTATAGAAGTTTTTACTCAAAAATTAACTGAATTTTAGTCGAGAATGCTCACAAATTTTCATTCCAAAAAAGCATAGTTTGACAGAAAATCGTAGAAAATTTCTTTGAACCTTTTTGCTTTTCGAGGCTCATTTGAAAATGGAAGGAGTATAGTGGAGATTCACTCAAAAATAACAAAAAATATTTATTCAAAAACCACAAAAACATCAATTTTCTATGGATCTAATCGGAATTAATCTATGTTGAAAAGTGCTCCAAAAATGTTAGTCGTCATAATTGATCAAAATGCGTTATTTTTAGAAGCTTTCTAAATATAAAGAAAAATATTACATGTAAACCGACTTAGTCTGATCATGAAGAAAATTTACTCAACTGTATAGTAGTCTCTTAAAACGGCATTATCCTTTCGATAAAGCATGGCTACGGCGGTTAGGATTCCCAGGAGTGCCCCACCTAGGACGTCAGTTATATGGTGCCAATTATCCGTTACCCTGGTAACCAGAACGACGCCTATCCACACCGTATATAACACCAATAACAGCAACGTTAACAATTTTTCCCGAAATTTTGTCAAATATATTCTGCGCGTATAAGTGTAGAACAACACGAAACATAAACCGTAGACGGCCGTGGACGAATGACCTGACGGGAAGCTTTCTCTAATGATTTTCAATTCTTTTTCCGATCCAGATGTACAATGAGGCTCCAAAACGTAACCGTCGTTGGCGCTGCAGTCGATAAGAGTAAAATTTGGTCTGCAAACGTCCAAGAAATGAGGCCTCAAAACGCCAAAAGTCGATTTCCCAAATTGCATAAAGGCGATTTGTATAAAAAGTCCGAACATAAACTCGACGTTGACGGCCGTGGTGACGACAAAAAATCGTTTGAATTTTTCTTGTAAAGTACCCTTGATAATTCGACGAAATAACGTTAAACATTCTAAAGATTCGACGAAAATGAATGTCATAAGTATGCAAACTATGAAGAGAAATTTGGCCGAAATGGTATTGCGTTTGAAAGGCAAACCAATCGATCGATCTTTGCAATGAAATGATCTTTTGTAGGGAGACAAAACTCCGTTGAACAACGTGTAACTTAGAAATCCGACTGAAACACAGAAGATTGTATGATTTAAATGATGCCGAAAGTCAATAAAGTTTACAAAGCAAAAAAAAATCAGCTCTGAAGATTAAAATATGACTTGAAATCGTTAAATTTGAGCAATTCCATGATTTCCATTAACTACGGATTTTATATTGTGTTTGGTTGTCAGTCTTTAGCTAACGATCACCTGAAGGGCAGAACCGAAGAAGTGTGCAGCCGCAAGCGTGCTTTCTAAGGAATTGCGAGCGCAACTTGCATTGAAAAATTTTTGGTCGCAAACTAAAATTGAAAAATTTCCTCCATTGTTATCATTAAACAGGCTTAAAAGTTCGTTTCCTAGAACGGTTTTGAGTAACATACTCTGTGGAATAAGACACGAAGCACTGTAAAGTTTGAAGTGAAATTATTTTTCGATATCAGGATAGAGTCGATTTCGGTCGGGAACGGGATTGATGTAAAAATTGCATGTAAAATAAAATATTATTACTCAAAATGTATCAGTACTTTCACATTCTCAAGTCGGATTTTTTCAGAAGTATCAAGGGTTTTTTTAGCACGGTGCTAATGAAACTATAGCCGTGCGAATGAAAATTTTTGGACGTTAGCACGCGTGCTAATCATACATGGGATAGGGGATAAACACTCCTACCTGAAACCCTGGACATCCTCCTAACCAGAAAAAATCGCCAAACATTCCCCTGAACTTTTTTGAAGACAGTATTTTGATCATTTTTGAAAATATTTTGTATGAAAAAGATGTTGCGGATCCCTTTTGTTTTTTGCTCGCCCACCCCCACCCCCTCGATAGAAAGTCCGGGGAGCCTCCCCCCTGAGAAACTCTTGCCTTGCATGTCTGGGTGGTGAAAATCATCCTAGGTTACATGATCAAAACTAATTCATTAAATTTCTTACTCAATAGAATAATAAAAGTTTGAGTTCAGCATGCCTGTCCAAACTTCAAGGACTGCAGACGGTTATAAATTTGAGGTTGAAACTTCTGGATCGGCTGCCTTTCGTCTACTGTTGAAGAGACTAAATTTTGATAGTAGACTATTTAATGTGACAGTCATCCTTCCATAACAGCAGAGAAGGTTATGTCAGAACCCGTCCGTTTTACCACCGGACCAGGATCAGGCCGCACTGTCGACCACTGTGGGAGAACACCCCCCCCGAACTCGGTCGGACGCAGTACCCATATATATGTTGCTATTACACCTGTGCATTGAGGGTGGTATGGTGCATTTTAAAACTGAAAATACTGCAAATTTTAGGTTAACAAATTACGTTCAGCTTATGTTATTATTTTTAAACATTAAAATATTATGGATAAATGTCTGATCTTGTTTTTTTAACAAATCTGACGAAAATCAAGATTTTTCTAGATTATTTTGAGTAACCAAATCTTTTTGTGGTCCTTGAGAACTTTTGGCTTTTGTGAACATAGTATATTTGCAGTTGGAAAAAAGATTTATGGCACAGAACAATGGTAGAAGTTCTTGCGGGTTGAAAAGTTCAAATTCTTGACTGCTAGCCCAACTGTTGAAAATCCGCTGCTTTCGCTGAAAATGAGATCTTCCTCCAAGGAAAATTTTTTGAGAAGTTTCACTTTCCAGCGTTTTAGAATATCAAAGCACAAAATTTTTTCCCGCGCTTCGCGCCGGAATAGTTGATGTTCAAATCCAAGATAAAATATCAGTTGCGCTCTTCTGTCACCCTGGACACCCCTCCTGGCCCGAAAAATCGTCAAACACCCCCCTGAACTTTTTCCAAGACAGCTTTTTTGATGATTTTATGAATGTATGAAAAACATGCTTGCGGAATTTTTTTGTTTTTTTGTTCGCCCACCCCCACACCCCTCGATAAAAAGTCTGAAGACCCTACCCCCAGGAAAATTCTTGCTGTGCATGTCTGGAACCAACCAATCTGGGAATCACTGAACAAACAAATATGAGGTGAGCATAAAAAACCAGCGGGATTTTGCTTCTGGAAAACTGAAGTATAAGGAGCATTTTTTGCACGCTTTGTACATGTACAAAAATCTAGAGATGTATCAGGTAGCATATTCTGAAAATATTGGGTCCGGGTCCAGGTCTGGGTCCGAAATTCTAAGGATATCGAGTACAGGTCTGGTTCGGGACCAAAATTTTAAGAATATCGGGTACGGGTTCGGGTACCTGATACGTCTCTAGTGAATAAATCGGTGAGTACTGCTTTTCCGTCAAAACAGTGTTTTAGATGGCGAAAAGAAATTTCGAGGATTTAGAATTGCGGAGGCGTATTTTAACAAAATATTCTGGCGCTTCGCGCCAATTTTGATTCAAATGAATTTTCACCGATTTTGTATGGGACGAACATTTTGGGTTCGTACAAAAATTGTTTGGGCTTGTTTTACAAAATTACAAAGATTTCCGGCATATCCTGGTCTGACAAGGCTTTTCTAGGCTCCAAAACCATAAAATACCAGAAAATTTTCCAACGTATCGCGCCGGATTGTACCTCATAGTCTTCGGATAGGTTCCTCCAAGCTGCTTTGAAAACAAGTCAGCAGATTTCAAACTACGTTTTTTGACTGTGTAACCTAATAGTATCAATATTGGCTAAAACTTCTGTTTCCCCGAAGCAGAGCACCCCATGGGAGGGGGGGGTATTACCCCCGTCTTAGATTTGGAAATTCATTTACTACCCCCATAAAAACAGCTCACTATAGCAAAAAAGAGAGGAATTACTCACTGCTCTTTTTGACACATTTACTGAGCAAATGATAATGGGAAAGTATGCAACTTCTGTGCCATATAGCGATTTTTAGGAAAGGATATCAGCACATTAATATATACTACTTGTAGGAAATCATTATAAATATAATTGGGAGATGAAATAATGACTTATGTATATGTGACTAATCAAAAAATCGCCCCTTGGGAAGAAAAACATTATGTTCTTAAAATTCTGCCTCTTCATGCTCTCCTTTCCTTTTCCCCGCTTCTGCGTTGGGTCTTCTTGCGCATATGGTTACCCAAGCTGTGGCATATTTTCCTGCTATGAGTTGAGACATGTGAGGTCTGTTGACGTGGATCAGGAGTGGTACTTGGTTTCAAACTCGTAGTTCATAGTCTAATGGGATTAATAATACTAAAGCCACATTCAGCATCAGGACTTTCAATTGGAAGCACTGTTCCAAGCCTAATCAGTGATGGGATAAACCCATACTGCTGAAGATGCTGGTTGAAACAATGTTTTCAAACGTACATTGTGCCCGATTCTTGAAATGTGCAGGAATCAGTTGGCACAACAGTCTTCAAAGTGTGACTATTCTGTACGTATAATTAGTGCATTAAAGTTGCATGATTGGGAGCTGGAAAATGGAGTTGACTGTGAAAAGCATAAAGTAGGGGCATTAATCATTTTTGTAAGTTCGAGAAACTACAACTCCCCCTCCTTAGCAAAAAGTTGAGAGCAAAAAAAAAAGGTCACGGCATATTGCAAGTGCTACCCTTAAAATTTACGATTTTACCCCTACCTAAATTTTCGACCTTGGGGACATCTGCCCCGAAGTTAATGAACAAGTAGAATGGTCTTTATTTTAAGAGGCGAATTCATTTTTAATCGTACAAACAACATGAATTTGAAATTCTCTAGCATCCTGCATGAGAACAAAAAGATTTCAGTATCATATCGTATACTTGTCTGCTATGAAGAGCATAAATTTGAGTGTTAGAAAATTTCTTTTGGGAGAAGTTTTGTGCAAAATACATGTAAAACTGGCGATTTCTAAGCGTAGTAACAAAGTTTTTCGTACAATAATTTTTTGTCCAATTTTTGTGCATGTACAAAGACTTCTACAAAAAAAGATTGTGGCTATCATTCCCTATGATCTAGCTCACTTTATCATGCTTTACTTTTATTTTTTTGTTGAATTTTTGATTGTTTCCATTATGTAAAATATTTCATCCGACTTTGTCAGTAATCTTCGAAAATTTGTGTGCAAGACTTTCTTTCCACTACAGTTATTATGAGCATACGTGGGAAAATACATTGTCCAGCATTTGAGTCCTGGAGAGATATACCATCGGAAGAAATGTTTATACCAGAGCGAGAATTGTTGCGCACCAGAGTGAGAATTGTTGCGCCCCAGATTGATCGCATATAACATCGATTTTTCTGTACTCAGCATTATCTGACCTAAAATTCAAAATCCCTATTTTTCCCCTCGAGTCGCACGAATTACTGATTATTGGAACATTAGAATGCTAAAAAAGCTCGAATGTGTGCATATAGTAGATCATTGGGCATTTTGGAGCGAAGATGCTCTTATTAAAAATTTTGAAACAACCTTTTGAAAAATAGCAACCAATCTGAAAAAATTTGGCTCGGGTAGCTACGTACAAAATTATCTTTGCCCAGCTATGCTTCTTTGCTTTAGATCATTTAAGAACAATCTCTTTAGATTGATATATAAATATGATTATTAAATTACTGACTTCAAATATATTAGAATGTTGAAACAAGCTCAAAAACATGCATGAAACATTTGATAATATTTTTGGGCGGAAGAAATGACTCCACCAAAACGGTTAAAAAACCATTGAGTTCTTTCGCCAAATGGCAAAAAGACCACGATCATCTATGGCTGCAGTAGAATAAGCTGAAAGAATGTATTTACAGACGTTTCAGAAGCCCAAAATCAACCGGCTTTTTCATCATCCTTTTTCACATTGCACCTGCTTTTATCACGTCCATGAACTTTTCTTCACTACTCGTATTTACGCTTGTTTGTTTCACTGCTAACAAATTTCATGCATTCATTCATTCATTCCTTCCTTTCTTTCCATCCTACTTTTTCTTTCGAGTTTCAACTGATGAAATTCAGTTAAAAGAGTCTAAAACTAACGCGAATCGAATAAAATATAAGAAAACTAGCTTTGAATGGTTTTTCTGATGAAATTGAGCGAATTATCAGTTTTGTAGTGCGTAACCAAATTTTTCCTCTATGTTGCACACTGCAACCTGGCCTGTGCAAAAAAAGCCTGCTGCACATGTATTGACTTATTTTCACAAAAAGTACAAAATAAAATGGAATTGAAATTAGGCTTTTACTGCACTAGCAAGGCTGGCCTTGTAAAATAAATATATCTTATTGAGCTGAGAAAGGTAAAAAATAAGTTTTCTTTGCTGAAGGTTTTTTATTATAGAAATACTGAGGTTAAAAATCTTTTACCCTCTCCCTACCCAAAGCTAAGAGAATGAAGGGACCCTACTCACACCAGTGCCCGAAAAAGTCATGTCTAACCAATTTTGCATTACACGCAGGCCTGTAGGCAGGGGGTTGGGGGCCACAGGCCTGTAGGCAGAGGGGTTGGGGGACCATGCCCCCCGAAGTGTTTCGGGTGTTCAAAAAGGCAGAGTTACCTTTAGTTTTTGTTTTCTTCTAGAGTCAAGTCAGAAATGCCAATTTGACAGTAAATTAAGTGAAAAAAATGTGTCCCCCAAAAAATTCCTGGATACAGGGCTGGGGGGCCATATGTCAATTTTATAGTAAATTAAGTGAAAAAAATGTGTGGCCCCGGAAAAAATTCCTGGTTTCAAGCCTGATTTACGGTCGGGATCGGGATCCTGACTGAACCCTAGCTAAAATGCACAAAACTTGATTCACGAGCTTGATTGCTGTAGAAAAATTCTGTCCCTTCCTCACTTTGCCTTCAGCAAGGCCGATTGCTTACCAGATGTAATCAGAGCAGCATCGATAATAACATAAAAAATAAATCTTCTCAAAGACGTTTCGTTGGAAAACGACGGCGATAAAAGTCGAACCATTTTTCCTATTATCTTTGCCTAATACAAACGGATTGTTAAATTAGTTTGAGTAAGTAAACGGAACAGTATACCACTATTCATGGTAAAAATAATTCACGGTAAAAATAATGAAAAAAGGCTATTGACTAGAAATAATCAAATTGACTTAACAGAACTATTGATTCTCAAATGCAAAAATACTTGGACCCAAGTTATTGATTCAGTTTCTTCTATTGATTTGGTCTACATTGATTTTAAAAAAGCTTTTGATTCCGTCTCCCATAGTAAGCTTGTCCTAAAGTTAAAAAGTTATGGCATCTCTGGTTTTCTTGAAAAATGGATCATCTCCTTTCTTTCAAATTGTACTCAAAGGGTTTGCATTAACAACAAACTTTCCCTAGCATCAGACGTAAGCAGTGGTGTCCCACAGGGGAGTGTTTTAGGCCCAAGGCTTCTCCTTTTGTTTATAAATGACCTTTCAGATACACTAATCTGATGTTTACCTTTTTGCCGATAATGTCAAAATTTTCAACACCTCCACACACTGCAAAATTCTTCAAAATGATCTTGATCAAATTTTCAATTGGTTCTTAACATGGCAACTTGAAATCTCTGCCGAAAAAAGCACTATCCTTTATATGGTGCATACCAATCCAAAGTTTCCCTACAATTTAGGATTGTCGGCCATTCCTGGTGATAATCCGTATGTCAGAGACTTGGGCATACTTATAACCCAAAACTTGCGTTTTAGAGATCACTTAATTTCAATTACTAAGAAAGCTCACAGCTTATTTTCCTTGATAATTAGAGCATTCACATCCCATGACAACATCTAATCTGGTGCATGCTTTTACAGTTTATGTCAGACCTCTATTGAAATATTGTTCAACCGTTTGGAATCCTTTCTATGCCTCAGACATAAATTTCATTGAAAGGGTTCAGAGAAGGTTTACCAAAAGAATATGTGATTTTGAGTCCATCCTTTCATATGAAAAGCGTAATGTGTAATTTACAAGCTGGTCTCGCATAATACACTTGTAACAATTACAAGTCCTACAAGAGAAATTTTACAAGCGCTGCGTTGCATAGAACCATTTGTAGCTGCAAGTCAGTTACAGGTGTAGTTAAACATCTTAACACACAATTCTCGTTGAATTTACAAGTCGTACAAGTCGGGCTTTGCTCGAATTCGTGTATTTTAACAACCATCTCAGAACATTCTCATAATTTGACAGTTTTTAAAAAGTAAATGTCATTTGAGTGACCATTAGTCACTCAGGTTACCTCGAGTGACCTCAAGAAATCATGAAAAGGTTTCAGTGAACTTTCCCACAGGTCTTAGTTTAGGTCATTTGAGTGACCACTGACCAATGGTCACTTGGATGATCCTACATTATTCAATGGTTGTTTTGCGTTGAGCATGACACTTGACCGTTCCTGTCACTACTGGATTCAACACAGCAACCAGCCCAATTGAGAACAATTTTGCTTAGACTTAGTTATCCGGTCACTCTAAGAACCCATGATGACGTCAAATAATCTACGATACCTGTTGGCGACTAATTGCATGATTTTTGATCAAAATGTGACATGGGTAACCACTAGCCTTTCAGATGGCCCTTCTTCATCTATCTCATTTTCCTTAATTGTTCGTGGAAGAAGCTGCATTGGTCATTAGAAAGATAATCATTTTGAAATATGCAGGTATACGGAAGACAAATAATGCTTTATCGAGGTAGTTAACAAGTTATAAATCTTGAGTCTAACGCCACGTATGGGTCGACTTTACTGTAGGAATGCTGTACAATGGACCAGGGTTTCTTTTTGCACACAGAAACCACTCTTTTTTTCCACGAACTTTTTTCCACAAATGTGGAAAGACGTCAAATTTTTTTACAAAGTGGAACGTTTTTTGGCGACAAGTTTCCGTCTTAAAATCCTCGTTTTTTTTCGCTTGAAAACGCTCATAGACGAATACCCGTACAGGCTTTTTTTTGCACAGGCCAGGTTGCAATGCAGCGTTTTTCTGTGCACGGAAATTTGTGCCCATTGGCATAAAAGGCCAAAAAAAATTTGTGCCATTTGCACAAAAAATTTTCTTCTACTAGAAAATTTTCAAATTTTCAATTGGTCCAAAACATGGCAACTCGAAATCTCTGCCTTATATGGGGCATACCAATCCAAAGTTTTCGTACAATTTAGGATTGTCTGCCATTCCTGGTGATGATCCGTATGTCAGAGACTTGGGCGTACTTATATCCCAAAACTCAAGTTTTAGAGATCACTTAATTTCAATTACTAAGAAAGATCACAATTTAAGTTCCTTGATAATTAGATCATTCACATCAGAGGTCCCCAAGGTCAGATTTTTCAGGTAGGGGTGAAATTGAAAATTTGCGGGGGTAGTGTAGCTAAACGTCCACGAAACACGTCATTTTGTCTCAAAATTAGGCAGCCAGTGATCGATTTTAAGGACTTTAGGTAGGGGTAATACCCCCCTCAAACCCCTCCCCATGGGGCGCTCTGATTCACATCCCATGGTACATCTAACCTGTTGCGTGCTTTTACAGTTTATGTCAGACCTCTATTGGAATATTGTTCAACCGTTTGGAATCCTTTCTATGCCTCAGACATAAATCTCATTGAAAGGGTTCAGAGAAGCTTTACCAAAAGAATATGTGGTTTTGGGTCCATCCTTTCATAGGAAGAGCGTTTGGTAAAGTTATGCTTGGATAGCTTGGAAATACGTCGACTGCGTGCGGCACTATGTATGATGTTTTAAATTATTAAGGGACAATCCTGTCTCCAAAAATCGGACTTATTTATTAGCAATAATTTTGAGTCTACCCGTCGTAAAAATGACCACAAACTCCAAAGTGGTAAAGCAAAAACAAATATTAGGTTATGATTTCTCTAATAGGTATCTTAATATCTGGAATCAACTTCCAGATGAAATTCTCAGTTCTTCCAATTCACACACATTCAAAATGAAAATTTCCAAAATTGATTTCTCAGATTATCTTGGGGGAGCCCATTAGCCTGTTACAGAAATGTAACCTGCGCTTCTTATTACTTGTCACTAAATTGTTTACTGTAGCGAATACTCTCGACCTTATATCCCTATTTTTAATCTCTAATTAGTCGTTCGAAAATTTATCTTTCACATTTATTCATTATTTCCTCGTTCTCGACTTATATTTTGTATTGTAATTTTGCGTTCTTTTCAACAGGTAATAAAATCTTTCATTCATTCATTCACAATGGAACATTTCTTACGGTTCAAAGCAATAGCATGTCGCATGCAGACGTACACGGCAAGAATTTTCCAGAGGGGAGCGTCCTTGGACTTTTTGTCCAGGGGGTAGGGGGGTAGGCAAGCAAAAAAAAACAAAAAAAAAGTTCTGCAAGCCTGTTTTTCATACAAGATATGCACAAAGATCATCAAAAAAGCTGTCTTGGAAAAAGCAAATGATTTTAAAGGCAGTGCTAATTCTTAACATATTTCGATTTACAAGAATTTTATAAAAAACAGACTATAGTGCATTTCAGTCGTTATACTACAGATATTTGTTTATCAACTCAAAAACCGTAGGAGTCATTCTTTTTTGAGGTTGTGAAGAATATTGTAGAATATCATTTAAGCTTCAAACGTTTTCGTCAAAAAACCACAATTTTCTTAACATTCCACATATCAAAATATCGATGTCAAAAACCTGTTGATTACTTGCATCTCAATGGAGTTTGAAAAGCAAAAGATCAGCTTCAAAATTGTTGCACTATTGAAACAGTGTAGCTGGAAAAGGTGCTCTTCGACAATAACCCACAGGTTACCACAAATTTATGCTAATGCTCTTGTACTGAAATATGTCACCACTAGTGAGTGAAGGTAGGCCAAATATAACAGGCACTATTAGCAGTACACTGCAGAATGATGCACTTTGTATATTCGCCCGGCTTCATAGACAGCAGTCTGTATAGTCGTACCTGCATACCAGTAATTGGGGGGTTGAAGGGGACCCCCACCGCCAACTTGGTCGAACCCTATACCCAAATGTTGGGACCCCCACACCCCCAACATGGTCAACCCTATACCCAACCCCCCCTCCAAGCTAGGAGAAAGTGGAAAAAAATAGGGAAAAGTCGCTTTTTTGGGAAAATTTTCGAAATTTTCTTTTTGCAGATGATGTAAAAATTTTTAACACGTCAGATAATACAACCATTTTACAGAGCAATCTAGATAAAATTGCTTCTTGGTCTAAGGATTGGCAACTTGGTGTTTCCGCAGAAAAATGTTGTAGTTTATTTATTGGCAAAAGGAATCCAAAAAAACAATATCGGCTTGACTTTACTAATATTTCTTTGAATACTCCTTTTGTTAGAGATCTTGGTGTTCTCATGTCTCAAAATTTGAAGTTCAAAGAACACTATAATTTTATTGTTAAGAAAGCCTACCAACGTACTGCATTGATTTCAAAATCTTTCTTTTCAAAAAACAAATCTAATCTTGTAAGAGCTTTTACAACATATCTTCGTCCGACACTAGAATAATGCTCCACGATTTGGAATCCTCATCATTTGGTTGATATTAATTACATTGAAAATGTCTAGAGGAAATGTACTCATAGAATATTTGGTTTTAATAGTGGCCTATCATATGATCAGCATTTAGAAAAGCTTGGTCTTAGAAGTCTTGAGTATTGTCGTTTGATATTTGCATTGAGCATGATATGCTCTCTAATTACTCATTTTACGTCTTGTCTGCGTTTTGATGAATTTTTTCATAATAATTGTAACAATACTCGTTGCACTAATAAAGTTAAACTAGGTATTTACAATTGTCGCACAGATATTGGTAAATTTATGTTTTCATAGCGTTATATTAATATTTGGAACTCATTACCGGATTGCGTTGTCTTATCGCATAATTTGCCTTGCTTTAAGCATAAACTTTCGAGCTTAGAATTTGATCAACATTTGAGGGGTACGCGTAAGTTTGTTGTGTAACACAACCTGTGTATCCTGTTAGTGGGTATATTCAAGTTTCCAGTATCGATCCAAGACGCGATACCGGCAGCCTGACTATGCCGAGGGAGGCCTGAAACATCATGAAAACTTTAGTTTAGATGGTGGCAAACATTGGGCACCAATTTATGGGCGGTTAAATAAGGGGAAAATGGATATTTTTAATGCTTTTTAAAGCAATACTATGAAGTTTTTCGTCGTTTTTTTCTCATTTTTCACAAAAAAAAAACTGATTTTGGGGTTTTCTATGATGCTGGATACGATTCTGAATCCGAAATAAGTGGCGCTCATGAACTCCAATGGTCAAAAAGTTGGAAAAACACTAAGCTTAGGGTCAGGCTTAGGCTTAGGTTCAGACTTAGGTTTAGGCTTAGGTTTAGACTTAGGTTCAAGCTCAGTCTTAGGCTTAGGTTTACATTCAGGCTCAGGCTTAGGTTCACGCTTAGGCTTAGGTCTAGGCTTAGGCTTAGGTTCAGGCTTAGCCTTGTGCTTAGGCGTGGGTTCAGGCTTGGGCTTAGGTTCAGGCTTAGGTTTAGGTTCAGGCTTAGATTAAGGTTCAGAAGCTAAGGTTCAGGCTTAGTCTGTGGCATAGGCTTAGGCACGTGGAGGTCAAATTTCCAGTTAATGCAATTTTAGTGGTAAAAATTGCCTGCATTTGCTCATTTGCATAATTTGTGTTTTTTCGACGTTTTGACCACTGGGGTTCATGAGCCCCACTTATTTTGAGTTTAAAATCGTGTCTAGTGTCATGGAAAACCCCAAAAACGGGGTTATCGTGAAAAATGAGAAAATACTGTAAACTTGAATTATTCCCCTGTAAATTGCTATAGGTATTGCATTTTATTATTCAATTAATTACTTTGTTTTGTAATTCACACTGCATTTATTTCATTTATTGTTTTTGATTCTCTTGCGACTAATAAATAGTGCTTCACACTGGTTACCCGGGTATTTAGGGTACCCGGGTATACCTGGGTGCCCGGGTAAATTTTCTGAATGAAACCTGGGTGCTACCCAGGTACCCGGGTCTCAACAAGATATTGTATAAACGGAATATTTATATACTATTACTTGTATTTATATGCAGTTACAGTGAATGAACGTATTTTCCTTAATTAATTCAGTGCATGTACCTATGTTAACAACGCCGCATATGGCTCTCAAAAAGTCACTGTGGCGTCTTTTTAGCAACTAAAAATCTATGTGTTTTAACAATGAAGCACAAAACAGAAATATAAAAAAGTTTCCGAGAAATTATGCCTGTGTCAAATATTGGTACTCAATGCAGTATAAGAAAACAATAAAAGTTGGAGAGATGTATTATGTATGAGATTGAAGAGTCATAAAAACCGATGATGATGAACCCGTGTAGAGATGGTTAAACCCAGGCCTAGTACGATATCGACGGTTAAACCCAGACCCAGTGGGATATCCAGCTTCATCAAGTAGTTGTGATGCGTGACCAGGTCACCACAATTTGCTTAAAAATGTAAAAAATTTTGAAATATTCATTTTCTCCAAACAAAAAGAAAATTTTTTTTTTAAAAACTTTTGTTTGAAGAAAATGTGTTATTGGTTTTTCCTAATTTTTGTTTCTTAGCACTTTGCAAGGGTCACGCCCCAAGATTTATGAGTTTTCTGGAAATTTTCATGGAGTGTGTTCATTCACTGACTTTTTTAATACTTGCATATATGTAGTAGTTTACCTGAAATATACTTGCATATTTTGGGTAAACCCAGGTACCCGGGTACCCTAAAGACCGGGTACCCGCGTCCTAAAATTTTGAAAGTGTGAAGCACTACTAATAAATCATTATTATTATTATTATTATTAATTTTCTCAAGAAAGCCACTTTTTTTCCTAAGCTTTTCCAAGATTGGGGGTGGGGGTTGAGGGAGTTGGGTATAGGGTTGAGCAAGTTGGGTGTGGGGGTTCAAACATTTGGGTATAGGGTTTGACCAAGTTGGGGGGTCCCCCCCAATCAGGTTTTTTTGCACAGGCCAGGTTGCAATGTGACACTTGAAGAGAAATTTTGGTTGCACAGATAAATTTTTGGTTACTCACTCTAAAGTCGATAAATTTGCTTGAATTTGGCGGAAAAACTATCACAATTAGTTTTCTTGTATTTCATTTGATCTGCGTTGGTTGTAGGCATCTAAAATCCAATTTTTTGGATATTGGAGAGAAATTGAAAAGATTAATATTACTATACCTACCAGAGTAATGTGTTCGACACGTAGGACCGAAACTATTTTCTGAATTGCAATATTCTAGAACGCTGGCAAATGAATCTTACTACCTTTATTTCCCAGACACGAGGCTTGATCTCTCAGTAGTCAGTGAATTTAATGAATTTTCAATCGGACAAAGTAAAATTTAAAAACTAGGCAAGCGACCAAGAATTTGGATCTTTCAACTGGGAAGAATTTCTAGCACTGCCTCACACTCAAAATGTTTTAATCACAGGAAACTCAGAATTTTTATGAAGATCGCAAAAAATTTTCGGAAAATGACCGAGAAAAATGTCAGTTTTCATCAAACTCGTCAAAAAACAATAGAGGATCAAACATTTATCCATAATATGTTGATAAATAGAACCTATAAGCACTAAATAGAATGAAATTTTCTAATTGCGCACTAGAATAATAAGGTAAAGTGGGGTGACTTTGATCAGGGGCGGCTTTGATCAGAGTATGGCATTTGATAACTATTTGAGATCAGCAGGTCCAGACATGCACGGCTAAAATTTTCCAGGGGGAGGGTCCTTCCTTGAGCTTTTTATCCAGGGGAAGGGGGTGGGTGAGCAAAAAAAACAAAAAAAAGTTCTGACAGCTTGTTTTTCATACAAAATATGCACAAAAATCATCAAAAGTTCAGGGGCGTGTTAGACAATTTTTTTAGGCCAGGGGAGGTGGCCAGGGTCTCAGGTATGGGGTTTACCCCCCCTACTCTCACCTATGTGCATGTATGAGCAGGTCATTTTTGCTGTGTAGACAACCCAGAAAAGCCTACAACCTAATCAAAGGGCAGTCAGGCTTGCAACTTGGCAGAAAGCTTAAAGTGCTGTGCAACTTGGCAGAAAAAAACTGGTTGCACTGCACAGCCCGAACATTGGTTGCGGTGTGCAAAAAAAAGCCTGCCCCCAGAGTTTGTTTTTGAGTTTAGAAATTTTTGCCGATTGAAAGATCCAAATTCTTAGTGGCTTGCCTAGTTTTTGAATTTCAGTTTGTCCGACTGAAAGTTCATTATATTCACTGAGAAACCAAACCTGTCTGAGAAATGAAAGGTGAAAAGATTCATTTTCCAGCGTTCTTGAATATTCAAATCCAGTAAAAATTTTCGGCGCTACGCGCCGAACATAACACATTGATCTAGTCTAGTCATATTAATCACATTACTCTAGTCTAGTCATATTACTCTTCAAAACTCAGAAAATTGGGTTCTAAATGTCTAAAACTGACGCAGATCGAATGAAATACGAGAAAACGAGTTTGCTACATACCTGTACTTGGAGGACCCAGCCCTCCTCCAGTTTGGAAAAAATTGAAAAAATTTGCAAAAAAGTGTATTTTTTTGGCCTTTTTTGGGAAAAATTTCGACTTTTTTCGACCTCCCCCTCCAAAATTCGGATTTACCCCCCCCCAACTGGTCGGACCTCTTACGGGTATGATTTGCTATGGTTTTTCCGATAAATTAATGCAAATTTATCGATTTTAGAGTGAGCAACCAAAAATTTATCTGTGCAACCAAAATTTTTGGTACTTATCCAGTTTGGTCCACCTAGTACCTTGGCGTCAACTGATGGCGTCTACGGTAAGATAGCTGACGATTCCTGTTTCCCCAAGTTGCACATTGCAACCTGGCCTGTGCAAAAAAACCTGCCTGCCCCCAATTCACTTTTTTTTTCTCCGGGCCTTTTCACCAAATGGAGAAAGGGGTCAAAATTTTTTTCCCCATTTTCCCGAAGTCGTTTTTTCGCTTAAAAATGCTCACAGACATACCTGTACTTGATGGGGGGTTAGGGGGCCAACCATGTACCCAAATTGATCCACCCCCCCCCCTCCCCAGTTTGAAAAAACCATGTACACAAAAACTTGGCCAACCATGTACCCAAATTCATCCGACCCCCCCCCCCCAGTTTGAAAAAAATTAAAAAACAATTTGCAAAAAAGTGTATTTTTTTGGCCTGTTTTAGGAAAAATTTCGACTTTTTCCTACCCCCCTCAAACTGGTCGGAGGTCTTACAGGTATGCTCACAGACGCTTTATTTAGGTGTTTTTGAGTCTTTTCAAGTCTTCTGGTGTTTTTAGACCCGTTAATTCATTAAAATTGAGAAAAAAATTGAAATTTTCGAGTTCAAAGTCTTATCTATAAGCATTGGAACAAACTTTCAAGCAAACTATCCAAAAGCATAATGATGACAAGTGAGAACCCACCGGCGCCCTGCGCCAGAAAAAAATTTTGGGTATTGACATTCTGCGACGCTGGAAAATAATTTTTCCAAACATTTATTTCAAGAATTAGATTTGAATTTTGTATTTAAAAGTCGTAATTTCTAGAATTTTACTTGAAAAATTTTAAAACCAGTATAATTTATTTGTAAACTCTCATTAACTTGGATAAAAATATATGAGTAAGCAGAGTATAAATTTCCGAAAGATATGTCCATGCAGCGTTTGAATTGATTTTACGTTAGAAAAGAAATAATCGCATCAATAAGCTTAGAGACTTGACGTATTGATCCTTCTCAAAAGGAAAAAATGCGAATCTTCATTAAATATATGATAAAATATTGAAGATTACCAATGAAAACATGAGATAATACGTTTAAGATGATGAAAACTATTATAGATTAAATGATAAATGAAAGTAGACATGCTAAAAGCCGCGCCTGAAGTAAGTAATGACTAATGCATAATAATGATTATTAAACTTATAATCGGCGCGAAGCGCCGGAAAATTTTGAGATTCAGATTATGACCATTTAAAATGCTTCAAAATGCATCTTTTCTTTATCCGATCCCCAAAATTTTTTCCCTTTTCCGAATTTTTCTTCCCGAAAAAGCACGATTTGTGAAAAAAACAGTGCCCCAATCAGCGTTTTTTTTGTGCACGGACATTTGTGCCAATTGGCACAAGAGGCCAAAAAAATTTGTGCCAACGGCACAAAAATTTTTTTTTACTAGAGACATACTGAAAACTGCGGAAAAGTTTTAGGCCAAAAGTTTGATAAAAAGTTATTGTTTAACGCATTAATTTTTTGTAAAAAACGTGCCCAACCTATTTTTCAGCTAACCATGTCAGTGAGAAGAGAAAAAACTGTGCAACAAAATAGCTCACGAAATCCCAAAGAGAAATGGAATGCTGAGACAATTTAAATAGCTCTAGAATTGTTCACGAAGTTCAAATTGATTCAATTTTCGACTACAAACGAATATCTATGTTATGTATATTTAACAACCATGTAAAGAATAGAGAAAATAAAGTCGAAAATAGTGTCAATTTTCGATCGAAACATTGTGATATCGATTTTTCTATTTGAATCAATCAAACAACGATATCGATTTTTCTATTTGAATCAATCAAACACAAAAAGTAACAATTTCAGTTTTAAATCCGAATCTGACTGAATAAAGAGAGAGTATATTCAGAATTTCTTTTCACTCATCAGTCTTGACAACCTATAAAGTTTGCTGCAACGATACTAATACGCTGTTCAAAGAGAAATCGTTCGCGTTCGGGTCAAATATACGAATAGGAAATATTATATTGAATGAATGAATGAGGAAGATTTATTACCTGTCAGGCGAAATATAACACAAGAAAAGAAAAAAAGGTTAAAACGCGAGAACAAACGATTAAAATGAAATAAGAAAACGAAGAAAAGTTTCGAAAACTCAATCCACGGCTACTTCAAAACGACAAATACAATATCGCAGCGAAAATATGTGCTACAGTAAACAAGTTAATGATGGTAATAGGAAGCGCAGGTTACATATTTGTAACAGGCTAACGCGCTCCCCCGAGATAATCAGAAAAATCAATCTTAGAGATTTTCGTTTTGAATGTGTGTAAATTGGAAGAACTAAGAACTTCAGCTGAAAGTTCATTCCAGATATTAATGTACCTGTTGGAAAAATCATATAATCTAATATTTGTTTTAGCTTTACCTGTTTTGAGTTTGTAGTCATTTTTACGACGGGTGGACTCGAAATTACTGCTAATAAAGAAGTCCGATTCTTGCAGACAGGATTGGCCTTTAATAATTTGAAACATCATGCATAAGGCGGCACGTAGTCCGCGTATTTCTAAGCTATCAAGGCATAGCTTAGTTAAATGCTCATCATATGAAAGGATAGACCCAAAACCACATATTCTCTTTGTGAATCTTCTCTGAACTTTTTCAATGAGATTTATGTCAGAGGCATAGTAAGGGTTCCAAACAGTTGAACAATATTCTAGCAGGGGTCTAACATAAACAGTAAACGCGCGTACAAGGTTAGAAGTATCATGGGAAGTAAGGGTTCTAATTATCAAAGAAATTAAGCTGAAGGCTTTCTAGGTAATTGATGCTATGTGATCTCTAAAACTCAAGTTTTGGGATATAAGTACGCCCAAGTCTCTGACGTATGGGTTTTCACCTGGAATTTCAGACAATCCTAAATTGTAGGGAACCTTTGGATTTGCAGGGCCCATATAGAGAAGAGAACTTTTTTCAGCCGAAATTTCGAGTTGCCATGTTTTAGACCAATTGAAAATCTGATTAAGATCATCTTGGAGAGTTTTACATTGTGTGGAGGTGTTAAAAATTTTCACATCATCTGCAAAAAGATAGACACGGGATTTTAATGTATCAGGGAGGTCGTTTATAAACAAGAGGAAAAGAGTTCGACAAAGAACACTCCCCTGGGGGACACCACTGCTCACGTCTGATGTTAGGGAAAATTTGTTGTTAATGCAGACTTTTTGAGTGTGATTTGAAAGGAAGGCGATGATCCAATTCGCAAGAAAACCACAGATGCCTTAGTTTTTCAACTTTAGAGCAAGCTTACTATGGGAGACAGAGTCAAAAGCTTTCTTAAAATCAATGTAAATCAAATCAATGGAAGATCCTGAATCAATTAGTTTGGTCCATGAATTTTTGCATTCGAGCAACTGTGTTTCACATGACTTTTTTGGCAAAAACCCAAACTGAAAGGGAGATAATAGAGAGCCTCTCTTAAGGTAATCTAAAATAGAAGAGTTAATAATGCTTTCCATGACTTTACAAGCAATACAACAAAGAGAAATTGGTCGGTAATTGGAAATCAATGAGGAATCACCTTTTTTGTATACTGGGATTACATTTTCAGTTTTCCATATAGATGGTAATGCGCCAGATCTAAAAGAAACCTCAAAGATATGAGAAAGTGGGTCCGCCAAACAATTGGATAGTTTTTTCATAAAATAGGCACATAACCCATCAGGACCCAAGGCAAGGGATGGATTCAGTTTACGAAGAGCAGCACGAACTAGCTCAACAGAAAATGATGAATTGGAGATTTCAGACATAGTTCTTTTGGGGAAAAGAGGCACAGAACCATTATCATTGGTAAAGACTGATGTGAAATAATTATTGAAAAGTTCGGCCTTTAGATCTTCATCAGAAATAATTTCATTACCTATACAAATTGGGGGAATAGCTCTATTTGATTTGATTTTGGAATTTACAAAATTATAGAAACTTCTGAGATCTGATTTGTCAATAAGTTTCTTTTCAATGTCGATTTGATGTGATTTGATTTGATTTTTCAAAAATTTACAATGACTGTTGAAAAGAAACTTGTCACTGTTATGTTTATATCTCTGCTTAGATCCGAAGATGTCAGCAATATAACTCAAGTCCTATTGGCTTGTATCCAACTGACTACTGTAGGTCACTCAAAGGAGCTTCCTATTAGCAGTCAACTAAACACAGTGCAACAGTCCTCAAGCAGAAATAAACACAACCTTCAGTTGCTATACAGCAACTGGAATCCAACAGCTTGCACCTGAAAAACTAGCAGAATACTCCAGAGAACCTTACCCAATAGTTCTCGTAAAAGTCGGGGATGTGAGACGCTGCTGCAGAAAAATATATAGGGCCCAATATAAATCTCGATTGCCACCAAACAATCGATAAATAAACAACAATTGGCCATCCCACTTTATTGGGGTAAAAGGACAATAACAAAGGCTGGCGGACGGGCGGCTCGCACAAAATAAACATAAAATTATAAGAATGATCATCACGTATCACATATTGCCTTATAAAGGCAGTCATGCCCACGTAATGAGGCCTTCTCGCCATTTTCACAATTTGCATGGATGGGATGCCTGCTACCGTAAGTGCATCCCCAACATCCCTCGGGCCTTGAAACTGACCAACGGGAGGTGAAGAAGGAAACTGTGAGCAGGACTTTTACCTTTTACGGTGTGACCTACTACTGGATCCCAACTTTATAAAAAGATTATGATCCGACCCCGAAGGGTGTACGGGTCATAATCGTCCTGACCTGACCCCGAAGGGTGTACAGGTCAAGACAACCTCCAACGTCAAGTCTTTTTACAAGGTTACCCAGGTCTGTCCACTAAGATGCTGCGGCACGATCGATCATTGATCCAGCATCTGACGGATCGACGACTCTGCGCCAGCTTGACTTTCCCTGGCTCCGCCAGCGTGCCTTGAGGCTCCTAGGTACCTTCCTCCACAGTCGATCGTTTCGTCCCATTGAGTGATGTAGAGTGTCTTTGGTAGCAGGTCCATATATCCTGCATAATTGCGTTGTTATCGTCTTTCCTGCCAGTGTAGTGGGTGACATTTTTGAATTTAAAAAATCTAAATAAAATAGACATCAAATCACATGAAAAACAATGAAAGTATTAAAATAATTTGAAATCAAGAATAAATGTGTGATGTACACATAAATGAATTTTAAAAGATCAACAGCAAATCAAAAATTGTTTTGAAATTTGAATTTGAAAATTTAGGAATTTTGAATAAGAATTGAATGAAATTGAATGAGAATTTGTATTTTTGGCCAAAATTGTTGCAGTTAAATTACTGCTGTTGTCCACCGCCTTTAAACTGCTACTGTATCCTGGTATCTGTGACCTTATTTTCAGCTTGGTTATGCCATTTCTAGCTCCATAGCCTATTTTCTGGTGTACACTTCAACCTTTCAACATGAGCAGTTTTTTCTCTTCCATGAATTCAAAATTCTATGTGATACAGACTTCACTCCAAACATCGAGTTCCCTAAGCAACCATAGTTGCTATGCAGAGTCCTATTGGTTTGATGCGATCATCTGGTCACAGATGGGGTCATTGCTGCTTTGCAGGTATACCTGCAGTTACAGCTTGACTTACCATAAACAAGAATAACTGTCATTTAGATTTGACTCAAATCTGTATGAACATATACACATCACTTTCCACCATGAACAACTTCAATGCGGGGGAAAATTGTGATTGGTAGGTGCCATAGTCACAGAATTTGGTTGGCTAGTAAGACAATAAGGAGAATGCCACCTTTACGGATACCCACACTCAATCCAAACTCTTACCACTCGACTCTGCAGTGTCTCTGTCCAACATTCTATTGACAACTCCATGCCTCCGAATTCCAAAAATTGATTTTGATAGAACCCTTTCAGGTTCAATTTTGAAATGAGAAAATTTGAAACCAAGGGCTTTAAATATATAACATTAATGCAAATGGTTTGGTCAGTGACAAAATTTAAAGTTCTGGCATTTCTGCCGTGACTCTTTAATTTCATCTTGACTATTCCATAGCATACTCCATCTGATACACTTCATTTCTCATTTGCCCTTTGGTCGCCCATTAAGCAGTATGAGCATGAAGTCATCATTCCCATAGCACCTAGAATGGACTGAGTCTTCCCACTGAAAAAATTACAAAGAATTAACTCACCATCAGCATAGAAAAGAAAATTTTGATTTATTGCCGATATCCTGGCTGACTTGCCTGATGTGCTCGTCCAATACAATTTCCTTCATGATCGAGCAAATTGTTCACTCGTTTTTCAATTTGGAAAAAAATCTAAATTTCTAAAAATTTCTAATGACAAAATTAAGGCAGTAAGACAATCTTGAAAAATTTGAGAGTTGAAAAAAAAATTTGATTTTGAGTACAGAAATATTTAAAAATTTGAAGTGTAACAATACAAAAATAAAATGCAAAAATACTATGCAGCTGTGTCAACTGCATGAACTGCCGTAAGGTGCTGTTTCTCCTTTCAGATGATTATGGCACCTTTGGCATTCATATCACCTTTCACCATCGAAGTTCCTTTTGAACATGAATACCTCATTTACCTTGAGGTGATTCATTTCCAAATCACAATTCTCAGTTCTTTCAAAAATCATCTGATCTCATAACTTCTGAGGTTGTTTTACCATATTCAGGTGTTCAACTTCTTCTGTTTGAGTCCAGTTTGACTTGAAGTGAACTTCAAATTTACACTTTTCTTTCTCTAACAATTCCCCATTCACATTCTTCACCTTTGCTTTAACACTCTGTGGCATTTGATCCTGTACAATGATGCTATTTATCACCTCTGGCTTCTTCTTTTCACCTTTGTCTTCTTTCTTAGCTATCACATTTTCACCACAATTTGCTTTCAGATCTGTCCCTAAAGACGTGACTGATTGCTTCTGAGGCTCAGATGACAGCCTTGAAATAGGACTGATGAGATTAAGCTTTTGACTCACAGGTAGTGATTGCTGCATATGCTGAATATTGAGCTTCTCTCCTCTGATACATTCCTGAAAATTTGCAGACCATTGATATTTATCTTGATTTGCAGTATTTCCAAGGTATCTGACTTGATTGACTCTCTCAACATTTGCTGCATTACTACCTACAGTGTGTCCAGACTGTATACCACAACCAAATCTACTGTCTCTACCATATTCATTTTCCCACTCTATCTTTTGCCTGTTCCTGATAAAATTCAGGCTTTGACAGTCCAATGTATTATGGGAGTAATTCTTATCGTAATTACAGTATGGCTTCTTGACTTTTCTACCTTGTTGATTCAGGATTTTTCCCTCCTCAACAGTTGCAGTCAAGTCTTTTAAAGCTTGGCTGTTAGCTATAGTCCTTTCACACAAACTTTTGAAACTTTGCATCATCTTGGCAAGCAATACAGATATCTTCAGTATGAGGGATTCACTATTAGGTTCATCTAAGTTTATTCCTGATTGAGGAATATACTTTCGAATCCCCTGTATAGTGGTATTCTCATTTGAAGTATCAGTTGTAGCTTTTTGTAGATCAGTTTTTCTTCGATTTTGCCTTTTTCGGGCATAAATCGAAATGTTTCTGTCCACATTGGCTACACTTTCTTGCCTCTTCTCCTTTGCCACACTTGAAACATTCTTTCTTTCATAAATTCTGGAAGCAAGACTTTTCCGCTTCTCAATCTTATAAACTTCTTCTGCAAGATCATGCCAGCTTTCAAACTCATTACTTTGATCTTGCAACTCCATCTGTAACTCTTCTGAACTCTTATACATGAATGTCTCAATAATCAAGCCATTTCTAAACTCTTCTGACTCATTAGCATAAATGGCTTCTACCAACTCACTTATTCTCATGAGGAATTGAACTGGATGTTCATCAGATTTCATTTCAATATTAGCTAGTTTTCTCTTCTGCATCCCGATATTGTATCCTGGTGCATACACTTGAATGATTTTCTTTCTGGCAATACCGTAAGAAGTACAGTGTTTGATTATACTCTTTGGTACACCTTTGGAAAGTCTTTGTAGTGCTGCAGTTTTGATCCTATCTGGGGTATTCAACAGAAATTCTCCTTCTAGCTCAATGAGAAAACTGATTACTTGTGGCTCTGTCATGTCATCAAGAAGTAACTTTGGTTCAACAGCTCTAGCTATATCTGAAACAGTAAGCTCAAATCCATCAAATGAGGAATCAGATCCATCAGAATCTGATATATCTCTTTTGATCTTCCTGGATCTATGCTTTCTCTTTCTAGCTTTTTTGTTACTGACTTGATCACTGTCTGTTGCTGCATCACTTGTTTCATGAAAGTTTTCTCTCACTGTATGACATTCAGCTTTTGGGCTGATTTGCCTTTTAGCTTCAGGTTTTTTCACAATAACAGTGGATGAAGCAGTATTAGACAATGCCATAACTTTTTGCACTGACTCATCTACTCTGGACTGCTGCAACTTTTGGTCATCAGCAATTGCCTTTGCAGACGTCATTGGCAAATTTTCTGCCACACTCCTGCCTTGCAGATCACCTTGACTCATAACTACTGATCTCAGATATTCACCACTCACTATTGATTCCTGACATCTGTCGCCATTGATCTTGGACAATATAGCAGGCCACCACTTGTTATGTTTATATCTCTGCTTAGATCCGAAGATGTCAGCAATATAACTCAAGTCCTATTGGCTTGTATCCAACTGACTACTGTAGGTCACTCAAAGGAGCTTCCTATTAGCAGTCAACTAAACACAGTGCAACAGTCCTCAAGCAGAAATAAACACAACCTTCAGTTGCTATACAGCAACTGGAATCCAACAGCTTGCACTTGAAAAACTAGCAGAATACTCCAGAGAACCTTACCCAATAGTTCTCGTAAAAGTCGGGGATGTGAGACGCTGCTGCAGAAAAATATATAGGGCCCAATATAAATCTCGATTGCCACCAAACAATCGATAAATAAACAACAATTGGCCGTCCCACTTTATTGGCGTAAAAGGACAATAACAAAGGCTGGCGGACGGGCGGCTCGCACAAAATAAACATAAAATTATAAGAATGATCATCACGTATCACATATTGCCTTATAAAGGCAGTCATGCCCACGTAATGACGCCTTCTCGCCATTTTCACAATTTGCATGGATGGGATGCCTGCTACCGTAAGTGCATCCCCAACATCACGGGCTGATTTAGTTTTCCTATAATTTCTCCAAAGTTTTAATTTTTTAGCGAGTAACTTCTGGAGGTATTTGGGATATTTTTTTGCCTTACTTAGTTTAGATGTGGGTACATGTTGTGTTATAATGGGCTTCAAAATGTCAATAAGACTACAGTACATGTCATCTGCATTTCTACATGTGGAGAAAACGTCAGGCCAAGAGATCTGGAATAAGAGCTCAGAAATAGTATCATAGTTTGCCTTGCGAAAGTTCAAGGGGAGGGATTTTGGATTCAGGGGCATTGTCTTGAGAATTATTTTGAACTTTACACTTGAGTGGTCACTAGTAGAAAAAGGAGGGACAACATGAACGTCAGAGACAGATCTATCACCAAAAATTAGATCAAGGATATTGTTATCATGGGTGGGTTGCAAAACCAGTTGCTGAAGACTTGTACTAGAAAGACACTCAAATAAAGATGTGTAGGTGGCTTCATAGGGATAGGTAGATGTGATCCAGTCAAGTTTGGGTAAATTGAAATCTCCAGCTATGAGGATAGGATAATTAACATTTGACTACCATTCTATAAAAGAACAGAGCTTGTTGCAGTAATCTAAATTATACTCAGGTGGCCTGTAAACAAGAACAAGGCGATAAAGGAGACCAGGGAGGGCAAGATCAACTGTTAGTGTTTCAGGAGTATCAATAGAAGGTGGGACTTTAGAGATGACAGCAGGTATTGATTTTTTGATAAAAATTGCAACCCCTCCACCATTTTGTTGGGTCTATCCTTGCGGAAGACATTATACGACCTTAAATTACATAAAATACCATCAGAAATACCATCATTTAACCATGTTTCAGTACAAAAGATTAGGTCATATTGCTGTGCTTCAAGCATCATGTTGAGTTCTTCCAATTTAGACACTAAGCTTCTAGCGTTAAATAAAATACATTGCAAAAAACTACTATCAAGGGGGTCTTTTACCTAAAATAAATTAGCCCTGTTATTGATTCGGCGCGTAGCGCCGAAAATTTTTGCATTTTCAGCCCCTAAAAGCATACCTGTACATGGAGGGGGTTGGGGGGGGACCCCCCCAACTCGGCCAACCCAGTACCCAAAATCATTTCCCCCCCCCAGTTGGGAAAAAAATTAAAAAAATTTGCCAAAAAGTGTATGTTTTTTGGCCTTTTTTGGGAAAAATTTCGACTTTTTCCTACCCCCCCCCCCAAAATTTCGGATTTACCCCCCCCCCCCCCCCCCCAACTGGTCGGAGGTATTACAGGCACCGTTTTTTTTCCTCAAATGGAGTCTTTTGAGGAAAAAAATTTCGAAATGAGGAAAAAAATTTTGGGTATGGTTCTCATTGAGGGAAAAATTTCGGGGAATTCCAAACCGAAAAGATGCGTTTTGATGAACTTGAAAGGGTCAAAATCTCAAAATTTTCCGGCGCTTCGCGCCGGTCACGCGTACAATCTTGACTATTTTCTATCAGGCGCGGCCATTAGCATGTCTACTTCGACTTACTAATTAATGCTCAACAGTTTCTATCAATCAAGTTAGCTCGTTTCACTTAATAATCGTTAACAGTCAATTATTCCGCCCAATAGATTTTTCATCAATTTTCTCAATTTTTTCTCTCGATGTTTGGAATTTTTTAAACGTCTGCAACCTGAACTTTTGCGTTTATTGAGGATAAAAATTGAAGACATCATTCTAGACTGCGATTTTCGAACTTCTGTTTATGAATATCTCTTGGAGAGATTTATTTTCCAGCGTTTTAGAATATAAAAACTGAAAAATTTTCCCGGCGCTTCGCGCCGGAATGGGAAACAAATTATACTTTATAAGTCGGATTTTAATTTATTTCCCAACGTTGTGAAGGTTCAATTTCCAGCGTTGTAGAAAGTGAAAATCCAAAAATTTTTCCGGCGCTCCGCGCCGGACGAAGGACTAAATAAAATTAGATGATTCTAATGAGAGCCATAGAAATGTTAATAGCGCATAAATTCCTGAAAACTCTATCGTTATTCGTTAACATGCTTCACCCGCTCCTGTAGAACACCAATATATTCTTCATGAGCTCATTTTGGCTAATATAACTTGAATTTTCTCAATTTTTTCCTCATTTTTGCAGGTTTCTGACTCCAAATACAACAAAATGCATGGGTACGCTCCTAAAATGCATAAAAAAGCATCCGCAGCCACATTATAAGCGTTTTTAAAAATGTGGAAAATTTTTGGAAAATGAGGAAAAAAATTTTGGGTCCGGTTCTCATGTGGAAAAAATCTTCGAGGAAAAAAAAACGGTGCTTACAGGTATGCCTAAAAGGTCTAAAATTCATGGAAATTTAATGTTTGACCAGCCAAAAAATTTGTGCCAATTGGCACAAACGCTCAAAATTTTTTGTGCCAAAAACCATGTTTTGGCACAAAAAAAACACTGGCCCAATTACGCTGGTCGCTGATAAGCCATAAAAATTATCGACAAATTTTTTCCGATTCGATGACAGTAATCAGGGAAATTTATTTGCAAATTTTTATGACGTTCACCACGTGCATGTTTATGTACAATATTAGATACTCATTCTGCGAATAGCCCTAATTCCATAAGAGAACTGCATCGAATCGTCACTCGTGTCATGTCTGCATCTTGGATCATTTTGACAAGTGTGTTGTTACAAACGTGTTGTCCAATATCAATGGTCAATTACGATTGCACTGAGATCGATCGAATCGAAGGCGCCGCGGCGCCAGGTCTCTACCACCGTGTTTTTTTCTCAAATGGGGTCTTTTGAGGAAAAAAATTTTGAAATGAGGAAAAAAATCTAGGGTGTGGTTCTCATTGTGGAAAAAATTTTGGGGAACTCTAAACCGAAGAGATGAGTTTTGGTCATACCTGTAAGACCTCCGACCAGTTGGGGGGGGGGGTAAATCCGAAATTTTTGGGGGGGGGGTAGGAAAAAGTCGAAATTTTTCCCAAAAAAGGCCAAAAAACATACACTTTTTGACAAATTTTTTTAATTTTTTCCCAACTGGGGGGGGGTTGGGGAGGGAAAATGATTTTGGGTATAGGGTTGGGGGGTCCCCCCCCCAACCCCCCCCCAAGTACAGGTATGGTTTTGGTGGACTCATCTCTTCGGTTTAGAGTTTTGGTGGGTCAAAATCTCAAAATTTTCCGGCGCTTCGCGCGCCGGTCATGGCTATATAACTATATTCTCTCAGGCGCGGCCGTTAGCATATCTATTTCGACTTAATAGTTAATGCTCAACAGTTTCTATCAATCTAGTTAGCTCGTTTCATTTTCTAATCGTTTAACAGTCAATTATGTCGCCGAAAATGGAAATTTTTCATCAAGTCTCTCAATTTTTTTTTTCGATGATTGGAATTTTTTAAACGTTTGCAATCTGAACTTTTACGTTTATTGAAGGTGAAAATTGAGGACATTAATCTAGAACGCGATTTTAAAATATTTGTTCACGAATTATCTGTTGGAGAGATTTATTTTTCAGCGTTTTAGAATCACCCGTTTTTTTTTCCTCAAATGGGGTCTTTTGAGGAAAAAAATTTCGAAATGAGGAAAAAAATCTTGGGTATGGTTCTCATTGAGGAAAAAATTTTGGGGAATTCAAAACCGAAAAGATGCGTTTTGGTGGACTTAGATGGGTCAAAATCTCAAAATTTTCCGGCGCTTCGCGCCATACCTGTACTTGGGGGGGGGGGTTGGGGGGGACCCCCCCAACTTGGAAAACCCGGTACCCAAAATCATTTCCCCCCCCCCCCCCCCAGTTGGGAAAAAATAAAAAAAATTTGCCAAAAAGTGTATGTTTTTTGGCCTTTTTTGGGAAAAATTTCGACTTTTTCCTACCCCCCCCCCCCCCCAAAATTTCACTTCATCAGTGTGATTTCAAATTATTTCCCAACGTTATGAATGTTCATTTTCCAGCGTTTTAGAAAGTGAAAATCAAAAAAAATTTCCCGGTGCTCCGCGCCGGACCAATAACTATATAAAATTAAATGATTCTAATCGGAATCACAGGAATGTTGATAGCAGATAAATTCGTGGGAGCTCTATCGTTAACTTGCTTTATGCGCTCCTATAGAACACCAATATATTCTTCATGAGCTCATTTTGATTAACATAACCAGAATTTTCTCAATTTTTTCCCTCATTTTTGCAGGTTTCTGATTACAAATACAACAAAATGCTTGGGTATGCTCCTAAAATGCATAAAAAAGCATCCGTAGCCACATTATAAGCGTTTTTAAAAATGTGGAAAATTTTTGGAAAATGAGGAAAAAAATTTTGGGTTCGGTTCTCATGTGGAAAAAATCTTCGGGGAAAAAACAATGGTCTCTATCACTCAGTGTTTTTTTTTTGTGCCAAAGCATGGTTTTTGGCACAAAAAAATTTGGAACGGCACAAAAAGTTTTGGGCGTTTGTGCCAATTGGCACAATTTTTTTGACTGGTTTAAGGCTAAATTTCTCTGATTTTTAGTCATTTTAGGGGCGGAAAACGCAAAATTTTTTGGCGCTTCGCGCCAAATCACGAGGTATAATTACTGACTTACTTTTATTTGTCTCAAAGGCGAGCAAATTTCATTCGAATAGTATGTTTGTATTATGGCAACAAATTTTGAGATTATCAATGACTGGTAAATGCAACGAAATTGTTAACTTCCTACATATGTTCATTCAGTGGGATTGGGAACCAAAATTTTTTTTTTGGTGTCCGATTCTAACAGAAAAATTGACGAGTAAATTACGGATAGCAGTGGCCGCGGCAAATTTTTTTGTGCCAAAAACCATGTTTTGGCACAAAAAAACACTGATTAGGGACGCGCTTTATTGTCAAAAGTCAACAAATTTGGAAATCTAATTTGAGTTTATTTTTCCTTTAAAATTTTCCTTAGGCTTAGGCTTAGGGTACAGCAGCTGGGCCCAAAGGGCGCAGCGCTGTTGAGGCTCTTCCAAATTTTGGCGCTTTTCCCATGCATAATTTCACTTGTTCTTTCTTACCTTCATCATGAAAACCCCCGAAAACTGGCATCAGAGAAATTTCGGCATTGCCACCGCCATCCGTAAAAATTCCAAATTGACGTTGTTGGCACAATTTTTCAGCCAATAATTTATGCCACACAACTTACAGACTTCCTTAATTTAATCTCTCCATCGTTGTTAAGAAGAAATTTGTAGCTGAAAACTGAAGCAGTGGCTAAACAGCCGTGCGACTGCTGAGCCAAAACATGTTGTATGGGAGAAAATAACTAGACAATT
Organism: Romanomermis culicivorax; assembly: GCA_963922205.1. NCBI lineage: Eukaryota > Metazoa > Nematoda > Enoplea > Mermithida > Mermithidae > Romanomermis > Romanomermis culicivorax. The sequence continues at coordinate 544,913 of CAWUHX010000018.1, read as the reverse complement.
TATCGGGCGTTTTTAATAGAGACATAGAGAACGTGGAAGAGAGTGCAGAATGCTAGAAACGGAACACTCGGAGTGTTTGAGGAATTAAATGCAATGATAATCGTACACAGGAGATTGACAGGCTCGTAGAGAGTGCTATGTCAATTTTCCAAGATTCTTCGCTCAGGTCCTCAAAGGTTTTCAGATGCTGAAACTTGGACTGCACTATCTTACCTGATGAGGAGTTTCACCCAATTACTCAAACTATTTTCCAAATAGTTTGACTTATCCTAGATCACACACTCAAAATAAAATTTACTAATGCACAAAATCGCCACCTTAAACTTCCAAATCTGTACACTCACTAGGACACAACCATTTGGCTACAGTACAAACGGTCTCAATTGAAAAAACATTTTCACAATTTTTTCACATCACAGCCACACCCCTTAGCCAGTCTCGTCACAATTTTTCTTTACTCAACTTGTCGATCTTTTTCCGAAAATGTCACAAACTTTACAAATACACCAAATTGTCCCACAACAAACATACCCTTTCAGATAAACAGCCGTGCGGCTGCTGAGCCAAAACATACCCTTTGGGATAAACAGCCATGCAGCTGCTGAGTCAAAACATACCCTTTTGGATAAACAGCTGCTAAAATGGTTGATTACAGTAAAGATGTATATATAGAGTTACAGAGATCAGAGGTCCTCAAGATCAGGTTCTTCAGGCATACCTGTACTTGGGGGGTTCCCCCCCCCCCAACCCCCCCTCCCCAGTTTGGAAAAAATTAGAAAAATTTTCAAAAAAGTGTATGTTTTTTGGCCTTTTTTGGGAAAAATTTCGACTTTTTCCTACCCCCCCCCCCCCAAAATTTCGGATTTATACACCCCCCCCCCCCCCAACTGGTCGGAGGTCTTACAGGTATGTCTTCAGGTAGTGGTAAGGTTGAAAATTTGCAGGGGTAGTCTAGTTAAATGCCCACTAAACACTTCATTTTGTCTCAAAATTAGGCATCTATTGATCATTTTTTAGAATTTCAGGCAGGAGTAATACCCCCTCATACCCCTCCCTATGGGGTAGTCTATGTTTGATTCAGTGCAAGTGTAAAGTTTATTGCTTTTTTCATCAGGCCACCAATAAAGGTAGTACTTTAGACTTATCTAATGCCAAAATTATCAAACGTTTGATCCAATTCCATTGGTGATCCACTAGTGGATTCTTCAGGCTGCCTCCTAATCATTTCTGTTTGACAGGGTTCGTTGTCACTTGAATAGCTGCAAATGTTATTACACAACATGAAAGATATCAAAGTGAGAATGTAGATAGACTTGTATTGTGCTATAGGGTCAAGTTTACTTCCATACAGGGGTTTTTTCTGTACCAGTCGATCTGTACCATACAGATTTCTCGTGAAAAATTTTCCATACCATCCTATCCGTTTCCGTACAATCATTATTTTCCACTTGCTTCATAATAGTTCAAAAAATACATTGGTCGTAAATGAAGGAACATGCTTGCTCACTCTAAAATTGATAAATTTACTTCACTTGTATCAGAAAAACGATTAAACAACAATTTTTTCGAACATCATTCAAATCGCGTCAATTCTAAACTTTTGCAATTGGATTTCATGAGTTTCGAAGGAAAATAATTAAAAGTTAGGCAAAACTCCCAATAAATTTTCATTTCAAGGCTTGTAAAATGTTGGAAAATGCATTTTTAGCTTATTCTTATTCCATAGGTTATCGATCGTAATCATCATTTTTTTCAACTATGTCAAGAAACAATACAAGATTGAACATCATCCACGAGATAGTAGGGATGGGCCGGATCGACTTTTTTGGCGACAGCGGATCCGGATCCGGATCTTGGAAAATTTAGTTCAGCGGATCCGGATCCAAAAAAATTTGGTTCAGCGGATCTGGATCCGGATCCGGATCTTGAGGAACAGATCCGCGCAGATCCGGATCGGATCCGGATCTTTCAATAAGTATATGTACTATGTCTAATTTGTCTAAAATTGAGTTAAATGAATTTGTATTCATTGGTGTCAATAGATTAATAGATTATTAATGATTGAGGTGTTCGTTTATTGAAAAAGTTCACATGTACTAATTGATAATTTTCATTCATTAAATTGTATTCATGTTTAGATTAATATTGGTTTCATCAGAAAAGAAATGAATAGAAATGGAAATTTTTTTCAGAAATTATGGATTCAAGTTTTTCTTTCACTAGCAGAGTGTGGGACTACTTCACAGTGTCCCCAGATGATGAAGAAAAGGCAAAGTGCAATAAATGCAGAATCCAGTTATCCAGAAAAGGTTGTGCTACTGGATGTCAGAGAAAACATTTGGAGAGGAAACATATGGCAATATATAAGCAGTTTGCGGCTAAATAAAAAGAAGATAATGAAAATAGAAGTAATTGTGGAACAAATTGCTACTAGTAAAGTAAAGTTATGTTAAAGAATTAATTTTTGTGTTTTCTTTAGAGATAGCCAAAAAATGAACCTAGCTACTCAAAAACCAAATTAAAGCATGAACTTAAATCTCAAACGTCTCTGGACAATTGCTTCACGCAGAAAGTAAACTTAAATTAGCACCAGCGAAAAGTGTCCCCTATGAACAGCTATTGAGTGGTGCTGGTCAAATTTATGATCCTACCAAAAATCGTTTGAAGAGTGGTACTGTTGAAAAATTACTGTTTCTCAAGTATAATTTTGCTACCATTGCAATGATTTTGTGTACAAGCCTCTTTGTACCTGTAAAATGATCAGCCAAAAAGTCTTTGTACGAAGAAATTTTTTGTTGTACACTGAAAAAACCATGATCTTTTATGTATTTTCGCACATAGTTTCTTCCTAATAGCACTCGAGTTCCCGTCCTTCATAATCATCTTAGAAATTAAGAAAATATACTCATAACATTCATAAATCTCAAAAACTTCAATTTAAACCTGAAATTTCTGAAAATTAGTTCCATGATGCTTCTCAATTCAAACTCGGCTTCATGTTTAAAATTTAAGTTGCAAAAAAGTTGGAGTAGATTTTGACGTTCTGAAATGGACCAAAATTCGCCTTTTCCGTACAGGAGGACCGCCAAAATTTTTTCCTTTACTGGAAATTTTTTCTCCACGAAGCACTATTTGTTGAAAAATAATATTGCAAAGAATTATTTAATCCGGCGCGAAGCGCCGGAAAATTTCTGGTGTTTTCTAATACTGCAAAATTTTATGAGAATAATAATGGATAAAGATCGGATTATGACCGGATCTTAATCATTGACAACAGCGGATCCGGATCCGGATCTTAAAAAATTTGGTTCAGCGGATCCGGATCGGATCCGGATCCAAAAAAATCTGGTTTAGCGTATCCGGATCGGATCCGGATCCTAAAATTTAGGCGGATATCCGCGGATCCGGATCCGGATACCCGGCCCATCCCTATGAGATAGGATGACATTTTTCAACCATGAACCAGAACTAACATTCAAAATTATAAATCATTTGAATCTGGCACGAAGCACCAGAAAATTTTTAGGATTTTTTGTTTTAAAATGCATGAAAATGACTTTCCAGACAGGAAATCCTATAACTTAATCAAAAGAATCGTCAGGCTTTAGTTTGCACTGTGCATCAAAAAATCTGTACAGTACAGAAAACTCAGTAAAAGTTTTCCGTACCAGCCCAAAAAAATCTGTCTGGTATGGAAAAAAATGCTGCTACCGTACATTTTATTTCTATGAAACGTGTGATACTTCTCCTCCTAAAATCTGATTAACCCCCCCCCCCCTAGAGCAAAACAGGTTAAAGATAGAGACATGAGGTTTTTGCACAGTGTCCACCCTATGGGCTAACATCAGGATGGCAAAGATCATTGTGACTTGATATGCAAATGAGAAATGTTTTTATTTTTTGAAGATATTGATTTGGTTAAATTATATGAATGACCAAAGCTTGAAAAAATCGCCTTCATTTAGGTTCAAAAAAATAATTTTTCTATTGAAACAGATGTAGTGATCCATATAAGTTATAACAGGAGGTCTACCATTAGGGATGCCCCCAGCTCCATCGCGGCTCCGCCCCTAATTTTCTCAGAGAAAAATAATTTCCTGGTAATATCAATGATTTTTGAAATATTCTGGGAAATGGGTATTTATTTACCGTGTTGAATCTAATGGGCACATTCCCACTGTGTGAGTTTTTATGAGAAATGTGAGAATTCGTAGCTTCAAGACATTGGAGTGATCTTATTCTATAAATCAATATTCATTTTACACAGGAGAGAATATGCTATCTTTTGATTTAACATTTGCTGTAAGTTACTGTACATTACAGATTTTAAGAGAGTTTTAAGTATCAAAAATGAGCCACACTCCCGATCACCGAATGTCAGCATAAAATATTTCTTCATTAAGTAAATTCAGTAATGCATGATAAAGAAACTTCTATTGTAGGTTGCTCATCAACTATTTTTGTTGATTAACAATAATCATGTGTCGTATAACCATTATCTTGTTGTATGGCTGTATCATTGTAAAAAAAGGCTTTAAAAAATTGATAAGCATGCTCCACTGAGCAATATGCAGCACTGTTGTGCATGAGTAAAAACTGGAAAAAATGCGACAATAGCGATGATTTTCCACAATAGATGATTAGTTCGCCGGCCTCATATCGTTTGATCAGATCTTTTTCGTAAAGTGAGGGATCATTCTGGCTTGCAGAAAAGTGACTCCATTCTCACAAATTTTTGAGGCTAGAACCACCAAGCAGAATGCACTGTAGTTCAGATGTTAGTTTAAACCTATCACAATATTACATTGTGTTGTTATGACAATGATAATTAACAATGATTGAGATCTCAAACTATGCATAATGATTATGATAATTTATAATGTTTACAATTTTCAGCATGAGTGTCACAATTATCACCATAACTGACGGTCCAGGACATTCACTTTGACTTGCATCCTGAGGAAATATAACGAACCATGAATACAATTGAAAAATAACACGAGAGGCCAGGGGAATTTGACTTGCTTGAGAGTAAACTGAGCAAGCATTTCAAAACTGCGTGCAGTTTTGCAATCTGTGTTCACAGGTATTTACTTTTTATTAAGTTACCGACAATAGGAGCTGTTTACTGTAATCAACTATTTTGGCGGCTGTTTATCCGAAAGGGTATGTTTTGACTCAGCAGCCGCACGGCTGTTTATCCAAAAGAGTATGTTTTGGCTCAGCAGCAGCGCGGCTGTTTATTCAAAAAGGTATGTTTTGGCTCAGCAGCCGCGCGGCTGTTGAGCCACTGCCGAAAATTGAAATATAAACCTCCTTACCTCACGTAAATAAACATAAATAAAATATCCGAATTGAATTCTTTCAGCGTTTGATTTCTTTCTGAAACCTTAAACCGTTTTCCCGATCAGTTTCTCTTATCTCACTGACGTGGTTAGATAAAATGAGGCAGGCACATTTTTTGTGCCAAATAGTGCGTTGAAAGTGTCTTATCTTTACATAGTTATATACTTATGTTTTTATCGAACTTTTGGCATAAAACTTTTTAAAGGTTTTCAGTATGTTTTAAGGCTCAAAAATTTTTCTGTGCCATTGGCACAAATTTTTTTGGCCCTTTGTGCCAATTGGCACAAATGTCTGTGCACAAAAAAACACTGCATCACCCAGTGTTTTTTCGTGCCAAAACATGGTTTTTGGCACAAAAAAATTTGGGATGGTACAAAAAATTTTGAGCGCTTGTGCCAATTGGCACAAAATTTTTGGGTGGTCAAGCATTAAATTTCCTTGACTTCTAAACGTTTTAGGGGCTAAAAAATCAAAAAAATTTCGGCGCACCGCTTCGATTACTCGTAGACAACCCGAGCAGCGCGAGCGAGTTCCCTGCGAACAGTGTTATTAGTATCGTTGCAGCAAACTTTACAAGCTATCAATGACTTATGAATCAGAAGAAAATCTGAATATTTTCTGTTTTTTTCAGTCAGATTCGGATTTGAAATCGGAATTCTTAATATTTGTGTTTGATTGATTCAGATAGAAAAAGCGATATCGTTGGTATACGATGTTCCAATCGAAAATTTACACAATTTTCGACTTTATTTTCTTTAGTCTATGTATGTAGATATTCGTAGTCAGGGTTTTTTTGCACACAGCAACCAAATTTCGGGCTGTGCAACTAAATTTTTTCTATACCAATTTGCACAGTGCAACTTGAGGCCTGACTGATCTTTCGATTAGATATTGAGGATTTCTGTCCGGAGATGCATTTTTATGTATGTTAAAATGGAAAATAGTGAAAATTTTCCGGCGCTTGGCGCCGGGTTTCAATTAATTTATGATTTTTTATTATAATATTCTAGTGTGCGGTTAGAAAAGGTTATTCTAGTTAGTGTTTATAGGTTCCATACCTGTACTTGGTGGGGTTGGGTGGACCCCCCCCAGCTTGGCCAACCGGGTATGATAGATTCTTATTATCAACGTATTATGGATAAATGTTTGATCCTGTATTGTTTGTTGACGAATATGAAAAATAACATTTTTCTCGGTCATCCCAAAATTTTTTTGCGATCTTCATAAAAATTTTGACTTTGATGTGATCAAAACATTTTGAGTGTTAAAATTTTTGCCGATTGAAAGATCCAAAGTATTAGTCGCTTGCCTAGTTCTTGAATTTTAGTTTGTCCGACTGAAAATTCATTAAATTCACTGATAAATCAAACCTTCTGTCTGGGAAATAAAAGGTGAAAAGATTCATTTTCCTACATTCTAGAATATTGAAATACTGAAAAAATTTCCGGCGCCACGCGCCGAGCACATTACTCTAGTCTAGTCATATACTTAAATCTTTTCTCTTTCTCTCCCAATTCAGAAAATTGAGTTTTAAATGTCTAAAACTGACACAGATCGAATAAAATACAAGAAAACTGTGGTTTTTCCGTTAAATTTAAACAAATTTATTGATTTTAGAGTCAGCAACTAAAAATTTATCTGTGCAACCAAAATTTTTTCCCAAGTTGCACATTGCAACCTGGCCTGTGCAAAAAAAACCTGTTCGTAGTCGAAAATTGTATCAGTATGAACTTCCTGCACAAATTATTTTAATTTTCTCAGCATTCCATTTCTTTTCAAGTCGTCGTTAACCATTTTATTGCACAGGGTTTTCTTATCTCATTGACATGGTTAGCTGAAAAATAGGTCGGGCACGATTCCCACGAAAAAATTAATGCATTTGAACGTAGCTTTAATTAGGTATCAAAGTCGCCCCTGATCATATTTTGGGCGATACTTTCAAAGAGTAAAAACGTTTTTTCAGTAGAAAAATTTGACGATCGTTTATCAGCAGCAGACATTATTCAAATTTCAGAATATAACGCACTGACACTACTACAGCTACACTACTTTCGTTTTGTATGTTTGTATACATCATTATTGTATGTATAGTACTCATGCTACTTCCCACGATATTTCACGCCACACGCGTCGGCGAGTGCACTATAAATAGAAATACGTCTAGTTTGGTCCAGGAGTGCCTTGTCCAGGATTGCTCTTTCTTCGGCAATGCGAACCGTTTAGCAAACGAAGAGCAAACAAGGAGTGGAGCAAAGTCGACATAATCCTGAACTTGATAGTCCTAGTTTGCTCCACTGTTTAATACTGCTTCGAGTTCTGTCTGTTCCTCTTTCGGCAATACCAGCCTCAAAATTTTCCGGCGCTTCGCACCGGTTGTGAGTATAATGATAACTATTTTCTATCAAGCGCGGCCGTTAGCATATCTACTTCGACTTACTAATTAATGCTCAACACTTTCTATCAATCAAGTTAGCTCGTTTTATTTTCTAATCGTTAACAGTCAATTATGTCGCCAAGAGTAGAGATTTTTCATCAATTTTTCAATTTTTTCTCTCGATGCTTCGAATTTTTTAAACGTTTGCAACCAGAACTTTTGCATTTATTCAAGATGGAAATTGAAGACATCATTCTAGACTGCGATTTTAGAATTTCTGTTCACGAATATCTGTTGGAGAGATTTATTTTCCAGCGTTTATAAAAACCCGAAAATTTTTTCGATGCTTCGCGCTGGAATGCGGGACAAATTATACTTCATCAGTGTGATTATAATTTATTTCTCAACCTTATGAAGAAGGTTCATTTTCCAGCGTTTTATAAAGCTAAAATCCAAAAAATTTTTCCGGCGCTCCACGCCGGACCAAAAACTAAATAAAATAAGATTTTTGACTAACATATCCAGAATTTTCTCAATTTTTTTCCTCATTTTTGCAGGTTTCTGACTCCAAATACAACAAAATGCTTGGGTATGCTCCTAAAATGCATAAAAAAGCATCGGTAGCCACATTTGTAAGCGTTTTTAAAAATGTAGAGAATTTTTGTAAAATGAGGAAAAAATTTTGGGTTCGGTTCTCATGTGGAAAAAATCACCAACCACTATTTTTTCGTCAAATCGGTGTTCTTGGCGAAAAAATCTGGAAATGCGGAAAATTTTGAGCTCTTTCGCCAAATGACAAGAACAAATTTGGGATTTTTAATTCGGAAAGCTGCGTTCCGGTGCATTTTAGAATGTCAAAAGTAAACCGCTAATTTTTCCGGCGCTTCGTACCGGTAATGATTATTTTGATGATTGCTAGATATAATCCAGTTCGAGGGCGACCGTAAGCGTGTCTACTTCACTTACTAGTTACCATTCAATAGTTGCTACCACTTTAGCATACCTGTAATTGGGGGGGGCCCCACCCCCCAACTTGGTCCAACCGTTACCCAAATGTCGGGACCCCCACCCCCAATTTGGTCAACCCTATACCCAACCCACCCCCCAAACTCTGAAAAATTGGAAAAAATTAGAAAAAAAGTGGCCTTTTTGGGAAAATTTTTCGACTTTTTTGGGGGTTTTCCGATCCCCCCCCCTCCCCAACCCAAAATTTTGGGTTTACCCTGCCTTCAACTGGTCGGACCTCTTACAGGTATGCCACTTAGGATGTTTCACCTCGTGGTTTAATCAGTTTGACTTTGATCCTAGCGTCTTATTTGACTTTTTTTTCTATTTTTTCCTCTAATTTTTTCTATTTTTTCCTCTAAATATTTCCGCGGTCTTTACAAATTTTCGAACTTAGGGAATTTATTTGTATTCGGCAAATGATTAGAGAACACCATCAGTTTGCAACCGTGACAGATGCTGCTGGTCGAATAATCAAAATTTTTGATTGATTTTTTGATTTTGCATTTCTCTCAATAAGTAATATAATTTTTTGCATTTTGTCCGACACCGACTATATTAAAATGTGTTGAGGTGGAGATGCTCATATAGGAAAATTTGTTCAATATCTACGTTTAAATTTTTAAAATTTTTTTCTCCATTTTCTCCAAATCGTTTTTTCGCTTAAAAATGTTGATAGACGCTTTATTTACAAGTGTTCTTGAGCTTTTTAAAACATTCTATCAATTTTTCGAACATAATCTCAAAAATTAGATTCGAATTTTGTGTTCAAAAATCGCAATCATTTGAAAAAATTTTAAAAACAAATAATTTATTATAATTTATTTAAAACCAGTAATTTATACCAATAGTTGAACTTTCATGGATTCGGGCGGAAATATGTGAGTAAGAGGAAAAGAAATTTTCGAAAACTACTTTCATGAAGCTTTTGAATTCATTTTACGTTGAGAAGGGAACAATCGCTTCAAAAAGTTTAGAAAGTTGGCGTGTTGATCTTTCTCAAAAATTGTGTCAGGGGAAAATGCGGATATTCATCAAATATCAAGATGAAATATTGAAGATTACCAATTAAAACATGACATAATACGTTTAAGATGATGAAAACTATTAGAGATTAAGTGGTGAGTAAAGGTAGACATGCTAAAAGCCGCGCATGAGCTTGGTAATAAATAATGTTTATTGAAGTTACAACCGGCGCCAAGCGCCGGAAAATTTTGAAATTTGGACTTTCTAAAATGCACCGAAACTCATCTTTTCTATATGAAAACCCCAAATTTTTCCACATTTTAGTGCAAATGTGGAAAAAGACAGTGAATGTAATCATCCAAGAGATAGTACAATGCAACAATAAAATTTTTATTTAAAAAGTGCATGCCACTAAAAAGCTTCACTTTATCACCCCTCGTCGTCACACGCACAAAGAGGCCGAAAAATTTGTGTCCATGGCTCAAGAAGAATTTTCACATTAAAAACATTGAAAACTGCGAGAAGGTTTTTGACCAAAAATTCAATAATGTAATTAAAAAGTTACATTTACTGCACTGAATAATAAAGAAGTATCGGGAAGCATATTTTGAAAATATCAGTTCCGGATTTGAGAATATGGAGTCCGGGTCCAAAAAAATATTTGGGTAATTTCAGGTCTCATTCCGGACATACATATAACAGGATCTGGGGGTCGGGCGACGTTTTTGGGCCGAGGGTCATTGATTCCCCAACATTTTAAAGGGAGGAGTCTCTGAAGGAAAACAATTCGATTTTTTTCAGGAGAAAAATCCGAAAAACGGTTCAAAAAATAGTAATTTTGTCAAAAGAAACATAAAAAATGTTTTTATGGCGCTCGAGAAAATTGACGTTTTTCACCATTTTTTGTTCAAAAATTGACACTATTCATTAAAAAATGGGCATATTTTGTATATTTCCGACCAAAAGTGTGGAAGTCTCGGTAACTACCATATGGCCAGTCATGGGATTGGAAAATCTTGGGGGGATCGCCCTATGGCTAGCCATATGGCCGACGATTCCTGAGGGTCCCTATAGAACTCACTCCCCCAATTGTACATCATGATTTCGGACCTGAGTCGATTATTTTTTTCTACAAGCTAATATGTGTAAAATCATTAAGACAAGATTTCTGAGAGATTTGACTTACTGCTCCATTGACCTATGATAAGTTGGAAATTAATATTATCTGAAAATGATATTTCGAGTGATTTAACATGCTGAGTAATTGTGACTCCATTCATTCGGCACAAAACTCAAAACTTGCATACTACCTATAGTACTCTAGAAGTTTTACATTTTTAGCATTTTTAATCTCTATAAATTTTTTCATTAGGTAAGAAAAAAATTTTTCTGAAGTCTTGGTTTACACTTTTCATGCGATTTTAAAGTGTCAAAAATGAAGTCGAATTAACCCCGAAAAAAGTATAGTCATCGACGGGATGTATATAGGAAACATTCGGACGAATAAAAAGAAAAGATGTGGATCGAATCAGTGGCACAATTTCATCGATCTATCCATAATTGTTATGCAACAGGGCGTCCCGGAAGAGATGGAACAGAATTTCTTTTTTTTCAGTAATTCAATTGAAAAAGTCGAAGCTGTGAACAGGGTTTTTTCCGCACGCCTTCATCCGCACTGTGTGGAAATGACCCAAAATTTTTTCCGCACACGAAAATTTTTTCCGTTCGAAGTTTAAATCATTTGAAAAATGTGTGAAATGAGCGAAAATTATAGATTGCTAAGAAAATAATGGAAAGTATCTGTTTTTCTAGCTCAAAAACATTATTTTAGATTGATTGAGCAAAATTAATAATTGCTGCTGTCATTTCTGTGACTAGAGCTGAAGATTTATAGATTTCAATTGATTTTCCAATTTATTCAATTTCTTCATTTTGATATTCTAGAATGCTGGAAAATTAGCCTTTTCAACCTTTATCTCTAAAATAAAAGGTTTGCATTTTCAATCAAAAATCGTATAGTTTCCCAATGACAAAATTTGTGTTCACAAAGTTCAGAAAACTTCGTGAGAGAAAGAATTAATGAAAAACAATATTAAATCTCAATTTTCAACAGTTTCCGAACCTATAGTCCGTTTTTTACAAAATGCTTCCCAATTGAAAAAGTAACACGAATCAGTACTGTCGTATAATCTTTAACATAGAGCTCTTGCTTTAAAATTTCTCACTCAACAAATTTTAAAGGTTAGGTCAGTATGCTCAGAAATTTCCAGTCCTATATGATATATTGTTTTTCAGAAAATCTGAAATACTACTTGCTTTGCACCTTCATTAGTTTTTTCCACCTTCATTAGTTTCATTTCAAGAAAAAAAGACTATAATACTGAAGATTACTAATTGATGAATGGGATGAGAAACTTCAAATCATGAAAACCATGCACACTTAACTTCTGATGCGTCACACCAGAGAATTTTTGAACAAAGGAGCTACTGAAATGTTAGAAAATGTTTTCTAGAGATAATTTGTAATACTTTCGGTTTAGATTTTTCCTAGAAAAATGATGGTATCAAATAAATGTGTGGAGAAATGTGGGAAAAATCAGCAAAGTCATATGAAAATTCCTATTCACACTACAAAGTGACGAGTTTTACTCACTCTAGCAGAGACATATAAGATTGATGGAAACAATCAGGGACAACCAAGAAATCAAACTAATTTTTTTTTTTGGCTGTGCTTCAGCTTAATTGTAGTTAATATTCTAAATTATTTTCATTGCCGGCACGGAGCACCGGAAAAATTTGAGATTTTGATCACCTAAATTGCACCAAAATGCACCTTTTCATCAATGCCAGCAGTTGAAACGCCCAAAGAAGTTTCCGTTCTGTGCGGAAAATGCCTAAAAATTTTTCCGCACAGCCCAAAAAAAGTCCGCACTGTGCGGAAAAAAACCCTGGCTGTGAATAAATAGCCAGATAAGGATAAATGAAATTATAATCGATTGTAGAGCCTTTCAAATAAAACAAACTGCATTGGAATAACTTTTGCGTTTTCTTGTAAATGTGTAAACGTCAAGGAATAACTCGATTTCTGAACTTAATGAAAATTTTTATTTATTTTTGACCTTTCATTTGAAGCATGTCGTTCACATACCTGTAAGACCTCCGACCAGTTGGGGGGGGGTAGAAAAAAGTCGAAATTTTTTCCAAAAAAGGCCAAAAAACATACATTTTTTGGCAAATTTTTTTAATTTCTTTTGGGGGCGGGGGTTGGGGGGGTAAATGATTTTGAGTACTGGGTTGGTCAAGTTGGGGGCCCCCCCCCCAAGTACAGGTATGGTCGTTCAGCAATTATCAAAGCTAGACAGATGGAAATTCTTTAAGACTTCAAGCTACATTTTTCTCCTAATTAATTATATAATATGTAGACCAATCCTGTTTCTTTGGAACTTTATTGGTTGGAGATTTATTCAGATTCAAAAAGATATTTAAATGACAGTGCCGGTAGCTTCAACTCCCTAAACGTTGCAATAATCGCTTTGAAATTCTAACACAATATGCTGGATATTAGTGCCTACAAAAATGATGAAAAAAAATCTGCCACATCCTATGGGAAGGTGTCCGGAAAGTTTCGACTTTTTTCCACCTCCTGTTGGACACTTTAAAAGGTGTGAAACATGTACAGTACAAAATAAGAAAAAATTTTCAAACGCAGTATATGTTTTAAATCTGAGTCAGTCTCACTACTTTTCATAGTTAATTGATGTGTCATCACATTATTTTATGTACATGGGTATTTGTTTTCAGCTGAATGACTATGTTATACATCAAACCCGAATCAGAACTGTAACAATTTCTCCAGGAGCGGCTCTAAAATGTTAAAAATATCGGGTGCGGGTCCAACAAAATGATCGGGTAATTTTGGGTCTCATTTCGAGTCAGGGTACACGATACATCTCTATTGAATAATAGGTAAAAATCATGCCTATCCTATAATTCATCATTGGGATAAGAAAAACTGTCCGAGAAAATGGTTAGCAAATCGAAAAAAATCTCTACTAGTCAAGTCATCACAGATCTTGACCATTGCGACTTTACAAAGATAGCAAAAAAATTTGATCTCTTTCAACAAATAGCGAATTCAAGTCTTGAAATGTCTAAAAGTCAATCGAATTCAGCTTTTGACGACTAGTCAAAAAATTTATGCTAATTGGCACAAATGCTCAAAATTTGTTGTGCCATTCCTTATTTTTTTGTGTCGAAAACCATATTTTGACACAAAAAGTAACATAGCATTGTTAGCACAGTTTTTCGACCAAAAATTTATGCAACTTTCGGCTTTATGGCATCAAGCAATTTTGGACAACCTCAATTTTTGCATCTTTTTTTAGAACGAAGCTCTTAAAATATAAGCATCTTCAACAATTCCATAGAATATGTGAATATTCTCAGCATCATCCTATTCCTTTTGGGTTTTTTGGCCAAAAAATTGCCCATTTGGCGTACATTTTTAATGAGTAACATTTGTTGTACAACTGGAACAATATGAAATTATCATAGAGACAAGTTAAGGCTGCAATGCAGTCTCCGTTGCTGCGTTTAAAAAGTATTCAATAGAAATGAATTTGGATTTATATTTGAAATGGCGAATTTAAGCGCGTCGAACGCCTGTGGTCCCTTGTACTAACAGTTTCAGTTTTCTTCCAATTATGTTCGTGTTATTTTACTTTCCTTGTTTTTAACGTTCATATAGGTTTATAATTATTACAATTATTTAGAAAAAGAATGGACTATAGCATACCATCAATAGATACGCTGCTGATTACTGTAAGCTGAAAATGAGCGGAGAAAATGTTGGAAGTTAACTTTACTTTCTGACTTCATGATTCATTTTTTCCAGCAGCTTTATTGATAAACTAATATACATTTGATTGCCGATGGGCTGTACTTCTAATTCATCCTCCTTTGATTTGCTATGCTCGCAACTTTGAAAGATATTCTACTGGACGTCTATTATAACCAAGTGCCAAAAAACGACGAAAACGGTTCAAAAATGTCGACGAAACATCCGCTAAATATACTGAATCAGAACGTCAATGGCGAATACGCTGACAAAGCAAACGTAACAAATAAAGAGAAAATCTACGACAAATCGAATAACTATAATAACAACGATTCAACGAAGGTCGATTTGAACACGCTGAACGTCTCTCAACTGTCTGATCAAGGGCTTTTTGTTGGACCTTATAAGCTCGAGAAAACATTAGGCAAAGGTCAAACAGGTAATTGGATACACGTCCTGAATCAATTTAACGTACTAAAAACTACCTCCTGGCGGAAATATTCAAAAAATTTTCCAATTCATAAAAATAGTATTTTTACCTTTCAGCTACTTGAATAACATATCGAATCAAAAATCAGCATGTTAGTGTAGTTGAAACTCAACTATGTACCCGTAATCAGTTACGATGACATTTGACTTTTGAAGCCACGCCATTCCTCGTTCATTTCCAAGGGATATTTTTCGATAAAAAATCGGAGATTTGTTGTCGGACGATTTTGAGTACGCTCATGAATTTGCTTAGGGAATCCATGAAATACGCTGCTTTTGGTCATTCGGTGTTTATGTAGTGTGTTTAGTTTATTACATGGCTTGAAGAAATCCGAGTTGATGAGTCAACCCAGAATTTTGGGGAAGAGGTCAAAAGAAACTGTTTTGCCTAATTTATAGGCTAGGGGTTTGGGGGGAATAACAGGATTTGGGGGATTGCGGCAGCTGAGGACCCCCCACTACAAGTAGTGGTTTAGTATAAATATTCTGTCGAAATTCATGGCGCAAAAGATTAAATTAATTTCAAGAACACCCATGTAACGGAGCCCCGAAGTCTGCGGAAGATCTTTATCGACTACCCAAAATTTTAGTGGGGTCCTTAAAGAAAAAATTTTTGATTTTTCGGACCGTAAAAAATTTTTTTATAATTGACATATTCATCCTTTTCAAAAATGACTATTTTTCAATCAAAAAAATCATTTTCCAGTTTTTTGGCCAAAAGTCTGGGGTCTCCGTGGCTACCATATGGCTAGCCATATGATTGGAAAATCTTGTGGGAGATCATCATATCGCCGACGATTTCTTGGGGGGGTGGGGGATTCCTATATGGCGCTTCAACACTTTTAAATGTATGCTAGAAAATGTTGACTAGTCAAGAAACTTATGTGTCAAACGTTTCTATTTTTTTATGAAAAGAGTTCGTCCTGGTAGTGTTAGGATTTAAGGTGATAGATTAGAGATC
This sequence comes from Romanomermis culicivorax, assembly GCA_963922205.1. Classification (NCBI taxonomy): domain Eukaryota; kingdom Metazoa; phylum Nematoda; class Enoplea; order Mermithida; family Mermithidae; genus Romanomermis; species Romanomermis culicivorax. The sequence goes on along the minus strand of CAWUHX010000018.1, from coordinate 528,935 downwards.
GCTCGCTATTGGAGAATTTGAATGCATAATAGTTCATTCATACCATACATGTAATTGGGGGGGAAGTGCTATGGGAACCCCTCCCCCAGAAATCGTCGACCATATGGCTAGCCATTGGGCGACCGCCCCCCCCCCCCCCAGGATTTTCCAATCCTATGGCTAGCCATAGGGTAGCCCTAGGGACCCCCATACTTTTGGTCGGAAAAATGTCAATTTTTTGATGAAAAATGTCAATTTTTGAACAAAAATGATCAAGAACGTCAATTTTCTCGGCGCTTCACGCCATAAACACATTTTTTAGACAAAAATTACTATTTTTTGAACTGTTTTTCGGACTTTTTTTCGTGAAAAAATCTATTTTTTCCTTTAGAGACCCCTCCCCCCCCCAAAATTTTGGGAATTACTGACCCCCGGCCCAAAAAAGTGGCCCAACCCACCCCCCTCCCTAGACCTCGGGGCTCCGATACATGTATGATTCATACACACTTGAAATTTTCGACTTAAAAATTTGCTAGGCGTGTTTGATAGGCAAGCTTACAATAGCCTCCGAATCCCGCTTATTTTTTATGACAAACTTAGTTGATAGATATGCTGAATTTTTTTCCCGCAAAAACTATTTCCTAAATTAATTTTAACTTGGCAAGTTTCATTAGTCAGCGTGAGACCCTGTTTCTGAGAAGTCCGATTTCGACTATGAAAGGTTAAAAATTGAACATACTTTAAAATCAGGCATATTGGGAAGTTTTAAATTCTGAGTATCGTTCCGAAATTTATTTTGCATAAAAGCCAAATTCGTGTAGCTACAGTATCCTAAACTAAATTTTCCAGTTTTTTAGCATTTCATGTTATGTACGCGCGATTACGAATATCAAAAAGGCATAATTTTATAGTGAGACATTCATTACATGTAGGAGACAATTCTCTATAATTTGGTATGAAACGATTTTTCAAATCTCGTACTTTATACTTTTTACATTATTTTAAAGGGTCAGAAAGAAGTAGAAAAGCCGAAAAAGTCATATGGAACTATTTCCAGCACTTTTCCATAGGATGCCGTAAAATTCGTTTCTTCATTCCTGTAGGCATTAATTCCCAACGTACTTTATTAAAATTTCAATCCGATTCGCTTATCGTTTTAGGAGCTGTAGAGATTTACACACGCTGCACTGCCATTCAAATATAGTTTAGAATCTGAATAAATCCCCAATTAACAAAGTTCTGAAAGCACATAATTAGTCTTTATATGATACATTAAAATAAAAAATGCGGCCTGAAGTCTGATAAGTTTTAGCTTTGATGCATGCTGAACGATATGCTTCAAATGAGAGGTCAAAAAAGAAAATTTTCTTTAAATTTCGGTATTAGAGTGATTCTTTGACGTCAGTACGGGAAAACGGCAAGAGTCATTCCGATGCCCTTTGTTGTATTCGGGCAGTCGTCATTTACTTAGTAACATTAAACTTGCAGCTTAGATTTTTTTCAATTAAATTACTGAACTCTGGGTATATATTCAGATGGTCGGCCGGCGAAGTCTTAAAGTTTTAGCTAAGTTATTACAATTTTAAGAGAATTTGTGCAATCTTAGTTTAATCGAAAAATGACTTTCACTGTTTCATTGTGGCACACTTAAGGGTTCTCAAAATTTGGTAAAACTTTGTGGGCATGTGGAAAAGGGGTTCAACCATAACATAGTGGAGTTAGGTCAATGACACTCATATTTTGAGTTGATGGGATAGAAAAATGTGTAAATATGGGTTACCAACAACTGCCAAAATTAGAATTTGAAGTGCAGAGTAAACCACAGTTTTGACGCTACAGAATAATACTTGTATCGTTCACACACTAAAGATTTTTACATACTGACAAAATATCATTGATCCTTTTGCATACCTCATTACAGAGGTCCCTAAGGTCGAAAATTTAGGTAGGGGTAAAATCGTAAATTTCAAGGGTAGTACTAGAACTTACATAAATGAATAATGCCCCTACTTTATGCTTTTTACAGTCAAAAACCTCTTACTAGTTCAACTCCATTTTCCAGCTCCCAATCATGCAACTTTAATGCACTAATTATACGTACAGAATAGTCACACTTTGAAGACTGTTGTGCCAACTGATTCCTGCACATTTCAAGAATCGGGCACAATGTACGTTTGGAAACATTGTTTCAACCAGCATCTTCAGCAGTATGGGCTTATCCCATCACTGATTAGGCTTGGAACAGTGCTTCCAATTGAAAGTCCTGATGCTGATGTGGCTTTAGTATTATTAATCCCATTAGACTATGAACTACGAGTTTGAAACCAAGTACCACTCCTGATCCACGTCAACAGACCTCACATGTCTCAACTCATAGCAGGAAAATATGCCACAGCTTGGGTAACCATATGCGCAAGAAGACCCAACGCAGAAGCGGGGAAAAGAAAAGGAGAGCATGAAGAGGCAGAATTTTAAGAACATAATGTTTTTCTTCCCAAGGGGCGATTTTTTGATTAGTCACATATACATAAGTCATTATTTCATCTCCCAATTATATTTATAATGATTTCCTACAAGTAGTATATATTAATGTGCTGATATCCTTTCCTAAAAACCGCTATATGGCACAGAAGTTGCATACTTTCCCATAATCATTTGCTCAGTAAATGTGTCAAAAAGAGCAGTGAGTAATTCCTCAGAATCACACATTCTGCAATTTTTCTCGAATTAGTATAACCTACTGGGGAGAGGATGAAGTCTACCAAAATTTTTTGGTATAGTGAGCTGTTTTTATGGGGGTAGTAAATGAATTTTCAAATCTAAGACGGGGGTAATACCTCCCCCCATACCCCACCCCATGGGGTGCTCTGCCTCATTACTTACAGGCCTTAAATGACTGCGACCGAAAATTCTGAAAATTGCAAAAAATTTCAACCTCCGGCTTGATATTGCGATGCGAATTTAAATTTTTAAATATTCATTTTTGAGGTATGATTAATTTTTGACTTATCACAACCTTGGTCAGACCTTAAAGAAATTGTGTCTTAAGAATATCGGGTTCGAGTTTGGGTCCTGGCCGAAGGAAATGATTGAGTAATTTTATGTCTTGTTTCGCATCCGAGTACCCGATACACCTCTATTCAATACAATATTTTGAACATCAGTGGCTATAGAAATGAAGGAGAAAATACTTCGGCATTCAAAGGGAAGGCGAGCAAAAAGCTCCAAATAACTTTTTTGATTTGTTTCGACTTCCTTTCACGATTTAAAATAGCAGAAAGAGTGGAAAGTAAGGGATTGAAAAAATATTGTCACACCTGCACAGGCCTGTAGGCAGGGGGGTTGGGGGCCATCCCCCTCCCAAATGTTTGAAGTGTTAAAAAAAGGCAAAAGTGGGAACCTTTGGTTTTTTTTCAAGTCAAGTCAGAAAAAGAAAGTTAAGTCAGAAATGCCAAGTTTACGGTAAATTGAGTGAAAACAATGTGTGGCCCCCCTGAAAAAAATTCCTGGCTACAGGCTTGCACCTGTATATAGAGCATGATCTCCTGCACGTAATGAACATTTGGCTACAAAGTCAGATCTTTTCTGAGCGTGATATTTAGAAAGAAATATACAGGTCAGACTGAAAGATGCCTAAAAATGTAAACGTTCCAAACCTTGGAGTATTGTAGCTATGCGAATTTCAATTCTTAAGCAGAATAAATGCTGTCACGGTAAGATACTCAGCGTGTAAAACTACAGCAAATATCTGATTTTCAGATAATACTAATCAGAGCACCCCACGGGGGGTATGGGGGTATTACCCCCATCTTAGATTTGAAAATTCATTTACTACCCCCATAAAAACAGCTCACTATAACCAAAAAATTTTGGTAGACACCATCCTCTCCCCAGTAGGTTATACTAATTCGAGAAAAATTGCAGAATGTGTGATTCTGAGGAATTACTCACTGCTCTTTTTGACACATTTACTGAGCAAATGATAATAGGAAAGTATGCAACTTCTTTGCCATACAGCGATTTTTAGGAAGAAACCACTATAAATATAATTGGGAGATGAAATAATGACTTATGTATATGTGATTAATCAAAAAATGGCCCCTTGGGAAGAAAAACATTATGTTCTTAAAATTCTGCCTCTTCGTGCTCCCCTTTCCTTTTCTCCGTTTCTGCGTTGGGTCTTCTGTGCGCGTATGGTTACCCAAGCTGTGGCATACTTTCCTGCTATGAGTTGAGACGTGTGAGGTCTGTTGTCATGGATCAGAAGTGGTACTTGGTTTCAAACTCGTAGTTCATAGTCTAATGGGATCAATAATACAAAAGTCACATTCAGCATCAGGACAAAAACGTATGTTGTGCCCGATTCTTGAAATGTGCAGGAATTAGTTGGCACAACAGTCTTCAAAGTGTGACTATTCTGTACGTAAAATTAGTGCATTAAAGTTGCAGGATTGGGAGCCAGAAAATACAGTTGAACCAGTAAATGGTTTCACTGTGAAAAGCATAAAATGGGGGCATTTTTTCATTTATGTAAGTTGTATGTGGTTAGAGTACTACAACTCCCCCCTTTTTGGCAAAAAGCTGGGAGCAAAAAAAAAAAGGTCACGGCATATTTCAAGTACTACCCTTAAAATTTATGATTTTACCCCTACCTAAATTTTCGACCTTGGGGACCTCTGATACTAATTTTCATTTTATCACAGGTCAATGAAGAAAACTATCTCATATCTCAGAAACACTGATTTGTTCCACAAATGACCCTATCTGTGGAAAAAATTTTCGAATGTAGAAAAAAAGTTTTGGGTCTTTCCACAAATGTGAAACAAATTTTTGTTACTCTTGACGAAATCTTTTTAATTAAAAATGTAGATTTATGGATCAGAGAAAAATGAAGGTCTATCACAACATGGTTTTTTTATGTAGTATGATCATCATCATTGTCCTCATCATGCCTGTAGGTAGGAGTGTTGGGGGCCATGCCCCCACCCCCAAATATTTCAGATGTTACAAAAGGCATTTGTTTTTTTTTCAAGAAAAATTCAAGTCAGAAATACAAATTTTGCAATAAATTAAGTGAAAAAAATGTCTGCTCCCCCCCCCCCCTCCCGAAAAAATTCCTGACTCCAGGCTTGGCCCTCATCATCAATTTTATCGATGTCTCTGTAAAATATGACTTATTTTTTCAAGTGTTTCGGAGTGCTAGAATAATGCAAAATCAGGGCCGTGCGCAGGATTTTTTCATGGGGGGCGGACCAGGGTTTTTTTTTGCACAGGCCAGGTTGCAATGTGCAACTTGGGTAAAAATTTTGGTTGCACAGATAAATTTTTAGTTGCCCACTCTAAAATCAATAAATTTGCTCAAATTTATCGGAAAAACCATCGAAAACTGTTTTCTTGACATTTCATTCAATCCGCGTCGGTTTTAGGCATTTAAAACCCAATTTTTGAGTTTTGGAGACCAAATGAAAAAGTTAATATGACTAGACTAGAGTAATTAGTTCGGCGCGTAGCGCTGAAAATTTTTTCGGGATTTCAATATTCTGGAACGCTGGAAAATGAATCTGTTCACCTTTTATATCCCAGACAGAAGGTTTGATTTCTCGGTGAATTTGATGAATTTTCAGTGGGACAAACTGAAATCCAAAAACTAGGCAAGCGGCTTTCAACCGCCAAAAATTTCTAGCATTGTCCTACACTCAAAATGTTTTAATCACATTAAAGTCAAAATTCAAATTTTTTGTGAAGATCGCAAAAAATTTTGGGAAATTTATCGAGAAAAATGTTGGTTTTCATCAACTTCGTCAAAAAACAATTCAGGATTAAACATTTAACCATAATATGATGATAATTAAAACCTTTAAGCACTAACTAGAATGACCTTTTCTGGCCGCGCACTAGAATAATATAGAAATTTAAAATGAATTGAAACCCGGCTCGATGCGCCGGAAAATTTTCACTTTTTTCCATTTTAGAACGCATAAAAATGCATCTCCGGACAGAAAACCCAATAACCTTATCAAAAGACCAGTCAGGCCTCAAGTTGCACTGTGCAACTTGGCAGAAAAAATTTGGTTGCACAGCCCGAACTTTGGTCGCTGTGTGCAAAAAATACACTGGGACGGACTAGATTTTTTTACTGAATAGCCCCAGAAAATGTTGATTTTCTGCGGATATACTGTGTGCATGTTGCCTCAATGGGGGGGGGGGCGGCCGCCGCCCCCCCGCCTCACCCTTGTGCACGGCCCTGTGCAAAATATACCAAGTTTTGCAAAAAGTTGCGAAATTTTTTGCACATTTTTGTGCGAAAAATGTTCCACTTAGTGGAAATTTTTTCAAGGTCGCTTCATGATCGTGGAAAGAAGGCCAGGGAAAAAAACTAGTGCTCAGAAATCGTGGATACTTTCACATTCCCCGCATTTTGTCACCTATCCGCTAGTTTTGCGATATAGACTACGATAAAAATATTTTCAATTGTTTTTGATGCTTGTGATAAGATATTTTCGACTCTTTACGGCTATAACAGTTTATTCATCTCATTTGATTTATGTTATAATAATGACTTTAGCACCTTTGCTAATTCATTGGGGCTTTTTTGTGGCTATAATATATTGTGTCAGAAGAATTATGTACTAATCTTCCACCAAATGGAAATATCTCATCGCCCAATTAGTCTAGTTGCAGTTCCTCATACGTGTCTGTAACCTCATTTCCCCTTGTTCGTTTTTTCCTACTCGCGCTCATTATTTTCCAAATTGTCACGATTTTTTATCCTTCATTTAGGGTTAGTCAAACTGGCCGTCCATTGCGTAACCAGCAAGAAAATGGCAATTAAGATCGTCAACAAAGAAAAACTTAGCGAATCGGTGCTTCAAAAGGTATGCTGGAAAATAAACATTCTAGGCAAATAATTAAGAATGATCTACAAGACATTATAAATGAAGAATTTTCGGAAAAATTGTGCGGAGTTACGATCGATCGTTTTCAATAAAAAATTTAAAATTTCGCATCCCACGTGATGGACAAGAGGTCTATTTAAACCGAACAGCTTATGCTTGTTGTCGGGTACAGTCCCCTCTGGATATCTAACTTGATTCATTACAGCTGACACAAAGGAGGATGACTGCTGTAGTACGTCAAATTTTCAAAAGAATGAATACTTTAACAACATTCGACTCAAACCCTTGTTAGATGACCTTAAAATCTTCAGTCCCGAACTGAGCTTTTGATCTGATTGATAAACGCGTGGAAAAATCTATCGCGTACTGTTCGGTTCATCACGTTTGTCGAATTTCTACGCTAAATAACGGTTTATTTATATCCTAATGTTCAGTGAGAGCAGCAAGAAAGCGTGTCTAGTTTATCATACGTGCATGCTTCAGACAGAGCTCTTTAGTTTCGAATCCCTAATTTGTTACGGTAACTTTGTATCATACATGCAATTATGCAAATTGATAGACTTTTTGTGCGAAAAATTTGATTTTTTTCTCGTATGATCTGCATCCCTAACTTTTGTGCAACCGATGAGCTTACACATAAAAAGCCCGACTGACGCCCAGACCTCTGAGCTAAGTTACATGTAGTCTTTTAATACGTAGCAAGACATAGATATCTGATTGACCAATGCTATCAACATTGAAAATTGCTGACGAAATATTGGTTTGAACTCCGTCTTTGCCTCTATGAACCTTGTCGCCGACTGTGGCCTGTTCTCACGTCATTATTGAAGGATGGACAAATTTAATTGATTCAAGTGATCCGTGAAAATAAATGTCATAGCAGTATATGAAGGGCTCCTTGCTCCGTCGTTCTGCATGAAAAATAGCATTAGCTACTAAATTTTGTTCCTTGCATACAACACTAAAACTGCTGCTAAGGTATCGATAAATTTTCATCGCGGTTTTGCCATGTAGTATTTTTGTACTGGAAACGATTCTACAATGTGCAATGTACATAGAAATGGTTCTAGTCTATCGATCGCTAAATGTATGTCTTCTGCGTCGAGGTAGACGCTAATACTCTCATCGACATTGTATTAATGAGTTGGTTGGATTGACGATGTGGCGGTTTTTAAGGTAGTAAGGAAGGTATGGCGACTAATAAAATTAAATTTAGCATGAATTGAACGAATTGATCTAAAGCAACAGCTAAACGTACAAAATCCGAAATATTTGCTTGTACTCTTTTTTTATTCACAAGAAAAACTAAATCTAAATTATGAATAATGTATGTGAAAATAAATGGTTTAGCCGCCCTATTCTTCGTACTGTTCTTACTTTATAGAAGAACTGTTCAATTTTAAATCATTGAGGTAAATTATTGGTTAATCAAAAAACTGTCGTTCAAGAAATGTTTGGCAGAATTACAATTTCCCGGTTCAAAGCGGTCATAAATTATCTGGTAAATAAATCAGTATAATAAATGTGCGCGACATCGTCACCATCTAAAAGTCACTACTATGATAGACATGCCGCTAATCTGGCGTGATAAACGAACCCATCAACAATGGTGTCATGACTCATTTTACTGAATGACTAGTAGCGAACGCCACATGTCTAATTGGTCGAAAATAGTCGAGCAAAACATTAGTCGCTTAGCTTTTTCTTGAATCTATGTTCAATATATGCTGCGGAAACGAATTTTTGTACAAGTATATGTTAAATAATAATTCATTAAGTAAATTAACGAAAGCATGTTCTACCGTCCCGGCATGTAATACTTCGGTCACGTTGGCTGGTGGAGTATCTGGTCTCATAGGGAGGGTGGAGGTACCACGAGTTGAAAATTTTTTGAAAATCCGCGTTACCTCAGATATTTTTTCAGCGTTCAACTCATTTTAGGCATTAATGTATGCCTTCCATGGGTCTGCCCTTCAATATATTTTCTTAAGAGATTTGAAACGTTGTTTTTTAGGTCGAGCGCGAAATAGCTATAATGAAGCTAATCGAACATCCTCACGTGCTTCATTTATACGAAGTTTACGAGAACAAAAAATATTTGTAAGCTTTTTTCATTTCGAGTGCCTGTATTACAGTATGCATGCGTTTTGTTTTTTCAGATATTTGGTCCTTGAGTACGTCGGCAATGGAGAATTGTTCGATTATTTGGTTCGAAAAGGGCGCCTGTCACCCAAAGAAGCAAGAAAATTTTTTCGACAAATCATTTCCGCCTTAGATTTTTGTCACGCTCACAATATATGGTAAGTGAGAAGAGAGGCGTAAAAATGAGGACCATTCTAGGCAATCAACGTGACGTTACATATTTTTCTCGCTTTAGCTGAGAAAAAACATAAGTAAAACTCATTTCCATTCGGGACGTTAGATTTTTTAGCTGCTGTTTTACCGTCTACTAATGAACGTTCTAGATTTTTTGGTAAATGAAAAAATCTTGACAATTCGAAGCTGAAAAAAGTTATGCATCTTATTTGAAAATCAATTTTTTCGTGGTAAATAAGAAATTTATCATAATTAGATATCATATTATAAAAATGTAATAATAAAAGTAGCGTCAATATGGTAATTAAAAGCATTTAGTAGCCAAAAGCAATTCGAACCATACATGTAATTGGGGGGAAGTGCTATGGGAACCCCCCCCCCCCGCCCAGAAATCGTTGACCATATGGCTAGCCATTGGGCGACCCCCCCCCCAGGATTTTCCAATCCTATTGCTAGCCATATGGTAGCCCTAGGGACCCCCATAGTTTTAGTCAGAAAAATACTGAAAAATATCATTTTTTCCATGAAAAATGTCAATTTTCGAACAAAAAATGGTCAAAAACGCCAATTTTCTGGGCGCTTCGTGCCATAAGTACATATTTTATTATTTTTTAGACAAAAATTACTATTTTTTAAACCGCTTTTCGGACATTTTTCATGGAAAAAATCGAATTTTTTTCCTTTAGAGACCCCTCCCCCCAAAATTTTGGGAATTACTGACCCCCGGCCCCAAAAAAGTGCTCCAACCCCCCCCCCCCCCTCCAGACCTCGGAGCTCCGTTACATGTATGATTCGAACTGGTGTAATAATCAACTGTGCAGGTTCGTGATGTGGATAAAAAAAATATTTAAAGAAATAATGTTCCCTAGTTGAAATGATTACTGAATAAACACGTAATACTGCGACTTTTTTCTGCACCTGATGAAATCTTTGGCATATTGTCAAATATTGCAGAAAAGAGCTAATGTGAAGCTGATCATTTATGGTGAGAGCTCTTTAAGTTTTGAGATAGGGCTGGAGTGCCTACGAAGTGTTTACATAGATGCGATACTAATTAGAATATTTTCTGACATTTATTGTGCATGGAAAGTTTTTGCAGAGTCCGGACTTGAAGCTACTTTTGCTATCGTACATGAATTAAATATGTCTTTAATTCGCAAACTTCTTCGTTTTTAGCCATAGGGACCTCAAACCTGGTAATTATTGCTGTTGTCATTTGTCAGTATTGTTTTATCAAGTATTTTTTCCCATTCGTTTGATGTCTGTTATTACAGTGATCATTTTGTTTTTTCTTTTAGAAAACTTGCTACTAGATGAAAGATATAATATAAAAGTTGCTGATTTTGGAATGGCGTCTTTACAAGTGGAAGGAACAATGCTCGAGACCAGTTGCGGGTATTTGATTTCTTATTATTGAATTGAAACCTCACTCAGAGGGCCGTATTCACAAAGGCGGGATAATAAATAAGTCACATGTTTATCTGGGGTAAACTCTTTGGGTATTCACAAATATGTGTTAACTCAACTGTGCGGTAAATCGGCGGACTAAGCGTAACACGGTGAGAAATACGCCACAATTATCCCACTGAAGTTAGACAACCAATGCACTAATATGTGCTCATATTTGTGGAAACGATTCCGTAGAATTGAATGATTTTTGGGTGGATTAGTACTCTTCATAGCTTGTGATCTTTTGACTGAAATGTGAATATCTCATTGTCGTTCGATATGAGTGTCAATAACGTTTCGAGTTGAATATGTAATTGTATCATCATGACACTGTATGATGCCATCAAGTGTTATCAGGAAATCGTCATTTAACAAGCATCATCATATTCACAATACAAAAATTTGAACCCGTACATATGGTCTTGTAGGGGAACTCTCCTACCTGAAACCTTGAACATTTCAAAACGATCATTTAACCCTGATTCACTTCTACCTGAAATTTCAGAAATTGACAAAAAATGACCAAAATTTCATGGTTTCCCGCCAAAATTGATCTTTTTGAAAAAAATTGTACCCCTCCCCTAATTTTTCCTTCCAGATTCTCCCACTTTGTAAATTTCCCCAATGCACCTCTAAACTGGTATTCATAGCATGGTTTTTTCCGCACAGTGCGGACTTTTTGGGGTCGTGCGCAAAATTTTTGGAGTGTTTTACCCACCTTTTTAATGTTTTTAGTGGCTTTTGATGGTGGTTCGGAAATTTTTCTGGTTCATTTCCGCAAGGTGCGGAACAGCCAGTGAAACCCTTATTCATAGTTTACTTTGCATCTCTGAACTCATAATCATAGCTTACCAATCACCAGAAAATTTCACAATATTTTTGAAACTATTTTTACACTAAGCTTTTGGCAGCATCTCACTCAACAATAAAAGGTTGATTTTCTTCAAGTTTTGCCTGAGGTCGTGAAGTTCTACTTTTCGTTACGGTATACCCAGTACTGAGAAATGCCGAAGTTGTTTTTGGCTGAATAACCTGATATTTTGCTTTGTTGTCCGATTTTCAAATTCGGATTTTCCATTTCCAAGTGGAAACTGATTCTTTTGCTGTTCTGCTTTAGCTCATCAAAAATAGTTGGTTCCCAGCTGATTTTTTGGATTTCTAACTGCTTTACGGCGCTGCCTAGCCGATCGGAAACATCAGGACATAGCTCAGATCTGAGCATATCTCATGCCAGAAATTGCGCTCTACTTACCATTTGAATAGAGAAAAAATTTTTAAAAAAAATCTCACCACATAGATCGAAAATGCTGCCTTCCAGAAAAGCTACTATGAAAGCCGGTGCGAATCAGTTTTTCACGTCGGTTGGCGGAACTTTCTTCGATGGCAAAGAACTTTATCTCGGTAAAATGAACTTGACAAAAGTTACTCTGGGATTAATACCCTATCTCTAACACGCCTTTGTGAATACCGTGATCAGTTTTACCCCGAAGTAAGGGTATCAGGGTAAATATTTATCTTAAATATGGGAAGTATTTCTCGGAACTGAGTCTTAATTTATAATGTCCATTCTTCTCATCATCGTTTATCTCTTGGAAATTTTTCAGATCGCCTCATTATGCATGCCCCGAAGTCATTCGAGTAAGCTGATTATCGAAAATATCATGTAGAGTGTAGGTTGTCAAACAACGCAGGGCATTCTATCATCTAACTTTATCAAATCTCTGTGAATTGAATGGTGTCACCGAATAAAGTTTATTGATAAAAAAATTTTGGTAGATGATGAGAACGTATTTTTCCTTCGGTATCTTCCTATTAAATGATTTGTTTAATCTTTGTCCATTAGATTTCAAATCTCAAGCCCAACACCTCTGCTTGGTTACATATTTTCAAATGCTTTTCATATTCCAAGGGCGAAAAGTATGACGGTAAAAAAGCTGACGTGTGGAGCGTTGGCGTCATTTTATATGCCCTTCTAGTCGTAAGTTTCATTCTTAGTTGATCTCTAAATATTATAATGTTTGTCAAATAACATCCAGCAGTTCATTATAGATGAAAAATATTCGTACACATTTATTTTACATAGTCAAGTTCATTAACTTCTGTGTAATAATAGTAGCTTATTCATGCAATAACGTTCAGTCTTTCGATGTTCAATTTCATGCATGCAATTGAGGAGAAAGTGCTGTTGGAACCCCATCAAGCAAGTGAATCTCGGATTTTCCAATTATATGGCTAAAATGCGCCACTCATTACAACCCTATGCTTTTGGATTTCATTCAGATTGAGACTGACAGGAACAGCCGAAAAAGCTGAAAAATATCATCAATTTTTAGGTAGAAAATGCCCATTTTCGAAAAAAAACATACTCAAAAATATCAATTTTTTCGGTGCTCCTTGCCATTCATAAATATTTATATATTTTATACCAAAATAACTATTTTTGGAGCATACATGTACATGGGGGAGGTATCATAAGAACCACCCCCACAGAAATTGTCAGTCATATAGCGGTCCCCCTCAAGATTTGTCAATCATATAGTTAACCATGAGGTAGCCACGGGGACCAGAAAAAATTGGCCGGAAAAAAACTAAATAATGTCAATTTTTTATGAAAAATGGTCATTGTTGAACAGCAAAGTCAAAAATGTCAATTCTTTTGGTGCGTTGCGTCATAAGTACATTTTTACGGTTTTTAAACCAAAAAACACTACTATTTTTTGTTCCATTTTTTGAACTTCTTCGGCGGAAGAAATACTTTTTTTCTTCAAGGACCCTCTAAGATTTAGGGAAATCAACGACCCTCCGCCCCCAAAAAATCGCTAGACTTCTTCCCAGATCTCGAAGACCCATTTGGACTATTTTTCGGACTTTTCAGGCAAAAAATCGAAATTTTCTTCCAATGACCCACCTGAAATTTTTTGCAATCGATGACCCCACTTATAAAAAATTCGCCTAACCCCATCCCAGATCCTGGAACTTATGTATGTGTCATTTTAATTCGTAATTTTAGTACCATGATTTCATCCTATTTATACCTTTACGGTCAAGCTAGATTGCTAATTAATTATTAGAACAAAATTCCTAGGGCGCTTTACCCTTCGATGACGATAATTTACGTCATTTATTGGAAAAGGTTAAAAAAGGCGTTTTTCATATTCCGCATTTTGTGCCTCCCGATTGTCAAGGTCTTTTGCGAGCAATGATAGAAGTCGACGCGACCAAAAGATTGAGTGTGAGCAATTTTTCACGAGTCATATGTTTGAACAGTACAAATCTATTTTTTCTGCAGCTGGCTGATGTTTTTCGTCATTCATGGGTGACAGGGTAAGTACATAAGCTTTGAAGAAAAGGCAGAAGAATTGTTAAAAATTCTATTCATAGTTGGATTTTGAGATTTGTAAATATTATATTCCTTCATCATAAATTTTTCTGAAGGAATATCAGAAATGATTCGGTCGAGCGGGAATTGCCGATGTCGCTTATTGTTCAAGTAATGCCGCCTATTTTTCAGATGCAGATATGCGTATGACATGATTACGAAATCGAGAGACATCGCCAAAAACCCTTTGATCATATTTTTACTGTTTGCCCTCATTTACATGACTTCTAGAATTGAACGAAAATAGACAAAATTTGTGCTTATATTTTGAAAAATTTCATGAGAAGAAGATTATATCGTTTCTCATTGCAATACATCACTACTTTTGTCCGTACACTTTATTACCCGTTTTTTAAAGTTATTCGAAAAGGTAGTTCCTAAAATCTTGAGAATTTGACAGGTATCGACAGAATACTAAATATCTTATTTCTCTTCTGCTTTTTAGTCAGATAGACGCGAATCGAAATTTTACGCACGAACTCTTTTTTCTCCAATTCTCACATAAATTTTCGTGAATATAATTGTTGCTCCAGTATAATCGAAAACTTTTTACAAGAAAATGATTTAATGCATGCTCTCCGACTTACATACCTCTAAGAGGTCCGACCAGTTGGGGATCCACAAAAATCCCAAAAAAGTCGAAAAAATTCGAAAATTTGGAAAAATTTTCCGAAAAAGGGCCAAAAAGCTACTTTTTTCCAAATTTTTTCGTGTTGGGAGGAGGTTCGACCAAGTTGTGGGATCCCCCAATCCCTCCATGCTGACCTATCGTACGAGTTAAAAAAATGATTTAGTATGTGTAAGCGGAGTGAGAAATATTTTCGGTAAACCCAAGACCTACGCTGCCGTACTATTTGAACTCATTTGTCCAATTTTCATTCTATGTACCCTGCCTCATCATTTTGTCGTAAAAATTGTTTTTAGACACACATAATTCCAAATGAAGATAATATCGATCCTGATGTTTTCCGGCATATGAATAGCCTAGGATGCTTCAAAGACAAAGAAAAATTAAAAAGCGAATTATTAAATAGCAGGTGATTTATATTTATTACTGAATTATTCTATTTCCCCTTGACTAAAATGCTTTTTGCGCAGGCATAATACCGAAAAAATGGTATATTTTCTGTTACTGGATCGAAAAAGACGGAAGCCGACCTTCGATGATGAAACTACCGTATTTTTGAAATCCGGTTCAATTTTTGATCCGCCAAGGAAAAGGATTGATACGGCGAAAGCTACGAAGTAAAATGAAAGGGTATCCAGAAATAGTTTTTTCTGCACAGTACAGAAAAGTCAGAAAGAGTTTCTGCACTGCTATATTTCCCCTGTTGCAATACAATAATAGTGAATATAGGAAAAAAGCTAATTAAATGTGTAATTTATTGATGTGCGTACACATATCACCAAAATTTTATTCATTCTCATAAAATAAATTCAAAATTGATTTTAAAAGTTCAGAATCAATGACTGACACATTATAGAAAAATATAATATGTGACCAAACACATGACTCAAAAAAGTCTGCACCAATACAGAAATCACCAAAAAAAAGCCTGCACTGCGCAGGAAAAAGCATTGTCCGGAAATGGGTTTCGAATGATAATATTCTATCTTACGCTATCCCAGTTTGCGCTTGCGTTATGTGAAAACCAATAAAAATTAAAACCTTGCTTGTCTCTCATAGCCTTGTACAATAGGTTTTTTAATTATTGAACTAATATCTAAGTTTGGCAAATCAATCCTTCGCTTTTAGTTCTTTTTCTCTTTTGTGGATTTCCTCTCTCCGAGCGCTATAAGTTCTCCATTTTCATGCCATGTGGTAAAGCTAATTTTTTCATCATATATTTTCTACTGTTATATTACTTAATTACGTATATTTTATGGTTACTGTTAATGAGCTTCTTCGAAATTCAATGAAAATTAGTTTTCCTCCATATTCTAATAATATGCATTGTACAGAAAAAATGTACAAACAGGGTTCAGTCAAGCTTCCAGAACTTTAATTTTAATTTCTGAAAAGCAGTTAGCTTACCAATTTAATGGCAGGAATATATGGTACTACACCAAATATACTATATATGTATAACACATTCAGGCATTTGTCTAATATTGTATAGAGAAGGATTTTTTATCTTTTGTTTCAGGTATAGCCTAGGATCCATCAGTGACGGATCACCAATCAACCCAAGGAAAACCTATGGGTAAGTATACCCATAGTAAGGAAGTAATGTCCGATTATCTACCATGGCTTCCAATGTTCATAACTTTTACTCAAGGCATTGTTAATCAGGGTATGCAACATTACAGTCAACCACATTTTATTTTCTGGTTGACAACCGATTGATGCTTTATCCTAGTAGTAAGCCCGCTCTAAAAATCGTTGGTTTTTATGGCTAGCCACTGGGGGATGTCTCCCCACGGGATTTGCCAATCCTATGGCTAGCCATATGGTGGTCATAGGGGTCTCCATCCTTTTGGTCGAAAAAATACTGAAAATGTCAGTTTTCGGCACTTCGTGCCATGACTACATTTTTTACGGCTTTTTAGACAAAAACTAGACTTTTTTGATGAAAAAATCGAATTTTTTTCTTCATCGACCCCCTAAAATTTTGGGGAATCGGTGACTCCCGGATCAAGCGACACAAAAAATGTCGTGAATCCCTCCAGGCCTCGGGTCTCTGTTACATGAATTCTGGGTCAGGTTTTGGCGTACAATCAAAAATGGTTTTGCATGTAGCCTGTGACTTGCTCTTCATATCGAAATAATTCACCATCTATGCTACATGAATCGGTTAAAGCGGCTAACAGTCGGTTCGTGCATTTTCGAGATAGTACACTGGATGTGGTTTGAGATATCTGATTAGCCACTGGGTATTTAAAGTGTTATGTCGTCTTCCACTTCTGCGAATAAAAGTCGTTTCTCCAGACGACACATTAACCTGCAGCAATTACACCATGGTATTTGGCACACGATTTAGTTACTGACTGTATAGAGGTTGCTAAATCCTACTAAATGATTTCATAAGGTTCATTTCAGTAATGACGACATGACACGTGTAGATGCAACTGCAAGATTGTCCCTTGTAAAGCCGTATCTTAGTGTGCTCCCAGACCCATTAATGCTTATGAATCATGCTGACGTAATAAACTTATTTCTCGTATCCGCGGAAAATTTGATGCAGAGAAAGTTGAGTTTGATGTATTCACAGGAGTGAAGTTCAGTTTTAACGACTGTCGGACATCCTAACGTTTCCACCTCTGGGAAAATTGACAATAGTTCATCAACCATATTCAGCTGTCCAACTTGATTTCAAATAATGGCATAGATGAGCAAGAAGTCTCATCTTCCCATTGATCATTGAGCCTGGATTCAACTGCAAATAAAAATAAAAGAACGGTGCGAGCATTCCAACCTGATTGTTCACAACCTGGTTTATACCTGATGCCATTTTTAAGCAGGTTATTCTTTCAAATAATTTGTACACAATTCTGTCCTAGACACAATTAAGGCTATGGGGTTTTTATCAGGAATTCAAGGGTCGGATATCTGTTTTAAATTCACGCCATGCAATTTATGATACTCCATACATGTCATAGGGGTTTGGGAAAACATTCTTCATCTAAATTTCGGTTTTCCCCATTCATCCCTCTCCTTCCCCTTGGTGGATTGAATGTTATAAACATATCCGAGGTATAATATTTGTATTTTCAACTCATGCTGCTCCCTCCCACTATAAGGCCGGATGCCCCATCTACCCTGGCCAAGGTGTGGCGGGTGCGATACTCTTGATTTTATACTTTTTCAGACGTCTGAGGTACAGTAGCTCTAACGGCAGTCCATACGTTTCGCCCATGCCTGTCGCCAAAAATTCTACGTTCTGCGCCCGTTCGTCGTACAAAATAGCTCCGAGTTTCAATTATTTCACTACTTCTTCAGCTCAAGCGTCTCCAAAACCTGAACATTCTTCAAATTTTACATCGCACGATCCTAAATCGCACAATAATAACAATAACACGTATTCTTTCAAAGATATTCAAGCTACAGTGGAAAGGAAATTATCAAGTGATTTAATCCCGACGCAGAGCGCCGATACGACCGGTAAATCGTCGGTTGTGAAGTCAACGCCGCCGACGTCACCGCTAAGTCAACGCAGCAAGTGGCGTTCGAGATTTAGTAGCTTGAAAAGTTCGATTTTGACAGGAACTCCCAGATATCATCGGAAAAAGTCAGGTATATGTCAGTAATTTTTATGTCGATTTCATGAACTAAGTTTGTGAAAATTATTGTTAAATGTTTTGTCATTGACCTGCTGCTTGTCTTGAATGGAATCCTAGGACATTATTTTCGAAATAATTCGTACTCCAGATGTTCTCCTCAACAAATTGAGGAATTGAGAATGATCAACTTAGGATTTCATTTCTAAGAAAAATTTTCAACAGAGTCATTTATGGTTATAGGAAACAAGTCCTGCCCTGCCGCAAAAAAACTTTCATTTTTGTTAGAAATTATTAGAAAATTTGCGACGTTGCGTATAGTAGTTCGATGCCCCAATTCCTATCCGTTGTCTCTTGGAAAATAATTTTTGTAAAAACTAAGGAATTTGCATGCAATCTGGTGACTGATTTTCTACCGCGTTGATACGCAATTTTATCCTCTGTTATGTGTCAACCTTGTTTGCTCGTAAATCATTACATTTTATCGACTTTTCACAACATTCTGTATCATGCAACTATTTCATTGACATATTTTTAGGAGACACTGACGTTTCCGACTCAGAGGATGGATCAGTATTTGATACGACTGAGTGAGTGAACAAATTTTAATTATGGTCTATTTGTAAGCAGATCCCGAAATACAAAAGATATGAAACATTTGCTTTTATTCATTCTTCTTTCTTTACTTATCGTTATTCTAGTTTTTTGCAAGTGCGTTTTAAGACCCAATTTATTTATTCGTGTTTATTTCTTCTTAACCAACGATATTTTATTTACGATAAATTTTTGAGTTTGAATAGCGGAAATATCCCTTGTATAAGTCCACAAAATTTCTGTGTAATAGATTTCACTAAAACCCGCTTTTGATTATGTGAATTTTGAAAGTTCACCAGTCAGACTCAACTGAGAAAATATCCTTTTTCAAATGTTCTTGAAATTCATAATTCTTGATGCGGTTGTTTTTTGTGAATAAGACTGCGTCACATTTGTTTCTGTTTCAAGATGAAAATTTTGAAATATATTCTACCTATCTAATATCTCGGAAGTCGTCAAAATTACTATCTTTCGTTTTACCCATCAGTCCTAATTAATGTCAAACACGACTTGATGTTGCGTATTTGCTCTTTAATTCGACTGGCGATGTCTTGTGGCATATATCATAATTTTTCTTTCAAACCTTTTGTTGTCGGAAGCCAAGAGAGCAAAGTAGATCATCCATCCGTAGTCTAGCTTTGGAAGGCGGTTCACTTTATATCACCCCGTATTTGTGAGTATATATTGTTTGCCACTTATTTTTCAGTCTCGTGAAAAAGTCGTGGTTCGATAGCTTAGCCAGCAGTTTCTCGTCAGATAAAGATGAAATGATACTATTTACTGTGAACAAAAAGTCTTTGAACGCAGTTAAGGCGGAATTAATTCGAGCTTTCTTAGCGGTAAGCGTACTATACAATATAGTTCTTGTTCAGCTTGTTTATCGACGCATAAAAATTTAACTAAGTCATATTTTAACGATTTTTTAAAATTTTTTTCCAATTTAATTTATCGATTTTTTCATATCTAGTTTTGCTTCAAATATTTTGCTGTAGCTTACCTTTTACCACAATTTTCAAAGAATATTCCATTAATATTTAAAAGAGTATAGTATTCGCCGAATACTTTACTGGACGCCAGCTTTCTAAGATAATTTCTCACTGTTAATTCTATATTCATTTGATCAGGTGCACGAACTCAACCATACGATAGTTGATCATAATTCATTTCGATTGGAATTTAGGAAAGCGAACGTTTCTAGTACAACCAGCATGTTTATTAGAACTGTTAGAATAACGGTAAGCGACGTGATTTACTTCTTTCGTATGGTTTCTCAGCTTTCAAACAGAGATAAATTGCACGCACATCGGAAGCCAGCTTTATAAGAACATCTTTCGAAGTATTCGATTTTTCAGGTTCAAATTGTGCCCGCCGTCGGTAAAGAAGATTTGAATGACCGAAAAGTTTCGAAGCCATTCAACGTACATTTTATATTAATTAGTGGTGAGGAAGAAAACTTTATTCCCCATTTTGTTAGATATGTATTCGAAGTGTAGTATTGAGTAATCTATAATCTGAAAAGACGGTGCAATGTGTAATAAAAATGACCTCAATGCATGCACCTACCTTAGAATGATGAGAATATTCCTTTAAAATGCAGAAAATAAATTTTCATAACTGTGTTTCGTTTCACCATCAGGATCTTTACGCCGATTCAAACGTCTAGTCGAGCATTTGATCGTTTTAATAAAGTCTTTCGATCATTCACCCAGATCATCTGATCAACCTTCAGATCAAAAATTTGCATGTATGGTTCGGCCGCGTAAACTTTCGGACGCTAGCTTTGATTCTACCACGTCGCCGGATGTTACATCGGCAGTCCTTTCTCCTGGAATTTTGTCGCCGCTATCGACCGATCAAGTGAGAAATCATGTAAGGACGTTTTGGTTTATTGTGAGATTCGGTAATAGTTCACATGAAATTTTCAAAATCATCTACAAAATATAATGAATTGTTTGAAGCGTATAGAAATATTTATCGGTTTCTTTTTCACTTTCCATAATTCTTATGGCTAGACTTACACTTCAATACATTCGAATTCGGATAGTACGTACGTACTTCTTGGTGACCACCAGAGCCAGCTGTATGTATTAACTAAGCGGGCATACGACTCTTTCAAGCCACACAGTTTCATGGACAATTGCGAAAAAACGATTACTTGAGTTTTTTCAAAAATTTAAACATTCTAACTGATCGAAAATTTGTTCAATAGTATGGGTATTACCTTACCAAAATGAGTTATTTTCTAACTATTGATGTCCGTCAGATTTCCGAATAATCGGATATCCGGATTTTCTGATATCCAGATATGAAAAAATCTCCGGATATCTAGACATCCGAACCTTTTACGGAAAACTTTCAACACAAATGACGAATAAAAATAGGAAAGTCAGAGCACTAAATAGATTGGTGTAACAGGCGGTGAAATCAAATTTATTTTTAGATGGCATATATGTGAAGTGAATTTGAGAGCTAATGGTAATTATATTATGCTTTTATCGACAAACTTGCAGTTTTTCCGTCTTCACTTTCGGTTTATCATTTCCTGTGATTGGCATTTTCTGCTTGTTTTTTAGGTTTTTCATTCTGATTCGCTTCATCTGACTGCATTAACAGTACCATTTCTTAAGTGAAATGAATTACTCAGAGAATTTATACTAGTAGATCTTTTTAAGTGTCTCTCTTTGCGAACTCCTGGGAATTTATCCAATCCCACTCGAAGAACAGTCTACTGTGTAGATCTCGAATTTTCAGCGCATTCTGTTGAAAACGTCGTTTCCTAACATGTTGTCTCGTAGAATTTTTGGATTATTTGCCAATAAGAAACTGATATGAACAAAAGGATCAGTGATTTCAAGTTTACCCATCGCATTATACAAATTTCATCTATAATGTACTCCGTTTACTTTAAATTTTTGTAAACTTTGTGCAACTATATTCTTCTCGTTTTTTAATTAATTTTTTTATCGATCTAACCATAGAATCTGCTTTGAAATTTATAAATTAATTTTCTTACCATCAAGTGGGCACCAAAGTAAACTACAAGGCGAAGGCGCTAAGTTACGACGGGCGCCAAGTTGTGATCAATCGACTGGACGTACCAAACACAGGCTCAATTTTTTCTTATTTACACTTGTATAGCTTTTTTAGCTTTGAGCTTTTTCCAAAAATGTGTCTTTTGGTGCATTTTAGAAAGTAAAAATCTTTTAATGTTACGATGCTGTGCGCTGATTTTAGATATAGTTATTAATATTAATTTGGATTTAACTCGAGCGCGACTCTTAGAAAGACCGTTTCCTAACCACTAACACAATCACAAGCAATAATGTTCAATGACCCCTGATGTTCAACATTTAGTTTTTGATTATAAATTTTCTGATGGTTTTATTCTTATTTGTTTCTCACTTGATGATTGTTAATGTAAGGCAATTTGAAATAGGAAACTTTTGAATATCGATCATAATCGGTGATGACATTAAAAACAGTGAACACAAGTAGATTTTGTCACATATATATGACCAGATATCCGGATATCCGATCTCTACAGAAACCCGGATATCCGTATGTCAAAAAATATCCGAGGAACATCACTAATTCTAACCGAGTGCTTATTATCCGTGGTTCTATATATTTTGATGAATATGCAAGTTTGCTGAACCGCGAGTATTCGCACTAACCGAATGCATCTTAATCGAGTTCGGTTACTACGTTGAACAATGCTAATTCGGCTGGAAAGTCGTACGCATTATGCGTACTAATGTTTTTATGGAGTTCGACTGTATTATGTTTTCGTGTTTTAGAATAACAGTCTTAAATTTCTGAGTCATTTCAACTGTTTTACTGTGTGGATTATTAATCGCATCCGAATATTCATTCGGTTTTCCCGCTTTTTTCTCCGTTTTCTAATTATTATGACCGTACAGCATACATAACTTTTTCAGGTTACAGAATAGCAGCCTAAGTTTCTGACTCATTTAAACCTCCGAAAAGCAAGTTTTAATGATGCGCTATCGTGTTTTAGCGTATAATTTCAACGTCTAGGCTAGAAGCGTCCAACGAAAATAGCCAATGTACAGTGATGATAAATCGTTGGGCAACAACTCGTGAATCTATTATTAGTTCAAAATCTCCCGACGATCAGTCAATCAATTTTCGCTTGAAAACTGAACGCTATAAATATCAATCGCCGCATCCGCCACCGATGGACCAATCAGATCTCGCCGACGATGTTAGGCGAACGCCATCGAACGAACGACGGAAATATCAACAGCAATCTCATAAACCAATTGTCGAGAAAATTTCTACCCCCTTATTGGGACGGCGAATTTTCCCGGAAAATAATGGCCTTCGTGCGAAAGTGCAGCCGTTTTCGTCGTTGTCGTGATGTTTTGATGCTCCAGCTTCCCGATTTTTTTTTTGTTTTTGTTATGCATTTTTCCGCAGCCAAAAAACATTTTTTGATCACATTTTGAGGGACTGGTTCTCATCCTAGGATTTGAAGAAGCGTTCAACTTTTTATTTCTTCTGTTGCGTCCTCTCATAGCTATGATGAGGTAAGCTGGAGAAAATTAACTGATGGTTTTCTTCACCTAATTTTACGTGCGGATTGCGCATACCCCAACTCGGTGGATCATCTACCCAAATGTTGATACCTTCAAAATTCGAAAAATTGAGAAAAAAGTGCCTTTTTTGGAAAATTTGCGAAAAATAAGGCTTTTTTGTGTTTTTTGACTCCCTGCGAATTTTGAATGTTTTTTATTGCTGTAACAGAGGTAGGGAAAACGGGAAAAGTCAGTACCCTAAGATAAAACTTCAATCATCTTTGACTGTTGGATAAAGATCATAGCATTAGAAGCGGGCTGTTTTGAACTTTCCTGCAGGAAAGCAAATTTTGACCACCTTTTGTTAGTTAGTTGTATTCTTTTCTATAATTTTGATATCTATTTCCTTCAAGAGTGTTATCAAAAGCTAAAATGTGTAACATCTACGTTGAGACTTGGAGATTTCGAGAAGCTCTAATTTTCCGGGCACTTTTTGGAACTAATAAATTGATTTTCCGTTTCTTTTCATTTACTTTTTACTCTTTTTTCAGCCACTCACAAAGCCAATTTAGTTTCCATTTTCACTAGGGCATCTATTGTAAGTTTGATTTTTCTGTACAAAGCTTCGTATCACTGCATTCGTTTGGTCCTATAATACGTCGGTTTTTCGTATGGTACGTTACTTTTTCATGGATTTTGTTTCTGAGAGTGTACGTAAGAATAAATGACGTCTCCGGAGTATTTTACTTTTTAAATTGATTTTCTTTCACCCGTAGTATGTTACCTCGAAAAGAATAACCTTTAAGCTGCTAACCAGGAATTAGCAGAATGATTTTATTCCTCTAAATACATTTTTCAGTTCATGTTCGTGACAATTCTTGATGGCTTTAAGATATGTAGCGCTGTATGCCTGGATTTTATGGAAGATTGATTTTTAACACATAGAGCACGTATCCGAAGACTCATTTCCGGTGAATTACACCCGACGAGTGAATTCTTTTTTGATTATTTGATTTACGAGATCCAAGGAACTTATAACATTTCACATAGGTCTGGAAATTTGTGTACCAACCATTAAAAACTTTTCGAGATCCTACAGTAAAAGGATAAGCGACATCGAGAGTGTTGCATGCTTTTTTCAATTTTCGTGCATTTCATTAGAAACAGACAATAGATCAAGATCATACAGTATGCACGGTTGCTGTTGAAGAGAAATTTTCGTGGTGTTTTTCTGTAGGAGTAATCGAAATAGAACAGAAATCACTCAGTATTTTTATGGCGTTACATATGTTTAGCAAAGTGAACTAATCATCCTGGCTTGTGGGTCATATTGACACAACTTTGTTGGCCAATATTTTATCTAAGTCAGTGATCAATATGAATGGATACTTTAATTTTACACTAATGACAATTTTAGTCTGTGTAGCAATAGATTGTTTTCCATAAAATGCTTGTATGGTAAAAATTAAGAAAAATTAGCTCTGTCGTCAAAATCTTGCACATAAACTCTTGACTATAAAATTTTTCACTCTAAAAATAGTTGAAAGTAATGGTATAATATACTATAGTTGTGTTTTTTACAAAATGCTTCCAAATGGAAAAGTGATCAAAATCAGTGTTGTCTTCATGAATCGTTAACACAAACCTTTGTCACATTAAGTAGATTGGGAGCCATGTCACATTAAACGAAAAGGTGATCAGTCACATTGATGGGAAAACCCATACCATATCCCGTAAGGAATACGACCATGACACTGTAGGTGGCATGCTGTAACCCCATTGGGTGGCTCCCTGAGGCTATCTACTTCGGGAACCTAACCCAGCTGGCACTACCACAGGAAAACCTATGGTGTACCTCGGCCTTGTCTTAGGGTTCAGCTGTAGAATAATGGACAATTCGGCCAGGTCAGGGGTGGCAATCCCTAGTCCTCATTCACTGAGAATGAGGGACGGTGCCATTCGTGGAATGGCTTACTGTAGAGGACCTGATTGTCAACCTAAACCCCCTAATTGGCCCTGACCTTAAGGGTTCAAGGGCTTTCTCAACGGAGGGTACTCTCAAGGGAAAACTGGCTTAAGGAGGATTCCCACAAATATACCCTCAACAATAATAACCCCTGAGAAGACTTACTAAATCCTCTTCTCAAAGTACTCGGTGCTGGGCGACGGGTTCAAGGGTCAGACGTGGGTCCTGCGGATGATGGCGGGGAAGTGGGTGCAGTAATCCAAAAGCGATTCAGTGACTGTAAAAAGACAGACTGTAAAATGCAAAGACGATTAGGCCCGAAAATGAGTGCGAAATTGAAGAAACAAGCCCTTTTAAAGGGCCCCGTAATCTACAGTATGCCTTGGGCAGTGCGTTAGACACACCCAAGCTAACTTCTGCAGCGGAAAACGCTGCAGAAGATGCCTATGGTCACATAGACATTTTCCAGTTAACTACGTTAAGCACTGGGGCGAGTTTTCACTCTCCATGCTTAACATATGAACGTCATCTAGTGAGAAATTCCACCTAGGCATTTCACGTTGTGAAACTTCGCTAGTTTTTACTGATAAGAGGTGCATGTTGTGCTCCAATTACAGTGATGAGCTTGGAGAGCTTATCTTTAACAGAAATTCTGACTAGTGGGTTACATACCATAGTCGTAGTGCGCAACGAAAAGTAATAAATCCAAACGGAAATGAAAGTGCCAAAATGAAACAGATACAAAACATAAAAAGTACACACAGAAATTGCATGTAGAAATTATAAAAAACGGAACGCAAAATTAATGCAAGTTACTGTAAAACAAAAGGTGGCAAAAAACATAAAAGAAAAATATGATGTGAATCATGTGACGCTGGGCGAAATTCATGGGCATATGACATGGCAGTCCTTCGAAAAAGGGCGTCCTCGTCCTTGTGTTGTCCAGGTTTTATGCGGCATGTCCATGGAGGTCAATCATCCAGGTGAAGGTGACAGTGGGCGGTCGATAGTCCAATGGTTTTTCAGTGCGTTTTTACTGGTGAAGTGGTGTCAATGATGCATGGAGTTGCTGACGTCAATTGATCAGTGTGGTTGGTTATGCATGGAGCTGTTGACGCCAAGTGATCCGTTTGGTAATGCGTGGAGTTGCCAATTGTCGAGTGATTTGTGAGATCTGTAATGAGACTAAAAGAAAAATTTTAGGGGCGAGATGTAGGCTATCGCATGGATGCGCCTGCATTGTGGAGCAATTCCCTACTTTAGATGCATTGATTGCAGCTCATTCTCTTCTTTACACAGCTGTTCCAGCATGGAGCAGGAGCGGGTATTCCCGTGAGGGGCAGGGTGGTCCTTCGAAAAAGGACTCTTCTCTTTGTAAGTCGACTAAAGAAGAGAGGAGCTACTTGATTACGGGTTGGAGACCTCTGCATCAAGATGTGGGTCAACGAGATCTTGTGTAAAACCTCAGCTTGTTGATGGAATCAACAAGGGTGCTGTCCCGACTACCTCTGAAGTGGAAGGTATCTCCCCTGCTTCAGTAGGTTGATCAGGTGACACGTAGGGTTTGAGCTGATTGACATGCACAGTATGTTATTGATCTGCCTCAAGCTGAATGGTGACATTGGGATATGCCACATTCATTACAAAGTAGGGCCCATCCTAAATGGGCAGCAATTTAGGGGTAAGGCCACGTTTTCTGGTGGTGCCCAGTTTGAGCACCTGATCCCCAAATTCATATGGGACATCTCGTGCCAGGGGATCGTAAGATCGAGCATAAGCCACCTGTGATCTCTCAATTCGGCTCATACGCCACCTGTGATCTCTCAATTCGGCTCCTCCATATCATATGTGGAAATATCAATGATATGGGCCAGAGGGTTGAATGAGAGCGCCGCATCAACAGGTAGCATGGGCGTACGACCATACATGAGTTCAATGGGGGAATATCCTGTGGACTCATTCATGCTAATGTTGACGGCGAACACAGAATATGGCAGGTGTTCATCCCAATCAGTATGACCTTGGTGGACATACATACGTAGCCATGTAGCTAGCATCTGATTAGCTTGTTCCACTTCTCCATTTGTCATTGGGTGATAAGCGGTGGATTGGATTTTTTTAGTTGAACAAATGGCAGTGATTTCAGTCATCAGTTTGAACGTGAAATCAGTGCCACGATTAGACTGAAGAATCTGCAGTGCCCCATGTCTGCAGACAATTTGTGTAACAAAAAGGGGTGCGATGGTTTGCGCAGTAATATCCGGAGTAGCGAAAGCTTCAACCCATTTGGTAAAGTAGTCAATGAAGACTACAATAAAACGGTTGCCACTTTCACTAGGGGTCATTGGTCCCATACAGTCAGCACCTACTCAAAGAAACGGCCCCGTAATGGTGATCGGTTTCAGAGCTGCTCGGGTCTTTTGTCTTGCGGGTTTATTCTGTTGGCAAAGATCACACCGATGACAAAAGGACTTGATGTCCGCACTTAGAGAAGGCCAATGGTACCTGCGGGCTATTAGCCTCGCCGTACGTTTAGCACCAATGTGTCCAGCTAGAATGTCATCATGATGAGCCTCAATAATGGTAGTAACCATTGGGCAAGGGATAACAATCTTGTTGGACTTCTGAAGGATGTTATCCAACAGGTGGTAGCCATTAACATCATTCTGATCACGGTAGGGTTTTAGTGACCTAAGAATGGATGCTAGTTCCCGATCCTCAAAATGAGCTGGGAGAAGGTCATGGTGCTGCACATCCTGTGATATCAGCATAAGACTCTGACCTCGCCAGGCACTGCCAACCATCCGTGGTCATTTGAGATGATCTCCCCAGGCGCTGCACACCATCTGAGATCATCATTACCTCTCCCTTGGGTCTGTATAGGGGAGTATCATTGATACTCTCCCAGGCAAGGGAATTAGGATCAGGCAGGCGTGATTATGCGTCAGCATTACCATTAGATCGACCTTTTCACAGCCGAATTGTCAGTTTGAATTCAGCGAGCGTGAGGCCCTACCAAGCTATCAGGGCTGAAGGGTTAGGTTTCTCCAACACAGCCTTAACAGCGGTATGATCAGTCTGAATGAGCACCTCATGTTGAAAGAGGAAAGGTCGAAAGTGCTTGACAAAATGGACAACAGCCAGAGTCTCTAACTCCGTAATAGTGTAGTTCTTCTCCGTTGCCGTTAACCCTCTACTGGCGTACGCGACAGGATGGTCGTATCCATCATCGTCCAACTGGCTCAGAACTGCTCCTATCCCCAAAATACTTGCATCGGTTTGAAGGATGAAGGATTTTGTAAAGTCTGGATGGCGCAGAATAGGAGGGTTCGTCAACAGCCTTTGGAGTTCGTCGAACGCCGCTTGCTGAGGTTTTGACCACAGGAAGGTAACTTCCTTCCATAGGAGCTTCGTCAGTGGCTCGCTGAGCCGGGCCCAACCAGGGATGAAACACCTATAATAAGACACAAGACCAAGAAAAGACTTGATGTCTTTGGCATTTTGGGGAATGGGTAGATCCTAGACGGCAGCCAATTTGACTTTATCCAGTTCTAGGCCGTTCTGTGAGATATGGTAGCCTAGATATTCTACCTCAGAGTGCAAAAACTTGCACTTGCTCAGTCTGAGCTTCATTCCACCCTGACAGAGACAGGTAAACACATCTATCAGCCACTCAAGCATCTGGGTGTGAGAGTTCCCGAACACTAAGATGTCATCGAGATGGGTCAATGCTGTATGCCACTGCAATCCCGTGAGAAGCAGATCCATGAGAGGTTGAAACATCCCAGGGGCGTTGCAGAGACCAAAAGGCGGATAGTTGAACTCCTAGAGTCAAATAGGCGTGTTAAACGCCATTTTCTCCTTGTCTGCCTCGGCAATAGGTATAGACCAGTAGGGGTTAGCCTTATCAAGGGTAGTTAAGTATTTCATACCCTTGAGTGTGTCGAGGATCTCATCAATCTGCGGGAGAGGGTAGACATCCTCTTTCGTGACCACATTAAGACCCCAAAAATCGACACACATCCGGTGGGACCCATTTTTCTTGTGCACAAGGATGGTATTCATAGCCCAGGGGGAAATACTAGGTGGGATAATACCTTTTTCCTGGAGCCCTCTGACTTCTTGTATGATGAAGTCCTTTTCATTGGGCACGGTGCAGTAAGGGAAATGGCGGACTGGGTGAGCATCACCCGTGCTGATCTCGTGGTGCATGAGGTCAGTGGAACCTGTGTCCTTCTCATCAATAGCATAGAGGTCAGTGAATGTGACCAGTAGATTGAGTAACACTGTCTTGTCCTGTCAGGAAATGTCAGGAGACATCAGAGCATTCGCTTCGACCCACTTCCGGTCAAGAATGGTATCAGACCTGACCGCCGATCCCTGTGAGGAATCAGTGTGCATCTGCACATGACTGATGGTCATGTGCAGGTAGAGAACCACTGAGCGTGTACTTGGGTTAACTACCTGTAGGGGTATGCGACCATTAGTCTCAGTGCTCACAGTACCAGCAAAATATATGCTGCATGGTTGTCCCAAGAGGGGCTTAGGGAAGAAAGCTACCTCAGGCACATTCACATATAGTGAAGGTACATGTGCAGTAATTTGCGTCAGGGAGCCAGGCTCAAAGACAATCAACTCCTGCAAGGGCAGTGTACCACGAGCAGAGGGATTGTTGTGAATGAGGCCCTCACTCTGAACCCGAAGCTCCTTGAACTGAAGAAAGGATTTCTCCCAGTTCAAGCTGACACAATTGAACCATCCGAGGAAGTTCGTCCCCAAGACTAGTTCAGCTGAACAATAATCTTGAATTTGGACCTGAATCGATTCAGAGACATCAGCCACTGTCACAGTGGCATAGGCAGCACCTAGCAGTAGGATTGGAGACCCATTGGCAGCTATGGGGGGGCCCTAGTCTCTGTGAGTACCAAGTTGGGCAACTGGACCGCCAACTTGTGATCCAGGAGCGAGAAAACTGCCCCTGTATCAATCAGAGCTTTGGCTTCCACCCAATAGTTCAGGAGAACTGTGATATGAAAGGTCGTCATTCCATTGGGGTAGAAGGCTGACACTACATGACCTGGATCAGGTGCAGAGTTACCAGAACTCGACTCAGGCACATCAGTTTGTTTCGGTATCGGTAAACTGGTGCGTCGGAGTAACCCTGCCAGAGCATAACCAACCGATGATTCCGGATTGGTTCCAGGAGGGGGATGAACCTGTACAGTAAGCACATCATCCGATCGCTCTCCGGAGCTTTGAGTAGTTCCTTGTGATTCAATTTCTGTATCAGAGAGTGGTGACACCTCTAGTACAGGGGATGCAGGTGCATCTGAATCACTAGGCTCGCAGAACCGGCCCTTCTCTAGTGTAACTGGAGAATTTCCAGGGGGGGGTCGAGGGCAACTTGACCCTGACCTGGCCATTAAATGACGACTGGCCCGTCTAGAAGAGGTCGGGCTACCTCTCGTCGACCCACATGATGAGGCGACGGAGGAAGCCCACGAGGGTGGCCAAGAAATGGATAAAGTCCTTGATCTTGATCGAGACCTGGACTTGTGGGAGGCCCTTGATAGTGAACGTGTGTTCTCCCACCAGGGTTCGACCTGATCAATCTCAGCTGCTGTCAGTAGAAGTGGCAGTTCTACCACCTTTAACCGACAGTCGTGTTGTTGGTAATCAAACATGATATTTTTGAATTGTTCTAGAAAGTCCAATCCCAGAATCAGATCGACTGTTGCCCAGAAAGGAGACGTAGTCTTACACACATGGAGATGTATATCCACTCTTGTGTGTGGCTGATGGGTTCCAGGCAACATGATCTCATACAGTCCCGAAAGGAGAGTATGGACGGCTTTCCCATTGATACTCATTAATGGGTTAACGTTGTGATGTTGCTGGAAGGCTATTGCCGCCTTCGGACTTTGTTTAATCAAGGCCTTGTGAAGGCGCTGACTAATGATGGTCTGTGGACAACCAGTGTCAAGGAAAGCCAGAGTTTTCTTGGCGTCAACCAGTATGACAAAACACGGAGTGATTCTGTCTAACTGAGTCGGCACATTGTTCTGCACGTAATGAAAACCGACCCAACATTGAACATTCCGGAAAAGGTTCAATGGAGAGTATTGGCTAACAAACCCGACCTGTCTTTTCCGCAGGCAGTAGCAGAGACAATAGGATAACCCAACGTAGACGAGATATCCTGTACTGGCCAGCACTGCCAGGGTGATGAGTGTAATAAAGATCAACTGCACTGGTCCTCTCAGAAGAGACTGTAAGCCCTGTATGAAATTATGCTGTTGATCAGTAATCACATGGTTTGCTGCCAGACCAACACCTTCCAGAGAAGCCTTGATGTCAGTCCCTACCCCTGTAACTGCCTGATAGAGAGAATCTGGTTGTAGGGATAGACCAGTGGTAAAGTTTACCAACCGGTTTAAGACCGCTTCAATCTGCTCAGTCTTGTAAACATATTGTTTAAAGAAAGCAGCACTTGAAGGGGTCATCGCCAACTGATCATGAAAGAGCGCAGGAGCATCAAAGTGAGTGACGTTGAAGCGCTGTTTCCAGAAAAGTTCAAGCGGAATGTGGCTCACATGGAGCGTGCCAGACTCAGTAAACCAGCCTGAGAGATTTTGGAAAATCACTGTAAAGTGATGGTTGCACGACACTTTTGGACTAAATTTAATGAGATCTGGGCCATCAGAAGTGGCAAAATAAATGGTACCGCCAACCTTTACAGGTAGGTACTTGTAACAGGTGTCCCCCACCCAGTAGGAATGGTAGACATAAGTGGCATTGACCTTTCGACATGGCCATATTGTCAGTGCTTCACCGGTGAATTCAGCCATCAGGTCATTCCTTTGCAGAAAGGCCCGGGCTCCTAGTGTAGGGTCAAAACGAAGCAACTGCCAAGTCAGATCAAGGTAGCCTTGAGTGTGAGAGCAAAGCTCAAGCCACATGAACCGAAAATTGTTAATTTCCAATTCTTTGATCTGCTGAGCCAGGTAGTTCAGTTTGGTATTGACGGGGTCAGGATGTGAGTCCTTTGCCAATCCGAACAACCTTTGAGTCATATTAAATCTTCTGTGGATGCGTAGAAGAAGACCCTGATCCATCTGTACTGTGTTTAACCGGAGCTCAGGACACAACCCGAAGATGCGAGAGTTGGCGGGATCTTCAGGGCAACTTGTAAATCATCGATGATGATATGGTTCCCTGACACAGAGGCAGTGTAATTGCCCTGAGGACAATAATGACACTGTGCTGTAAAGTTTGTTGCAGGCCAAACGATTACCCCCTCTAGAGTAGTGCATTGACCTGCAGTGGGACTGCATCCACCTGCATCTCCTAAGGTACTTAGAGCTGTAGTGCCATCCCATGGAGGGACTTGTCTCTCCTCGATGAAGAGGTTAGTCACTGTGTTGCAGACGTCACTGCAGCACCATGAGTACATCATGTCCAGCATTTGGTTAGTGCTATAAAAGCCAGGGCGTATTTCCACATGCTTTTGTAAACCAAACATTTTCATGCGATGTCCTAGCACACAAGCCGCAGGCGCTAGATGCTCAGCGGTAATGACATCTGCAGTAATGCCCCTAGATCCGAAAAAACCAGTGTTGGTGCACACCTTATGGTTTCGCAAAGTGCACTTCCACGCTGAAGTAGTGATTGGATCAGAACTAGGAACATACACTGTAACATTCATGCATCGTGGACTCCATGAGGATTTTGGTGGCTTGCACTCAACTTTTTGAGGTAGCTCAAGTGGATGACTGCTTCTTGAAAGACCACAAAATTGGTACTGAGTAGCATGTATTGCAGAGCTCATTCCTGAGAACAGTAGTGTCAGGAAGGCCCAATTTATTATGTACAAGCTATTTACAAACGGTGCAGGTACCAACATGTACAGTGTCGGCCCGTTCGGTGGTTTAATTCTTCATCCTCCTCATTAGACGAGATCGGCTCCTCGCCGGGGAAGTCAATGACCAGGCCCCCGCATGGGTGGACTTCACGAAGAACACCAATCTTCAGGGACCATGGAGCGGTTGCCGTCGGGAATGGTGACGCCTCGATGATGCTGATGTCGTCATTGATGATGCGCAATGGCTCTAAAAAGACGTTGGTGACCGTGGGTGGCAGTTTCGCAGTGGCCACTGGTTGCTGCTGGGCAATCGCCACCAGTGTTTGGGCTACTGTCATCGTTGTTGATGGTAAGACAGCAACAACTGCTGTGGGCTGCGCATGGGGACTTGCCTGTTCCACAGCATGGTGGACGGTGTCCACTTCCGGCGATGATGGTTCACCCTCCAACAGGATCTTGTCCACCGGGGTGGTGCAAATAGTTCCACCGGCGATAAACTCAAGCCCTCTGCGAGGGACTTCGAGCCCCAATATCCGCAGCACTGCTTGTGCCAAAAGCACCACATCAGCAGCTGTAAGCACCTCAACCTCCTATGGCTCGTTGATTAGCACCCATGGGAGGTGCAGATACTTTTTGGCCAAATCCGTCGACCAAATGGTCCGCATCACGTCAATGATGGATGAGGAATCTGTAAATGAGAAATCATTAAAGCCGGTGACTTATAAGGATATCTGATTTTCAGACCTGAAATGTCAGAAAAAGTAGGTAGTATACCTAGCAGATTCATCAATTCCAATTGACGGACGACCTCCAGCGCAGAGTCTGTAGAAATTCCTGGCGGCGGTCCTTGGGTGGCGAAATGGGCTGAGGGCACTGGTGTACCTTTCCTCAGTTGATATGATGTGACCACACTGACATCGCCAGTCCTTTTTCGGCGTCATTGACAGGTTTACATTGACTGGCGTCAGGTATTTTGGCTGCAGGGGTGGCAAGGCCAACAATGGAGTCGGTGCCGAAACCACTGCAGCAGCTAAAAATCCAATAGTGATTACACAGACAGGATAACACAGTTGTGAAGGATCCGCCAGGTGTTCAGCCAGAACTTCATCATCCAGATCAAATAGATCTGGGTGAGGAAGACCGTCGGTAGCCCCTACAGCATTATTTTGCTGGGGGGTGGCTGATATTGGTTTCCCATCCTGTTAGGAGGTGGGATAGCATATTGCCAAAAATTCCCACTTGCCTCCTGAGGAGAGTAACCAGTGCTATGAAAGTTAGTCTCACCAGGCATTGTCAGAGTCCGATGTGGGCAGGTCGTGGCCTTGTGCACTCGTATTTGTCGGCAATGCGGACAGGGTCTGCTGCATTGGTCAGTGGGGTGGTCTTGCAGCGAAGAGGCGCGGAAATTATGAGATGGTTTATGTGACGGCATTTTTGAGGCTTTAACACTTGTTCTTCACAATAACTAGTGACCACTCAATGATGGGGCTAGAAAAGAACAAGGTTTTAGCTCTCAGAACGGCCAGAGAGATAGGCTGACTCAGAAGGGAATTTATCTGGTCACCTATGTACTTAAAGAGGGGGTAACCCATGTGTAGAGAGGGAAATTATATGTCCCAAACTTTAGCAAAAAATGGGGCTAGACCCGGTTATTTTAAACCAAAAGTGAATAAACTTTAAATGAAATGGTGATTTCCCAACCAAAAAGAAGAATGAGGGAGGACTCGTGAGTACAGATAAACCCGCCCAAAAGGGAATTTTATTTGGAGGTTAAGTCCATTGTGCTAGTTTACAAAACCTTGGATTTGGGAGGGCTCGTAACCGACAAAGTCCTACTCACCAGGAGTAGCACGTGGAGTAACTTAAGAATTAATAAGTAAAGGGGCACAACTTAAAGTAAACTTAATGGGTGTAAATAGATAGGGACAAAATTAGTTTACACACCAGACTATGCAAAGGGGATGCGCTATTAGGCAATCAGCCTCACTCACTAGGAGCAATTGCGATCTCTGAAAAGTGTGATCACTAGACAGGAGGTTCCCAAGGGGACGATCCCATGTATTTTACAACTGTGCCCAAAACGGGAATGCACGTCGTGGACAGAACGGGAGCTCTCCCGGAACATTATATACAGCTTTTGGCCGGGATTCCAATCACTGAGATGAAGTGAGGCTCGCTAGGTCACCAGTTGGAGGCAAGAGCACCAGGTACGAAGGTGCTATTCTGACACACTCAGTCAGTAAATAGGTGGCATGGGGGTCTTTGGCCCAGTTGTGCCTAATGGAGGTGGGGATATGCAGACTTCCTCCTATGATTCGAGGCGGAGCTCAAAGCATCTTGAGATCAGGGGTACAGTCTGTCATGATTAAATGAGTGTAAAGTGAGGAGCTAAGGCGGACTCAGTTGTAATGTGTTTAGGCGGACTCGAACACCTTCGCTTAGGCCGACTAGCAGCATATTATGCTATAGGGACAACCAACAGAGGTGGACTCAGGATTAATGGGCAACTCTAGTGCGGACATTATTAGGCCAGCTAATGAAGGCGTTTGAGTGTAAAGAATGATTACAGAGGGGCCTTTAACACTTTGGGCCCAACTGGTGGCTGTGCCGTAATTCCTGAGGAATTATTCCAGTGGGGACACTAAAGAAGATCATAGATGAGAAAGAAATGGGAGAAATTAGATAAAAAATTTACAGGAAGATTGTCAACCCTTGCGATTGTTAGACACAGGCAGTACCGACTGCAAATGCCTAACTGTTGTCTAAGTTGAACAACCAACCCAGCTGAGGCCGAGTGTAACCTGTTCAAACCTGCAGTTAAAGCTTTGAAGGTAGTCACATGCTGATCAATCAGTGCCGCTACCAGGGCGGACAACCTGATCAGTATCACAGACCAATTGCATCTCAGGTTGAGTGAGCATGTTGACTAATGTTTCCCAGGCATCAGTGGCCTGCAGGCACAACCCTTGGCCAAGAGCCGTGGGTGAGAGGGTCATATTCCAGCAATCACTTATGACTCAAGTGGCATCTTGTAAACCCACAGTAACCCAGTGCTGACGTCAAAAGATGTGATATACACCATCACACACTCAGTGCTGACCTCAGGTGACTGGGATGTAAGTGCCATAGTCTCATATTGCAGTATGTATGCCAAAGGTAAGAGCCTATGGCCACAGACCCCTTATGGCAACATGGAGCATTGCCATTGCTGATGCCAGAATAGGACTGTAAAGTCTCTATTCCAATACTGGAATAGAAACATTATCATTGCAGACATCAGTAGATAGGGCCCTAAGGCCAACAACCCTCCTACGGCAACATGGAGCATTGCCGTTGCTGATGTCAAAAGGTAATAGCTGAGTTTCAGCTACCCTACAGCAATGATATGAGATGCAGTTGTTGCAGAGGTCAGATGTGTGGTTTGTAGGGTCTCACATCTCCGAACAACAACACGTGGCATTGTTGTTGCTGATGTCAAAGACTGAACAGGTATACCCGACCAGTCTTAGTGCAACAACTCAAACCTTTGCTGTTGCAGATGTCAGAGAGATGGTGCCGTACGGTCACCATCCCGCAATAACAACATGTTACCTTGCCATTGCTGACGTCAGAGGTAGAGCTGGAGGGCCAACTACCCCTTAAAGCAACAGCAAGGGATGCAGCTGTTGCAGATGCAGGAGGAGGATACAGAGAACCAGCAACCCCTGAATGGCTACATGTTATGCAACCATTGCTGACCTCAGAGGCATAACTTAGCTAGTCACGCCTCAGTGCAACAGCAGCATGTGAGGTAGTTGGGGACGTCAGAGGTAGGGTCCCTAAGACACACCACCTCATAACAACAACACGGTAGGCTGTTGTTGCTGACGTCAGTGGTCACGATCGGTAAGATCATCACCACGTGCAATCACCTACAGAGACAGAAAAGAAAGAAGACCGTACAGTAGGTGAAAAATAGTAATAATGACCTACTGAAGGGTTGCCAACTATGACGTATGTGTGACCGGTAAAGAAAAAAAATTTTTTTTTTGGAATTGAATGAAGAATGTTTGATTTAGTAGAAAGGAGAAGGATAAAATTTTAATTTGTTTGTTTAGAAAGAAGAGAAAGTAGGTTATGAATTTTATATTTGATTTGATTTTTGAGATAAGAAAATTTATTGGGTGAAAAATTTATTATAATTTGTGTCACACATTACGTATAGATGACCCAGAAAATAAAAAGGTAAGTAAATAGAATAAAAGTTGAGGCCGAAGAGATAAGCAATGTGATCTGCTAAGTACGGTGTTATATGTGTCAACAGTATGATTTGGCTTGTTTGGCCAGAAAATGAGCAACTTGGCTAGTGCCCAGTGAAGATAAGAAAAATTTTGAAAAAGTGTGTTGACACAAATACCGGACACAGATAACAAATCAGGACCACACTTGATGTCCAGAATCAAGAGCGGAAGGAGTACTGTATCTCGTGATCGGAGATCCCAAAACCTCCAGGGGCCGTGAAGCCCCATGGGCTGTGATAGTCAAGTACCTGTACCCAGGTATACTGTAGTCAGAGTATGTACAAATCGCAGTCGTACTGTAACCAAATAGCCTATGGCGGTACAGTAACCTGTCAGATCACAAGCAATGGAAAGGGACCCAATTTTGAAGAAAATGAAAAAAAGAAAAATAAAAGAAGAAATCTCAGAGGAGGTTGATGCAGAATACTCTATGTAAACTGGACTCTGGGAAATTGTGACTCTTGGGGATCGACTCTGGGGGAAGAACCTAACATCAGGGGATTAAAGCTTACGAGTGGTACAACATGCATAAGGCGATAAATTACACACAAGAATCATCAATTTGATCACTTGTTGGGGCTAAACCCCACTTACAGTAATGAAACTCTACTCAAATGCGGTGCTGTTTGAGTTGGTGATAAAACTCGAACATAAGGGCCATTTCCGACCTAAGGGGCAGTGTAGCTGCTTAAGGGCTTACCGACTTACATGAAGGCAAAAGATCATCCTAAGGGTCAGTATCCCACTCAGAATGCGAATCAGCTGACCTGTGAGAGGTTTCCCCACTCAAGTAGCGATTCTCATGATTTGAGAGAGGTTCCCCCACTCTAACCAAAATTTTACAGAATTAAAAGAGGTAACTCCACTCAAAAGGGTAAAAATTCGTTTCTAAGAGCTGTGAAGCCAGAGGTAAAGGTCGATTTTCCAGCCTCGCCATGTCGCAT
Organism: Romanomermis culicivorax; assembly: GCA_963922205.1. Lineage (NCBI taxonomy): Eukaryota > Metazoa > Nematoda > Enoplea > Mermithida > Mermithidae > Romanomermis > Romanomermis culicivorax. The sequence continues at coordinate 490,515 of CAWUHX010000018.1, read as the reverse complement.
TAAGTAGATTGGGAGCCATGTCACATTAAACAAATAAGTGATCAGTCACATTGATGGGAAAACCCATACCATATCCCGTAAGGAATACGGCCATGACACTGTAGGTCGCATGCTGTAACCCCGTTGGGTGGCTCCCTGAGGATATCTACTTCGGGAACCTAACCCAGCTGGCACTACCACAGGAAAACCTATGGTGTACCTTGGCCTTGTCCTAGGGTTCAGCTGTAGAATAATGGACAATTCAGCCAGGTCAGGGGTGGCAATTCCTATTCCTCATTAACTGAGAATGAGGGATGGTGCCATTCATGGAATGGCTTACTGTAGGGGACCTGATTGTCAACCTAAATCCCCTAATTGGCCCTGACCTTAAGGGTTCAAGGGCTTTCTCAACTGAGGGTACTCTCAAGGGAAAACTGGCTTAAGGAGGATTCCGACAAATACACCCTCAACAATAATAACCCCTGAGAAGACTCACTAAATCCTCTTCTCAAAGTACTTGGTGCTGGGCGACGAGTTCAAGGGTCAGATGTGGGTCCTGCGGACGGCAGGGAAGCGGGTGCAGTAATCCGAAAGCAATTCGGCGTGGAGGGTAGGTGAATGTGAGTCGGCTGGCGATGGTATCAAAACATTCCTCGGGGAGGGGACGGGAGTTCTCGATTGACAGGCAATGGGGTAAACTCCTAGGGTTGGGTTACAGTAACTGGCTAAGCAAGCGAGACGGAAGGGGAATATGTAAATTTATTAAAAGGCGGCGGACACAGGTACAATATGCAAATTTATAATAAAACGATGCAGGCAAACGCAGGTACGCAGGCTGTAAAAACACAAAGATGATTAGGCCCAAAAATTAATGCAAAATTAAAGAAACAAGCCCTTTTAAAGGGCCCCATAATCTACAGTATGCCTTGGGGGGAGTGAAGACACACCCAAGCTAACTTCTGCAGCGGAAAACACTGCAGAAGATGCCTATGGTCACATAGACATTTTCCAGTTCACTATGTTAAGCATTGGGGCGAGTTTTCACTTTCCATGCTTAACATAGGAACGTCATCTAGTGAGAATTTATAAACTAGGCGTTTCATGTTGCGAAACGTCGCTAGTTTTTACTGATAAGAGGTGCATGTTGTGCTCCAAGTACAGCAATGAGCTCAGAGAGCTTATCTTCAACAGAAATTCTGACTATTGGGTTACATACCGTAGTCTACGTGCGCACCAAAAATTAATAAATCGAAACGGAAATGAAAGTGTGAAAATGAAACAGAAATGAAACATAAAAAGTACACACAGAAATTGCATGTAGAAATTATAAAAACGGAACGCAAAATTAATGCAAGTTACTGTAAAACAAAACGTGGCAAAAAACATAATGGAAAAATATGATGTGAATCACGTGAGGCTGGGCGAAATTCATTGGCACGTGACAGCTTTTACAGTAAGGTTTTTCATTCAAAAAATTGTTAGACGTTATTTGAGCATAATCACAAATTTTCAGATGATTCAGCCGAAAATCCTAAAAGTATGAAACACGACTTGCTTTTTACTTTCATTATTTAGAAGCATTTAAGAACAGACTATAGTCTGTTTTTTAAAAAAAGCTTCCAAATCGAAAAGTGACACAAATCAGTTCTATTGTCAAAATCGTTTGCAGAGAGCTCCTACCATAAAATGTTTCACTTGAAAATTGTTAACGGTTATGTCAGTACGCCGACAAATTTCGAGTCCTATATTATATATTGTTTATCAGAAAATCGGGATAATCTGAAATACTACTTGCTTTCCACTTTCATTATGTAGAAGCATTTCAAGAAAAACAAACTATATACACTTCATTCATTTTGAAATGATCGATGCATTTGGGTCGCTGTGAAGCTCTAATTGAAAATTAAGGAGGGCATTGACTCTTCAATGAATATTCCTTTCTTTCTACGGATTACTCGATGACATAAATGCACATGAGAGTATAAAACCTCAGCAGATTCGACCCCCTAGTAATGATTGAGAAGATGACTAAGAAAGATGAGCAAGAAAGAAAAAAAATCGTCATAAGAATGAAAATGATACTACTGTATTCAAACGATCTTTCTGAACAAAGCATAGATTCCAAATAAGTAACATTAAAACTTTAAAAAATGCCGTGCAAGCACATAATTTCACATATTTGACTAATATAGGTTGAAATATAGGCTGCGCCGATGTCAGAAGAACTTCCTTTTGGCTATCACGAACGAAAAAAATTTCTATCCCACGCCCTTTACTGGCTGACCCCCATCAGCAAAATTTATATACTGTGCGTGTATGCTTGATGATCACTCTTTTCAACCGTTTCAAGCTTATCGATGTCGATTTCCTGATCTCTAGTAATACTGCATTTACTGATACTGCGACCGCTACACCGATCATTTTGTTGTAGTGTCATTTTTGACTCCACTTCTGTTTTAATCTACACTTCACATTCTGGCTCACTTTACAACCACCGATAGGCATGTTTCCACCGTGCTATCACGGCATTGATTTATTATATTCCCATTGTAAGAATTTATTAGTGGTCTGTCTTCCCCATTCGCTCTCACAAATAAATTAGGTACATATTCCGTCCATCGCTGTTCATCAAATATTTTAAATGGTGAAATCTTTGATTTCGCGATTTTGAATATTCGAATTGTATTTCATTTTTCGAGTGGTTGTTTGTTGTCGCGTTTTTCACAAGCGGCATACGTGCACCGGCCCAACATGAAGTAAGCCATTAAAGTCTGAACCTCTTGCAACAAATCCTGCTTACATACAAATCTTCTCGACTCCAAATCAACTCTTGTTCATAATGGATTAACCATATATCCAAAGCCTCAAATTAAATATAACAATTTTAGAATGAATGGAGTACAGCAGGTTTTCAGCCCATGTGACATATATCTAGCTGAAAATCCCAAGAGTCTCAAGTACAATTCGCTTACTCTATTCGGAAGCATGGTCACTGCACAGGCGTTTCGAGAATAGCCAATTTATTTTCCAGTCAGCCTCCCAAAATCAGTATAGTCAGAAATACAAATATATTTAAAACAAGCAATAAATATATCAAAACGTCACGTCGTCACTTTCTCGCGATCATTCGAATCTGCTCGCCGACTCAAACATTTTCGTCGATTTGGTCCTGACGATCAAGTCGCAATTGTTCCGGCCGTTCTTGTCCCAGGCGACCTTCGTCGACGACCGTTGGAAGTGAAGCGGTTCTTCAGGTTCTTCGTCGCAGTCTGCTTTTTTCTCACATCTTCGCGCCAAATTTGTGCATGCCCTCGAAAATAACTTTTTGAAGATTTAATAACGATTAAATCGGAATCCAGCTAAAATCGTCGGATCGGATATTATTACAAGTTCCGCAATAAAATGACCGAACCATAATGACGTAGGATTACAGTAAGAAAAAATTAGCGAGCAATTATCTAACCCCACAGTGTTCACGTCGAAAAGCCGATCGAGCAGATAGAGTTCAAAAACGCAGCAGCGCTGGTTATACTCTAGTGCTGAAAGGATCAAAAGCGCAGCCAATGGTTGAAAAATGTTCGAAAAGATTAGCCAGTTAAAATTTTCATGCGATGTCTTCACAAAAAAGTATTACCGAGATTTCAGTGACTTGATGAACTAACCTGTTCATTGATACTCGTACACGCATAATAGCTATAGTTTTCAAATATCAAACAAAAATGATTGTCTCACGTGAATAGAAAACAAAATTTTGGCGTCTATCGTGACTCCAAAAATTTTGTGAAAGTACTGTGAACACGTGAAAATGGCTAGGTAGATTATGGTCCATTTACTTTAAAATGACAGATGCAGCGAGAACCAAAAAAAGTGGGTTAAATTTAATTCTTTTACGGAGTGCAAAGCTTCGCACGATACGGTTAATTGTTTTCCAATGAGCATCGGCGGCGCGCAGAAAGATGTTCATGCAAATAAGGAACGACCTGCGTATACGGGTGCCGTTTTTCGTCTAGTTGACTGTAGCAGTTGGACGAACAAATTGAGAAAAAGGATCTCGGCCTACGATGCCAGTTAATTGTCTGTTGACCGATTTCTATGCATTATTTGAATTTCCGAGACTCATTTGAAAATAAGCAGACTATAGAAAAAGGCTAAATTTCTTCATGAAAATCGGAACACCGAAATCATAGAAAGACCAGATTACAGGGCTTTTTTATTTATTATTTTTATTTCATTTTAATTTTATATTTTATTTTGTTTATTTTTATTTTTTTACTTTTATTTTTATTTTTTTACTTTTATTTTTATTTTTTTACTTTTATTTTTATTTTTTATTTTTATTTTTTTACTTTTATTTTTATTTTTTACTTTTATTTTTTTTTTTACTTTTATTTTTATTTTTTATTTTAATTTTAATTTTTTACTTTTATTTTTATTTTTTTACTTTATTTTTATTTTTTACTTTTATTTTTATTTTTTTCATTTTACTTTTACTTTTATTTTTATTTTATTTTTAATTTTTAATTTTTTTGTTGTTAACATGTTTTTTTAAAAATATTTTCACGTCCCTCTTTCGTCTAGCCTTATCCCTGTTTTATTTCACCGTCTCTCTGCTCTTTTTCCTTTTTTTCTGTTTCCTTTGTCATTATTCTGCATGTTTTTCTGAGTTACTACAGACTTTGATTTCTTCAACATTTTGTGACACTATGCAACACTGTAAAATATTACCTGAAAAATAACGTTTAAAAAGACAGCCCCGGGACATCCTTATAGTCAATACTAGGTTCAGAATAGGGATCTGCAGAAGAAACCAAACAACAAAATTTCACAACCACACAATTCATGACGGTAACAAATGGTCTTTAAGACGATCTATATCATGAACTATAGTCTGTTTTTTATAAAATGCTTCCAAATAGAAAAGCGACACAAATCAGGACTGACGTCAAAATCGTTTACATAGAGCTCTCGCCGTGAAATTTTTCACTCGAAAAATTTTTAAAGGTGATGTCAGTATGCTCACAAATTTGCAGTTCAATACGATATATTGTTTACCAGAAAATCGTGAAAATTTCGAATGCTACTTGCTTTCCACTTTCAGTATTTAGAAGCATTTCTAAAAAACAGACTATAGTAAGTCCATAGCGACAGAGGACAAAAGTGACTGACTGTTCACATGCTGCGCTTTTGAAATTTTCGATTGCGCTTTTTAGAACACTTGCTGCACTTTTGAACCCTTTAAACCCGCTGCTCTTTAGAAACAAGCTGCGCTTATCAACCGGCTGCGCTTTCGACTCCCATTCGATCGAATATGTTTTTCGAATTTAGCGGCTGTCCTGCGTAGAAATTTACGTGCCCAACCGAAGTGCAACAACTATTTCAACCATTTTTTGCAAATCATCGCATTGGATTAGAAATTTAGATGCAAACCACTAACCGTCACCATAATTCTGCTGCGCAAAAAATTATACAGTAAAAGCTTTGTGTGAGCGATCTTTTTCTATAAAATATTTCACTCAAAAATTGTTCAAGCTTGATTGATTATGCCCACAACAGAAAATCATTTTCCTATTTTTTAAAAGCATTTCAAGAAAAACAGATTATAGAAGGAAGAATTTTCAATCGAAAAGGTCATTGTTTCTTCCATGGCACACCCCAGTTCCAGACGACCAGGAATCGCACTGCCCAGACACCGGCCAACTGGAACTGAGAGAAATGGAAATTAAATACAAAAATATGAATGTTTTAGTTATAAACGTAAATCGAATGGATTATGCACGATTATTTTCATTCTCAGCTTATTACACTCAAGAATGGAGGTCGTTGTACAAATCTTTTTTCTTCATTAAACATAATACTACTAACATAACTTGTACCACTAGTTACCGAGGCATGTCTCCATGGGATCGCAGAAGACGCCGGAAAAGGAATCACAAACGACCTAGAATGAACAATAGAAGGAATTCGTCACGTGACCACCAAAACAGCCGATCGTCGAGTCACCGAGAGGACCAAAAATCATCAACTGATAGGCAAAAAAGTCAATCATCGAGTTGCCGACAAAGTGACCAAAAATCATCACGTGACCGCCAAAAAAGTCAATCGTCGAGTCGTGGAAAAGATGACGAAAAATCTTCACATGAACGTCGATGTGGCGGTGGATCGTCGCGTCATTTTTCCAACGCTAGTAACACGCTGTCGCGATTGTCGAACAATTCGTCAACGAAATCTGCCACCAAAAATGTCAGACTAAAATTGACGAAAAGGCGGCCGATTTATTCCCACTCCAAAAAATCGTTGCAGGCCAGCATGGAAACGTCGAACGCCGACGACGGTGATGCATCCTCGTCGCGGCGACGATTGGAGAAAAAACCGCACAAATCGATGCGGTCGACTGGAATATTTACCACGAGAAACTTTGGAGCGGCGACCACTAGGGCGGGCAGGGTGCCCGAACCGAGCGCTTTATTTGATCAATTGAAACGAGCTGTTACGGACGACAGAATTCGCATTGTCAGGAGCCGAATCCAGCACATCTGGGATAGACACGGATGTAGACGAAATGCAGAGTTTCAGAAGATATTGCCCAGAAATAAGAATAAAATGCCCTCCTACTTCAACAGTTCCGATATATTAGGTCAGGGATTATCATAAATATAATCATATAATTGTAGTACTTTCAGTCTGGTGCTGATAGCAGCAGTAGTAGTGGTAGCAGTTGCAGAAGCAATAGTAGGAGCAGTAGTAGTAATAGTAGTAGTAGTAGTAGTAGTAGTAGTAGTAGTAGTAGTAGTAGTAGTAGTAGTAGAGTAGTTGTAGTAGTAGTAATGGTAGTAGTAGCAGTAGTAGTAGTAGTAGTAGTAGTAGTAGTAGTAGTAGTAGTAGTAGTAGTAGTAGTAGTAGTAGTAGTAGTAGTAGTAGTAGTAGTAGTAGTAGTACTAGTAGTAGTTCACTCCGCTGCTTATAATACTATATTACTAATTTAGTCAATGCTTATGGTCTGCAGAAAGAGTCGTTAGCACTATCATTAACACATAATGGTTGTCCAGAACATGAACTGTATTCATTCAAAGTAAACTACTGCCTTTTGATGCCAATTTTTACTCTGTTTCTTTCAGAATAATGTATCAACGGTATTTGGCCATCACAGTGTAGGCTCACTGTAAAAATGTTTCGACATCCATAAAAACTGAACAGCCTAAACAGTTAACGTCTGGTATTCGAGCTGCAGTCTTTAATTCTGATGATCATGAACAAGACTACTGTTTCAAGGGTTTTCCCAGGGGCTTCCATGGTCTCAGAGTTTCGTCCAATACCCGGACCACTGGTCCACTCTGATTTCTGTTGAGTAGTACTCTTAAACGGGCCGTTTTTGGATTGTCTTCTGGTACCTCCAGTGTCCAGCTATATCCAAAGTCTTATTACCTCCACCGTCCCATTACCTTCAATGCGTTAGACTGGCAAGTGGCGCTATGCAGATTTTTGGCCTAAAGCCTAAAGCCTAAGCTAAAATACATTAATACAGCACATGACTTTTGGTTATTGCAGGCAATGAAACTCCATCCTTGTGTTAAAAATTACGTTATTGGGATTTTATGTATGTTATGGGATTCTATGTGTGTGATGGGATTTTGGAAGTAATGGGACGCTGGAGGCAGAGACATTGGAGGTAGCGGGACATTGGAGATAATAGGACGGATCTGTTTTTTAACCAGTAATAGTAGTGGCAGTAGTGGCAGCAGTAACAGTAGTAGTAGCAGTAAAGTACCAGAAATAGTAGTAGTAATATTAGTGATAGTGTAGTAAAAGTAGTAATAGTAGCAGTATAGTAGTAGAAATAGTAATAGTAATATTAGTGATAGTGTAGTAATAATAGTAGTAGTACTTATAGTATTAGTAATTGTAGCAGTAGTAGTTGTAGTAGTAGCACTACTATAGTCCATCTATTTTGAAATTACCGATGCAACGAGGTTCCAGCACAACTTATATTAAAAATAAAAATTATGGGTTGACATAACCGACAATTTCGAAGAAATTTTTTTCTGTGTGATGCAGTTTCCGTGATGATCATCTTTTAGTAGCTCACTTTTGATACTACCAGAATTAATAGTGATAATGGTTTTAGTAGCAATCGTTATCAATAGTCGTAGTGATAGCAACATAAGCAGTAGTAGTATCATAGATAGCTAGTACCTGTAATATTAACAGTCAGTAATAATTGTATTTGTATCAGAAATTGAGACAGCGACACAAGTCATGACAGATAAACTTTTTTTTAGTGAATACCATTTCATCAACAGTTCAAAGGCCAAACTGGTCGCGACCAAGTCCCGGATGTGGACCGTCAAAGAGAGTGGGGTTCAAGGTCGGCGGCATGAATCGTTTTCGTGGAGGAAAGAGAAATCGTCCATCGAGGAAAAAGGCTCGTTATAATTACGACAACGGAAGGACACTATTGTTCAAAAGCTTCAACCGACCAATTGGCGTTAGCGGAGTGGGTAGGTTGTTATTGTTATCCCATGCTGGGGATGGTTAGATCAAATCTCAGTAAAAGGACCTGCTCTTTCAAGAATCGGAATCAGCACCATTATCTATATTTGATTTGATCACACCTAGTATGTACATAAAAATTTAGGGTTGTCAGTTCTACTGAATCGAATGCTTTTTAAATCACATGTTCAAAAATTAGAATTGACATTTTGTGACATTTTTTCCAGTTTTTTTCGCTTGTTGTCGTTTAGGGGATCCGACAAGTTAATTGGCCTTCATTGACCAGATCAGAAGCGTCAATAAACTTTTTTTCCGTGTGTCAGCTTCTAGATACCGCTCAAAAGGATTAATGCTGATATATATATAGCTGTGGAGCACGGAATGCCTGTGTCGTCGATGGGACTCGTTTTGGATTCGCTGCAGCCAGATAATTAACCGCGAAGCTTTCATCGCCTGTTTCTCTTCTCTCCTCTTATCTAACCATAGCTCATCTCTTACAGCTTCGATTATTTTGTCTAGCACGGATCTCTGTTACTCACAAAGTAGCTGAAGCGATGCGTTTTCATAAAGCATTATTTATTGATCCTTGACCTTGAATCTGCTTGACGACGTATCTTGGATCCTAAACTTCCAGATATGTAACTGTTTTCGAAGCTCATCACTTGGATATCACGTGAAAGAAACGTTTTCTTAATTTTTTCTTGATCGTAGGTTACGGTACTTCACTTGAACACGACAACGCCGAATGTTTTACGTGTTGCGCAGTGGTCGGTACAGATGGTACACTAATAACAGCCTATCCAATTTTGACGCAAGAAGCTCTGAATAGGGGTCAAGGCCCAAAAACCGTATTCGACGAACATCCAAGTATAATTACTGATTCAGATCGAACTCACGATAATGTTGATCAAAAAATAAACGACCGACATAATGAAGAACGATCCCGAGAAGAAAATAATGAAAAGTGATGCGGGGACAACTTTTAGATTATATACGATAATGTTTTTACGATCCGGCGTCTTTTGTGATACATAAATTTTCAAGATGCGTTTTTGAGGAAGGTTTTTGGAGTCCAGTTTCCAATAAGAAAATCTACGTATAAAGTGCATACCTGGAGAAATGGAAGATGGCACAGGCACATTGAAGCGAATCCCCCGTTATTTCACGTGGAATTTGTTTACATAGAAATTCCCATAAATGTACTAACAATAAAAAACTGAAACTGTCATAGGTGGCGCGATAGCGACTACCTATAATACACTTGGCTCCCGAATTTCATGCCCCCTCTAGAGCCAAAACGGCGAGAACTAGAATCTTCGAGCTTTTTCATAACTTCATGCATAGGGGCAAACTATGGGGTGCTTTTTGTCACTTCGCCTCTATCTGCAAGTGGTGCTCGGTGGGCCCCAAAAACATGCAAAAATGCACTTTTTAAGGGCCCTTAGTTCCACCATGCTCCGCAATGGGTATGACACATACAAGCTCCAAACTTCGGCCTAAGCATCTTGGGGGTGCAATCTCTCAAATGTGATTTTTCATTTTTTAAAAATATGGCCTCAATTCAATTATGTGATGGTCCAAAGTCCCCGGAACCGCGGAATTCGGCGATTTTGTAATATACCTACGGCTTCAAAAAAAACAATTTCTTGCAACATAATGCACTACGGTGCCAGAATTTTTTGCAGTTTCAATTGAACCGGTAGCGTTATTGGGATTTTTGGGGTGTAAAACTCATTATTAAAGTAAATGAAGGTACTCCCGTGACTTTTGGATGAAGGGGTTTTCGACCATTAGGAATTCAATGAATGCGGTCACTTTACACAAAAAAAGATTATCCCGGGTGTAAACAAGCGTATTTTCGTGATTTTTTGGTGGAAGGGGTTTTCGACTGCGGGGAATGCAATGGATGCGTCACTTTACACAAAAAAAATTATCCAGGATGTAAACAAGCGTATTTTCGTGATTTTTTTGTGGAAGGGGTTTTCGACCGCAGAGAATTCAACGGATGCGATCATTTTACACACAAAATTACTCCAAGTGTAAAAATGTATTTCTGCGATGCTTGAGGATGAGGTTTCTGACCATGGGGAATTCAATGGACACAGTCACTTCACAAAAAAATTGTTGTGTTTGTAAATAGAGGTATTTCTGCGGTTTTTTGGATTGAGGGGTTCTTGATCATGAGGAATTCAATGGAAATGGTCACTTTTCACTCTGTTTACAACGCGTTTCAAGTTCTATGCGGTTTACATACCGAAAGTGAGAATTCGTAGCCTTAAGATTAATTTTTGTTGTTTCTTGGATGTGAAGATGACCAAATTTAAAACTTCAACGTGCTTTTACGAAGCTTTTCATGCATGGCTGAGGCCCACTAAAGAGAGATGGACTAGCTTATTAGAAAATGCTCCGATGGGGCAGAAAACGAAGGATATACTTGCTTAGATAGTTGCAAAGCTAGAAGATGGAGTGGACTAGATTTTTGAGAACTTGGGTTAAAGTTTGAAAAAATTCGCTTTTGTAATATTTTATTTTCATTTTCCCTCATTAAAAAATTTTCCATGTCTGGGAAAAAGTATATTCTGCAGCTGAGTGCATCAACACAGTTCCCAACCAAACATGTCCATCTCCGAAATTTCGAGGAGGGTACAGGGGTGGACCCTGGATTTTTGGTTTTTTTTGAAACAACAAATCCAAAAAAGTGGACCAAAATTTTTTTTCATAACAAATTTACCATTTTCAAAACCTTTAAGTAGTTTGTATCCCCATGTCCCGCCCCACACATGTGTGCTTCCAACTGTGTTGAACTTTTTTACCGAATTTGGTGTCAACAAAATTAATCAACTGTGGGAATGTGGCACATAAAATCCCATTCAGTTTTTTTAGAAAAAAGCTACGGCACAGAGTCTCCTTAGAACTAAATCGATTGCGCAAGATATGCCTAATTCACTCATTTTATATAACATATCATATAGGGTTCACTCCGTAAGTTCTACTGATTACAAGCTATAAACAAATTTATCCTCTTCTATTCAACTATTCAACAAAATAGCATCACCCACAGTTTTTTGGTTTAAACTGAAATTTGCAGAAATAGCGCTTTTTGCGGGATAGCAGACGGGAAGCAATTTTACCCATCCCTGTCGCTCCCGTCCTGCTTTCAAAAAAGTCGTACTGTTGCTGTGGGAGAGCGAGTATAGTGGGGGAGAACCGGGTAGTGAATTTGGCGCCCCCCTAATATAGGCATGTCTGAACCAGGAGCATTTTTGTATGCTTTACCCTGTTGTCTCATTTGCAGATCGGTGCCCAACGACTGTAACCAAGGGCCAGTTGCACTAAAGGGGTCTAAGCTCGAGCTCAAGATAACCTCGAACAAAAAAGGCGACTCGGTTTGATCTTAAGCTCGGTATAATTTTAATGTCATCAGGATTATAACGAGTTCAATGTCGAGATTATCCCCAGCTCGAGCTGTCCGGTTGCACTAACATTTTCGCATATTTTTTCATCTCTAAAGCAAATAAATATGTCTGTACTTCCCAAACTCGAACTGAAACCTCAATATTAGTCAATCCTGAAGTGAGTATTGTTTGTGCACTGGAAGAAAATAATTTGGACATAGTGATTAGCTCAAACTCAGGATCATCAATTCAATCCCGATGTTGGGATTATCCTCAAGTTGGGTTAGTGCAACCAACCTCAGGTTTCTTTATAGTTCTGAAAATGACTATTATGCCTCCTCACTATTTTTCAGATAATGTGAGAGGCAGGAGTTTTGAATCGGTCGGGAGTTAGAATGCTATTGGTTTAGCATTTCTTTACATTTGAAATCATGAGCATATAATTTTCAGATAGAAAAATTTTACAGTAGTTGATGTCAGGGGAAGGGCAAAATGCACGATGCTGCAGAATATACTTTTTTCACAGAGATCGAAAATTGTTTTTGAGAAAGAATGAAAATCCAATTAAACGAAAGCAAATTTTTTCCAGCTTTAACCCAAGTTCTCGAAAATCTAGTTCAATCCTTTTTCTAGCTTGGCAACTATCCAAGCAAGTATATTCTATATTTTCTGTCCCATCGGGGCATTTTCTAATAAACTAGTTGCTTCTAGTTGGTTCAGTAAATCAGTAGTAACACCACATTGTAGATTGACACCCTTAAATTATAGATTTCCATAAATAATTATAAATTTTCTTGAGATTATGCTGCACAGATTCACTTTTTTGATAAAATTGAATCCTTTTCTAGCGAGAAAATAACACCTAAAGTTTTTTTTGACCGCTAATAATCTCCATTCATTCTGAAATGATCGATACAGCGAGGTCGCAGCTAAACTTTTATTCAAAAGTACATAAAGCTCGTTGACTCTATTCAATAAACTTTCCTTCATGATACACAGTCCTTGATCACTCTTTTCAATCATTTCAAAATTATTGAAATTGATTTCCTGATCTCTTGTAAGACTGCGTTTGCAGTTATGTCCACACTAGATGAGAACGGTGTTTTTCAGTGATAGCAGGCTTTCTTATTCTCATGGAGAAATTTTGTTGTATGGTGACATACAACATTCCACCCATAGGATTGATGTTGTAGCCAATCCACGGGTCCCGAACCCGGCCATTTTTGTTGAGCCCTGGTCGGGATGGTTACACCTACCCCGACATTGGCCAATAGTGGGACAGCTACGGCGCCACCCATGAAGCCTTTCACCACTGGTGACCGTACTAGGGGCCCCTGTTGCTCCAAGGGGGGAGGGATGTTGTACACTACCAGGCGAAACTAACTGTCTATGCTGGTCGCGTCCAGGATGCGTCCGGAACGCGTCCAGGACGCACCCAGGACGCGAAAAGCACACTATACCGACAATAAAATTGACAGGCCATGTGCATGTGTCACACAAAGCCAAAGAATTTTTCTGATGCTTCTTTCTTACCTCCCTATAGAAAGCACAAATTATTTACCAGATATAAACGAAAGGTCAACTGTTGTCATACTGTAGGTCAAAACAAAGTGCATATCCACTACACATTATGAAAAAACTATGATTGACAGAAATTGCATGAATGTCAATTACTAAGAAAGATGAAAGTTTTCTTTGTGCAGCCAAAAAAGATGCGCAAATTTTTGAGGGTTAGTTTCGCCTGGTAGTGTAAGGTGACATACAACATTCCACCTGTAGGATTGATGTTGTAGCCAATCCACCCTTCCCGAACCCGGCCATTTTTGTTGAGCCCTGGTCGGGATGGTTACACCTACCCCGACATTGGCCAATGGTGGGACAGCTACGGCGCCACCCAGGAAGCCCTTCAACAATTTAGTGTTTTTCTGCTCTATCAAGTTTTGACTAAGTGAAAATTGTGTATCATCGAATTTACTTTTTCGGTTTTTGCTGCATCTATCATTTCAAATTAAATGGGCTAAAGTAGCTGTTCTTTAACAACTTGAGGAGTCCACTAAACTTTGAAGTAGTTCAGCAGCGCACGATCGTGCAACTGAAATTGTAGACTATTAAGCCACTAAACCCAGTTCAGTAGTCGTTGGTGCAACCGACCCAAGATCCTTTGGAGTGTAACTTTTTATCGCAGCAAATGTATTTTCTCTCTGTGCTTTTACGGTTTCTTGGATGTAGTTGTTTCGTGATACTTTGTGCATGCAACGGTCTGACCGTCAGTACATCGTGTATACAGACCACATTGCTATTCAGAGAATTTTGCTGGATTTCCCCAGAATTGTATCGTTCTTGAAGGACATTCTATTAAGAAATATTTTTTCGGGAATCATATATTTTGTACATAGAGAAGTATTTTGTTGGGGACGTTTTGCCGTGACAGACAATTGGTGTGATCCAGCTGTTTCTTTGCAATCGACTCGTGCGAACTTCTGAACGAAACTCACAAAGCGATAAATTTTCATAGGAATTTGTCAGCTTTTCAATGAATCAAAGTCAAGAAGTTCAATTAGAATATGGTTGTATGCAAAGAATGAATAAAAACTTGGATAAAAAATTCATTTTAATGGTGAAAAATACAAGCCCATTCATAACGCATCTAGTACACAAAAAAGAGACCCATAAAGTAGATTGGGAAAAATTTATGACAGAATGGCATCGGTCATTACTTACAATTTATACAAAACACGGAAGTTCAATAAATAAATTTTCTATGGTTCAATAATTCAATAACAAACTTAAAAATCCAATCTCGGGGCTACGAAAATAGCAACGTCTGGTGAAGGATGGGGTAAAAACCGCGAAAAGTGAACGATATTTTGGTAATGTTCGAAATAACGAAGAGCAACGGGGAGGAACGTAACCAAGAATGTCGTCGGTAGACCCCAAGTTTGAGGCAATAAGGACTTCAGGGGCTAAAGTCTATTCCGTTTTGATGACGGTTACCTTGAACTTTGGTCTTCTGCTAAAGCTATCGTACATTCCTTAAGTAAAAAAGCAAATTCTGGAAAAAAGTTTCAAATAAATACGCATGGAAAACAAAAGTACGATAATTGATCAACTGTCAATCATTGATTTTGTTAATTTTTAAGAGTAACATTTCAGTGTCTGATTTTTCGAAATAATTTCTTATGGCAAGAGTCAGCACGTATTAGATTTGAAAATTCGTTTTCGCCTGCGAAATCATTTGAGTGTACAGTAAATATAAACTCAAGAACTTACTCATCTCAAGAGCCAGCCATCTTTTCTAATTATTTTCAAAAAATAAATTATATGAACTACACGTTTGTGGTTTGTAATTCTATCGAAAACTTTTGTTCTGTAAATCAAATGAATCTGACACTTCTCACCTGCCTAGACAACCTGACTAATCGATGCAATGAACAAACAAACGACACTGTATATGACCGACTAGTTCACTTTCTGAGATTTCGCCGATGGATCGCAGAGCAAGGCGTCCAGTTCGTCAGTCAAATCTTGGAGCATGTGGCCGATATCGTTGAGCACGTTTCCGGGCTTAGACGTTCTGAAAAAACAAAAGAATGTTTTAATTCTTTTTTCAGCAAACAAAAAAAATCGAAAATCGAAATTTTTCAGGATTTACTTATTCAGCAGCCGCTTTTACAAGAGTGTATTAAATTCACGCAAAAGCTGTTTTTCAAAACATAAGTTAAATTTGAATGCGATGTTATTCATAGTCAAATCGGTATATTGAAAGCATCCATGGTCAAAGAACCACACAAGTATAAGCAGACTTGTCAGGTCGTACTTATTCAACGGCACGTTTAATGAACTCAGTAAGATTCCGATAGTAATTTTTCTGGCCCAAACAGAATTTACATGAATGAACCGCAAAAAGGAAGACTTTTTAGTGTGAAAACAAAATAATATATGAAATAATGCACTAGATAGCCCATGACCACATGAGTAATGCTGGTTATTTTGACCACAAGTCTTGTTTAGTCGGAAAAATAAATTAACGTTTCGATTTTAACCTTTACCAATAACTGACCTTCAATTTACAGACTAACTATAACCAAAACAAGTTTTTTTCTTGCTGATAATTGAGCTAATCAAGATTAGCGAAATTCTAGTACCGAAGAATTTTAGAAATGGAATAATTTTCATAAACAATACTGCAGACTATGAAACGATTAATTAAATACGTGTACGAAATTTCCAGTCTTTTTACCAAATTACGCAAA
This sequence comes from Romanomermis culicivorax, assembly GCA_963922205.1. Lineage (NCBI taxonomy): Eukaryota > Metazoa > Nematoda > Enoplea > Mermithida > Mermithidae > Romanomermis > Romanomermis culicivorax. The sequence continues at coordinate 474,401 of CAWUHX010000018.1, read as the reverse complement.
TCATAGTGTAAATAAGGACCATAGGAAACGTGAATAACTATAGCCTGTTTTCTTTGAAATGCTTCTAAATTATAAAAGTGAAGAGCAAGCACCGTTTTATACCTTTAAGATTTCCGGCTAAACCGTCAGTCACGTAGGACTGAAAATTGAGCATACTCAACTAATCTTTAACATTTTTTGAATGAAAAATCTTATTGGGGAGGCTTACAATTTTGACGAAAACATTGATTTTGGTATTTTATTAGGGCGACTCATTATAATATAATTATTTCTAAACTTGAAGCTACAATAACAAACGAATTATGTTCCATGTTCCTCATTATTATTAATCAATAACGGTACACACCTATATCTTCCAGACTATAGAATAAAAAGGAAAATTTCTTACCTTGTGGAACTCCGATTTTCCGTCGAACAATTTCTGCCATTTTCTTCGAAAACTTTACCGATCGGCGGTCGGGAGAAAATTTTTTGTTTTAAAGTCAACTGACAAACGTCATAGTTGTCATTGTTGGTGTGAAATCCGGCGGCCGGCAACCCGTTTTCGGCAAGTTTTTGCCTTATCGTTCCGATGTTCTCATTGGCGAAAGGTAAAGCTTCAGAACTACTGTTGCTATTGATCGAGAGGCAAGATTCCGTATCATTGCCATTAATTATTGTAGCTTGGCGTTGAGTGTTTAACAAAGGGGACTTTAAGCACGAGGGTGCCGTGGTTAGAGACAAGCTGCGCGTTTTTTGCTGATTCGATGGCCACGGATTCTACGGTAAGAAAGTACACTTAACAGTAATCATAATGCACTTCGATATATCGATTTTACCTGTTGAAGGGTATTGTAATTTTCGTTGCAAGAAAAATTTATAGTCCTCAATTGTTTGATGTGTTCCTCGCACATCAAAGGATCGGGCGGGGGCGGAAAGTCTTCCATGGAGGGCGCGGGACTCAATTCCGTAGTCGGTTCGCCAGCTTTGCTCAACACCGGACCACCGTTTCTGCGAAATATTGATGCGGTTGACGAGCACGGGACGTGCAAATCTGAAAAATTTGTTTCACTGTAGTATCCAAAAGGGAAATACACGGAAAACCTACTATGGTCGGAGTCAGAGCTGATAGGATTTTGACACCTTTCCGAAACCATTTTTCCATTTTCCAAACGGACATAGTTGTTTTTTCCGGGCGAATAGGTTTGCTGGACGCTTTTACGCCGAGACAATTCCGGAGCACCGGCGGCAACCCAGGATCCACCGGTGACCGCACCGCCGACGCCCCCGTAATTACTCAACGATTTTTGCATCAAATTTTCACAAGAGGAACTGGAGAACGTCGTAGGATAGCCACCGTTTGTGCTGCTGCGGCGATAATTTGTCGAGGAAGCGGGGCTATCGTTGCGCCTGCAGGAGCGGAATCTGGGCGCCGAAGGAATAGTAGACTGCGTAAGGAGGACGGATTCGGAAGAACCAGCCATCGTTGTAGATACCGATGGAGTGCCACTGAACATGATGCAATAAGAAATTTTCAAGAAGTTGATAGGCAAGCTGAGCTACGAAATTTTAACACGTTTACTGTAATTATTACTCGTCAATCTTAGTAATACATTCTACCGTCTCAGAGCAATAGTCTAAAATCTTTTACATAATGTTTTACTGTGGAACGTTTTATGCAAATTTTTGGAAAGTTAGATATTTGTACTGGCAAAAAAAGTTTGACATGATCAACGGTTTCGCAGGTAAAGGTTTCCGCGAATACGGGAAAAAATTGAGAAAAATTCATTACCGAAAAATCTTTGTATCTCAATACAAATTTTGTCTGCATATGCAGCAAAATTCTTGTGTGAGTTCCATCAAAATTGATTTCGTTGTATTAACTTTTCAATATTAAATGTTCTGGACTGCTCACTGTCGCTGGCTATCTTTTATTTTTTATGAAACAGCTTTTGGCATGGAATTTCAGAAAAAAGTCTTTGCACGTATAGCCTGTTTTTTATAAAACGCTGTCAAATAGAAAAGTGACACAAATCAGTACTGTCGTCAAAATCGTTTACATAGAGCTCCCACCGTAAAATTTTTCACTCGAAAAATCGTTAAATGTGAAATCAGTATGCTGATTAATTTCCAGTCTTATATGATGTATTTTTTATTAGAAAATCGAGAAAATCTGAAATACTACTTGCTTTCCACTTTCATTATTTAGAAGCATTTCAAGAAAGACAGACTATAGTATCGGAAATTCTTGAGTAAGTCTTAGTATGACATCCGAAAAGTTTGTTTTTGGCGAAAAATAAAGCACTGTTATAAAACAACCAAAATCAGTCAAGCCAACCTGTCTACAATATCATGTAAAGAAGTTCACGATTGCAAGCAGAAGAAACAAATACACTTTGTTGTGCTCAGGATACAGTGACCAACATAGATGATATCAGGCCCCGTATAAATAAAAAAAGAAAATAACATCCCTTCAGGATATTTCATTCTGCCTGTATTTCACCATGAAATCATTTCACATGGCTGGAAGTTTTAGCTCTGTAAACTAACGAACTGGAGCACTTGATGATTGCATTGGCATCCTGATTTGGATTGATTGGAGTAGTACTCTTATTCTTAGGCAGGCCCGTAATTAGGGGGGGAATAGGGGGAATTCCCCACCCCCGTGAAATGAAATCCGAAAAAAATTTTTAGCTTATCTGATCGAGCGCATGTATGTGAACAAGTGACTACTCTTGGCACTGTGAATTTTTTTCTATTCCTTTATTGAATCATAAAAATGAAGGGTTAAAGGTACAAATATTATATTTTATAATAAAATTTGCATGTCCAACAGTGTAATGCATTTGTTGAATATTAATTGACTTTCATTTCGCTGTTTCCTACATAATATTACGCTTTTTCTTGCTGTACGTATTTTATAATTTGCGTTGGATGTATAGTAGGGGTTGAAGTTTACGAAATTTTTTTCGGGATTGTTTCAACTTTTGAATCTAATACAATATGAAGCGTATCACTAGCTATTTTACATCTTCAAGTTTAAACAACAAACGTCAATGTGTAGCATCAAATTCAGCTTCTTCACGTGAATCTAGTGCTGCGAATGATTCTCAAAAACCTTCAGAATCAGCAGGTTAGTTAGAATAAAATTGTATCATCGTTCTAATGAGTTAAAATTTATTTAAATATTAATCCAGTTGTAACACTGGCGTCAACTACCACTTCTACAGAATCTTCGACGCCAACAGGCCTTTCAGTAGCATCATCAGCAGGTTAGTTCGATTCAAACAATAAATTTCGATGCACAATGAATTATAATATAAATTTTGATTTTGAGTTTTCTCAATTATGTATTTTAAATATAGCGTTTTAAGAAATTTTTCGAGCACTAACAGTGCTAAAAATTGGTTTTTTCTGGGGCTTCGCCCCAGACCCCACCAGGGGACGCTTAAGCGCGCCACCCTGGACCCCTCAGCCCACTGGTCGGTCGCTGCACGACCTCCATTCGCCGAGTTATGAGTAAGTCAAAACATTTTGGTGATTCCCCCCTGAAAAAAATTCATAGTTACGGGCCTGTTCTTAGGGCATTGTTTTCAGGCGAAAAACAATGATATGCTCAACTTTGAACATTCCTTTAGGACCGAATGACATGAATCGATATAAGTTATGTTAGGAGTGAGCCTTGTTCCTGAGACAGCAATCTCTGAGATCAATATTACTCTCGCGACAGCTATTCCTGAGTAATGTGTGGAGTGGTTATCTCAGAAAAGCAAGTTGGGATGTTCCTGATATAAAGTCGATTTATCTCCGAACTAAAGTTAGATTTTTTTCTTATGTTGAAACGACCCTCATTCTCATGAGAATATTTGACGTCGCTTTTTCGTTCGATATGCTCTGCAGCATGCGATTTTTACGTTGGTCGAGAAGAAATCAGTCACTTCGTTTTTCTTTATGATTTATTTTTCTTGGTAAAATATCAGATAAAAAACCTTGTTGAACTCTGTTTTTCTTTTTTTGTATGGTAATCCACATGTTGAGCATTAGTTAGTGATACAGAAGACGTCGAGGTTCGGTAAGCTGATCAGGAATTGTTGATAACAAAAGTGACGCGTAATCGTTTTGTGTCTGTGATAGGTCAATTTTTCTGTCATAGATAAATATTTATTTCAGGAATTTTAAGACGGAAATACGTCTTTTTCCTCTTTCTGTCATCCGGATCTCAGAGATTCATGTCTCAGGAACAAGGCTTATTCCGACAATCGTTGTATTAAGGATAGTATATTTATCTTGAAGTTGGAACGTTATACTTGCTCAAAAATGCTGTGATTTATGGCATTTGTGAACATTAAGTTTTTCGCTTCCATTCAGACCTTCAGTGAGATGCATTTGAGCAACAAGAGTGATGAGAACAAGTTGATGAAACTCACTTTTCTCTTCTCGAATGGGCGACTAAATGAGACGGCGAAGGGTATTTTACGCCCTCGACCGATGGTGCACGCACTAAATGCCCGTTCGTCATTGATGATTGATCCTTCTTCTGCCACAATTGACCATAGCCGTTGCCATTGTTATTGAAATAGATCATGCCCTTGCTGTGTTCTGGGGACAAAGTTTGGCAGCGATGAGACGGCGATAGGATCATGGGCGAAGGGCAGAGCGTCGGAACTGGGCTGCGGGCATGACAGTCGGAAAGATCCTAAATTTTTTTGAATTAATGAATCTATAGTCTATTATATAGCCTCGAAGTTTAAAGATTATGACCACGCATCGCAAGCTCGCATTTTCTTTTTTTCCAATTCTAATCCTAACTGTAAGTCAATCTGAGAAAAAGACGGCAGCGTATGCAGGTTGTTTATCATTTGCAAAAACGACTCGTTTCCTTTCTACACGAATTTGGAGGAGATGGATATAGCGTTTCATAGGAGAAACCTAGAGTTTTTCGAAATTGAATAAGACAAGGTCAAAATAGTCTGCAGTCATGATTGAGCAGATCTCTTTTGAGCGTCATCAACCTGCAGAAGAGCTCTTCCGCGGTATCCTATGGGAAGGTGCCCAAGGGCCCGACTTTCGATTTATTTTGACTCCCATTTTGACATAGCATGAAACGTGTAAAGTAAGGGATTGAAAATACTTTTTTCATACCTGAATATAAGCCTTTGTCTTGTGTATGTAATGAAAATTTGGCTACAGAGTCACTTTACTTTTATGCGAATGCCACGATACCCAGCGTGTAAAACTACTCAAAATATCTTATTTTCAGATACCAATAATTCTAAACTGATCATAGGCCAATAGAACAGAAGGTCGAATCTCCCAGAAATTGTGTCTTAAAATACCTATGAGTATGCCTGCTGTTTAGGATAACTTCGAAATACAGTGAAACTTTAAGAAGCACCAAACTTCGAGATTAACCGTGTAGAAAGAAAAAAGAAACAAAGAAAAAGATGGCAAGCAGCAAAAGAATGGAGTTGTTTTTCGACCCCTGGACAATAGACCTAGCTCGATGAAACTCGGTAACGGACGGCCGAGTTCCAGCATCAGATTATGTTTTTTGTCATCACTTTCAACATGACTGAAGGAAACCAGCAAACCACCAATGAACCAACCAGCCAATGAACCGCATAACCAACGGCCGGTACCAGAGGACCCCACGGAGTTAACCCAGATTTGGTGGATTTTTTTCCGACCCTGGTTGATTCCAAGTTTTGTCATTTCACAGTTGGTAGGCTGTAGCTTGTACGAAGAAAGCATTTCAAATGCTTCTATAGCCCATTCAGCTTAAAATGATAGGCGGAGGGAAAATCAAAAAAATAGATTCAATTCTATTCACAACTTTCATGAAATAGAAAACTTTATACCGTAGAAAAACGCTAGAATTCTTCATGAAAATGGGAAAGGCCAAAATCATTGAAAAAACGTCATATTTATCTACTGTCGATTTGGACAGAACTGCGTCGACACCTGCATGTAACTCGAAAAATTTTGGCCTCTTAACCAAGTTAATGAACGAAATTTTTAGCTATTTCTTTGCCGCTCATTAATGAATTATTTTTCATCTATTACAGTAATAAGCTTACTAGTTTTATTCCGCATTTAACTTACTTTCAAGGGATCGCGGCATCGATCATTTCAAAGTGAATGGGGTATAGTGGGTTTGTTGGATGATTAAAACGTTATTTTCTACGAGTATTTTGAAAATAAAATTTGTAGAAAAAATTTTTATTTTTGGAAAAAGCTTTCCATTTTTTATGTTGTGTACATGTTATGGCCGATGCATCGGGATCGGCCGATGAGTCAAAAGTGCCCATCGATCGATCACTATCTAGAACGAAAAAAATCTCAGAGAATTCACGATCGAGAGGGGAAAAACATATTGTGTCATTAGTAGTACCTGAGACTGGCTTAAAGGTTTCGGCGACTGTTGAAAAGTAACCATAGCGTACGGCGATTGGCTTTTGTGGCCATTGGCCGTGTGGTGATTAATAACCAAAACTTCGGTTGCCTGATCAATAATATTATTATTGGACGACGACGACGAACACGATGAATCAAAACTGATTGTCGATTTTCTTTGGTTGTTATTATTGTTCGATTGACGACCGTCCTTGATTTTTTTAAGGGCGCACAGAAATTTCTTCAAATGGCCCAATTTTTTGACGCCTACGTCTTCAAAATCTTCGAAAATCATTTGCATAATTTTGTCCATGGTGTCGTAACCTTGGCTCGAAAAAACGGTCGAATATTCGATCAAGTCCAAAGCCGAGAGCCATTCGGTTACTGTAGCCTAGAATTTCGAGACACGCGTGAATTCCGGGAAATGAAGATTTTTCTAAATGTCTAATGTCAATTATTCAAAATTGCATGTGTGGCGGATGAATACTGAATTTAACCTCTCGTAACTCCATCAAAAACTTCGAGTTTTTTGAATTATAGTTTTGAATAAAGTTCGTACATTTCTATTAAGAAACACGCAACTTGATGTTTTTTGAGCAACAATAAATCGTTATCAAAAATAATCTTCATTTAGGGTTTTACAGTAGCCGAAGTTTCACAGCAGTCATTTTTCTATCAAAGTATGTCAACATATTTTATTCGTGGCTCTCGCATGACACGTGATCTGGTGAGTTTGGAATAGAGTCGCGGTAAGTATCAGAATAAGAAAATAAGAAAAATACAAAAATAAGTAAATAAGGAACATCAAAAGAGATGGTCTGAGAATGACTAAACACTAAGGCTGGTATTGCCGAAAGAGGTTTAAACCAGTATTAGGGCAGAAAGAGGAGTAAACCAGTATTTGCTTCGAGTTTAGTCTACTCCTCTTTCGGCAATACCAGCCTAAGGCTTTATTAAACAGCGGAGCAAACTAGGACTATCAAGTCCAGGATTATGTCGACTTTGCTCCACTCCTAGTTTGCTCCTCATTTGCTACGCGGTTCTTACTGCCGAAGAAAGAGCAATCCTGGACTAGGCACTCCTGGACTAAACTATAGTCTGTTTTTCTTAAAATGCTTCCAAATAATGAAAGTGAAAAGCAAGTAGTATTTCAGATTTTTACGATTTTCTGATAAACAAAATATCATCTAGGACTGGAAATTTCTGAGCATACTGTCATAACCTTTAGCAATTTTTCTAGTGAAAAATTTCACAGTAAGAACTTTATGTAAACGATGTAGACGACAGTACTGCCTTGTGTCACTTTTCTATTTGGAAGCATTTTAGAAAAAACAGACTATAGACATATTTCTATTTATAGTACACTCGCGGTGGCGGTGGCAATATCGACGAGGAGCAAATTTTAATACTGCTCCACTCTTGCCCTAGGTTTGCTACACGTTTAGTCCGACTTTACTCCTGGACTGCCTTAATACTGGTTTACTCCTCTTTCGGCAATACCAGCCTAAGGCCCATATGCCAGAAGGTGGAGTAGCCTACTCCATGGAGTAAACGGTGGATTATTTCCTGGATTATCTCCAGTTTGCATCCCAGAAGGAGCAGTAAAGAGAAGAGTAGAGTAGATTAAATTGGTATGCCAGAAAGCGGAATAGGCTAATTCATGGATTAAACGGCTGAGTGATCAGTGGATTATCTTTTTTCGGTATGCCAGAAAGAAGAGTAAAGCAAACAGCGGAGTAAAAAAACGTTTTTTCTTGTCTTTTTCTAGACCTGCTTCGGACAGGTATATTCAGTGGAGTAAGACTGATTTATAGCGCTACAGCTATGGAAGTTGTTGATTTCATCGAGTTTTTGGGAGATTTGGACGAAGAAAACGAGCTAGCGAACAACATTCCACGAGTTCTTTTTTGAAGATCAGATCCATTCAAAATGCATAGTGATTTTGACTTCCAACTGCGATATCGATTTAATAAAGCAACAGTGCGTGAATTGATAAGAATTTTGCATAATGAATTAGAAAATTCAACAAATTCAAATTCAACAATTCAAAATTCTGAATTTTCGCAGAAGTCTTTCTCGATGCTGAGCCATACCGATTTTTTGTCCTATTAACTGAACTGTCCGTCTTTTTATTTTTGATAACATTCTTTCGACTTTTGACATATTTGATTAGAAAATTAATTTGAAGCTGCGAAAAATTATCACCTCGTTTTTTGTTGCTCATTTCACAAGCCTCAAATTATGTAGATTGTTGGGGATGTACTTACGGTAGCAGTAATCCCACATCTATGCAAATTGGTGAACCGGCAAAGTCACGATTCGACCAAAAAGAAGGATGTTTATCATTCTGCAACTTTCAGTGTGTCATGGGCGAGTCGCGTCCCTTATTTTATAATTGTTCTTTTACATCCAGTAAATTGGGACGCCGACAGCCCAGCACTTACATAATAATTTTATATTATTATTATTGATATTTTATTATTATTATTTACTTGCCCATTAAGCGGAGGCGGGAGCCTGTTTACACTGGACCCATTACCAAGGAGAAGCCCCAGCTTTCCTGGACGTCATTATAGTGAGTTCTGTATATTTGTGTAAATTCTTAGGAAGGATCTGGGGAGACCCTGATTGCCCTTCGATTGCAAGCATTAGAGTTTCCAGTTACTAATTAGTGACTGAAGGTTGTGTTTATTTCTGCTTAAGAACTGTTGCACTGTGTTTAGTTGATTGCTAATAGGAAGCTCCTTTGAGTGACCTACAGTAGTCAGTTGGATACAAGCCGATAGTATCTTGAGTTATATTGCTGACGTCTTTTGACCTAAGCAGAGAAGTAAACATAACAAGATTAGCAAAAAGCAATGCAATGAATGCAGAAAAAGCCGATAAAGTTGACAAAGGGTGGCCTTGCAGAGAAAAGTAATAAAATCTATAAACCCACGATGAACAGCAAAAATCCATTGTGAAAAATGTGACGATTTTTTTCTTGTCTTTTTGCCACTACTCCACTGTCTAATCTATGGATTACGAACTCCGCCACTACTCCACTTTTTGGAATGCCGAAAAAGAAAATCCGCGGAGTAGCCTAATCCGGGGAGTAGCTAGTCGGTGGATTAGCTTACTCCATGGAGTGGCTACTCTTGGGATTAGCCTACTCCGTGGATTATTCTACTCCACCTTCTGGCGTACGGGCCTAAAGGGTCATTTATACTTGCCTTTTTCGGCGAAACGGAACGGAACGGAATGCAATCGACACAACGTTACCAAACGAAAGGGAAATTTGCGTTCCATTCGGTTCGATAGGAGGTTACCGTCAGTCATTTTCTGGAAAATTGCAATTATCCTTTGCGATTGAAAGCTGATTTTCAGGCTGAATGTTTCTAGTTGTCGGCGATCGGTTCCGTTCCGTCGAAATAGGCATGTATAAATGACCTTTAATTCTGGGCCAAATAAAGCCATTAAAATGCAGGCAGGCTTTACCTTCAAATTTATGACAGTACTTATTAATCCAAGATAAAGACTAGAAAATGGACTGACGCACAATTGGTACTGCCTGCTATCGCCAGAAAAATTTTTACCGCTCGAAGACGACTTCGTATCATTGAATTTCGATTCTCAAATGGACACCTTTTCATCTTAATGCATTTCTAATCAGTCAAATTTACCGGTTTTTTGTCTGGCCAAGAATCGATAATATTCATGCGATGAATTTCCATCGTTAGACGCTTCCTGTGACCAGGTTTTGTGATACCAATAGCTATCAAATCCTGTATTAAGTTGAATAGTCGTAGTACCCCAAATATAGCTCAAATGATCAATTTTTGTTTTATACTTCGGGAGTCATTCTTGCTATCGTGGCCAAATCGTATCCGGCGTTCAAAAACAACGGTGTATACTCTTCATAGTGCAGGTTGTGCAACCAGCAGGATATGATTTGATGATCCTGGAAATTGAAGAGACGTCATCTAATAATCAAATACCGTAATTCCCATCTGACGAGTAAAAACTATTCTAAGCTCATAAAATGAGTATCACTGTGAGATGTCATGGATTTCCGAATCTTTAAAATGGATTTGAGGATGAAAAATTTCACTTTTAGAACTCTCTCGTCAGAACAAATGCCGAGTATTTATCTGATGAAAAATATCATGAATTTCCATATAAAAGTGGTTTCTAGAGAATCCTATTTACCAGAGTACGTGGGTATCTCATGGACAAAACTTACCGGAATACCATTTTGTATCATATCACCCAAATTTATGTTTGCTGTGCTGGCGGACGATTCGTCCAGGCGGTCTAAACTACCGAAACTGCTGCTGCCGCTGCTGCTGTGAATCGAATTTCGTGAGGGTGGACTATCACCCCTCAGTCCATTGATTACTATGTGAGGGTGTTGTTGGCTACCGCTCTGAAAAATCATTTCAAAAATCGATCGAAAGTGGATCAGTATTCCTGACATTTTGATTATCGGTGAATATCAACATTGTACATGATTCTGATATCAGAACTATCAGTCGACTGCACTGATCTTTTATTCCAGTCAATTGTAGCAGTCACAAGAAGTAGACTGACAAGTTTAATGAATTACTCATGTTCTAAATGGCGCATGACATTTGACAAATGTTCTCAAGCATGCATGTAATTGTGAGGACGTGCCACAGGTATGCCCAGAAATATTTGACCATACGGAGAGCCCAAAATTTATAGGCTTTGGTGGCATTAACATTGAGGATGAAAAATTTTATATTTTTGATATAAAACAATAATCTTTGAACCTAAGATTCTCAAAAATATGAATTTTTTCAACTTTTTGCGCCATAACTGCGAACTTTAATGTTTTTGAGGCGAACAAAACTCCCATAAATTTTGGGCAGCTTATAATTCTTACACCCATAAAACACCTCGCTGACTCTCGCCAGACCTTCGAGCTTCATTACATGTACGTTCCCAAGACAATATCAGACTGATAACTTCACAAAATTGATGAGAACGCATGGTTTGTGAAAGAATGGGCCGAAAGTGAACGATGCCAACAAATTTTTTTCACCGGAAAATTAAATAAAATAAATCCAAAATAAAACTCAGATGTTATACAGTGTAGGTAAATCGAAAAAATGGACTAAACTTTGTTTGGCCAAAGAACGAGAAAACGATTCATCAAAGTTGCTCAAGAAAACCACGTTCCTTTAGTCTTTCTCCCTCTCTCACTCTCGGAACTTCTTGAATGAAAAATTTTAGGGAAATTTACTTCACTCGTATTTGCTACTTTACTGCTAACCTATATATATTACTTTTTTATGATAGATTTTACGACATACCACGTAAATTTCTCTTTTTTTGATAGGTAGAATGCTTCCCAGTGACTAACTGAATAGGTACTACAAATTTGAAGGAAATTTCGCCAAATGCCGCAAACTTGTTTTAATTGCAAGAGAAAAAGTTGATCGATTCTTGGCTCCTGTTCGTGTATTTTTCGACTCAGTTAACTTTTTAATTTCTTGTCCTTGAGAATAAGAAATACAAATAAGCAAAAAATGTTGCTCACTACAGACACCATGTTGTGAAGTAGAATTTTGAAGTCCCTTAATGGCCTCTCAAGTACCCTTTTATTCTCAAATTCGTAGATTACATGAAGCTTTATAATCAGATGATGTTCGATTATTTCACACAAAAAGATCGAAACTGGACGATGCAAAACTTATAAACTAATTTCGCGGAGATTTTGATCGAATACTCAAAGCTTACTCTCATTGATTCGAACCCAGACGAAGAATGACTGCTGGTGCTACCGGTGCTGTTTCTGTGCCTCATTGGGCTATTGGTGCTAATCCATAAACCTGGAAAAAGTTGAATTAGTATCAAACGATATAAGAAAATCGAATAAAAATGGATTCAACCAACGTAAATATGTTCATGCATTTTTCAAGGTCAAAGACAGCGCATTTCCAGATTCTAACTTCGCATGAAGTTTTGACCTAAAGTGGACTCACAATCTCTAAACAAAGAATCAGTGAACGACCAAGTTATAGGCTTTTTTGCTTTTTTTACTATCGGCCATCGCCCGTTGGTGTCACCAATAATCGGCCGATGGTTTTTTGGGCGGCCGATGGTCGATAATATTCGATTTTCCATTATAATTCTAGCAATTATAAGTCTTGGATTTGACAATTTATGGGACAAATGCGAAATCTTAAGTCACGTTTGGATAAGTAAAATATTAAATATGATGACTGTAAAATGATTTTTCGCATTAACACATATTTACATATTAAAGTTTAACACATATTTACATATTAACATTCATACACGAAAGTTCTAAATGTTTGTATTAAACAAAGTGTCATTTCTTGGGCAGTGAATCTGGTTGTATCTCTATTCCCCGACCATCCCGTAAGTACAGAGACAGAAATTTCGAGAAACCTGCCTTCTTGCCAGGAACTTAAACGACACCCTGTCCTTACGCCCTTTATTGAAGGGACGTAACCGTGTGAAATTTGGAACTCCTACATCTTAAATTGCATTCGATATCGTTGTATCGGGATCTTTTTAATGTTCCACATTAAGTCATAATTTTTGTGGGTCTTATTTTAATCAAATTTGCATGTGTGAACAGTGAAAATATTACGCATACCTTCACCTCCTGAATGATAACTATAGTCCATTCACTTTAAAGTGATAGAGGCAGTGAAAACCAAAGAAGTAGGTTCAATTTGATACACAATTTTTTAGTAATAGAATACTTCATAGTATAGAAAATCACTAGAATTCTTCATGAAAATGGGAAAGGCCAAAAAACATTGAAAATATTCACTGTCGATTTGGACAGAACTGCGTCGATACTCGAGTGCAACTGGAGAAATTTTGACTTCTTGACCAAGTCATTGAAGGAAATTTTTAGCCGTTCTTTTTGCAACTCGTTGACAAATTTTTTTTTCTTTGATTGCAATAATAAGCTTGATATTTTTTCCGTTTTGAACTCACTTTCAAGGGATAGCTGCATCGATCATTTCAAAATGAATGGAGTATAGTGCATACATGAAAAAGTCGTCCATGTTAAGCTTGCAAATAAAATCCAGAATTGTGTATTCCAGAAAGAACTATTGTTAATGGTCACCTTATGCGACTAACCATTACTGACTCCGGTTGTGCGCAAACTACAATTACTATGCACCATTCATTTTGAAATGTTAAATGCAGCCTTACTAGAGATCAGGAAATCAATTGTGATAATCTTGAAATAATTGGAAAGAATGACCATCAAGGACTCTGTATATGCAAGAAAAATTTATTGATTACTGTCAACGGAGCCTTCCATAATTTTTAATATAAAATTTGGCTGCGACCTCGCTGCGTCGATAATTCCAAAGTAAATGGAGTACAATCAAATTTACGCCGGTATAAATATGTTTCAAGAAGAAAATGAGGCGTGTAATATCACCCAGCTTTCGGATTTTTCAATGTAATCATGATACGCGTTGTGCTAGTGCTTACACCCAACAACTCTTTTGCTCATTACCAAATTGTGATAAAACGATTTGAAATCAATAATGGGTCTTTAAAAAACATAAACATACTGGAGCATAAAAACGAGAATTCGACCACAAAAGATATAAAAAATTTTATTACTGGATGCCGAGCATATGGCGTTGGCTCCAGGACCGCTGGCCACGTAGTTGTTGGTCGAGGACAACTGTTGCTGCTGCGAATGGACATTGTGCTGTTGACCACTGCCGCCGATCATTAACGTAGTATAATTGTGAGCGACTGTGTTTTTTTCCGCGAAAAATTTGGAATCTGAACGCACACCATTGACGTCGGACATTTTTTGAGTGAAATCTGTTAGAAAAATACCTCTTTCAAATCAAACGTCTCAAAGATGTCTGGGTTTTCGTTTATAAAAAATTTGAAATTTTATAGCCAAGATTTAGAGACCTCAGAATGGCCTTGGGTTAGAAAATGTGCGCATACGTTCTGGTTGAGTAGAAAATATGCGTGCGACAGACGGGCAGATTTCGGCTGCCTCGTCATAATTGCTAATCATAATATTACTTAATTATTAATATCATCCAGTCCTTCCTGTCAATATGCGATTTGTGCAAAATAAGCGGGTGCCCGCTGACAAAACAGGATTTTAGGTGAGAGAAATGAAAAACAAAGCAAGTGAAGATAGTGAAGAAACTGATGTATACAAGATGTGCCAGAAACACAACACAACAGAATGGATCGTTTCATGTGTCTCAAAACATTCTAAAGTTTGCAGCTACAAGCTTTCCACATTTAGCTGATAGGAAATTGATATATTTCACAGATCAAGCCGAAATTGACTCCCCGAGTTGAACAAATACATTACATCAATCTCTCTCTCTTGAAATCTATCCAAAAACATTTTTCCAATCGATGCACGTCTGATTTTGATGGATTCACGCAGACTCAAAGTTCAGTTTCATTCTCCAACATTGTTTTGAAACAATGGTATGATTAAGATAGCAGGTATCAAAAGTTATCTGATTCGATTTCTTCATTATACTTTTCTAGAATCTGATACAGCAGAAAAAAGAACTGTAATTCAGGATCTCCCTTTTCATAGCAACACTGAAATTTTCGTTTGAATTTTAAAGAACTTTTTAGGGTCGAAAGTATAGATTATTTAAACAAAACGAAAGTGCAACTGATATGCCGAAGATAACAACAGTAGTTTCGTTCTTGATCTGTAGCAAATTTCTTCAACCGGGATCTTAAATAGCGTGAGAAGAAAAGATCAAAATATTTCTTTCCGCTTCTTTATTTTCGTTTAAAAATGACCGTTGAAAAAGTGTCCAAGATTATCAAACAACTAAATCAAATAGACAATTATTGTCTGTGTTTCAATGCATGTAAATAAAATAGGAAAGGATGAAATATATATTTTTGTCATTTTTGTAATACAACAAATTATACGTGACTGAAAATTTTTGAGACATGTCAATTGTCCCGTAGAAATTTTTTGAATAACAATGTTTGTAGTAATATTTAATAAAAAACATGCTATAGTTGCAACTTTTCACTTCGGAATTTGCTGACCAATGCTATAATAGGAAAGGAAAATTTGAGTAAATAGTGAAAATTGGGGGAAATTAAGTCTGAGCTTCAAGGTTGGTGCAAGCAAGCCGTTGTGTCGGAGATAAAAATTGAATGAAAAGTTGTTCCCACGCTTTGGCCTCAAAATCAAAATAGCTTCTTTGCATTATTTATGAAAATTCGTCCGCGAATGATGTCAGCATTATAGAAAAAGAAGTACACAGCGCCGAATTTACCAACAAATTAATAAAAAATCTTTTAAAATACCCCGATTTTCGGTAAAAACTTGTTTGTTTTAAAAAAACAGAAAATTAGTAAAACAAATTATGTCTGGAATCGACAAATTTTTAATTATTTTGAGCTCGCGGAAAAGTGTGCCAATCGTAAAAAATTCTTCTAAATTAGAATACTACTGGATGTAGAAAAAATGAGCATACACATGTCAAAATCGTTCGGCCAAACGACTCAAACTATTGACACGAGCAGCCAGGAGTACTATACTACAGAACAGCTATGCTTTTACTGAAAAATTACCCAAAACAAATAAATTAGAGCGAAATAAGCTAAAAACTGACCACCATCACAACCATCATCACCATTCTGCGTTTAACAGTATTATAGCACGCAGAGAATCTTCAAAATCCACTCTTTCATTTGGTAACATATGCGTAACAAGAGTCGACCAGCTGACACAGTTTGACATAATGATGTAGGAAGCACACAGCGAGAAACAGTAGAATGTCCGGCATAAATGGTCAGCATTTGTGGCCATTTTTCGAATAAGAGGTTCTGGATTTTCATTGGAGCAAATTGGAGAGCGAAAGGCGTTCTTTGTGCAGATGGAAACTAGCAAAAAAGGTAGGAATGACTTCTTCAAATATTATGCTGTTTCACTAAAAAATGTTCAGTAATTGAAAAAGAAAAAATTAACGCGACAGTCTTCTAACTTATTTTCAGAAATGTATGTTCTAAAATACTGAATGTTTATAGCCTGTAAAAGGACTGAAAAAATGTGCAACAGGATCATATGATCAAAGCAGAATCGGTGATCAAACCTCAAACAGAACTTGGTCAACGAACATAACTACAATTTAAGTTATTCGAAATTCAGCACAATAGTGAAGACAGCAAACGATGACCGAAACTGACAACAAACTTTATCTCAGACTGCAAGGTACCTTTTGGGTATAATAGTACAAAGTCGAAATGCAAATAAACGAAAAAATCTTATCTGTTGCGAGAAAAAGAAAATTTTTGAACAATATGTCAATTAGGCGATATGACTAGATTGGAACTTTGTATTGTAAAAACAAAACTCGGAGCACGGCGTTGAGAAATCGATAATGCGTGTTGTTCCAGGTAGTTCTCGTTGAACCCGGATTTGGTTACATATGACCAAATAAATGCTTCCACTGGAGTCATTTCAGATCAGGAAAACAGGAAACATCTTCACTAAGAAAACAAAGTAAAACCTTGTCAAAAAATCGAGAAATCAAATAAACCAAAGTAAATTAAGTACAGAGATTAATACTTCTTGCAAGAATAAACCACAGGATCACTAACATGCTAATCCTTCTCATATCGCATATTGGCATAAAAATTAATTTTCGTCAGATGTGGCTCAAATAGTCAAGGATAATGAAGACCCAATTATATATTCGAATAAATATTCAACTATAACATTATCATTATACCTGTCATATTTGAATTATTTAACATTGTAGTGGACATAGATGACCAATAATTAAAAATGGGAAGTCGTCCATCGGTCATCGATTCGCAAACATTTGTATTACTATTATTGTTGTTGCCGTTGTTGTTGTTCTTGATGTTCATATTTATTTCTTCCGCTATCGCTGCATCTCCTAGAGTCGGTACGCAAGGTATATGTACTTTCTTGGCTTGTCTTTGACTAGTGCTCCTATGCATATCTAAATTTGCATAAAAATTATCCGTATAACATAAGAAAAATAAATCCGAGATAAAAACGAGAAGATAAGAGCTACAAAAAAAGTTTTCCAAAGTTTGTGTTATATATACCGTTCCCAGGACTTTTTATTCTCACATGGAAAATTTTTATAGTAGCATACCGTTGCACAGTGCGCTGTGCATATAGTACGGCGTTATGAGTTCTGTATACGAACCTAACCCGTAGGAATCACACAGCACACGCACAACAACACTATCCAGTATAGATGACGCCCAAGGTTAAACTCACATGAAAGTTTTTACGGTGAAATGGTCTCCTCTTTTGTACACCCTAAACAATAATGGCGTCGTACAAAAATGATTGTAGAAGAAAGAGAAAAAAGAGCCGAATTCAATAGCTGTTTTGGGCACCTGTAACGGTCGGGGAATTGGCGAGAATTTTTCTTTTCCCTATAATCATCAATGAACGGGCTACCCAGTTAATGATCCTCTCTTTTTTCGACCGCTGGTCGTTAAACTGAACGAGGTTAATATGGAAGATTGGTCGGTTTTTTTTTAGAAAACAGGAAATTTGTGGATATTTTCTATGATTTTATGGAAAAAATGGAATTTCCTAAGATTCAAAGAAAACAATGACAGTCGAGTAAAATTGAACTTAACTGTAAAGCGTTTTGTTACGAGGGGAGATTGAAAATTTTTATGAACTCATACGAAAGGAATTAGCTTGAACCTTACCAAATATGAACATAACCAATCTTATTGAAACATTACTATCCTTGATCCCTTAGATCACCTGTGTCTTATTAGATTTTCGGTAGATAAAGCCGCACATTTAAGCCTAACTCCAGTAAGATGCAATCACATGATGATTTTCAGCAAAGTGGAGAAAATCCGGAAGTCACTTCACGAAAACGCAAGACTCGCCAAGTGAGCTCAACATTATATAGTGCGTTAAAATTCTCCTCCGATGACACTTGTACTCGTATTAGTTTCTTATCACAATTCGACTGCAGAGTATTTTCAAATTATGATCTCATTTGGGTATCGGTCCAAACTTGAACTGATCCTGACCCTATCTGCACACATTTACAAAGTTGTGAAAGCCATTTAATGAAGGGTGTATTTAAAATCCAACCATTCAGCTAAATGAAGTAGGTGACCAAAGATGCTTTTTTTCCAGCCTGACTTGATGATTCACCTACACAATGGTCTCGATTTTGATAACCATTTTTCATGGACATTAGTTAATCGCTGTTCAGACATGATGTCTCTTCTATCATACTTATCGATCATCTACCGACAGTATACCATGGAGAAGACAAGCCGTAAACTTTCACCAAAAAGGTTTTCGACTCATTCATCCACTCATTGCACAAGTTCTAGAAAATTCGTGTTCCTCATGATCATAGATTGTTTCCACTTGTGGTGATTCTTTTTACAGAAAGAGTACTAAAGCCCAATTTAGAAGTGCAGTCACCGACCGTCGGCGACAAAAATCCCAGGATTTTTTCACTTCTGAATAGGGCCTTCTGCAAAGTACCTATTCATTCCATAGAGTCGCCGACTGTCGCCGACAAAAATCCTAGATTTTTTCACTTCTGAATAGGGCTTAACATTAATAAAGGAGACTTGAATGAGCTTTTTCGATTCTTCGATGATTGACTGGTAAGCAAGCATATTTGATTATAGTATAAAAGCAAGAACATCGAACGTTACCATTTTTACGATGTGGATTCCAAATCATTAAAAACCTAAATTTTTGTTCAGCAACTGCAAACAGTGTCAACCAAGATTAAACTGAGCTTTTTAATTCACTATGTGTTCTGAAGATGGAAGTCTAACTTGAACTGCTCATTCATAGTCAAAATTTTCATGATTCTATCTCATTTACCTGCTTTTATGGATTATACAGAATCCTAAGCAAAAGTACTTCAAAATATAATGATCGATCAGTAAACGTCGAGTTGCAGAATAATAATGCACTTAAAGGACAACAAGGCTGATTTTCACATGCAGCGTTTTCAACAAGCGTTATTTACTTACGAGTCCAGTGCAAACAAAATTCCTGCGAAACATTGTTCAGAGCTTTTAGAATATAGAAGAGAAGCACAATGGTATCTAGCCATACAATGGCTAATATTTTTGAGAACATTACGACTTTTGGTTTCGTGAAATAAGTGAAATTTATGAATTCCCCATTCCATCCTATGGATAAGCAGTTATATAATTTTATTATAAAAAGGCACGGTATGAATTTGCAACTGAGTGGATGAGGAAGATCGTTTAAAATGGATTGCAAACCAATCTATGGATGTATCACCTATCACTCTTTTTTATAGTATGTTTGAACTCAACTTTCTGTATATAGACAAAATAGAAGTTAAGCAGACAGGTGAAGTTTTCATCACTATGTGTATATCTCCTATACTTCATTCATTTTGAAATGATTGGTGTAGCGAACCCAAGGTAAGTTCAATGCGAAAAAAAACTAGACGGCTTATTACTGAAATTGATAAAAAAGTTTGTCAGTTGGCGGCAAACAGAACAGTTAAGAATTTCATTCAATAATCTGGTTAAGTGGTAAAAATTTTCCGAGTAACGCTCAGGTATCGACTCAGTTCTGTCCAAATCGACAGTGGATAAGCATGAAGTTTTTAAGTGATTTTGGTCTTCCCATTCTCATGGAGAAATTGAGCATTTTTTACAGCATTAAGTCTTCCACCAAGTGAAAATTGCGCATTAAATTTAATTCGCGTTTTAGTTTTCGCTGCATCTATCATTTCAAATTGAATGCGCTATAGCACCATGCTATTTTTCCTAGATTTTATCATAGCACATCAAATATTTCGAGTGATGATTCAGACTTAGATACACTAGTGATAGAAAATTTTTAAAATAAAAATTCAGACCAGACCATCTTGACGTGGGACAGCTGGAAAAATCTCTACTGTTTTCGGCAGGTCTCCGAATCAAGTTAGTCAGTCAGTCATAACACGCTAAAAATTGAGTTACTTTTGTTCCTATCCGAATTTGTGCGCGACACGGAAAAAAATGTACATATTGGCTGAATTCTCACTAGTTGTTCCAAATCTTGAAGCATTGAGTTTCTATCAATAACCTCAGTTCAGCTTGATTACGTCAGACATAGCTGCGAATTCACTGCAGACCCCTAAAATCAAAGTACAAAGAAACGATGATTTCTATACAGACTAATGTCCTCATCCTTAAATTCCATGGAGGTGGGATATCTCATAGTACCTGATTCGTGCAGTGACACTGTAAAACAGGATCGGACTTCATTCATGATGAATCATGAGAGAATTGGTTACCCTCCAATCTAACCCAACCGTCAAACAATAACAATAAAAATGGGCCCACACTGTATCAAAGTTTGCGCCAAAATACAGCGAAAGATGCCCAAAACACCGACTATTGTGTACAAAAGTGAAATTTCGCGCGGCCGTGTCAGGAAACTGACAAGTAAATATTTTTGTCCGGACCATATAATAATGCGAGGTCATTTTCCGTCCAATTCACATCATATATGGAATGCAGTATGAAAGTCAGTCAAACGATTGATGAAAAAAAAGAAAATTCATACTACTATGCTCCGTTGTTGAGTTACATGTTTGTGGTTTTGAAGAGAAGTAAACAACCTATTTTCGGCAGAGAATCAATTGAGACATGTTTTGCGTCTGATTAATTTTGGTGAAGTTTTATGGATTACAGTATGTTTTTCTTGAAATGCTTCCAGATGATAAAACTGGAAAGCAAGTAGTATTTTATATTTTTACGATTTTCTGCTAGACAATAAGTTACTCAGGACTAGAATTTTTCAAGCATACTAAACTAACGTTTGAAAACTTTTGGCGTAAAAAGATCTACTGTAAAATCTTCACGTGAACGATTCTGGTAATATTAATAATTTTGTCATTTTTCAATTTCGAAGCATTCTATTAAAAAAAACATACTTCAGATAGCTTTATGACAGAAGGGTCTCGTCATTCTTTGACATTCCTTACCCAGTCGGCAGCAAACTCTACCTTTTGAAACCACATAATGAAAAGATAAATTTTACACTTGGGTTATACTTCAAAAGCTTTTCAGTAAGATATCAACCTCCGTATTTCGTATAGCTTCATTTGTTCATCCGTTTCAGTAAAGCATGCTCACTGTTTTGGACTCATTTTTTGCTTAATTAATGCAGACCCGACATAAAGACATGAGTCAAAAAATATCTATAGTTTGTTTTCTATAAAATGTTTGTAAAACGGAAAATGAAAAAAATAGCACTGCTAACAAAATCGTAAACAAGGCTTTTACAAGTGAATTATTTTTTCAGAAAGTTGTTAAAGGTTGGTTGAGTCACTAATTTTCAACCCTATGTGACATATAGTTGATCAACAAATCGTAAATATATAAAATAGTACTTACTTTCCGCTGTTTTCATTTGCAGGCATTTCAAGAAAAACAAACTGTAGGGGCTAAGTCTCTCATCACATAGAGTGAAAATCGGATAATTAACCAATCTTTTTAGGTCTGGTTTGAGAGGTGTAGTCAACAATAATTAATCGTTACAGATAAACGTGTAAGCTGTATTAAGTACATAACATTGCATATAGTTGCTTATATCTCAGTTTTGAAGTCTCACAAATCTGCCTCACTTTTCCGGTCAAAGAGCAAATTTTGATTTTCCTCTTGAATTATTTCGACGCTTTTCGTCTTAAAATCTTGCATTTCGATTGCAATACCCGAATCCGTCATCATTGGGATCTATGAACAAAAAATAATAAAAATGAAGACGATCTTACGAGACCTGAAATTATCTCCCACATGCATATTTTGGTTAATATGCCTGAAAGTTGACAAATTCTTCTCTTTCGGTTGTCCTAGATAGATCAATTCAGAGTTCGACGAAAATTCAGCTATATTCCGGTAGTTGTCAGACAATTTTATTGACAAATTATGCTCGGATTTGGATAAATTGTTGTCCTTGGATTTTCTACTCCGAAAACGAATCCAATTCCAAAGTTTCATAGTTGATTTAAATATAGCCAGAGTAGAATGAGCTAAACGGTTATCTTGATTGGAAAATTTCTCTCCAAAATGATAGTGATGGCGCTGATGATGGAAAAAATGCTTCGCCTGTCCGACTAACGGTAATAACAATAATTTCGCAATATTAGGTAATGATAGTTTTCCGGTGGCCGGTTTTTTACGAGAGTTGGAATACAGTAATAAATCCTCGGCAAAATTGTACCTGACCAATGAGGGCTGATCAACTCTAACAACAGGTGTGCCTGTATTCTCAAGGATATGACGCACCGTTGGCGTTCTGCTGTTGTGTTCCGAATTGAATACAGTAAGACGAAAATTTCCGACAAAGTCACATTTAAAAATGGCGGCAAAATTTAGAAGAATGTCAATAATGAACGACTTAAAACTTTTTGTTTGATTTGGTCCAAAAATCTTTTTCGACCGTTAGTCATCGTAAATTCCACTTTTTCGAAAAAAAATTCTCTCCAATCATTTTTAATGCGCGGCGGCCAAATTTCGCAAAGTGAAGAAATGAAAATTTTTGCGAGCCCTGTACAGAAACGTTATGCAAAGAGCTCATAGGCGTCCCATCATACCGACCGTAAAGTTCATGTTTGTAGGGATACAGAGGAAATCTAGTTTTCTGGAAATAAACTTCTCAATCTCTAAAGTGCATAATTTTGTGCAAGGTCCATTTGTTGCGAAAGTAAATTATGGGAGCCCGGTAAATTTTAAGAAACACTTTATGCAAATGAGGGAGTGCTCTTAGGGGACAAAAAACCATGTCACGCATTATTGGGAAGTGAAAAAATTTGTCTCGAGACATTCCTAGTCGAATTGGGGCATTGGGATAAGTTTGCAAATCATGCGTAACAGGTGAGAAATGAAATATAAGAATTATAGGTTCACAGGCAAAAACAGTCGGGCTTTTACCCGTAGGTGTTCTTTGTGCGTAGAAAAAGCAAAGAAATATTGCTTTGAGTAACGGTAAACAAATCAGGAGGAAACATATAATAGGAATTCAAATCTCTCAACAATTGAACAGACTCGGGAAGTGTCAAACACCCTGATACATGGTGTTGCTACAATAAACGAACGACCGAAAACCTTGTCGTGTATTGTAACTATGAACTCTAGTCTGTTTTTTTGCACAATATGCTTCTAGATTTAAAAAATGATAAAAACTTAAACTGTACACTTTCAAATAACAATATTTTTCAAGTGGCCCTTCTCGTACTTCATCATCGTCGCCAAAATCGTTTACTCAGGTTTAACCATAAAATTTTTTCTCAAAAAACTGTTTTAAAAATTTAGTTGAATTGAGGTGTTAGTTTAGTGCACAGAAATTCGTTAAAATATAAAATATACTTGATTTTAAAGTTGACTATTTATAAGTATTTCAAGCAAAAACCGACGTTTCTTTTACATAAACAGCTTCAGTTTCTTCTGCTGACAGCGGTGCGGTGGGTTTCCAATACAATCTGAAATCATATGTGTTATAGTGCATTCGATAGCCTACAGCAACCTGAGTAATATCACACCGATCATTATCGCCAAGTAGGCGTTCCATACACTAGAATTCACATAACTGTGCCAAGCAATCGAAAGTTTATCTATGTGCCTGATCACGGAAACTATGACAGATATAGACGAGTGGAAAATCACATCTGATAAAGCTCACTGACATAAAAAGTTTCTCAATAGGAAGAAAATCTGATTTCGCTTTATTTTTAATCTGCGAGCTCTTGAACTTAATCCAAGTTTATGGACAGTGTCTTTTAGTTGACATTATTCTGTGCCCACAAGTATTTGTCTAATGAGTATGGTGCACAAGGGTATGGTGCACGAGCGCTAACCAGTGCACGAGCACTACCTACTGCACGAGCGCTACCATAGTGAGAAGCGCTACCATATTGGAAAAAGATTCTTATATACTTTTTGTGTTGAAAAGAGAATTTTTTGTCGATACCAGATCCGCTACCTAGTGCACATCCGCCACCTTATTCAGATCCGCTACCTAGTGCACATCCTCTACTTTCTGCTGAAGCAGTGTTTTTTTCTGCACCCGGCTTTCTGCACAGTACAGAAAAGCCAAATAAGTTTCTGCACTGATCTTTTCTCCTTTTACAATACAATAATAGTGACTATAGGAAAGAGCAAATTAAATGTTTAATTCATTGATACCATCAAAATTTTATTCATTCTCATAAAAGAAAAGAAAAGAAAAATAATTGATTTCAAAAGTTCAGAATCAATGACTGACACATCATAGAAGAATAGAAGTGATACTTATTGCATGAGTGCTACCTAGTGCACAGGCGCTATCGTAGTCAGAAGCGCTACCAAATTGGAAAAAGTGTCATGTGTGCTGAAATATAGTAGAAACCGTGATTGTATGTTCCATGGACAATAGCTCACAAAGAAGGACATCATATCCGGACTCGAGTGAAAATGAATAAAAAACAATTTTTTTTCAATCGAGTTGCTTTATGGTAAAAGAAATATCTTTGCCACAACATCCAGATTCACGAATTCCAAAAAGTATATTGAGACTATAAAACCTACTTGCTAATATTTTGAAGCATCTTCACATCTATATAACTTCTATGGATCCTCAATTCATCCATTCTTAACTAGTGAATCGATGCGATTCTCGTATTGAGATATACAGGATCTAAAGGGGCTGATTTTTCAAATCTCATCTTTTTGAATGATGGGCAAACCTTGCGATGCAATTTGCTTTACAGAATCTGTCCCATAATTAGATGTAAGAAACGCAACATTTTTTGTACTGTATTTTACTCAGGGTAAATCGCATTCTATTTTTAACACAAAGATGATCGTCTTGATAATTTTATTGCACAGGCATTTTTAACGGCACAATGGTTTGACTGTGGGTCATTCTAAATTATCATGTTCATTTAAGGCACGATTTCTGAGAGATCCTACTCTCTGCTCCATTGACCTATGATAAGTTGAAATTTAATAACATCTGAAAAAGAGATATTTTGAGTAGTTTTACATGCTGAGTATTGTGACAGCATTCATCCGCATAAAAATCAAAATTCGCATAGGTACATTACTCCAAAGTTTGGAATTTTTAATTTTTTGGGATTTTCGGTCTGAACATGTGTATCGAATTATCACAGCTAAGAAAAGACGTGACTCTGAAGCCAAATGTTCCTTGCATGCAGAAGACCATGTTCTATATTCAGGTACGAAAAACATTTTCTAATCCTTTACTTCACACTTTTTATTCATTTTCAAAGTGTCAAAGTGGAAGTCGAAATAAACCGAGATAGTCCTTTGGTGCTTTTTTTGGGGCACTTTCCCATCTTTTTTCCTGGATTTCTATCGCCACTAATGTCTGACATATTGTGTTAAAATTTCAATCAAATTGAAGTACCGTTTTGGGAGCTGTTCTTGTCTTCACATCCTGAAATTTTATACAAAATTGCTGATTAATGCCACTAAATATACCATCAACGAGATACAGGAAAAATTCAAAACGTTCAGATTAAACGAATAAAAAGAAAAGATGTGAGTCCGATCACTGGTAAAATTTCATCGATCAATTTACAATGGTTGTGCAACAGGATGCCTCAGAAGAGATGCAACAAAAATTTATCTTTCAGTAATTTGACCGGAAAAAATGGAAGCTGCGAGTTTAATGTTATAAAATAAATATCGGATGTCTGACTCCGGCCTATGTAATAAGCTGTGCGAAAGTGCTCTACAGTTGAAGGCACCCTGTTCCACACCACTTGATATTAGCGTGACGAAAATTAAAAAAATGATAGTAGATTGCAGTGCTTTTCCAACAAAGCGAAGAGTATCCGGATATCTATTGCCGTTTTTCAGTAAATAGATTCCAAACAATCACTCAATTTCTGAAATTTAATGAAAATCTTTGCAGTGTTCGACTTTTCATTTGAAGCACTTCGAAACCATCAAACCTAGATCAATGAAAATTTACCAGGATATCAAGCAACATTTTTTCTTATTATGTATTGGGTGCGGACGCATCTTGTGTTCCCAGAACTTCATTGATTGGACATTTATCCAGATTCAAAAACACATTTGAATGACAGAGCAGTGTATGCAAATGTCTGCAGTTGCCAAAACGTTGCACGGTGATGAGACGTTACTTTCGCAGTTACTGTAGGAATGTATTAACTAGAGAATAAAAAGATAAAATTCCTCGGCATCATGGTTGAAGGTGCTCCGGAGTGCCCATAAACAGGATTTTTCTTTTTTTTTTGCTTCTCATTTTCGACAGTTTAAACCATGTGTGTAATTGGAGGGAAGTGCTATAGGAACCCCCCAGAAGTCGTCGGCCATATGG
This sequence comes from Romanomermis culicivorax, assembly GCA_963922205.1. Taxonomy (NCBI): domain Eukaryota; kingdom Metazoa; phylum Nematoda; class Enoplea; order Mermithida; family Mermithidae; genus Romanomermis; species Romanomermis culicivorax. The sequence continues at coordinate 447,664 of CAWUHX010000018.1, read as the reverse complement.
CTAGCAAATTGGGCGACCCCCCCCCCCCAGAATTTTCCAATCGTATGGCTAGCCATATGGTAGTCATAGTTAACCCCATACTTTTGGTTGGAAAAATACTGAAAAATGTAAATTTTTCAAAAAAATGGCCAAAAATGTCAATTTCTCGGCGCTCCGTGCCACGAATACATTTTTACAGCTTGTTTAGACAAAAATTACTGTTTTTTGGACCGTTTTCGACCTTTTTTAGTAAAAAAAATCAAATTTTTTTTCTTCAGAGACCCCTCCCCCTAAAATTTTGGAAATCAGTGACCCCCGGCCCCAAAAAGTCTCCCAACTTCCACCCCGAACCTCAGGGCCCCGTTACATGTATGGTTTAAACTTTTAGCGGAGTTTAAAATGTTCAATTAATTAGTACATCAAACTATAGTCTGTTAGTTATTTGATAATTTTATAGTACAGATAATAAAAGGCAGGCAAGGGCCACCTGGATAATGCAGTGACCTCTGTGTGATTTCCATGAGTATGCCTTCTTCAGAGCTGTGCAGCTTCCCAAACGGTACAAAAATTTTGATAAAAATTTTACCAATACAGTAAGAATGCATTAGCTATATAAAATAAGAAAATAAAATCCTGCGGCATCCCATGAGAAGGTGCTCAGGAGTGCCAAAAAACAAGATTTTTATAATTTTGACGGCTCTTTTTTGACACTTTAAACTCTCTTGAAAGGTGTAATGTGCAAAAATTTACAGAAAATAGTACATCAAAAGATAGCTTATTCTCTATTGTGTAAAACGAATATTCATTTATCGAATGAGATCAATCCGATCCTGAATTATCGCTTGGCTAGCAAGACCACTAAAAACTGCCAAAATACAATTTTCAAAATTTGGCATACTGTAGCGGTGTGAATTTCTGTTTTCAAGCAAAACAGATGATACCATGAAACTCAGCGCACGAAACTACTCAAAACGTTAAATTTTGAGATATGATTAATTTTCAACTTATCATAGGGAAGGTAGAACTTCTCAGAAATCATGTTTTAAAATATTCACGATTTTTATCTTATCGATTGTAGAAACAACCAAGCATACAGGGAAAAATATATTAGAATTATTGTCTTTTTTGTGGTAGCCCTTCTGACGATGGTGGCGCGTCCGCTAGGTAGGGCTCGTGCACCCTACCCGGGCAAAAATGATTAGTGTAGTATCGAATTCAGGCAATATCGAACTAGGCAATATCGAACTCAGGCTATCGAATTCATTACGGTATGTAAACATTTGGAGTTTACACCTGAAGACGCTGCTCATAACATTTCATGTAAAAAATATAGTTTGAGCGATGATAATTTACACCAAACCAGTACTTTTTAGTAATGTAGCAATTCTATACAACAAGGGAAAATTGCATCAGCAGTGCGGTGTGCGGCCTAATTTTTGTCATAATTTCAATTTAGAAGCAATTCATAGAAAACAGACTATATATATTCTCTATGATGAAAGAAATTGTACAAAAACTATGTTCTGAATAATAGTTGATAGTAAAAACGAGCAAAAATTAGAAAAAGTAAAACTTCTTGCTGCGATTAGAAATTCTTGCATTTCTAACGAAATATAACCCGCATCGAGTTAAAAAATGAAAGCGTCGTCAAAGAAGAAGGCTATCAAGAAAAAACTTCATTACCCAGAGAAAACACCTGCTGTAGCCATTTGTTCATAATAATCTTTTCCAGATAATATGGTATAGAAAAGAGGATGACTGAAGAATAAATGATTTATTCTCATGTCAGACTAACCCGTTATCTCTGTCTGTTATCATTTGACATGCGAAAGGGCGTTCATTGGAGTAGTAATCAAAAATTTTCTTCCATTTCGAACTTTGCATGACGTTTCTACAAGTATACTCATTTTGAACATTAGCCAGATGATAAAATTAAATCTCGAGAGGTTTTGAACTTTTTAATCAAAATGCTCCGAGGAACGACAGAGCCGCAATAGGAAAGCATCTGTCTTTCGAAAAACTACAAAAACACATCTCATTGAAAAATTGACAAAAGCATGAAAAGTAATCACAAAAAGCACAATAAATTACTACTATAACTTTGAAGTTTGTGGGTTTTTTTTTGGACAAATAATAGTTCTCGGCAAGAAATCGGACTTCAGAAAACTGAACATTTTCCACAAAATGATCTGTAGAAAATATCGCCCTGTGAAAATTCATAAATAGTTTAATCCTGAGTTGAGAAAACCAACCAGAAAAGAATTTGCCAACTTCAGTAACCGATATCTATAAGTTCAATTTTAAACCTAAAACCGACACCTCTAAAATTTGATGCTATATCGTAGTAATTCTCCGTATTTTTCGAATGTTGCTAAATAAAATCGAATCAATACCTGAAAAACGTAAAAAGTACGATTAAAGGGTAGAAATCTGATTTACTTCCTGACAAAGATCCGTATCAAACTGATAAAAGTTTCTCATGTGAAAAAAATTTTATGAACTTGTGGCTGTATTTGATCAATATTCATAGATAGTATGAGCGTTCCAGGCGTGCCCGTATAGAGATGTTCCTTGGAAGCAAAATTATGTGAAAAAACTGCGGTTGAAAAGTATTAAGAGGATTTCCCTATGAGTTAGATGATTATTGTTTTCCGTCATCTCAATAAATAAGAGTCCGATAGATATCTTGTTTAACGAAACCATTTCAGCAGAATTGGTCCAGATCTATTTTTCGCATCGAACTGAAAGGTTCACTGGAAAACAAATCTCAAATTTAAAAATCCGGTATGATCAATTTGGCCAGCTGAAAACTAAATAAGGCATAATACATCGTCTTGCAAAATGAGCGTATAATCCAGGCGTGTAATTTGTTTTTCTTGAAATATTTAACAATAAAATTGGAGTGCGAGTAGTGTTTGAGGTTTTTTCATTTGCTGCTGAACGATGCATACGTCGCATTTGACTTTGAAACTTTTGGGCCTACTCAACTTAACCGATAATTTTGAGTGAAAGTTTCTGTAGTGAACAGCTTTGTGTAAACAGTTTTTAAAGTAATACTGTTTCTGTCATTTTTCCAATAAACTAAAGATATTTTACAGAGCAAAGATCAACGAAAATGCTCGTACAAAAAAGTCTCGCAAAACGGGTATTCACTTTCAGAATCATTGTACCGGAAAATGGGCACACGACAAATGGGCTTGAGAATGAAAGAACACTATTTTATAATATGCAAATGACCCTGCAAGTAATTTTTCTTGGAGATAGCCATCGAAAGAGCGCCCGCGCATCTGTCGCCTGGTTCTAAGACTGGCGTCCGAGTCATAGCGTTCACCATAGCATGCACAAGGGTAGCACAACCAGTGCTAATTTTTCATCTTTATTCCACTGAAGAAAAGATGAATTACTGTGTCCAGCAGCGGTGCCCTTCAATACCCCATCAAACAGAAAAGAGTCGCCGCTCAGAAAGATACGAGGAAAAAGAAAAGAAACCACAACGAGAAAGTACATTTTTTCGCGCCATAATACGAAAATAGCGCTTTGCATGCCCCACACAAATTGCGAAGTGAAATGATGGATTGGGTCACTTGCGGTAAGGCTGACATTGTTTCCTCGAGTTTATTTTTAGATTTTCGAAAGCAAACCTCCATAATTACCAAACAATTCGAAAAACCGACCAGCCAATACGAGCTACCAGTATAAATATGCCATAAAACTTTTATTGGCCTAACTCATGTAACATGAGATGGAATGAAAGACATCGCAGATCCCGTATGAAAATTTTGAAACATTTTATTACGTCTTATTAAGCGAATTCAAGCAACGGACTTTCAAACAAATGTGCAATAGCTGGATTCCAAGTCCTTTTTGTGGACTATTCGACCTCTGCAGTTTTTTTTCATGGACATAGATACAATATGCATCGTGGCTGAACTGTAAAATATGTTGTTGGAAAACTGTCAAAACTGAAATTTTCGACAGTAATGAAAGCTAAGGTTAAAGCTTTAGTTTCATTAATTTATACAGAGTTTAATCAGACTTTTCAATTACTCTGTTGCGCCTTAGAGCCTTGAATGTGCTACAGTCAAAAATATACGTAATATTCATTTATCATACTCAACGAAAGACAATTTAGAAGATTCTTATTGTTGGATAAAACGAAGATCACGGTTTTTGAAATACCTGTATATGGCTGTGAGGAAGTGAGAATGATTGTACAGAGACAAGGCAGCAATGACGGAGTGCACTTACTAAGAGACAAGAAAATGGGAATGATACAGTTTATTATTTATTAGTAAGTGAAAACAAATAAAAAAGGAAATAAACAAAAAGCAGACGAAAAAACATGAAACAGAAACAAAAAACAAACAAAATTTGCGGATGAAACTCAAAAATAAAGAAAATGCCTCAGAACTCTAAAAATAGAAGAACAAAGAAAAAGCCCCCAGTGTTTTTGTTCATCAGGACAGATTGATGATATTGTATTTTACAGGAGTAAGCAGAAAAGAAAACAAAAGGAAATCAATTCAGTGATACTTGGAAAACTAAGGACCTCACTGACGTTTCTACTTACTGATATTATTAGCATGATCGCATTCTGTTGGGTTGGCCAACGATGTGCGTTACAGAATCAAGTAATATAATAAGGTATTGTCATCTCGGATCGATATCAGATAAAATTGACACATTTTTTGCTATCTTTCAGATAGAATCAAACCCAAAAGCATGTGCAGGTATTTACAGAAATATGTGACACTCACGAGAGATAAATGTAAAACAGGCCTGAAAAATCCCTCAATCAGTTGAATTTATTGTTTTGCTTATTTGTTTGGACCAAATATGATACACTTACATTGAGCTGGTGTTACAATTCATTTAACAGTATTCTAACGACAATAATCCAAAAATCAATTACCAAAAGTGTTGACAAACCAAAATGGGGTAACCCAAAAAATAATGAGCACTACCGGCCCTTGGGATTAGTAATCATGAACTGACAGGTGTCACTGAAAACGAATAGTCCAGTCATGCGAACCTTAGTGACCATAGCATTATTAACCCCGGGTGTTTTCGGTAATAGTGTTCGAAAAACAATGCTAATGAAGATGAATAATCCACGAAATGCAAGAAAAACACATTTTGTTCTTATAGATTTTCTCCGAAAAATCGCAGCTGTTTCGGGTCGGCAATGCCGCAGGGGTTGAGGGGAATTGACAAGTGAGGATTACGTAACCTGGCTAAAGAATAAGCAACATATTTTTTCGAACGTTTTAAAAAACAAGGTTGATATGGAGGGTACAAAAGTCAACATGTTATAATGCGCACTAGGACTAATACCACCACTTAAGCAGATATAAATATCAAAAAACCAAATGAAGAGAAAACATTTAATGCATGCCATAACAGAGACAGTGCTACCGATTTAATGTTTTAATGGTACACTTTTTATAAATCTACTAAAATTAATGCAGTAGAAACTTCGAAAGAAAAGTTCAGCAAGCAATTGTTTTTCGATTGACTTTGGATGCAATCTCACAAACACTGATCGATGAGACAGGGCTTCTGTGAACCAATCCATTTCAATTCCATAGCGAAGCGGAGAAAGATCCCCCAAATAAGTATACATTTTATTCTAGTCTGTCTCACACAGGAAAACGCGTATTTCTAGAAATTTCATCTGACATGATGCAAGTACAGAAAATGTGGCACAAGTTTCGAGGACTTAGAAAAGCACAAAAAGTCACAAAATTTATTTAAAATGTGCAAAAAATTTCAATGTGGATATACAACCTGCACCGAGCACAGTAATAAATTATGTTCAACATCGCATTTACGAAGTGCATGTACTTCACTAAAGGTCAAATTTCCATTATTTGGAGAGTGGTAGTGAAAAAAGTGAGTCAAGTATAGAGGTCATCAGATGCGTACATGTACATTGAGATATGCTTCCTATCGAGTGTGGGACACGTAAACCTTGAAGAACGATCGTGACAATGTCCAGTGGAGTAGACAAACACTGTTTTGTTGTAGTCGAGTTGAACCAGAGCAAAATAATAGCCACAGAGATGAATTATAGCAAAAATAAATGTAGCACCATGATAAGTGCATAAAATATTGGCACTGCGGTTCGTGTACTCTTCTTGGAAACATGTTCGATAAAGCTGAGCAATTAATGTGGACATTGAATGACCCAAGTTTGTTGGCTAAGTAAACTGAACGATTGTTATGAAAATGAAGTCTTTGCAGAATATAACTGAAATAAAATGAGCGTCAGTTTCCCTTTATTAATGAATGAAGACCTACAAATTACAATATGCATGTGTTAATTCCTGATGTTTGAACATGTTTAAAAAAGTCGTTTGCGGATCCGCAGCTTGAAAAAATCGTGTCAAAATTAGTGGTTAAACTACTAACGGAAAGTTCTTTGACTCAAAACGGAAAAAGTTCCTAACTGTGCAAATACATGACTTCCCTAAACATTTTTTGCTTAGTATTAGTAGTAGTAGTAGTAGTAGTAATGGTAGTAGTAGTAGTAGTAGTGGTGGTGGTAGTAGAAGCAGTTGAATTAGTGATGGCAGTAGTGAAAAAAATCATTTTGTTCCATGATTTGGAATACTTCTTTGCGGAATTATAAAATGATAGATATCTTCGAAATTTGCGGCAAACTTCCATATTTCGACAGTCAGCTTTGAGCTAAATGTATTAGGCTCACAGTACTCGAATTCCGTAGAACTCCCTAAGCGAGTTTGATTGAAAAATTATTCTAGAAAAATCTAGGTTCTAGAGGTACGAAAAACTATCCTCTTCGGGAATGAAAATTTGCTGGTTTGACAAAGAAAGGGAGTGAGACTTTCATACGTTCTCTTTTTCCCCTCCCAACCAAGAATCATTTTTTTTCCTTTTCAGTAAGCTAGTCCTATCACAATAATATCATTTCGTTTGATAGGCATGTAATTTTTTATACGCTGTCTATAAGTATCAGATTTTTTGATTAAAGTTTTGTGAGAAAAAACGCACTTGCATAAATAATCTAAAAATATATGCACAAACAAAAACACTAGAAATTAAAAATTGGTTTCATACCCGTCCATCGTTATATGTCTCCGAGGTCTAATATGCTAAGGATTTTTTTAGAGAAATACGTTTTTTCTCATAACCTAAAAAAATCTTTATTCCACAATCCATTTCACGTGGGAGAGCGATAATGTCGACACAGATGCGGTCGTGGTGACAAAATCATCTTATACGAAACAAATAAGGAAAAAATACGATGAAGATTTCAATCACAGGCGACGTCTAGAAAAAAAGCTAACAATCTGGCTAACCGTATACATGCTCCGGCGAAGAGATAAGTATATTCTGCAAAAAACGTCAGAAATTGTATGGGTAAAAATTTTGATGCGAAGATATTTTTTCATCACGGATTTGATCCATTTGGGATTTTTTATCATAGAATATTATAGTTCACCTATCAACCTAAAGGCCATGATTTTTGCGCATTTCTGATCATATTTCGTCATTCTGTACACGAGAATATAAAACAAAAAACCAGCGGAAAACTATCCAGACATTCTTCCTGGTGGCTAGTGTAACACAAATCAAATAAACTTCCGACATGATAGCAGAGTTGTACATGCAAGACTATTTTTTTGTTGTTGGGAAGCACATTACAAGAGGTCAATGAAGTATACAGCAGTTGATATTCCAATGAACAGAATTTTGAAAGTATCAAGAAAATGAAAAATTACGGTTTGTGAATATGCAATTCAAATTCAAGCAAATTAAAAAAAATAATAATGAACCTCATGAATGCTGCGTTACACATCACAATCAGTCAAGTTAGTCTCGATTACGAAACTGTGTCGAATAGAGCTTTCCAAAATAAACAGTTCACAGGTATTACAGTGATGAAGACGCGAAGACTGTGAATTATCGAAGTCGAACTGATACTCAACTCCCGCTGGGCAGAAAAATGCGTTCCAAACAATGTGAAAGGAATTATGCAAATAAGCTATCACAGTCCATTTTTCAGCATGCACATATTACGGAAATATGAACCGAAGAAGTATACTATACCAGAAAAATGTCCACAGAAGAGTTTTTGTACGAAGAGCATAGCAGGTATAGAAGTTTACTCATCAAAATTTCACAAAAATTGGAGCAAGTGACACCAAAAAATAGTCTTCCATTTTTCAAAAAAATCTGTTTTCGTTGCAGATGGTCGACCAAACTAGAAACCCATATTTAGGCTTTGGATTTTTTGTACGAGCGTTTCGGGCACGGGCAGTATTGGGCGTCTTTGCCAGGAGCGCCATCTTTGCCGGCCGGGCCGTTGGGGCCTTTGGGTCCTGGTTCGCCTGAAAAATAAAGAATATTTTCATGTCTGCAGCATCAGCATAAAAATGTAAAATAATGAGCCTCACCATCTTTTCCACCAGGACCGCCAGGACCGGCAGATCCAGGACCGCCGGGTTTACCGTTGCCACCAGCCGGGCCGGTGGGTCCAGCGGGTCCTTTGTCTCCTGAAAGGTGAAAATTCAGCCTCGAGCGAACAGATGCTTCATATCGCGTTTCTTACCGTTAGGTCCTTTGGGACCAGCGGGGCCTTTCTTGCCCAAACTGCCGTCCTTGCCAGGTTCTCCTTTCGGTCCTTGTGCGCCAGGTTTGCCGTTGCCTCCAGCTTGACCAGCATCACCGGCCGGACCTGGTTTGCCGTCGCTTCCACGAGGTCCGTTCTTACCACGAGGTCCTTTGGGTCCCTAAAACAGAGCGGCTGCATGAAGTACTATAGGCGAGATAACGAAGATTTCCTTACAGGGGCACCAGCTGGTCCTTGGGGTCCGGCTTTTCCAGGAGGTCCTGAACAAAAATGGGGAGTCAGAAAAGGATGTGTCCTAAACTATGTACCCAACATCTCTTACCGAACGGACAGGGGATGCATTTGCCCGTCGAATCCAAGGGCACGTGCGGGTAGTTACCAGGCAAGCCGACAGCACCAGGGGCACCGGGTTCGCCGGGCATACCATCCATACCGGCTTCACCGGGGGGTCCCTTGTTGCCGGCAGGGCAAGTGTTTCTGTCATTGCAGACTACAAAAAGATTATTAAGACTGCAACAAGAATTAGGGCGTGGGCGATGAAGAAACTTTTATACCGCATTCGGCGCCACCAGCCTGCCGAGCTTGACGGGGTTTGATCGGAGCAGCGACACGTTTGATCACCATGATTTCTTTCCATGCGTCTTCGGCCAAGACCTGAATGGACCTTACAGTAGCAATTTGTGGCGAGGAGGAAGTACACTACATAAAATACAGATTCGGCCCATAAGTCATCTCAACGAAAATTCCAAAAATACGCATGTGAAGATGTCCACCTTTGAACCTATGCATGTTACTCAAATTTTTCCTACATCGATTGTTTCATCTGATCAGCATTAATGTTCAAGATCAAACTTACATTGAATTCGTTGATGTCAGTGCCAATTTCATCATGGATTGATGAAACTTTTTGCCACAGGACTGGCACGAACATGAAGCACCCCAAAACAGTGCAAATGCTGAGTACTACGGCAGCTATAGCGGCGATTCTGGCTGACATGTCTAAAATATGAAAATTTAGGATAACGCGCTGCAATCTGGTACACAGTACTATAGTATTACTTGCACGAGAAAATGAAACTACAAATTTTATGGATTAGAATAATTCCGGGCGGCCTTTTATAACACCACGAAAAATGAAATATCGAGTTTTTGGGCCAGAGAATTTTTATCTTGGTTATAGCCTGAATGTTGAAAGTGTTTGCGTCTTTTGCGTTTAAAAAAAAATTCATGCACGAACAGTCGCCAGTCGCGGCGACCCCCGCCTTATTCTTAACGTGTGACCTACCTACAATGGCGAATAAGTAATTTGTTCTCGAAAAAGTGACTCTGATCCACTTTTTTGGGCTCAAAAATGGGTTCAACCCGGTTTTTTTCGTCTTAACTTGCACCAAAAATAATGAATTCCACGTATGACTGCCCAAAGAAAGTTGAAATTTTCGTGTCATAATCAATCAAAATTCTCTATTTATGCGATGAATCAGTAGAGTTGAAATGTAATTTTTGATCAATGCTTCGTGCAAAGAAAACAGAAAGTGAAATCTAGGATTTTCACGGTAGGGCGATATTATTAACAGTAAAACATGTTCATAATCCTGAATAACTCTCTTATCATCAAGGTCGGAAATTTCAATGAATAGAGGCAAAGGGAGTAATTTTTCATCGCTCTCTTGTGGCAAAGTCTGAATGTCCAAATGACACTTAAAGTAATATGAACTCCAATAACTTCAGTGTTGATGTTCTTTTCAGTTTATAAATAATCGTTGCACTTATTTAGAAGTTCCATCATCATAGGCTCCTGCCAAATGAAAATACTCGAGGAGATGCTCTGCTGTTTTACTCCATGGAGTAGGGCGAGTAATTTTCTGTTATTCGGGTCTAAGTTTATTTGCAATTTGAGTTCCAATATGGAACTTTGCACACAATTGATATGGGCTCACCCTACTATACAATATAATTATTCTGACATGTTGCCATAATGGGTAATGATTTTCGGAAACCTAATGCTCGTTAGCCACCGTATATCAAAAGCCATGGTTAATGCTTATCCTTTTTTTAAATGGAGTGATTCGTTTTTTGGATCATCTTTGAAGCTTTTTTGGAAACCAAACAAATCAAAGGAACAATTTTTGTACAGGTCATCTGGCTTGAATGCTCTTATATATTTTTGAACCTCTCGGGTTCAGATGGAGGATATAACATGAATGTGATACATGTCGCGGAGCTCCGAGGTCTGAGATGGGAGGCAAAGCGACCTTTTGGTGGCGGAGGGTCATCGATTGTTCAAAATTTTACGGGGTCTTGGAAGGAAAAAGTTCAATTTTTTCGCCAAAAAAGTTCTAAAACGGTTTAAAAAATAGTAATGTTTGTCTAAAAAACCGTAAAATGAATTTTTGCGGCGACGCGTCGAAAAACTTGACATTTTTGACCGTTTTTTGTTCAAAAAACCGTTTTTTGATCAATTAACATTTTGTAGTCTTTTCTGACAAAAAGTATGGGGATAACTATGGATACAATGTGGCTAGACATACATTCACGTGGGGGGGGGGGGGTTGAGGGGTATTGAACCGGAGCAGATTTTGATTGACCCTCAGCAGATTAGACTGTCTGGCCATGATCGAAAATATGATGAAGGAAAATGAGCGAGAGAGAAGATAAAGTCGTCATAAGAATGAAAATGATGCTTTAGTTTAATGATTTTTCTAAACAAAGCATACTGCATTCCAAATAAGTTACATTAAAACTTTTAAAAGTGCTGATCAAGCAAATAGTTTCACATATTTGACAGGTTAAAGAATTGCTTGGATGTTATAAGATCTTTCTGTTATCAAGAAAGCAAAAAAAATTTTATCCCGTCCCCTGTCCTGGCTGACCTCCGCAGAACTTCCATGCTGTGCATGTATGAGGCTAGCCAGATGATTGGCAAATCTTGAGGGGAGTCGCCACATGGCGAAGGAATAATGGAAGATTCTTATGGCACTTCTCCAAAATTACATGCACGATGTGAAAGAATCTTTCAGTGGTTTTCTCAGTCAGTTTTATTATAAATGTTTTTGAGAAAATGCTTTAATCTATTAATTTTGAAATGACAGATGCAGCGAGCCGATGTAAGTAAGCAACAATTTTTAAAACATTGTGAGCTTTTTTATCAATAAAAAAATTTCTAGTTCATCAGCGACAAACAGACCAACTGATAATTTTGTTCAATAACCTGGTCAAGTGTACTTCAAATGTTGACACAGTTCTATCTAAATCAAAAATGAGGAAGCATGACCTTGTTTATTCGATTTTGGTCACCTTTTATCATGAAGAAATTAATCTTTTCTCGGCAGTACAAAGTGCTCCACTCTATTAAAATTATCCGCCAAATGGAACCTACCTTTTTGTTGTCGCTGCGCCTTCCACTTCAAAGGAAACAGACTATAGTAAATTCCAAGTTAATAAGAATACGTAGTTTGTTTGACAAGTTTAATAGGGTTCAACTGTACTTTTTACTGAAATTGATCAAGAATTATAGCTGCAACTCACTTTTCAACAAATTATTTTTGTACCAAGTCACATATCGTACAATATGTCAGTTGGTTAAAAGTGATGAAAATTTAAAAAATTATACTTGGTTTTTTAATGACGACAAGCATTCAGACAGACTACAGACGATATGTAGTTCAGTCACCAGTTCAGGAAAAAAGTTGATTTTTAAATGCCCGGAAAACATCGCTGTCGAAAATTTACTCTGTAGTCTGTTTTTTTATAAAACGCTTCTAAATTGAAAAATTGCTAGAATTAGTATTATCGTCAAAATTGTTTACGTAAAGCTTTTTTTACTGAAGTTTTTACTGAAAATATTTTGACGTTCGGTTGAGTATGTTCACAAAGTTTCAGTCCTATGTGACATATAGCTTAGCTGAAAATCCAAAGAATATGAAATATAATACCTCCTTTTCACATTTATTATTTAGAAGCATTTCAAGAAAAAAAGATTATGCTATTCACTATCACTTATTATTCTTTATTACATATGTGACTATTGAAAGAGTCTATTTTTAATTGTTTTTCTCGACAACGTCGTTTTTGTTCTACGCAATCGACGAATCGGGCACCCACAGTAAGTGGCGTCATTCCCTGGTGGCCCTAACTGTCCTTGCGCTCCCGGCGGTCCTTTTTGTCCCGGCTCCTGAACAATGCCAGGTCTTCCTTGAGCGCCCTGCGGCCCTGGAGTTTTGAAAAGGACTGGTTCGCACTATAGAATAAGACACTGTAAACAATTATATTAACCTGCCTGACCGGGACTGCCTGCATTTCCGGAAGGACCGATAGGTCCAGACTGCCCCGGCAATCCTTTTTCTCCAGGTATGCCGGGCGGCCCCTTTTTCCCAGCGATTGCATCTGGACCTGCACAAATGAATTGATACGTTGACACAGTTTGAAATGATCGATACAGCGAGGTCGCGGTTGAACTTTCATTCAAAATTATGGCTGAAAATTTTTTCCTTCGTGATACACATTCCTTGTTGATTACTCTTTCCAACGATTTCAAGATTATCGAAATTGATTTCCTGATCTCTGGTAAGGCTGCATTTATCGAAACTGCCACCGCTCCATCGATCATTTCAAAACAAATGGAGCATAGTACTTAGATTATTATGAAATCTGATACCTCTTTCGCCCTTCAAGCCGGTAGTTCCATTCTTCCCTGGAAACCCAGGTTCACCAGAATCTCCGACTCTACCAGCTGGTCCATCGTCGCCAACGGGGCCGGCGATGCCCTGTATACCCTTAGGTCCCTGCAAATAAACATTTTATTGAAAAAATTAATGCAATTATTGTTCAACATGCTACTATATTCCCAGAAGCACCAGATGCTCCTTTACGACCATCTGGACCGAATGGGCACGGCATACAGTCTTTTCTAGCCGGATCTATTGGTACGTGCGGTGTGGCGCCGTGAGCTCCAAGGCTACCCGGGAGGCCTGGCCTACCAGGCAGGCTGAACAATTATTGAATTCAAAATAACATGTATTCTTTTTTGGTTATGACGATTGTTTAACTTTACAGTAGCTTACAGAGTATACTCGATTGTGTGTTCTGAGTTCATCACAGATGTGAAAAGTAGTTGATTAGACTTGTTGAACAAGTCAGTAGTCTGTTTTCTATCTTTTTATTTTATTTTATTTTTTATGTGAAAAATGACAAAAAAATATGTGCCGCACTCTAAGTCGCCTACAGAAAGCTTTTGCTGTACGTTTTTCACTAAAAAAATTGTAAGTTAGTTGAATAGGCTCACAAATATTGTTTACCAGCAAATAAAAAAATGTGAAATAGTACTTGTTTTCCATTTTTAATATTTACGAGAATTTAAAAAAACGGACAATAGATGATTCAACCGTAACTTAATTCATCTTCTGCTCGTCATCGAAGAAATTGAATTTGACGAAATTCAATAGTCAACAACGGTGAAAATTTAAAAAAACGAGCTGAATATTAAATAAAATTTCGAAATTTTGATGATTCAATAGTGGGAAACTTCAAAGGCGTATAAGCTCATTATGGCATGTTGCTTTAAAGTGTTCAAATTTTCTCTTGTGTTTTAGCTTCAATCTTTCATAAACCTGTCTTTATACATTTTTGAAGTAGATCAAAATAGGTAGTATTTTGTTTTGCAATGATCATCATCATTCGTTTTTTTCGTCCTTTTTTATTTGTGTCTCATTATTAACTTTCTTGAATTTTATGACTAATTTATACTGTTTTTCTCCAATTTGATATTCTCACCCGTCAAATCCAGGAATTCCTGGACTGCCTTTCGCCCCAGCCTCGCAGAACCGCGTCTTATCGACATCGCAGGCTGAAAAAATACTTTTGGTATAAATACCAATAATAGTAATAGAAAAACTGGCCGTTACCGCAACGTGGAAAAAAGATCTCCCTTTTAATCAAAATTCTTGACGATCCGATCGATCGGAATTCAGTAATCGCTGACCACGCAATGTCGGACAGGGCCTATGCGAATAAATATAATCAGTACGAAACACTCTCCTTGTATTCAAAGTACAGTATGAAACTTGCAGAACGTCAGACGTAGCTTCTCAATACTAAATGACTCTGATTTAAAAAATATGTACTTCTCCATCAAGCTAGCTAGGACTCACAGTGAACTCCTCAGAATCGCCCAGAATTTCAAGCTGGATGTTCGACATTTGATCTCGAAGCAGAGACTGAAATCTCATACAAATCAACACTGTTGATATACTCAGTACGCCGCTAAAAACTGCCAAAGCATGAACTTTCATATTTTCAAGAAAAACATAAGTTGAAAGCTTGAAAATAAATTTTCTGCCGCAATTCGAACCAAGTCAAGTATGCGCTCAAGTTCGTATATTTCAAGTGTTCGGAGAATGTTGGTCAAGGATTCTCTGGAAAAATTTCGACTAAAGTTGACTTATGGAAATTAAGATAGAATTGTGAACATGGTAAAAATGTTCATGTTGCAAAGATAGTATGCTATCAACATTCAAAAATAAAGTCAATCGTACATGAGTAAAAATGAAGAACACTGACGAAAAGAAAGCACACAGAACTGCACATCGGTAAGAAAGAGAAGAATCCGAAAAATTGAAAATTGGAAAATAAAAAAAATATTACCAAAATAATACAATTACGACTTATTAATGGAACAATAAAGAGATGATATTCGTATTAGGAAGAACGAGTGAAATGATTCAGAATTTAAAAATTACAAAAACAAGTAGTGCCCTCAAAATCGTTTATACAGAGCTTTTTTAGGTAAATTTTCTAACAAAAAAAATTATTGATAAGGATCAGTCGGGTTGACGATAAATTTGCCGCTTAATACGAAGTGTGGTAGCAGAAAATTACAATGATATAGTACTAGCTTTCCGGTTCCATATCTCACAAGCGTTCAAGAAAACAGACTTTTGTTCCGTAATTTTTTGTTGGTGGAAGCTTTTTCAAACTCTTTCCCGACGATAATTCAGACCGTCATTTCCACAGATCTGATCCCGCAATTCTAAAATCAATAACCAAATATTTTTTCGTTTCTCTCAAAGTGAGGAAAAAATTTTCGATATAACCTTTTAGAAATTTTTTATTCCAAACTTAAGCAATGTATTACGTGAAAACCAATCAGATTGTAATTTAGAAACTCTAGATTTCAACCTGATACATTTTACATTTGTTTTCAGTATCATGATACAAAAATTGTCTCCACTCATATCGATATTATAACAACGAATAGAATATTCTTTCTTTTGCCTGCTTCGCTTTGGTTCGCTTTGCATTCCCCTCTCTTGTTTTGCTCTGTTCTGTTATGTTTAGATTCACTTTGCTTGGTTTTATACTACCTATTTTGATCTACTTCATTTTCTTTAGCTGTACTCTGCTGCTTTGCTTTGTATTTGATTTAAAATAATTTGTTTTATTTAACTTATTTCATAATGTTGTTATTTTATTTTGTCACGTAGTGTCTAAATATGTTAAGGAGTTTATTTTGATTCTTGTACCGTTCCGTTCTACTCTACCGTTCCGTTCTACTCTATTCTTTTTTTTATAATTTTCTTTTCATTTCCTTCTTCGCTGCTTTCGTGGAATGCTGAAATCACTCATGTTTTGTGCATTCGATAAATCGAAGCGAGCTGACTAATGTTACACCAACTGTTCTTCCCAGTGGACCTTAATTACATTAAAACTTGCATCAATATATGCAACAAGGATAAGTCTGCCGATGCATGAACTCAAGAGGTGTACGACATGCGAATGCATTCAGTAAAAAGTCTTTCTGAAAATGGTAACGTTGTTCAAGTGTGAACAGCTTCCTGAATTGCAAAGAGCAGTCCCACCACTGGCCAACGTCAGGATAGGTATGACCAACCTGACCACGGAGGAGTATTCTCAAGTAATACCAAAGTGAGCGAATTCACAAATGAGCAAACTTCCAATTGAGCGATTCCCCGTAGAGCAAAGTCCCAAGTGAGCCGATTCCCAATTGAGTGATTCCGAATTGATTGATTCCCATGTGAGCGACTTCTCAAGTGAGCGAATTCCCAATTGGGCGATTCCAAACGAGCAATCGAGAATGTAGTAACACTTTCTTCATAATTTTTCCTTCTTTACCTAATATTTTTCTTTGCATGCATTTCTTTTCTCTTTGTATTCTGTGTGCATTGTTCATGTTTTCGTTTATGTATGTTTTTGCGTTTTCATCTTTTGTCCCTGCTTTCTTTCATTTTCTTTTTTCTTGTCATCTACTTTTTTCTTTTTTGTTCATGAAACAATACATTTCAAGTTGCCATTTTTAATAAGCGTAGTCTCTAGTATAATTTTTATACAATTTGGCACCCTCTATTTCCTATATAATTTTATTCTTTGTGATTTTTTCTCCATTCTTACTTACTTTTCATCTTAGTTTTTTCTTTTACTTCTTTATCTTTACCTTTTTCTATACTCATGAAACTTTCTTTTTCTCTGTTCTCTTTTCACATTCTTTTTTTCTTTCTTGCTGCTTTCTCTATGTTGCTTCTTCTTTCTAGTCACTTTTTCATGCCTTTTTCTTTTTCTAATGCTAATCACCTTTTTTCACTTATTCTTAATGTCTTTATTTTTGTTGACGTTTCCTTTCTCTTGATGTTTTGTTTCTTCCAGCATTCTTTTGTTTATGTTTTTTATGCAGATTTCCACACTTACAACGATGAAAGACTCAAGCGTGATGAACTGTACAAGAATTATAGGAGACTATAGTTTTTTAAAATGATAACCTATCATGTATTGTATCATGAGCGAAAAAAGAAAAAAAATGATGACTACAAGAAAGAAAATGAAAGAAAGCAGAGACAAAAGATGAAAAAGTAAAAACACACATAAACGATAACATAGGCAATGCACTCAGAAAACGGAAGAAAAAAGAAATACATACAAAGAAAAATATAAGGTAAAGAATAAAAATATGAAGAAAGTGTTATTACATTTTCGATCACTCGTTTGGAATAGCCCAATTGGGAATCCGCACACTTGGGAATTCGCTCAATTGGGAATCGCTCAAATAGGAATCGCTCACTTGGGAGTCGCTCATGGGGAATCGCTCATTGGAGAATAGCTCAATCGGGAATCGCTCACTTGAGAATAGCTCACTTGTGAATCGCTCATTTGGGAATCACTCCTTTGGAAATAGCTCACTTGGGAAAAGAAAAAGACTCTAAAACTCGTAGACTGGATGAAACATCAGTAATGTGTATGCGAGCCTACAACTTATGTAATCGACCATCTATAATTTTTGCCAAGCGGCATGAATCTAAATTTCAGCAAAACCTTTAAATTTATAATGACATGAGATTCGCCTGTTAGCATCTAAAATCTGACGTATTTTTCAGATCTCGGTGTGCTTAATCAAATATAATTTTTCCGCTCGTTATCAGTAGTTGCTGAGGTCAGCTATAGGCGTATTTTCATAGGTTAGTGAGTACAAAGACAACTGTGAGTAACTTCACGTTTCTTTCTTGCATACTATGCCTGAATGAAGCATATTCCGAAGGAGCCATCTGACTGAGTTTGAAATAGTACTGCAGTATTGCGCGAACATTTTTCGCATCATAGGCATTCCATGGAAACAATTTTCCACATAATACGCAGTAAGCTTCAGGTGCTTTGGTAAGAAAAATATTTTCTTCTTTCAATGCAGCGTCCGGTTATTTTTTCCATCTTCGAGGTCGTTCACAGTATCAGATCTTAGTCCCTTGATGCGGAGAAAAAATTATCCCGCGGCTATTTCGATCACAAATTTTCATCATGGGTGAGAATGGTAATCATATTCAATGTACGAGACGAATTTTTTTTTTAAATCCATCTTTTTTTCGTTGTTCCACTTTTTCGGCCACGAGTCTTTAGAACGTAACCAAAATTTGGTTATAAATAGCAAACGGATTTTATTGCCGAATATTATTATCGTCATTTTAATTCAGACCCATTTTGCAAGTGAGTTTGCTTTTTCCACCATTAAACGCTGTGGTAAACAATTTTTGCGACACTGTGTGCTTTTTGTCTTGTTTCAGAATGTCGGCACAAGTCGCGGCCCTAGCCGCCATCGTCTTCAGCATCGGCACCGTTTTGGGTTGCTTCGTTTTCATACCCATCTTATGGCAACAGATTTCGTCGATCAGCAGCGAGATCGAGCATGATATGGACGAATTCAATGTAAGTTGCGTTTTACGCAATATCACTGCCAGAATTTGAAATTTTTCCGACAATGCGATATTGAGACCATAGACAAGATTCAAAAACGAGTAGTTGATCTTTTAGCTTATAACTCTTCGATTTTGGTTGAAGTTCTACGGGGCCGGGATTTATAAAAATACTGGTAGATTGATTATTAAATGTATTAGTCATAAGATTGTTGTTTACTAGATAGCGTAGATCATTCCGAAATTGGTAAGCAGAGCATTAGAGGAAGTTGAAAATTAGTTTATTGGTTCATTCAATAGTGAATTAACTATCGTTTTTATAAGACTTAACGGAGTCAGCCTACGTATGTATTAATGAGTATAATCTGTTTTTTTATAAAATGCTTGTAAATTAAAAATGACAAAAAATTAGCATCGCCTCGAAGTCTTTTATACAAAGCTTCTACTGTGGGATTTTGCTGCTCAAAATATGGCAAAAGTTAGTTGAGTAGGCTCACAAATTTTCAGTTTTATGCGATTCATGGTCTAGCAGGAAATGACAAAAATACAAAACGGTACTTGCTTTACACTCTGGATATTCACAAGCATTTCAAGAAAAGCAGACTATAACTGAATTGAGCAATCTGTAATCTTGGCATCAAGGAGTAATCTCCACTTCAATATTTGTCTGACCAAATGTTGAAATGGATGATTTTCAAGCTATATGGAGAATCTCAAATTGTGTTTGCATCAATTACTAGCCTCCTAAGCGGGATTCCATACGCAAAAGTTATGTTTTCGGAATCAGAAAATTTTAGTGAGGACTGGAAAACTGAGACTCGGTTTTTTGGCTAAAGATTTGTTAAAGTGCTGCCTTTCTGGTCAAACATACTGCAACTCAATGCGAGAGATACACTTTTGAAAAGCAGTTTTGGCAAACTTTTTAACCATTTGTTACCTCGATTTTCTGCATTATTCATTGTTACAGATCTTGGCCAAAGATGCGTGGAAAGAAATGATCACCGCCAAACGTTTTGTCTCGCCAGTCAAAGGACGATTTGCCCGACAAGCCGGTCATTGCGGTGAGATTTACTTATCCCGATAAATTGAGCGATAGTCGCAAACTCAAAAGCACTTTTTGTAACCCAAGACGGTTTTATCTGATGTGACCAAAACTTTTTCATTTTCAGAATGTAATGAAAGAAACAGCTGCCCACCCGGAAACAAGGGTGCTCCTGGCGATGCAGGCGCCGACGGCACTCCCGGAGAACCTGGTGAACGCGGCGCCCCTGGTCTACCAGGTCTGATTTTCACATTCGGTTGATTCTTTCGCCCATTCATTCTCAACTTCGTCTCAATTCAGGAAACTACCCGCCCGTTCCCTTGGACCCGTACGGCAAGTGCATCCCTTGCCCCTTCGGACCTCCCGGTCAAAAAGGACCGCCTGGCCCACCTGGACCTTCTGTAAGTGACCGAATTGTGCAAGATTTCTACTTTCACTTGATGTCAATAATGTCCTCTCCTACAGGGACCCAAAGGACCTCGCGGAAAGAGCGCCGGCCGATGCCCCGATGGCAAGACTGGACCTGCCGGCGATGTCGGCCAACCCGGACCTCCTGGTCGCTCTGGACAACCCGGTCCCAAAGGTAGCGATTTTTGAATCGACGACTCTACTAATTATTATTCACAATTTGTTTGAATTTTCAGGTGACAACGGAAAAGATGGCAGCCGTGGAAGACCAGGCAACTCAGGACCGAAAGGACAACCTGGTGCTCCCGGAAATGGTGGCCCACCTGGTAAGTGGCCAAAACGGAGTTCTGAATTGGGTCGTTGGTTCAAGTATTTTTAACTATAGTTCATTTTTTCCTGAATGAGACTGGAACGAAAAAAAATGATAAGACAGAAAAAAATTATCAACATTCATGGACCTTTTTCCGCAAATTGAGTGTAGTAAATGAACTTACAGCTTGAGAAAGGAGGTGCCTTCACGCGTTGCATGTTTTTCATTTTCAAACGCATTTCTCCTCATTCCGAGTCCCATCTCATTATAAAATAAATAGACTGTAGAACAAAGAGAACTTTGTTACATGCACATTGTCTCAATTCCTTACTGAAATTCACTCTTTGCTTAACCATTTGTTATCATTTCTGTCTATGATAATTTTTGTTTACGGAATATTGTTGCCGTAATAAACTTTTGACTCGAAAATATCTAGCCGCTGGGCACTATCCAATGCTCAATTAATGACATTTATATGGTCAAAGTAGAAATCTCCGAGTTGCAGTCTGTTTCATGACTGAAAGATGTTTAGTATCCAAATGAAAAGCTGAAGATTTCACAAGCTTATCAAGATGGGTACAATTTCGGTTGTAGGGAATACTTAGCTTACTTTTATGAATTTCACTTTGTGCCTGTGTAATCTTGTTCTTGATTGATTGAAACATTTTCAGTTTTTGTGAAATAGTAAAACGAAATTATAATTTTCACAGTTGCAAAAAAATCAGAGTGATCACCTGATTTATGATGCTAATGTATTCAACTGAAATTTCATTTGATTTTCATTTGGTATTACTTCTGCTAATTTATGGAACAACAATAATTTGCACCAACTGCCTAATCCACAAAATTTGATATCTACTAAACCTATGTATTTTCATTTTAGGTCAACCTGGCGGCCCTGGCAAACAAGGACAACCCGGTAAGCTCTTCACTCAGTGTGGCACATCAAGCCTTGGGTTGATCTCGTATCATGCATATTTCAGGCCAACAAGGTAATCCCGGTCAAAACGGCTCGGCCGGAAACGCCGGCAGCAAAGGCACTCCCGGTGGTCCTGGAAAACCTGGTCAACCTGGCAAGGACGCTCAATATTGCCCTTGCCCTCGTCGCCGTTACGCTTAAATTTTGACCGTCACGAATTTAGCGACATTGAAGAAGAAAAAAGAGAAATTATATATATATGAATTGAAACAACCGCACCGACCTTTTTTAATTGAATTTTTCTTGGTTTAATACTGATTAACTTTTTTCGAACGATATAATTTTTTTAAAGCAGAGAAGTAAAATCAGCAGCGATCTAGCTTTGTTGTTTTCGTGTACTGTTTTTGTCTATCCGTTGGGAATCTGAAAAACGGGTCCCTCAGTACCGCAGTCAATAATGCGAACCAAATGCAGGCTGTCCTGACTGAATTATACAAGGTTTGAAGAGTATTACAACACACGTACAGCAGCTAAAACCTGCGTGAAATCCTGCTCAAATTATTGTAAATGTTTTCATTAAAAAATTTCAAGCTTCTTTTCGAGGAAGGTAACGCAAGTCATACAATAGTCTCATATAAATGCAACAGAAGTCACTCATCCTATTAGTAAAGTTTCTAAGCCAATAAATTTTTTAATTTTTAATTGAATACTCCAAACTTTTAATTTGAAAGCTTGCTAAAGCAACTTAAAAATCTACTTGGGATGTAAATCTGGTCAGGTCAGCTAGGATTCTGCGTAGGGACAATAGGTAATCTGGATGGCGTCAAAACACCTAAAATCTCCAACAACGCGTATGTCTACTTCTATCAGGCGAAATAACCTAACTTAATAGTCAGTTTTAGTGATAACACATATTTTGTGATAAAATTGCTGGTACTCATTATCCATTACAGAATGTAGAAGAAGCCATCACAGTTGGACAGAAGTCACAGACCCATGAAAACTTGAACGTCACCAATTGGAATTTTTGGTATTGGTACCTTTGGCTTTCAGAATTTTTTTTTAGTGATTCAATCAAAAACTTTTTCTTGTTCCATAAACAAATAACAGTGCTACATATTCATAAAATTGCATTCATCATATTCTCGTGCAATTTGACGCGGACAAAAATTTCGGTTGACAGTAGATTGGTTCTTCCACAATGATACCTGAGAAAAAGCGTGGTAACCAATCTTTTGTATCTGTGACGAAAGCCATTCGACCACTTACCTGCTACGCAAGCTGTCATAAAGCACGAAACCGATCCGGCAACCAACGCCCTTACAATGATGTCCGCGACGACCGACTTTTTTTGAGGGCAAATCGAATCGATGAACGCTATTTGTATGCCTATAGATCCAATATTGGAGAAACCGCATAGAGCGAATGTGGCTATCATTTGTGACCGTCCCTAATAATGTGAAATGAGAGGTTGCATGTGGATTTTACTTGCTTCCAAAGTTCCACAATAAGCTACAGTAGGTTTGAAGTGGGCAACACGCTATAGTACATCATGTAAAGCATCCCACCCTGAAGTATCCATAAAGACTCCTTCAGAAACAATAACCACATTCACAATAAATGCTAGGCTTATTGAGAAGTTGTATTGAAAATTCACAAGAATACTGCTGTTTCTCTACGCTGTCGTCAGCTACGCACTAATCGTTTCGATTAAGCTGAATTCATAATATCATCAAATATGAAAAAGCTCACCGAAAGCTCTCCACGATGTATGTACCCGGACATATCTTTGTAGGCCACGAATTCGTTGACCACCGTTTTGGTGCCCATAAGTTTGGCGACAATCAAAGTTTCGTTGAAGCGTCGTTCCCAATCGGTAGCGTCGCTGGAACCCATCACGAAGGCCAAAGGAAGGAATAAGTAACCCAATAATGTCTTACAAGGATAAAGAAAAATAGGATCAAAATAGATCGATTTCCAAAAACTAGCAATACACATGATGTTTCTTCGGTATCTCAACTAAAACATTGCATACAAATAAAGTTTGATGATAAACGAATACTGCAAAAATCAGAAACTTGATCACACTTCGTGACTACTCTAATATATAATAAAATATGAGCTTTTGAGAGGATTCTTAATGGTATAGATTATTTGAATGGTGTGCAAAGTAGCATTATTTGTGAAAATTGGCTATAATCAATTCGGAAAACTACATCACCTGAAGCTTGAAGTCAAAACAAGTTTAATTGATGAGTTATACTAACAAGTTTTACTTGAAAATTTATATTCCAACCAACCAAGTCAAAGAAATGCCACGCTAAATCGTCAATCAGCGTTAGAACGGCCACGAAAACGACTAAATTAGCCAAAATTTGGGCCACTATGAGAATGATGCTTGTTGCTCCCTGGCTGATTGCTTCCAACACGTTCCGTTCCGATCTGCAAAATTCCACGATCAATAAACGCGTTGCGCAAAACTCGCAAATGATGAAAGCAACGAACAGATTCTCTTCTCTTTCTCATTGTTCAGTATGGCCCATTTACTTCGATTTAATGTGACACAATTTTTTACGTAGTGAAAAGCTTTATACTGTAGAAAAAACACTGAATCTCATGGCAAAGAGGAGGCCAAAATGCTTATGCTCATCCAGGATTGACTAGCATAGAACTGCTTCGACATCTGAATGCTGCAAGAGAAATTCTGACCACTTATCACGTTATTGATGCAAATTTTTAGTTGTTCTGTTTCGCTACCGAACGATAAATTTTTCTCCTCAATATGCTTAGATTTTCAATGTTGAACTTACTTTCTTCATATGTACATCTAATTTCAGAATAAATAGACTGAAGGCACAAAATATTTGTCTCCAAAAATTTCCTGAATTAATTCAAGTATGCCTACACAGCTAAACTATGGTTAATATGTTTTTCCTCAATCAATCCAGATTGGCATTGCTGCCATAATTAGAACATTCTTGCAACATACAATTATAGTCAACCAAAGTCCGTGAAAAACCATGATAATTTTTGGAACATGACTTATTACCTCAAATATGAAATAGCAAACTTACGCTGGTGGTAACACAAGATCATTCGCGTCTTTCAATTGTGATTCTTCAGTTTCAGGAAGCAGCAATTTAGATATTGCTACTGATGCTGGCGCTGACATGACACATGCGCATATTAAATAGACTGGGCATGCCTAAAAATTGTTCTTTAAAATGATCCATTAATTCAGTGTTCTTTTAATTTAGTATTTTTTAGGTTCTCGACGACATCGGCTTTCTTTACCTCAGTGTGGTATTTTCAGATGGATCAGTCCAGTGTATTACTTCATTAACTTTGAATTCGTTATATGGTCTGTTCTATGATGAGACTCAGAACGTAAATAAATGCTTGTGCCGCAGATGAAATACATGCGATGCCCGTGAAGATATTTTTCGTTACGTTGTAGGCCTAACTATACTCAGGCAGTTTCCGCAAAAAATATGGGCGGATGATACTTTGTCAACAGCTCGACACGTTCAATCTGAAAATCCACCTTCGGTCTGAAAGGATAACTGCAGTTTTGCGGAAAATGACCGACGGTAATTTCCAACCGAACCGAACGCAACGAAAATTTCCCTTTCGTTCGGTTAGATTTCGTGCAGCCCGTTCTGTTCCGTCGGAGAAGGCAGGTATAAATGAACCTATGGCCTTTTTCAATAAAATGGTTGTAAGCCGAAAAATGGCACTGATGTCAAAATCGTTTACACCAAGTTTTTGTTGTAGAATTTTTACTCGAAAAATAGTAAATTTTAGTTCAGTCCTATGTGATTTATAGTTTAACAGAAAATCGTAAAAATGCGAAATAGTACAAACTTTTTTTCCGCTGTCATTATTTAAACTATTTCAAGAAAAACAAACCATGTTATTTTTGCTTTACCTAAGCATTTTTTGCGTCCCAAGTCTGATTTAGAAAAAGAAAAAAGACAAGCTCTGATAAAATTCAAGTGAAATTCCAAATTTTGCCGCATAAAAAGATATACGATTGTGACCATGCCTTCTTGCGGAGTGGAAAATTCCGCCTTGTATATGATGAATCCCTCTAGAGAACAAGGAGAAATCTATTGTGCGCCACTAGGTCGACTGTACCACTAGGTCGATCATTCCGGTAGGTCGACGGTTCCAGAAAGTCGACTGTACTGCAATTTAGCATTTTTTTTACATAACCCTAAGCCTAAGCCTGAGCCTAAAGGCTCATTTATACTTGCTTTTTTCGACGGAACAGAATGCAATAAACGGAACGTACTCGAATGAAAGGGAAATTTTCGTTCCGTTCGGTTCGATTGGAGGTTACCGTCGGTCGTTTTCCGCGAAATTGCAGTTGTCTTTTCCGGCCGAAAGTGGACTTTCAGGCCGAACGTTTCAAGCTGTAGACGATCTACCCCGTTACGTCGGAAAAGGCAAGTATAAATGAGCCTCAAGCCTAAGCCCTAAAAGCAAATCTGATATCGCAAATTTGGAGCGTTAAATTGCCGTTGGGCTTTTCAGAGCAATCGAATTTGTGGGAGAGTCGACTTACTGGTACAGTCGACCTACTGGGAATTTACATGTCTAAAAAACTGTGCTTATATCATTGGTCGACCTACTGGGATGGTCGACTTACTGGAATGATCGACCTTTTGGGATGCCAAAAAAATCAGCATCCTGGTAGAAAGAATTACCCTCATTTGCACAATACACCACTATATCCAAACAATTCACTTGTAGTCAGAATATGATTCTCCCTACCACAAAATCATTGAAAATTCCTGCAGCTTACCCCAAAAGATACGTAAGCGGCCAAAAGTGATCCAGCTATACATGCGAAGCCCGACGTTAGCATCGTATGCAATTCTGATCTGGTCATTTTGGACATGTAAGGTCGAATCAACAGCGGGCTCTCGGTCATGCCCAAAAAAATGCAACCAGCAGCGTTTATAGACTCCACGGCCGTTATGCCCAGAGTGACTTGCATGAACCGCGCCATACGTCGCAAAATGAATTGCATAACTCCAAAATAGTACAGGATAGAAATAATACTGCCGAAATAGAATAAAGTTTGCATAACCTAGAAAAATAAAATGTGAATTAGAGTTCGCCATTAAAATTCAGATATTTAAAAAATAGGTGTCATGTGTACGCATTATTTTTGAGTTTGATGCAGAGTTTTTGGCTTCAGATACTTTTTATTAGTCGAATAGTTCAACAGCCACTTTGAGTACACTATTTTTATATAAAAAATTGCGTATTAATTATAGATTTTAGTTTAATAGGTGGCCCATTTATTGTTCCGATAATTGGCATATAGAGTGTTTCATCATTCAGCTACTTATTTCCAAAGAGCTTGATCAACTTTTCATTTACCGAGTTTCAGATTCGATCTGAGCCTTCTGAAAAAGCAAAAAACCTAAAACTTCAACAGTTGCCGACTAATAAACTACCTAACTAATACACAACTCAATGCAGCCAAAGCTTCACGTTTTTGCTAACTCTCGAAGTTTAGGAACTATGCCACTTCAAAATTATTAATTTTCAGGACTTCGTGAAAACAGTATTATAAAGTCCCTATGCGCTCTGCGATAGAATATCCGGTCTTGTGAACTTTGGGAACCACCCTGCACTGTAACCACTTTACCGTTCATACCGAAAATGCGAACACTGGCGTTATGTCGCAAATGTTAGGCGGTGCCGCCAAGAACCCGTACACGAATTTGGCACCGAACTGAGCATAGTCTAAAAAGGCCGTGACCTTGCCAGAAAACCACGAAAGGCCGTTCAAGCCGGGCGGCCATCTGAGAACTATCAAGCCGAAGCAAAATTGTAATATTATGCCGACGATGACGGGTCGCCATTTTATCTAAAAACAAGCCAGTTTAACCATTATATACTTTGAAATGGCTGTCGCAGCGCCGAACAAAAAAGTACTAGTTTATTAGAAAATGCCCCGATAGGGCAGAAAAAAGAAGAATATACTTGCTTGGATAGTTGCCAAGCCAGAAAAAGAAGTGGACTAGATTTTTGAGAACTTGGGTTATTGTTGGAAAAAAATCACTTTCGTTATATTGAATTTTCATTCTTTCTCAAAAAAAATTTTCCTTGTCTGTGAAAAAGTACATTCTGCAGCATCGTGCATTTTGTCCTTCCCCTGGCATCACCTACAGTAACATTTTCCTATATGAAAATTATATGCACATAACTTCAAATGTAAAGAAATGGTAAACCAGTAGCATTCTAACTCCCGACGGATTCAGAACATCTGCCTCTCACGAGATGAGTTGTACTAACCCATCATGAAGATAATCTCAACATAGGGATTAAATTGATGATCCTGAGTTTTTGTTATGACTAACTACCCCAATGGTTTCGAAACTGGATATTTCTTATGAAAAAATTTTTTGTGGTCAACTTTTTTTCAATTTTTTGTCTCAAAAAACGCCAAAAAGCCAAGGTCTACCCCTGTACCCTCCTCAAAATTTCGGAGATGCACATGTTTGGTTGGAAAGTGTGTTGATGCACTCAGCTGCAGAATATACTTTTTCACAGACATGGAAATTTTTTTTTGAGAAAGAAGTAAAATCCAATATAACGAAAGTGAATTTTTTCCAACTTTAACCCAAGTTCTCAAAAATCTAGTCCACTTCTTTTTTAGGCTTGGCAAATATCCAAGCAAGTATATTCTTCTTTTTCTGCCCTATCGGGACATTTTCTAATAAATTAGTCCACCTTTTTTTAGTGGGCCTCAGCCATGCATGAAAACCTTCGTAGAAGCACATCATTGAAGTTTTAAATTTGGTCATTTTCACATCAAAGGAACAATAAAAAACAATCGTAGAGCTACGAATTCTCACTTTCGGTAAGAGTAAAAGATGTGTTAACTATATAGAACTTAAAACACGTTGTGAAGATAGTGTAAAGTGACTGTTTCCATTGAATTCCCTATGGCCAAGAACTCATCAACCCACAAAACCGTAGCAAGACCTCGGTTTACACAGAATTTTTTTTGTGAATTGACTGTGTCCATTAATTTCCCATGGTCAGAAACCTCTTCCCCCAACAATCGCAGAAATAAATTTGTATACACTCAATATAATTTTGTGTGCAAAGTGATCGCATTCATTAAATTTTCCATGGTCCAAAACCCCTTCCACGCAAAATCACGAAAATACGCTTGTTGACACCGGGATAGTTTTTTTTTATGTTAAGTGACCGCATTCATTGAATTCCCCGTGGTCGAAAACTCCATGCTCCAAATAGTCACAAAAATACGCTTGTTTACACCCGAGATAATTTTTCGTGTAGAATGACCGCGTCTATCGAATTCCCAATGGTTAAACACCCTTCCCTCCAAAAAGTCATGGGAGTACCTTCATTTACATTAATGATGATTTTTTGTGTAAAGTTACCGCATCCATTGAATTCGCTTCGGTCGAAAACCCCTTCCACCAAAAAATCACGAAAATACGCTTGTTACATCCAGAATAATTTTTAGTGTAAAGTGACTGCGTCAATCAAATTCCCAATTGTCGAAAACCCCTTCCTCCAGAAATTCACAGGAGTACCCTCATTTACACCAAGGATGTCTTTTAGTAAAGTGACCGCGTCCATTGAATTCCTAGCGGTTAAAAACCCCTTCAACCTGTAAAAATCACGAAAATACGCTGGTTTACACTCAGGATAATTTTTTGTGTAAAATGACCGCATCCATCGAATTCTCAATGGTCGAAAACCCCTTCCTCCATTAAGCCACGGGAGTACCTTCATTTACATTAATGATGATTTTTTTGTGTAAAATGACCACGTCCATTGAATTCCCCATGATCGAAAACCCTTACACCCCAGAAATCCCAATAAGGCTACCGGTTCAATTGAAACTGTAAAAATTCGGGCAGCGTAGTGCTTAATGCTGCAAAAAAAATATTTTTTTGAACTTTGGACAACCATATAATTGAATTGAGGCCATATTTAAAAAAATGAAAAATCGAGTTTGAAAATGCACCCCCAAGATGCTTAGGCCGAGGTGTTGTGTTTGGATATGACACACCCATTGCTGGGCATGGTGGAACTGGGGGGGGGGCCTCAAAAAGTGCGTTTTTTGCATGTTTTTGGTTGCCCCACCGAGCACCACTTGCAGATAGAGGCGAAATAACAATAGGCACCCCATAGTTTGCCCTTATGCCCGAAATTATGAAAAAACCCGAAGGTTCTAGCTGTTACCGTTTTGGCTCTAGAGGGCGGACATGAAATTTGGGGGCCAAGTATATTATAGGTTAACGCTATCGCGCCACCTATAATACTGGACATGACATGCAATTTTCATGGCGTAGAAAACTCCTTACTGTAGCAAAAACGCTGAATTTCTTCATGACAACGGGAACGCCAAAATCATAGAAACAAGATGTTGCTTATCCACTTTTGATTTGGATAGGTCTGTGTTGACACTATCGCCACTAGACGGAAAAATGTTTCCCAACTGACTGCAGACTTGCTCATTGTTCTGTGTTGATCTAAAGATCAGCAGTTCGCTGCAACTGTCATTTCAAAATAAATAGACTACAAGTGCCCTTTAACAACTCTTAACTGAACCTATTCTATTCAGTACAGTGTGCAGTTTTTCTAAAATAATCGAAAATATTTAAGTACATAGCTACCGTACGGCTGAATTGTTATCGCGCACTGTGGCTATGTTCAAATTTACATTAAACCCTGCATATGGAACGAGTAGTGAAATCTGGTCACTAATAAGCGGGTCTGCTCTGAAATGCCCCCTTTGAGTTTTCCGAATTCTTTATCTACATCTGTGGCTCATTGAAAATGCTAACCGTTATCTGCTTTAAAAGTGATTCATGTTAAGATTAATTTTCTTCAGCTTTTGTATCTCCCTTTCTATCCCTAATATCTATCAAAAAATCAGTTGAAAACAGAAAAATATTCTCATACCCAATCAGGCTGATCAGTGTTTCGAGACTACATAAAACTAAAACGTTATGTCTATCTTGATTACTCTATTATATTTTGGATCACATGAAGTTAGCTACCTTTCTAGGATTCGACGAAAACACGAAACATCCAACGAGGTAAACCGCCATTCCACCAAGTGACACCAATCGATATCGATTATTCGCTGTATCAATAATCAAATACGTGATGAAGACTATGATAAGGCACAAGAAGAAAATTCTACAAGAAAAAATTAGTGTTTAACATATTTGGACTTGAAGAGAAATCGTTGTCCTTACCCCTTGACCCATTTTGATCTCCACAATGTAGTCGAAAATTTTCCAAAGGGCTCGCCGATTTTCTTCAGAAAAAGTGGTTCTAAGCTAAATTTCACCACTTTGAAATAAAGGAGACCCAAAACGACGATCAAAGAGCAAATCGTTAACGGCAAAGCTTTTTTGTAGTCGTGAATTAACGCGAATATCAAAAAAATGACATAAATGATGAAGAGTAGAATGTAAGCGAAAATTTTGGCGATTTTTTTGCATTTTTCGTTTAAAATTTCGTCTAATTTTGCAAAAAAATTATCGAATTTATCTAACTGGGCGGCATTTCTGACGAAAGTGTCATCTGTCTGTTTGACGCCTGAAGCGACTTCTTTATGATTTATACGGTCCATTAGAGGAGCGATCTTAAGAATTTTTCAATGATTATTATGGAAGCGTATGACTCGCAGTTGGTCGGGTACTCATGACGTTCGAGAAAGCATTCTGTACAAAAAAACAGAGGTACGAAACAAAAAACGACAAGCATGAAAATGGAAACTCTGAATATAGAACAAAACAAAGTAATCTTGGCATTTTTGTGGCCTGTGAGATTCATTTTCTAGAACGACAAATGCTTCTACACGAAAAAAAAGATAAATTCGGTGTCTGTCGAGTGAATGCAAAAAATGATTTTTTGACATGTTATACAAGTTCAAGACCTTAGATGCTCTTTGTCTCTATCTGCTGATCATCGTCATGTCATCGTGCATATGAAAACCATAAAGGTGGATATCATTCTTCCAACACATGACAGGTTGTCCGAAAAAAGTACATTTGTATTTACATTGATAAGTTTCTTCTTAACAAAAATGTTTGAAAATTTCCTTGTACTTTGAAAGTTTAACTCACACTTCAGCACACTTTTTTTAGTGTAAAACTACGTATTATGTATTATTTTAAGATACTATTAATTTCAAATTGTTTCTTGAATAACGACTGAAAATGATACAGTTGGCCGAAAGAACACGGAGACTGAGATATACTCACTTTATGTGCCTATAACTCCGTCAAGAAAAAGTACACCGCAATCTCGCATTAGCTTTTTTAATTTACTGATTGATGCCGTATTTGTTGCACTTTATCACATACGACGTTGTCGCTTGAAAAAGAATCTCCCAAAAATTGACATTTCTACTAACATGTTCAAAATTTAACACTAATCGACAGATTTTATTGAGATCTATTCAAAAACGCCGTATGCTTTTTTTGACGAAGTTTTAGGTACATAAAGTGAGGAAAATGCGTTGCTTTGAAAAATTAAAACGAGTCAATTTTTTTTTGTATTTCCGTGAAGGATCAAATAAAAATTGATCATTTTTCATCAACCTATGCGCCGGTGTGTAGCTACAATCATACGAAATAGAAAAATAACGTTGCACTTTAAGATTCGGATTTTGTTTCGTGGAATATTATCTTAACGGATCTGAATAACACACAAAGCATTGTTCTCAAATTCGTTGTACTTCAGTTGTCCGCTGCCTATTATCTAAAAAATTCTCATCACGGCTGAACTTCAAACCCATGCATGCTAAATTTTCGGAAAAATCGACAATTTCAAAGTTTGGACCTTCCACGACTTTACAATTTTGAGCAAAAAACTCGACAGCATAGTTTTTAGCTCGTCAAATGACTCATGTCAAATTTCGATTTAACTTTAATTTTAAGCTTGTGCGCTCTTTGGTCGAACTTGTCACCAGAGAAGATTGCAGGCGTAAAGATTGTGCATCACTGTAGCCACCATATCACTACAGCCACCATCTCACTAGAGCTAATGTATCAGAATAGCCACCGAAATCTCACTAGAGCCACCAGGACGCATAATAATGATCTCACTACAGCCACCAGTGTCACATACCAAAAGTGTCACTACAGCCAATGTCTCAGAAGAGCCACTCAACAGATAATGCAGAAAATAACTTGTTTTTCTGCACAATAAATATTTTGTGCATCATATATTTTAATTATTCGTCTATTTTTGCAAAAATAACTGTCAACCCATCAAATGCGCTACATGACACAAAAAGTGACCGATTTCAAGAACAATTTGATCATTATTTTGGTCATTTATTATAGGACGGCGAACACTGTCGAATCTTTCTTTTGCAACATGTAAGTTTTCGTTGACCCTAGTCTATCGCTGATCACGCTGCCTTGGAGTTGGAGCTTAACTACTATGAGTCTGATGAGGTCCTCATAAACCACGGTTTTACTCACAGGTTCGTGTACAACAGCTTCCAAATGGGGCAGCTCCAAGGCAGCATGATCAGCGATACGCCAGGGTCGACGAAAACTTACGTGTCACAAAAGAAAGATTCGAAAATGTTCGCTGTGCTATAATAAATGACCAAAATAATGATCAAATTGTTCTTGAAATCGGTCACTTTTTGTGTCATGTAGCGCATTTGATGGGTTGACAGTTATTTTTGCAAAAATAGACGAATAATTAAAATATACGATGCACAAAATATTTATTGTGCAGAAAAACAAGTAATTTTCTGCATTATCTGTTGAGTGGCTCTTCCGAGACATTGGCTGTAGTGACACTTTTGGTATGTGACACTGTTGGCTGTAGTGAGATCATTATTATGCGTCGTGGTGGCTCTAGTGAGATTTTGGTGGCTATTCCGATACACTAGCTGTAGTGAGATGATGGCTGTAGTGATATGGTGGTTATAGGGATACAGTGGCTATAGTGTGATTGTGGCTATAATGAGACGGGCCTGGCGTAAATTCCAAATATTTACATATCACAGTGCATTTGATAGCCTATACACATGCGAACAACGTTAGAATAATTTTTTTGGCAATAGGCCATATTTACACTAAAATTCCCATAAATGTGATCTACAGTGGTAAGTTTGCTCATACCCGACCTTAGAAACGCGAAAAGATAAAAAGATGCGGAGACACATTGGACAGATAATTGTGAGAAATATAATGACTAGTTTATTAGAAAATGCCCCGATGGGGCAGAAAAAAGGAGAATATACTTGCTTCGACAGTTGCCATGGTAGAAAAAGAAGTGGACTAGATTTTTGAGAACTTGGGTCAAAGTTGGAAAAAATTTACTTTCTTTATATTGGATTTTCATTCTTTCTCAAAAAAATTTTCCATGTCTGTGAAAAAGTATATTCTGCAGCATCGTGCATTTTGTCCTTCCCCTGGCATCAACTACAATCAAATTTTTCCATAAGCGAATTATATGCGCATGATTTCAAATGTAAAGAAATAGTAAACCAGTAGCATTCTAACTCCCGACCAATTCGAAACTCCTGCCTCTCACACTAGCTGGAAAATAGTGTGGGAGGCATATTATAGTCATTTTCAGAACTATAAAGAAACCTGGGGTGGTTGCACTAACCCAACATGAGGATAATCTCAACATCGGGATTAAATTGACGATCCTGAGGTTGAGCTAATCGCAATGCCCAAATAATTCTCTTTCAGTGCACAAACGGTACTCACTTCAGGATTAAGTACTACTGAGGTGTAAGTTCGAGTTCAAAAATTGCAGATGTTTTTATATTTATTTGCTTTAGAGATAAGAAAATTATGCGAAAATGTTAGTGCAACCCGACAGCTCGAGCTGGGGATAATCTCGACATTGAGCTCGTTATAATCCTGATGACATTCAATTTATACCGGACTTGAGATCAAACTGATTCGCCTTTTTGTTCGAGATTACTTTGCGCTGGAGCTTAGACCCCTTTTGTGCAACTGGGCCTTGGTTACAGTCATTGGGCACTGATCTGCAAATGGGATTCAGCCGTGCCTATATTAGGGTTGTCGTTATATTAGATATTAGGGTGTCCTCCTCGACTCTACTGGCACTCCCATGGCAACAAAACGACTTTTTTAAAAGCAGGACGGGAGCGACAGGGATGGGCGAAATTGCTTCCCATCTGGAAGCCCGTAAAAAGCGCTCTTTCTGCAATTTCAGTTTAAATCCAAAACTGTTAATGATGCTATATTGTTGCATAGTTAAATAAAAGAGAATAAATTTGTTTATAGCTTGTAATCAGTAGAACTTATGGAGTGAATTTTATACGATATGTTATATAATATATAAAATGAGTGAATGAAACGTATCGGGCACAATCGGTTTAGTTCTTAGAAGACTTTGTGTTGTAGCTTTTTTTCTAAAAAAGCTGAGTGAGATTTTATGTGCCACTTTCCCACAGTTGATTTCTTTTTTTGACACTAAATTCAGTAAAAAAGTTCAACACAGTTGGAAGAAAACATGTGTGAGAGGGGACATGGGGGCACAAACTTCCACAAGGGTTTTGGAACTGGAAAATTTGTTATGCAAAAAATTTTTGGGTCAATTTTTTTGAGTTTTTTGTCTAAAAAACGCCATAAAACCAAGATCCACCTCTGTACCCTCCTAAAAATTTCAGAGATGCACATATTTGGTTGGAAAGTGTGTTGATGCACTTAGCTGCAGAATATACTTTTTCGCAGACATAGACAATTTTTTTGAGAAAGAATGAAAATCCAATATAAAGGAAGTGAATTTTTTCCAACTTTGACCCAAGTTCTCAAAAATCTAGTCCACTTCTTTTTCTACCATGGCAACTGTCGAAGCAAGTATATTCTCCTTTTTTCTGCCCCATCGGGGCATTTTCTAATAAACTAGTTCACCTCTTTTTAGTGGGCCTCAACCATGCACGAAAACCTTCATAGAAGCACATTGAAGTTTTGAATTTGGTCATCTTCACGTCAAAAAAACAATAAAAAACCATCTTCAAGCTACGAATTCTCACTTCCGGCAAAAGTAAAAGATGTGTAAACTGCATAGTACTTTAAAACATTGTAAACAGACTGAAAAATGACCACACCTATTGAATTCCTCATGGTCTAGAATCCTTAAACCCAAATAATCGCAGAAATACCTTTGTTTACACTCGATATGAATTAGTGTGTAAAGTGATCACATTCATTAAATTCTCAGTGATCGAAAACCCCTCCCAAAAAAATTTTTTTGCATAAAGTGATCGCATTCATTAAATTCCCAATGATCGAAAACCCCTTCCACAAAAAATTACGAAAATAGGCTTGGTTAAATCCAGAATAATTTTTTTGGTGTAAAGTGACGCATCCATTGAATTCCCCACAGTCGAAAACCCCTTCCATAGAAAATCACAAAAATATGCTTGTTTACACCCCAGATAGATTTTCGTGTAAAATGACGTATCCATTGAATTTTCTGCAGTCGAAAACCCCTTCCACAAAAAATAACGAAAATACACTTGTTTACACCCGGAATAGTTTTATATGTAAGATGACCGCATTCATCAAATTCCCCATGGTCGAAAACCCCTTCCACTGAAAAATCTCGAAAATACGCCTGTTTACTCACGGGATAATTTTTTGTGTAAAATGATCACATTCATGGAATTCATTGTGGTCGAAAATCCCCTCCACAAAAAAATCACGGCAATACGCATGTTTACACTCTGGATAACTTTTTTGTGTAAAGTGAAGCATCCATTGAATTCCCCGCAGTCAAAAACCCCGTCCATAGAAAATCACAAAAATACGCTTGTTTACACCCGGGCTAGTTCTTTTATGTAAGATGATCGCATTCATCAAATTCCCCGTGGTCGAAAACCCCTTCCACTGAAAAATCACGAAAATACGCTTGTTTACTCACGGGATAATTTTTTGTGTAAAGTGATCACATTTATTGAATTCCTCGTGGTCGAAAACCCCTTCCAGCAAAAAATCACGAAAACACGCTAGTTTACACAATGGATAATTTTTTGTGTAAAGTGACCACATCTATTGAATCCCCGCAATCGAAAACTCCCTCCGCTGAAAAATCACGAAAATACGCTTGTTTACACCCGGGATAATTTTTTGTGTAAAGTGACCGCGT
Organism: Romanomermis culicivorax; assembly: GCA_963922205.1. Taxonomy (NCBI): domain Eukaryota; kingdom Metazoa; phylum Nematoda; class Enoplea; order Mermithida; family Mermithidae; genus Romanomermis; species Romanomermis culicivorax. The sequence continues at coordinate 411,055 of CAWUHX010000018.1, read as the reverse complement.
CCATCAAATTCCCAATGGTCGAAAACCCTAGCAGCCCAAAAATCCCAATAAGGCTACAAGTTCAATTGAAACTGCAAGTGCATTATGCGGCAAAAAATTATTTTTTTGAACCCATAAGTATTATATAACAAAATTGGGGAATTTGGCGTTTTCCCGGACTTTGGTCAACCATATAATTGAATTGAGGCCATATTTCAAAGAAAAAAAAATTCGCATTTGAGATTACACCCCCAAGATGCTTAGGCCGAAGTATGGAGGTTGGATATGGCACACCGATTGCTGGGCATGGTGGAACTGGAGGGCCTTAAAAAGTGCGTTTTTTACCTGTTTTTGGGGCGCCACCGAGCACCACTTTCAGATAAAGGCGAAATAACAAAAGGCACCCCATAGTTTGCCCCTATGCCCGATATTATGCAAAAAACCCGAAGGTTCTAGCTCTTACCGTTTTGGCTCTAGAGGGGGGGACATGAAATTTGAGGGCCAAGTATATTATAGGTTGACGCTGTCGCGCCACCTATGATGTCTATTAAAAGAAGTCTTCATTTCTAATACACTAGGAAATACATAGTTCCGAAATTTGATTCAGTTCAACAGCTCATAGATCGAAAATGGTGCAAAATTAGACAGTAATTTTGTGAAAAACTTTTCTTATGTCAGCAAACTTTACCGAACGTGATTTTCCCTTGTCCATATCTGTTATAGTTCCTGAGATCAGGTGCATAGATAAACTTTCAATTAATTGGTACAGTTATGGAAATTTCAGTGTGAAGAAGGCCAATGGGAAAAATGGTCAGTGTAACATTATATAGGTTGCTGGTGGGCTATCGAATGCAATAACACGTTTGGTTTCAGAATTTATGCTTGGAGACCCTCCGTCGTCAGAAAGTGCTCAGGCTTATCTCCATCCACAAAGTATTGTTTCCGATTGGCTACGGTCATTCAGAAAAGTTCTATGTGAATTGCGTATTTTTCACTGAAATTTTGTGATGCACAGTTAACTGCATTATACAAGTAATGCGACGTGAAATGGTGAACTACAGATAGCTTATCAAAATCAATTTGTGGAAGCTTATCTAAACTGGAATCGAGAGTATTTGATACGATAAGATATGAAGTAAAAAAAGGAAAGAAATAAACATTTGTAATATAATAAAATTTTAAGCATTGTTGGAGAAAGAATACGTTAGCAATAGATGCTGAATGAAACAACATCTTCACAAAAATTCATACAACAGCCCGCTTTCGAAAGCTCGCTCTAATCATCGAATGACTATAATTATCTGCCTATCTATTGAACAGTCTGCCAATATTTTGGTAATATGAATACAGGTTTCCGAATTCCAAACTAGAACTGTATGCCACGCAACAAACGTCAAAAGATGAAAAACTGGAATGGTCACAAATGTCGTGTCGATTTTTGCGTTACAATGGTAAACAATGTGTTCGAAAAAGTATCTAATAACGGTTGAAGCCTTATTACCAAAAGCATCTATAGTCTTTTTTCCAAATGAACCTCGGCGGGCAGGAAATATCACGCAAATAACAAACAACCTTCGTATACGGACACCTTTTATCTCGAGTTGACCGTAACCGTTATAACCCATTATAACCCATTAGGTTGTACAGCTGAGGACCTGAAGCAGTGAACTTCAATACTGTTTCGTAACCAAGAGTTTTCCGTATAATAATCTGGATAATGTTCGAGAGCGAAACAAAATTTACAGTAAAATTTGTAGTTGCTAGATTTTTCGCAAAATTGCAAAGGTCATTTTGTGAGAATTATGATGGTCAAAGTTTAAATTGATTCGTTCAGAAATCAGAACGTATATTCCTGCAGACATGTGCCCTTGTTTATGTTTGTCTATGCATGATACATATTATTGAACCAGGGAACAGTTTACTTAGCGAGCCTTTGTGATCACGGATGATTGTTTCTATAGTCTGTTTTTTTTCAAATGCTATTTTTCGGAGGAAAGCTGAAATAAAGAACACATGCCAAATTTCGTGTGAGGACTAAATTGTAATATACTGTAATATAGAAAATCGATAGAAACGATTATCAAATTATGTTCTGCCCCCTCGGGCCTTTTCATTCACCAAGTGGGGGAAATGGTCAAAATTTTTTTCCGCAATTTCCCAAATTCGTTTTTTCGCTTAAAAATGCTCATAGCCGCTTTATTTTAGTGTTTTTCAAGCTTTTAAAAACATGCTGATCGATCATACCTGTAAGAGGTCCGACCAGTTGGGGGGTATACACGAAATTTTGGGGTAGGAGGTCGAAAAAAGTCGAATTTTTCCCAAAAAGACACTTTTTTGCCAATTCTTTTAAGTCTGGGATAGTTGGGTATATGGTTGGCCACAGCGTTTTGTTTGCACACAGCAAACAAATTTCGGGCTGTGCAACCAAATTTTTTCTGCCATTTTGCACAGTGCAACTTGAGGCCTGACTGCTCTTTTGATTATAGTAGGCTATAGGGTTTTCTGTCCGGAGATGCATTTTCATGCGTTCTCAAATGGAGAAAAGTGAAAATTTTCCGGCGCTTCGCGCCGGGTTTATATTCATTTATAACTTTTTATATTATTATTCTAGTGCGCGGTTAGAAAAGGTCATTCTATAGCCATACCTGTACTTGGGGGACCCCCCCCCCCAACTTGGCCAACACTGTACCCAAAATCATCTAACCCTCCCACCCAGGTTGGCAAACATTAAAAAAATTTGCAAAATTTGCAAAAAAGTATGTTTTTTCGCCTTTTTTGGGAAAAATTTCGACTTTTTTCTACCCCCCCCCCAAATTTCGGATTTGGCCCCCCCCTAACTGGTCGGAGGTCTTACAGGTATGCTTATAGCTTCTAGTTAGCTATCAACATGTTATGGATAAATGTTTTATCCTGTATTGTTTTTTGACGAATTTGATAACTGACATTTTTCTCGGTCATTTTCTCAAATCTTTTTTTGCGATCTTCATGAAAACTTTGACCTTTATGTGATTAAAACATTTTGAGTGTAAGACAATGCTAGAAATTTTTGATTCAAATTCTTAGTTGCTTGCCTATTTTTTGAATTTTTGTTTGTCCGACTGAAAATTCATCTAATTCACTGAGAAATCAAACCGTCTGTCTTCGAAATAAAAGGTGAAAAGATTCATTTTCCAGCGTTCTAGGATATTGAAATCCTGAAAAAAAATTCGGCGCTATGCGCCGAACACATTACTATACTCTAGTTATATTAATCTTTTTATTTTTCCCCGAAAATTCAAAAAATTGGGTTTTAGATGCCTAAAACTGACGCGGATCAAATGAAATTACAAGAAAACTAGTTTGCGATGGGTTTTCCGATAAATTTAAGCAAATTTATCAATTTTAGAGTGAGCAACCAAAAATTTATCTGTGCAACCAAATTTTTTTCCCAAGTTGCACATTGCAACTTGGCCTGTGCAAAAAAACCCTGGTTGGCCAAGTTAGGGGGTCCCCCAACCCCCTCCAATTACAGGTATGATTCTGAGGAGCCGTTAATCCATTAAAATTGAAAAAATGTATATATATATTTCAGAGTTTGAAGCAGTGTTTTTTGTGGACGGAAATTTGTGCCCATTGGCAAAAAGATACAAAAAAATTGTGCCGATGCCACAAAAAAAATTTTGAAATAGGAAAAACTAATTGGGAAAACGGTATATGATTCGGAAATCTAATGCTACGAAAATTCAGATCAAAAATTTTTACATTTTTCTCCAATTTTCGGCTACGAATTTCTTCTTGACAATGATGTAGAGGTTTAATTAAGGATGTCTCTAAGTCGTGTCGCGTAAATTTTGAGTTGAAGAATTGTGCCAACAATGCCCGTTTTTCTGTCCGAATCAAACACCAAAAGTAAGATTTCGTTTCCTTCCCAATCCCATTGAATGAACATAGATAGTTAACAATTTATATCCATTCACCAGCCATTGATGATCTCTAAGTCTGTTGCCAGAATACAAGCATACTAGGAATTTGTTCGCGTTTCATTGATTCGGCCCCAAGCGCTGAGAAAATTTTGCGTTTCCAGCTCCTAAAATGTATAAAAACCATGGAAATTAAGCCTTAGTCAAAAAATTTGTGCCAATTGGCACAAACGCTCAAATTTTTTTGTGCCAAAAACCATGTTTTGACACGAAAAACACTAGTTTGAAGTCTAATTTACCAGCATTGTGGGCAAAATTTTCCGGCAAACTATGCAATGGTATGATAAGTTTGAATTTCATGGGCATTCGACTGATAAGCCCTCAACAATGATATGCATAAAAAAGCGCTACGTTCCATCTCGGATTCTTACCACACACTTAAAATGATGAAATTATGAATTATCTGGAATTCAGAGCAGAGCGCTGAAAGTTTTTCAGTATTTCCCACTTTAAAGCGCATAAAAATACATTTCTATACATGAAACTATACCCTTATCATAAGGGCCATCAGGCTCCAAGTTGCATATATTCATTGCTTTTTTCAAAAATTCTGAAAAAATATAGCTAGGAAGTAGGAAGTTTTATCTAGCAAAATCTGACGAGTTTCACAAGTCAGAAGTCAGATCCTTGCTTTGCGATGAAACTAGAAGAAAGAATGAAAGAATTTATTATTACAAACGAAAACACATAAATAATACAGCATAATAACAACGAGCCTATTATCACACATAATTAAGGTTTAAATATTTTATCAGTCCTGACTAAACCAGGTAAAATTCAGTTGAAACTTCATGACCTGCATGTACTCCAACTTTCTGTTTCTATTTTCGAAATTCAACATTCAAAAACATATAATTATGGGGACAGTGCAGTAGGTAGTTCAGCTACAGAAATCATTTCAACTTGGAGCTAGTTTTATAAGTGCTTTATATATGAAGGAAAAACATGAGAATGTCGATTTTTCAGTAGGAAATAGTCATTTTTAACAAAAAATTACGAGAAATGTCAATTGCTTCCGGTGCACTGTGCCTCAAACCTTATTTTTATTTTTCAGACAACAGCTGCTACTTTTCATACTTTTTATCAAATAAACGGCGAACTTTTTTCCTTCGGTAATAAGATAAATAATAATCAATGCCACACATAAAAAAAACAGCTCCCATAGACTTCAGAGCACTATTACATAACAGATGGTAAGAACTTTATTGTGAAAAATAGTCACACCCTCCATGGGTTTCTTACTGTCTGAGTTCATTTTATTTGTTCAGAAATATCTGATATGTGTAGACTAATGCATGTTATGTATTTTCTCGATTTCTTCTAGGGAAATGGTTTATTCAATTTATTCAAGCGAGAAGAGTTCGATATGCAATGGACCTTTTCTAATCCTCTGACATCTTGCGGTAAGATTTGACCTCAATTTGGTGTCAGTGTCCTTAAGTTGCTCAGATAAATTTCTGTATCAACTTGCAATTTGCACTTTTGCTCTTTGATGCATCTCTGTTTGACATTCAAAGATACTTCAAGTATTTATATTGACTTATGGTTTTTTTAAACTTATACTGGTACTTTGATGCTCTACTTGTGAGTCTGGGTTAAATGTTACATCATCACGACCTCTGTATATCTTGCTGGTGTGTTTTTTCATTTTCATGCTCTGCAAGAAGAAATATATGGACAATCGCACGCAACAGAAACTCGCCGATAGGCCACAAAGAACTAAAAACAAAGAGAACAAATGAATACCCGATTATGAACGAGGAACCAATTGAACAAGCAGTCAATTACAATTACACCGATATTAAAATTTGAGCATAGATGGGAAAATATTATGGACGATTGGACGAACCAATGTAAGATAATTTGTTTTTGTTGGAAACTCATCTAAATGAAAGAAAATGAACAATGAGTGCAGAAGTAAATTGTACAATTTATAATTATTTAGATCGAGTGTAGAGACCAATTCTCCTTTATCATTCATTTCCTCTGATTAGCAACTTGTCTGAAAAATTGACAAAGCATTTGCAGGAAAACATCTAAGCATTTTTCATCATGCATGTAATTGTAGGCGAAGTGCCATAAGAATCTCTCAGGCATCATCGGACATATATGGCTAATGGCCGGTACAGAGTGAGTCTCAAATTGTGGGTTGGGAGTACCCATTCACCACAAAATCCTCGGGGATGCTCCAAACTGTCAGAAAACCCAAATGCCCAAAATTATCCCTCCAAAAAGTCAACAGTAAAATGTCAGTTTTTTGATGGAAAATTATTGTTTTTGCACAAAAAATAGTCAAAAATTTCAATTTTTTAGTGTTTCACACGGTAATTACATTGGATACAGTTTTTGAACATAAATTTCTATTTTTTCAACTATTTTAAAGACTTTTTGGTGGAAAAATCGAAATCATTTAATGCCCTTCCCCCCAAAGTATGACTCCTCCCATCATACCTGTAAGAGGTCCAACCAGTTGGGGAGAGATTAAACCCAAAATTTTAGGGGTGGGGGTCCCAACATTTCCAAAATTTTGGGGAGGGGGTCGAAAAAATTTCGAAAATTTTCCCAAAAAAGGCCAGAAAAGCCACATTTTTCCTCATTTTTTCCAATTTTTCCAAGTTTGGGGGGGTTGGGTATAGGGTTGACCAAGTTGGGGGTGAGGGTCCCCCCCAACCTCCCCCCAATTACAGGGATGCCTCCCATAGTTCTTCTTTAGCACGGTGCTAACAAACTTGGACCTATGCTAATGGAAATTTTAGTCGTGCTTAGAAAAAGTAATACAAATTTAGGAAAGTTGGCAACTGTGCTAATGGGACTCCTGCTTAGAAAAAAATTTGCCTCCCTCCACCCCAAAAAAGTTGCCTGACCCCTTAAACCTTGGAATGCCCCCTCTGCCCTTACCTTGATGCTTCGTTACATGTATTATTGGACAATTTGCTTTCAGTTAGTCAGTATGCTTACTTGTGGTGTTAAAACTCTTCATCATAAGAATCTTCACTTGAAGAATATTCTTCGGAAAGATTGCTTTCATCTTCTGAACTATCCAGTTCAATAATTAAGGGCTTTATGTTAATTGGATCAAAAATTCGCTCGCCATACTTTGCTTCGATTTTTTTAACATGTTCTATCGCTTTTTTCCAGGCGTTTTCATCTATTTTCACCATTTCCTCAATTAATAATTTTTTTACATCCGCCAACTTAAACGTAGAATTTCTTCGTGCAACGTTGGATTTAATTTGTCCCCAAATTAATTCAATAGGATTAAGTTCGCAATGGTAGGGTGGCAATCGCAAAATTTCGATGCCGAAAGCTTTGGCCATTTCATCGAGGTAATAGATCTTCGGCCTATCAGATCTTCGGCTCTGGACGATAGACAGTAATTCTTTTTTGGTTTAATTGGCATCATTTCGTCTTTTCATTATTTCAGGGCGTTGGTAAACAAACAAGCGACTACGCCTCGATTTGTACCTGAAAGATTCGAATTGAAAAAGTTGTCAGCTAAGATCTCTAATATATGTATACGATTTATAGTGGCGGGCTCTTCTTTTTTCACACACATTCAGTTTTGTGTTTTTTCTCCAGATTTGATATAATTTATTTTTATTTTTTTTCAATGATAGTAGATTTCTTCGAATTTTTTGTATTTTTCTGTGTTACATTTTATCCTATGTTATTTTTCAGGGGTCAATACAAAAAGGTGCATTGTAGTGTGTTTTAGGAGTTCAAAATCTGAAAAATTTTTATGCCCAATTGTATTTATTTATCTGAATTTGACTAGAGCCCACGAGTTACCTACTAAGTCTACTGCAGTTATTCAGCTAGCATTTAATTGTTCAGTGGATTTGTAATGCTATTTTTTGCCAATTTTTTTCGAGTTGTGGGCATGGGCCCAACATTTGGGTACTGGGTTCAACCGAGTTGGGAGGAAGGCCCCCTCCCATTACATGCATGGTGTTTACAACCTCTGGGACACACCTTAATCATTTCAGGTATAAATTACTGTTGATTTTTGCTCTGGAAAAACTGAAAAATGACCTGGAAAGCCTTCAAAAGTCGAATTTCATTTTGGAAAACTGTTAAACACCCTGTTATTTAGTTTTCAGATTATTTATTCCTGGTTCAATTACTATTTTTCGAACTTTTGGTCTGACCTAATAGCTGAAAATAAATAATTGTTCTTCTCTAATGACCCCTGCCCAGAAGTCTAGGACAATCAATGATCTCAGTTTCAAAAAAATTGTTCCACCCTCACACCTTGAAGCTCCGTCGCATATGCTGTAGAATGAGTGATTTTTTCATTAGGGATACATTTCCAGGTAATTTTTCCAGAATTTTCCAGTGATTTTTGTCATTAAGCACATACATGTAACGGAGCTCCGAGGTCTGGAGGGGTCAGTAATTCCCAAAATTTTGGAGGGAGGGGTCCCTGAAGGAAAAAAAATCGATTTTTTCCATGAAAAATGTCCGAAAACTGGTTTAAAAAGTAGTAATTTTGTCTAAAAAATGATAAAATATGTACTAATGGCGCGAAGCGCCGAGAAAATTGACGTTTTGAACCATTTTTTGTTCAAAAATGGACATTTTTATAGAAAAAATGACATTTTTCAGTATTTTTCTGACTAAAGCTATGGGGTTCCCTAGGGCTACCATATGGTTAGCCATAGGATTGGAAAATCCCGGGGGGGGGGGGGGTCGCCCAATGGCTGGCCATATGGTCGACAATTTTTTTGGGGGGGGGGGTTCCCATAGCACTTCCCCCTCAATTACATGTATGATTAAGCATACTTTTCCAGGTCATTTTTTGGGAATTTTCCAGCATTTTTTTACACAAAAGATTATCAGTATAAAAAATGCACAGAACAAGCAGCTTGGTTATTTGAACGAAATGGAGGAAGTTTAAAGACTGGGACTTGGAGGAAAAAAACTAAAGCAGAGATGAAAATAAAGGCTAACTGTATGCGTTCAGGGGATTTTTTGAATAAAAATGTACTTGGTGCAGCCTCATATATTCTATTTTTAATCTTTTCTTTTTAGTGCATCTGTGGTGTTCTACTTCATCTCTGAACATCATTCCTCTTTTTGCGAGACGATCATTTTTGGCTCGGTACAACGATTTTTTCGGATCCTCAAGTAACAAACAAAGAGATTTTTTCAGCATTTCCAGGTCAGGCAATGGGCTTGTGTCATTCTTTTAGATCAGTAACTCGACGGAATTGAACAAAACTTATCAATGAAAATGCACTTAAAATCATATATCACTGTTTTGCTACGACACATCCAAAAAGTTGTGGCCTTTTTAGTGTCTTTTCTGGCACCAGTATTGATGAGATAATGATCAACTCCATGAAAACACAAAAATGCCCCAAAAGAATTGATTTTTATAGCAATTTTCAGAATTTTGCTTTCTCTGGATCTGTGTAGCTCCTCAAGGGGTATTCGATTCGCGATGCTGCTTTCGCAGTTACTGTAGGAATCTACATGAACGAAAAAAACATGAAATTCTGCGGCATGTTGGGAGAGGATACTCAGGAGTGCCTCTAAACAGGATTTTGTTTATTTTAGCCTCTGATTTTCGACTGTTTAAACTTTCTTGCCCACTGTAAAATGTTCGTTTGTGGAACAATTAGTACATAAAATTATAGTATATTAGTTATTTGATAATTCTATAGTATAGATCATAGATGTATCACAAGGGGTAGACAAGGACGACCTGGAAAATGCAATGATTTCTGATTATAAGTTTGCCTTCTTTAGAGCTGTGCAGCTCCCAAAACGGTTCAACAATTTTGATGAAAAATTAAACAATACAGTAAAAAATGAGGAAATAAAATTCTGTGGCAACTGATAAGAAGATGCTCGGGTGTGCCCATGAACAAAATTTTTTTAAATTTTTACGACTCATTTTTGAGATGAAAAAGTGTAATGTGAAATTGTTTAGTGTGAATATTGCATCAAGAAAAAAGAAAAACAAACAAGAACTGAAACGAAAAAATAGGGCAGCACGTAAAATTGAAGAAAATTTTGTTGTCAGATAAAAATTTGTTCAGCTTACAAATTGCAGAATTGAAGAAAAATGGAAATGTTTTTTAATTAACTTAATAGAATTTCACAATCATGTGTGATTTATACATGTTTTATGGCCTGTGGTATGTTCACTTCTTTATGTATGAATTACTGATGATTTTTGTTCTGAAATAAATTGACATTTATGGGGAAGACCTAGAAAAGTCAGGAAATCTTATTTTGGAAAACTGTTGAGTACCATGTGAATGTCATGTTCCTCATGCATTTGTGCAAGTTTACTGTGATGTAGCTGGTTTAAGCAGATTAACTACTGAATTATGCTAAAAATCACATTGCATGTATGCTTAACCTGAAGCCGAGCTTGATCAAAATTCGCCAAAGTGATGTAACACTAAAAACTAATGCAGCTGTCTGGCGAAGCTCAGCTTGCAGTTTTCGCAATGTAATCGGGCGGTTTTCCCGATAAAATTCATGGATTTTGTCGCGAATCATTTCCCGCTCTGTGGGCAGAATGTTAGTTTTTGGTGCATTTCGTTTTTTTCTTGCAGGTTTTATTTTTGTCGCAATCGTCCTATGCAAAGTCCATTCGAGAACACCGGTCGCTATTTCCAATCGTTTGAACACCTTTTGTGGTGAAATCAATGACATTTTGGCCGCTTTTTCGAAGATAAAATAATTATACACATTTTCTAATATTATGCGCGATTGATCGTTCAAATGTCCTTGGGGTTTTGTTTGAATAACTCCAAGATCAACCAGTAATTTTTGTTTGTATTCGTCTCTCTGTCTTTCCGTTTCCTCTTGTCTTTGCTTTTCTGTTTTTTCTTGTCTTCCAAACCGGTATACCACTTTTTCGTTGGCTTCCATTCTAAATCTAAATAAATTGGTTAGCAGTTAGTCTATAGCTATGTGAAAAGTGAGCATGCATAGCAGGGTAAGTGAATTTACAAGCAATGTGCTATAGACAGTCTGATTCGAAAATTTTATTGGGCATTCATTCATAATAAAGTCACAAAACAGTTTTATTTGTTCTTCGGATGAAGTGATTGATTGTCCCCAGCCACTGGTCATTTCTGTGGTAAATCTTATCGCAAAATCGAGCTCGTCACGTTACCCATTTCATCAAGATTGTCGTCGCATTTCACTAAAATGAAAAAAGTTGAAGAATGTAACCTTGCATGGATATCAATGTGTAAAACTTAATCGATTAGCTAAAAGTTGATTTGTTGAAAACTTGATTTTCATAGTTCAACTGGCTTGCACGAAATCAATTAAACATAATGTCAGAAACTATTTGGGGCATGCTTACGATATTTGTTTATTTCATCGATTCTTCACCAATATATTTGACTCGCGTATAGGGATGCCAAGTCTGAAAAACTCCTACAAAGATAGCAGTTCGCATTGAGTTCCTGAATATTGCTGCAGTAAAGGAAATTCATATTTTTGTAAGGGTTAAAATTAAAAAACACATTTTGTAGGAAGAGGCTGTCATGTAATTGAATAATAATGTTCACTTATCTGATTTGAATTGCCAATGCTTCTCAGACGTTATTGACGTTGGTAACAAATGACAGGCATATGTTTTTACCTTGATGTATGTGTTGCATTATGCTATCAAATACTTGGCATCATTACCAAAAGATGGACGATTTGCTGAAAATCCAAGAAGGAAAACATCTGAAATTGAATACAGCATATACTTGGTCAAGCAGGTGGCATCAAAGATTATAACAAGATTATCAGAAACAAAATTTTTGAGAATCAGAGATGCAAATGTGAAAAATGTGTACATTAGCAGCATTTTGTTTCTGACTGAGGCAGAAAAGTTTTGCTTGTTGATCAGATGTTGGGCATTAGTTACTCCGTGAAACAGACTTTTGATAAGCTAAGAAGAGTCACTGTCCACACAGCATAGAGAGTATAAATTTTCTGATATCCCACAAAATGGTTGAGTCAAATTCCTAGTTTTCATGGAGATTTTAGGCAGACACAACAAGTCAAAGCATTTTGACAAAAAAATTTTGAAGCCATATTGAAAACTTTTTCGGCACTTTGTGATGCAATAGACACCCTTATCTCTCATCATACCTGTACGAAGTCCGACCAGTTTTTGTGGGGATCCCCTAAATTTCCAAAATTTTAAGGGTCCCCCAAAAAGTCAGAAGAAATCCAAAAATTTTCCCAAAAAAAGCCAAAAAGCTACTTGTTTCGGAATTTTTCTGAGTTGGGGGAATTTCCAACATTTGGGTATAGTGTTTGACCAAGTTGGAGGTCCCCCATACTTGTAAGAGGCCAGATGGGGGGGGGGTTTAACCCATAATTTTGGACATATCTGTAATAAGAGGAGACCACCACCCCCAACTCGATCGAACCCTATACCCAAATGTCGGGACCCCCACCCCCAACTTGGTCAACCCTATACCAATCCCCCCAAACTCAGAAAAATTAGGAAAAAATGATTTTTTGGCCTTTTTGGGAAAATTTTCGACTTTTTTGGAGATTTTTCGACCCCCCTCCCCAGAATTTTGGAAATGTTGGTACCCGCACTTCATAATTTTGGGTTTACTCTCTCCCGAACTGGTCGGACCTTTTACAGGTATGATTTTGGGCTGGGGGTCTCAAAATTTTCCAAATTTGGAAGATCGAAAAAACCAAAACGTCGAAAAATTGCAAAAACTATTCCAAAAAAGGCCCACAAAACTATACTTTTTCCATATTTTTTCCAATTTTTCCGAGTTTGGGGGGTTGGGTATAGGGTTGAACAGGTTGGTGTTGGGGGGTCCGACATTTGGGTATAAGGTTCGAACTATACGTTTGGGGGTCCACCCTAACTCCCTCCCAATTTATGCCCCAATTATAGGTATGTCTTTCATCAATTTCTGATCATCATTATCAGGGTACATTTATCATTTTTTGGAATAAACGTCGATAGTTGCTTCACGTAGACTTTTGGTTGAATAATTGTGCCAAAAATGTCAATTTTTTCTTGGAATCAATCACTAAAAATATAAGTTTCGGTTCTCAATCTAACTGAATGAACAGAGGAAGTAAAGTTAACAATTTCTATTCTTTAGCCGGTCATTGACAATCTCAAATTCTGTTGCGATAATACAAATGAATTATTCGAATAGAATCCGCTCGCGTCCGAGACGTTCAAAGGAAAGTAGTCAATATTAAACCCATTGAATCGGCGCGGAGCGCCGAAAAATTTTTGCATTTTCAGTCCTTGAAACGTCTAAAAATCAAGGAAATTTAATGTTTAATCAGCCAAAAATTTTGTGCCAATTGGAACACACGCTCAAAATTTTTTGTGCCATTCCAAATTTTTTTGTGCCAAAAACCATGTTTTGGCACAAAAAAAACAGTGGTTTGTTCAGCTTTCTTTAATTTACCGCTTTTCCGGCCGTCATACAGTAAAGTCAACATCGAGCGCAAATATTAAATGACACGAATGTACTCTATTTCATCTCTCCGCGAAAAAATAGCATTTCAAAAAAAAACAGACTATAGTAAAACTTACAAATTCCTTGGCTAATTTTCAAATTTATAATCTCCTTTTCTTTGCTTTGTTTGAAATATGATCATATCTTACTTCAACACTGAGAATCCGTTCTCGTCTAAAAGTGAAGCTAAGCTTAATCAATTCGTTCTATACCGGTGTGGAATAGCAATGCTCATATCGTAAACATCTGTCACTCACGGACAATTCAATCAGTGATTCCTTGTGGAATTTCGATTTTGGTTGCATTTATCATAAGTTTGTTTAATTTTTTCAAGTCTGTAACGATTGCGTTCGAGGAATGGAAATGCACATTCAAAGTACTCAGATTTTAACAAGAAGCTGTAGTCTACAGTTCATTTTTTACAAAATGTTCCATAATGAAAAAATAATATAAATTACCATGTCGTTAAAATCGTTTTTACAAAACTCATCGTTACACAAAGATTATTACAGAAGTTTATGCTCAAAAGTCAAGTATGCTCACAAATTTTCAGTCATCAGAAAATCTTAAAGAGATGAAATTGCACTTGCTGTCTGCTTTTATTATTCAAAATCATTTCTAGAAAAATAGACTACATTCTATTCATTTTCAAATGAGCCTCGGAAAGTAAAATAATGCATAGGAATCAGTGAGCAGACAATAAACCTGCGTCGTGGACCAAAATGTTTTTCTCAATTTGTTCGCCTGAAACGAAGTTTGAAGCAAGACAAAACTTGCATGTGACACTAAATCCTATGTTCTTTAATGCTTGTGATTCACTAGTCAGGGAGCAGGCACTCATGTTCATGACATACATAACATGATATATGACATGAATGACCTGACGTGACACGAATGACATAACCTGACACGACACATATGTTCATAAGATTACCTTTTGTATTTGCACCGACCTATGAAAAGTTGAATATAAATAATATCTGAAAATTAGACATTATCATTAGTTTTTTCACGTTGAATTTCATCACTGTACTCATTAAGCATGAAAGTCAAAGTTCGCATTGCTAAAGTACCCAAAATGTTTTTACATTTTTTCGCATTTCTTGGTAAATTTCTCGATAATTGTAAATAAATTATGCCAGATTGCATGAATTTATATTACACTTCATATTACTCAATATCAGCAAACGTCGTCTATTTCATTCATATCATTCTTGAAGTGAACGCATAGAGAGCAGTCCGTTTGCTCGATTGTCTCCTGTGGCTTTTTTCGTCGTCGTCTTTGTCGTCGTCGTCCAGTCATCTTATAGTACAAATGGCCGCCAAAGTGATTGGAAGAGCGCCGCCACCGAAACATCGCCAATCAAAATCGGCCGCCGAGAATAAACAATCTGAACGCGAGGAAAGCAAACACCTTGAAACCGGCGACGTCATTGACCGGAGATTTAGATTGGGACGCCTGCTTGGTCAGGGTGGCTTTGGCGCCGTTTATGAATGTGAAGACGCCCGGTCAAAAGAAACCTACGCCATAAAAGTAAGCAAAATTCCAGTTCTATATTTCCAGAATTTTATTTTCCGAGCCACTTTTACTTCTTCGAGTGAAAATTTCGTGCATAATAGTTGCGTTTGAGCTGCACTTATTCACTGCAAACCCTCGCATTTCGGCGTAATTTCATGCTTCAGTGCCTCCGAATCTCTCACGAACAATCTCACTGTTTTGCCGTATGATGCACGGCTTGGCTTACTGTAGGAAAACTGAAAATTCAAAAATAACTTGATCGCAAACCATTTTTCATGAAACAAAATATAAAACAATAAAACATAAAATTAATAAAATAAAAAAACAAAAATAATAAAATAAAATAAAAAATTGTAGACCACCCAGGTTTTCTTTAAATAGCACTGAAAATTTGTGAGTATAGCATACTCAACTGACTTTTAACAATTTTTGTACAGAAAAGTTGTATCGCCAAAGCTTCGCTGGGGGGGGGTTGATTTTGACCACATAAGCATTTACTGCCTGGGTTATTTGAAGTACATGTGAGTCTTCCTCAGAAGCTGCTCTGCTTGCATTTTTTTGACAGGAGCGCAGTTATTACCAGAGGATTTTGATCGTTTGAGCTTTCTCTGCTTGTTTTTCTCAGAAAAAGACAGTAAATATATGTTTACTACGCTGACATAATCCCCGTTTACCCTCCTCAGGCTGACTGACCACGCACAGGTATGTTAACAAACATTTCATTAAATAGGCTGTACGAACTCTAGTACGTAAACACGTATTTTGATAGTCATTTTGTCTTTTCAGCTAGACTTTCAAAATGGCATCAGTACAAAGAAATCTGTGATTCATTGTCTCTGCTGGATCTGCTTACGGATATAGAGGATATATGCAACTTTAGAACATTATATATGAATAATTTTCTTATCGAAGTTTGATATTTCAAATGTTCAAGTGATATAATGGTACATTTAGTACATTTAACGGATCCCCGAGGTATATGGGGGTTCAGGCGCCTTTTTGTGGGTGGGATGATCGATTTACCAAAATTTTAGGAATCATTAAAAAAATATGGCCTCAGTAGTACGAAAACGGTAAAAATATTTTTGTCCAAAAAAACCCATAAAAGTATATATTATTAATTTATTAATTATTAATTTACTTTTTGATATTTTTTGTTCAAAAATGACCAGTTGCTACCAAAACATTCACATTTTTAGTTTTTTACGATCAAAAGGGTGTGTTTCCTCATTTCGGCCGCTATCCCCCAATGACATGTATGCTTTAGTGGCTCCTTGTACCTTTTCGTGGACAACTCTATACTCTATCCGAAGGTATCTTGTAGCCTATCAGGGCCAGGTGGATCCTCGAAGATCTTAAACTATGTGATTTTAGTTTTCCACATCTATTGCATAAAAGTTTCTGTAGTCAAATTGGGACCTCAAACAAATTCGAACGTCTTGATATGCCGAGTATTTAGATAAGTTTTTGGAAGTGGAACCTGTGAAAGACTAGTGCGTGAGTTCTTAAGGTAAGGATGTTGCATGAAGTCCATCCCATGCCATGATCTGAATCATTATGCATTTCTCAGTTTCGGTAATTTACTTCGTTCATATAGTGTTAGAATTCGTTGCTTCCTGATCCAGCGCGGCATTTCCGCAAAACAAGTCTGTCAGAAAATCTAGGCTTTTAAAATATATTTGTACATTTTCATTGTAACAGTAATTTGCAGATCGAATTGAGGAAGCCAAGGCCAAATATGCCAGGACTGGCCTTAGAAACTAGCGTTTTAAAACGCCTGCAAAACGGAACGCATTTTGCCAAATTCATTCATTCGGGATCGTTCAGCGGCAACAGCTTTCTAATTATGCAATTGTTGGGCAAAAATTTGACCGACCTCAGGAGGGCATGTCCCGACAAGAAGCTGGGTTTATCGTCGCTGCTCAGAGCAACAGTTCAATGTTTTGAAGCTATAGAACAAATGCACAAAGTTGGAATACTGGTGAGTGTCAGTTTTTGCATACTGATTTCAGCATCGCCGGACTAGCTGCTTTTGTTGCCTTCCGTCAATCAAGTTTGGAATTTTTGAAAACGTTTCAGCCTTCGCTTTAAAATTTTTCTAGTTAGTTGATATCGTGCAAATACTTCCCTTAAATTCTTCGCCGTGTAAAGTTGAATATGTTTGCATCGAGTTTTCGAGTGTGAAACTTTACCAAATGAAGTCTGGATGGGTTTGACGTACGCATTTTGGATACAGACGCTGCACCTGATCATTTCTGGAACTACCTAGAATCAACGTGTCTCTCTATATGATTCTTGTTCCTCGACAAGAATCCAATATGTCGACCATTTCCAACAGTAATCTATAGTTTCGAGCTTTTATTAATCCTACCATTTAACCCAATGCAGCATCGAGATATAAAGCCTGGTAATTTCACGATAGGCGCGACAAAAGCGGAAGAAAAAATAATCTACTTGTTGGACTTTGGGTTAGTTCGTAAATTTACGCAGAAGGATGGCAAAATTCGGCCAAAACGTCCTCGAGCCGCCTTTCGAGGTAAAAACTGTGGGATTACTCTAGATAAGCATACCTGCTCATAACTTGTTCTTACTGTAGGCACACGTCGTTATGCATCAGTGAATTCCTTACGCGACGTGGACTACGGTCGCCACGACGATTTACTTAGTTGGATATACTCGTGAGTTTGATACTCACAGAGATTACGCAAGAAAGAAAAATAAATATGTCGAACTTACAAAAAACAAGAAAAAAAAATCACCAGGCGAAGAGAAAAATGATAGCAAACAAATCAGATAGAAGATTTAACACAAGAACATGCCAGGAAAATCCTAATAATAGCACAATGAGAGAAAGCTAAAAATGAAACACGGAGAGTAAACGAAGCGCAATAAAGAATTTCAAAATATTTTTCAAATTCCAATTTGGTAAAAACTAAAGTGTCTGTGGCACTTACAAGGATGATCTTGTGCCTTGAACATTTTCTTCAGAGTGGTCGAGCTAGGCACAGGGAAGTTGCCTTGGTCGGACGAAAAAGATCGTCGCCAGTTGGCCAAAATGAAATTGTCGGCCGCCGAAAAGAGCCTCTTCGAGGGCGTGCCCAAATTCTACGAAAAAATGTACGAAATCCTGGCCAAAATGGACTATTACCAAGACCCGCCTTACTCACGATTCAAACGGACGATCGTTGATGCATTGAAGGCGAAAAATTTCCATATGGAAGACAAATACGACTGGGAATTGGAATTCGCCGCCAGAACAATCGCTACTATGATCGGTCCAGCCAAAAGAGCCGTTGAAGAAAACGTTTCGGTAGGCGACGAAGGGGATTCCAGTCAAGAAAAAGTGACGACATGACGTATTGATACATTTATTGCCGTATTTTGGTCTACTAATTTCTCGCCTGCTGTTCAATGACTAATCTCGGTATGTTTCCAAAAATAAAATTTTTATGTTCTCGCTCGTCGATGTACAAAAATAAAGTTGCAATAAAGCTGATTCCAGATACCTGACCAAAAAAAATTTTACAACCATTTAGCCGCTTTCTCGTATTACACCACATCAGAGCTACGTTCTATGGTGTAAAACACGTTTTAGCCTCAAGGGAGCTGACAAGCTTTACAAGTATTAATTCCGCGATTACACTTTGATGCTTTCGATTGTAAAGTTCGATATAGAATTTCCCAGAAATAGAATTCACGGTGCACACCAATTTGGTGAAAAAATGCGCTAGCGACTTGGCCCACCTATACTTTTTTCTCGAAAATCTATCGCAAGTGATTGCACCAACTAACGGAATTCCTTAAGGCCCATCTATACTTTTTTCTCGAAAATCTGTCGCAAGTGATTGCAACGATCAAAATCGAACGAATCCCTCATTTTCTCTGTGCGCAAGAAAGATCTTGACGAGTTCTATCCAGTGAAGTATATTTTGCAAAAAAAATTTGCATAGTGTGGCAGAAATCAGCTATTTTGTAAGCATCTTGCGTTTCTTACGTTTCTTGCATCAACGCTGGATTTAAAGCACTCAGTAGATACTTGTCGAAGGTGTTGGGTATCTTTCGATCGGAAATTTCAATATCTACCTTGCGATGTATTATATACTGAAACTGCTCCAATACTTGAAAAGCAAATCGCTTGCGTAGCGAAAAAAGTATAGGTGGGCCTATATTTTCTCTGTGCGCAAGAAGGATTTTGACGAGTTCTGTCCGGTGGAGTATATTTTGCAAAAACAATTTGCATAGTGTTTCAGATATCAGCTATTTGGGAGTTCTTGCCTCAAAGCTAAAAGTACACAGTACATACTTGTTGAACGCGTTGTGTATCTTTTTCCATGGGAAATATCGATGTCTACTTGCGATGTGTGCTGAAATTGCCCCAATGGACAGCAAATCTCCTGCATATGTCTTTTAGCCAAAACAAGTATAAGTGGGCCTTTATCGTTATTCTCGAATACCGACCTCTCAAATTTCATGAAAATTCAAAGTTGTGTAAGAAATTATCAGTGAGATGAACACCGATAAACAATTTCCTATTGTCTGTTTTTTTCAAATGCTTGTAACACGAAAATGCTGAAAGTAAGTACACATGCAGGATTTCGTGCCGAGATAATATCGTTGACTGTATGTTAGGAATCGATTAATCGGCAGCGATAAACTGTGACTAAACTCTCAACTAGACTCAATCTATTTTAAAAATAATTTCCGTGCGGCGCGAGAAATTTCAAAAAAAAAAATTTTGCACGGCTTGAAAAAATATTCGCTTTGCGCAGAAAAAGCTAAGCAAATGACCTGCGCTGCAGTGCAATGCGCCGGATTTGGAGATTTCAACGTTCCAAAGCGCACCAATTATCTCACGATCTTAACTCCCAAAATTTTTTTCATTAAATGTGAACCATGCGCAAAAATTTTTTTCTCACTTCCAGCTTTTTTCCTACAAATAGTCTTCAATTCCACCGAACCTTGATTACCGCATTTTTTCTCGTATTACAGTATATTGTGCGCACGCGCGGTAATTGAACGAGCGATGTGTACTTTATTTCATCTTTTTTCGGTTACAAGTATTAAAAAAACAGACTATAAGTAAAAATTTTAATGCTCTATGTTGTCACGTTTATGGGGGGAGCTGGGGAGGTTTGGGTATCATCAGGTAGAACCGTGTATTACCAGTCACATTGATGGTGAACCATATCAGATTGATCCTATTACAGTGAGTAATAGGCTGTGACTCCTGATGGATACTGGCATTTTCCCCAGGCTCCGTTGGATGGTTTGGGGGCCTAACCCGGCGAGTGGTGGCTATAGGGAGGCCTATAGCTTGTTCTCTCTGGTGTTGTCCTGGGGTCTTACTGTAGGGTAATGGACAACGCCGCCAGGTTAGGTGTGACAATCCCCGAGTCCTGCTCAGTGAGAGTGGGGACAGGGTCACCCGTGAAATGACCTAATTTGTGGGACCCGATTATGAACCACACAGTCCCTTTTTAGCCCGAACCTGAGAGGCGGGAGCCCTACTTATCTGGGGAGAACCTGGGAAACCGACTTAAGAAGGGTTCCCCAAAAATACCCCACAATAACAATAATCCCCTGAGAAGACTCACCTAATCCTGTTTCTCAAGCGATTTGACGAAAACGGGCGGCAGGTCCCTGGGAACTTTTGGTCTTCTGGCACGGAACGGGGGTATGATCCACACGAGTCCTTGGGCAATGGATGTTGGCAATCAGGAGGCGACTCTCGCTTATCCTTTGTTAACCGGGGTGGTCGGACACCTGGCACTGATGGGCAGTGGGTACTGTAAGTAGAATCGGCGGCGGACGCAGTAAGAAACGCAAGTGTATGCAAATTTATTTAAAATAAAAGGCGGCAGACGCAGTCGAGTATATAAAAATATGCAAATTTTGAAGAGCAGCGGACGCAAAGTTACAACAACCGAACGGAAGCTTGGTGAACCCAAAAGTGAGTGAAAAGTTTAAGAAACATGACCTTTTAAGGACATGTTTGGCTACAGCTGCAGCTTGGGCGGAGTTTCTCGGCGTCCAAGCTAACTTCTGCAGCTAGACGTGATGCAGAAGATGCCTATGCGCACATAGACATTTTTTCGCTCACATGCGTTTAGCACTGAGGCCGACTGCAGTGCCTATGCTAAGCATATGAGCGTCTTTAGCTAAACTTCTTAGCTAGTCGTTTTTGCATAACAAAAACGAGGCTAATTTTTGGTGATAAGAGGTGCATGGAATGCACCAAAAATAGCCATGTGCTCGTGGAGCACGGCTGGCGGAAGTTTATAGCTATAGGGCCTACTGTAGCCCGCGTGCATAAAGAAATAAAATACACCGAAAATGAAACATAGAAATGCATGAAAATATAAAAAACAAACGCAAAATGCATATGTAGGAATAAAATAAGTGAAATATGAATGAGTAATAAACAAAACATGAAGAAAAACAAAATGTTGACATGATTGGGATCACGTGACGTTGGGGAAATTGAGCGGCACGTGACATGGCGGTCCTTCGAAAAAGGGCCTCCTTGTCCTTGCTGTGGTTAATGGTGAGGTTTGTGCGGCGTGTCCGTGGTCATTGGTCATTCCAAGGTGTGACCGCGAGTGGTCGAATAGGTCCCTTGGGTTGTTGGTGGATGGAGTCTTCTTTGATCGTAATTTGTTTGACAGTATGGTAATGGGAAATTGTTGATGCGTGAAGTTGCAGACATTGGATATCCTGTGCGAAAGTCTAGAACACAGAAAAGAAAAATTTTCAGGGCGAGATGTAGGCTATCGCAGAGGATGCACCCAGTGAAGTGTAGACTATCGGGCTATCGCAGGGGATGCACCCAGTGAGGCGTAGGCTATCGCAGGGGATGTGCCCAGTGAGGTGTAGGCTATCACAGAGATGCGCCTATGATGTGATGCTCTGGTTGCTGCACATTCTCTTCTATCCACTAAGATCCAGCATGGATAAGAATGGATACTTCGTGAGGGGCACGGCGGTCTTTCGAAAAAGGACGTCCTCGTCCGTAAGCGGGGACAATGAAGAGAAGACATCTTGAATTAGTCGTCGGGGACCTCTGCATCAAGATGTGGGTCAATCAAATTCGGTGTAAAGTCCAGACTTGTTGAAGGAAACAACAAGGGTGCCGAATCCGCTGCCTGTGAAGTGGGAGGTGTATCCTCTGCTTCACTCGGTGGGTCAGGGGACACGTAAAGTCGAAGCTGGTTGACATGTACGGTGTCTTCCTGATCCGTCTCGAGACGAAGTGTGACATTGGGATATGCCACATTTGTTACAAGATAGGGCCCATCGTAGATGGGCAGCAATTTAGGAGTGAGTCCACGTTTGCTGGAAGTGCGCAGTTTGAGCACCTGATCCCCTACTTTGTACGAGACATCTTGTGCCCTCCGGTCGTAGGACCGTGCATAGGCCTCCTGTGCTTTCTCACTCCGACTCTGGATTAAGGTTAACGCATTCGTGAAATGACGTTTGACCTCCATATCATATGAGGAAACATTAATGATATGGGCCGGAGGGTTGAATGAGAGCGCGGCATCAACAGGGAGCATGGGTGTAGGACCGTACATGAGTTCAAAGGGGGAGTACCCTGTTGACTCATTCATGCTGATATTGACGGCAAACACAGCGTAAGGTAGGTGTTCATCCCAATCTGTATGTCCATGGTGAACATACATACCTAGCCGTGTGGCTAGCGTCTGATTAGCTCTTTCCACCTCACCGTTGGTCATCGGATGATAGATGGTAGAGTGGATCTTCTTCGTTGAACAGATCGCAGTGATCTCAGTCATCAGTTTTGATGTGAAATCAGTGCCACGATCGGACTGAAGAATCTGCGGTGCCCCGTGCCGGCAGACAATTTGCGTTACAAACAGTCGGGCTATGGTGTGCGCAGTGATATCCGGAGTAGCAAAAGCCTCGACCCATTTCGTAAAGTAGTCGATGAAGACTACGATGAAACGGTTGCCAGCTTCGCTAGTGGTCATTGGTCCCACACAGTCAACACCTACCCGATGAAAGGGTCCCGTGATAGTGATGGGTTTCAGGGTTGCAGTGGTTTTCTGTGGAGCGGGCTTATTCCGTTGGCAAAGATCACACCGCTGATAGAAGGACTTGATATCCCGACTGAGGGAAGGCCAGTGGTATCTGCGAGCAATGAGCCGCGCAGTACGTTTAGCACCAAAGTGTCCAGCTAAGATGTCATCATGATGAGCCTGGATAATGGTAGTAACTATGGATCTGGGTATGACAATCTTGTTGGACTCGCCTGTCCATTTCTGAAGAACGTTATCCAACAGATGGTAGCCTCGCACATCATTCTGGTCGCCCAGGGGCTTAAGAGAGCGAATGATGTTGGCTAATTCCGGATCCTCCAGCTGAGCAGCGAGAAGGTTGGGGTGCTGGGCACCAACCGATATCTCCGCATAAGTCTCTGATCGTACCGGGCACTCCGCGCCAGCAGTGATTGGTGCTGAAATACTTGATCGCGCCAGGTGCTGCACACCATCAGTCAAAGTTCTCGATCTGGCCAGGTGCTGCACACCATCAGTGATCATCATAATATGTCCCTCAGGTCTGTAAAGGGGAGTATCATCAATACTCTGACCGGTGAGGGAGTTAGGATCCGGCAGGCGTGATAATTCTCCTTCCGTCGAAAATAGCCTCGTCAAAAAAATTTTGGGCTGTTCTGAAGTTTATTTGGTTTAAAATTCGATGTGATAACGATGACAGTGGTTTTTGTGCCAAAACAATTTTTCGCACACAAAAAATTTGGAATGGCACATTAAATTTTGACTTTTTGTGCCAATTGGCATAAAAATTTTGACTGATAAGGCTAATTTCCTTGATTTTGTGTCATTTAAGGGCTGAAAAAGCAACATTGTGTTAGGGCCCAGTACCTGTCCGACCAGTTGGGGGAAGGCGAAGGGTAAATCCAAAATTCTGGTGTGTAGGTCCTAACGTTTCCAAATTTCTTTTTAGGGTGGGATTTGAAAAATCTCAAAAGAGTCGAAAAAATTTCGAAAATTTTCACAAGAAGGCCAAATATGCCACTTTTTCCCTAATTTTTTCCACATTTTTCGAGTTTTGGAGGGTTACATACCTGTAAATGTGCGAGGGTTGGAGGGACCCTCTCCCACTTGGGCAACCCTATACTTAACCCCACAAACTTGGGAAAACTGGGAAAAAAGTGCCTTTCCTTGGCCTTTATTGGGAAAATTTTCGACTTTTTTCGACCCACGCCCCCAGAGTTTCGGGTTCACCCCACCCCAACTGGTCGGACCTCTCAGAGGTATGCAGGGTTCGGTATAGGATGGATTAAGTTAGGTGTGGGCGTGAGGGTCCCCCAACTTTCCTCCCTATTCAGGTTTGGCTCCAATGCCAGGACATTTTTGTCAAATAGTACGTTTGTATTACTGCCGCAAAATTATAAGTTGACAATAATGAATAATAAACAAATATAAATTTTAAACATTCTCTGTTTATTGAGTGAGATTTGCAATTGGAGAAAAAAATTTTGATGTTTCAAAAAGAAAAATTGATGTTCTTGGTACGATTTGCCGATCAAAAATTTATGCAATCTTTGACTTCATATTCTTCTGATTTCCAAAGCTTTTTCCACCAATTCCCTTCCCCAATAAGTATTTTTTTCCTAATTTTCCTCCAGTCGTTTTTCCGTCTGTAAAAATGCTCAAAGACGTCTTATTCAGCCGTTTTAAACCTTATTCTTACATTCTTGAATCCTTAGAGTTCTTCATTCGTAAAAAATGAAATAACAATGAAAATTTTCGTTTTTAATGCAATTGAAATAATTTTACAAATCATGCGAAAGCACACAATGTCTTTCAATTACATGAGAAATGAGCAATTAAAGTCGGCGATGACTAGAAGATATTTTTTGAAACATTAATTGTTGTCTCGTACCATTCTTCTTACATTTGGGTCTTACATGAGATTGTTGAATTTTCAGCAAAAAATTTTTCTGCAATTTTCAGTAATATTTTTAAACAGAGATTTTTAAAACCATTGGCGTTTATCTTCTGCTCCATATCGGCGTTTTTTGTCCACAGACAAAAATTTAGTAATTTATGTTATAGAAAAGCCACAATAATCACACTGAATAGAGGTAATTATCGCGCTCACATTTTTCATCTATTCACAGAGAGTAGGACAAGAAAAACTGTCCGAGCAACGCTTTGGGATTAAAAAGAAAACTCTAGTCATCTTGAAAATACTTCAAGTGTTGTGTTATTTTGGTGGAAAAAAGCACTGCTCATCACTACTGCCAAGTGCCGAATGATCTTTATAATTTTGATCATCTAAAACGTATTATTATTCCATGTTCTGATTGTTGATATCTTCATACCTGTAAGTCAGGGACCTCCCCCCCCCCAACTTCATCGAATTGGGTAAAAATAGCTTTTTTGGTATTTTGGGAAAATATTTTCGATTTTTTACTTTTTCGGGAAATTGGTACCCCCACCCACCCCCACAAACTCGGGGTTTACCCTCCCCCCAAACTGGTCGGACCTCTTACAGGTATTTTTATCTGCTATACTTTGTTTTGATATTAAATCGGGGTTGTATTTCCCCCTTAACAGATTATTTGAGAAAAATGTTTTCGAACATCTTCAGATGATTAGCTCTATTTTTGACATGATTTGAATTCAGAAACCTCGTTAAGTAATCTATAGAAATTTTTATTCTTCCTGACTCATACGTTTTTCAATCAAACTCATGAAGATACGTGAATGCCACGTTTAAAATTTTTAATATAATTGATGCACGTTTTATCGCTATTCATCAGTTGTTATTCTGTATCTCGAGAGAATGTTTCATCAGTAATTTGATTATTTGTATCCCATTATTAATCCGTGTTAATGTTTATAGTATTCGATTTTACTTTCTCATGGGCCTTTTCATAGTCTTGCACACATCAAAACGCTGTTCTGTTCATGATGATAATCAGCGATAGATGTGTTCTTGATTATAGAGATTGGACCAAAAATTCATTCATCAATTAATTGTTACAGATTTGTTTCTAACTTGTTTATTTACGCATCTTTAACCATCTAAAGCAGAAAATGGATTGGCTGAAGCCAAATAAACTGCCGTTAGATTTAGGGGGCATTGCGAAAATTTTGCTTATATTTAAGTAGACTCACGGAGAAAATGTGCACTATTTTCGCCTCAATGAACTTTTATTGTCCCAGTGAAGTTGCAGAGTTTATAGTTCCCAGTAATGTTTTTTCTGTACCAGACGGGTTTTTACCAAGTCGAGTCTTCTGTACAGTATGGATTTTTTGTTGCAGAGTGCAACCTAAAGCCTGACGACCATTTTGATTAAGTTATAAAAATTCATTTTCATACGTTTTAAAACGAAAAATCCCGAAAACTTTCTGGCATCTAGCACTGGATTTTAAATGATGTAAAACTGTTTGTTATTTCTAGTTCACAGTTGAAAAATTTCATTCTGTCTTATGCTTACAGCTTTTAAACATCAATACATCATGGATAAATGTTTGAACTTGTATTTTTTGACATAATTGAATAAAATTAAGATTTTTCTCGATTCTTTTCTGAAAATTTGTTTGCAGTATTTAATATTTTTGTGTTTCATGAACATGACTTTTTCCCATTTGGAATTTGATTCAGACATTATCAGTGTGGAAGAATCACAAATAATAATTCTGCTTGAGGAATGAAAACCATCGGTTGAGTGCAGTGTTTTTGTGCACTCCAGGCTTTTTTTTCGTCGAAAATTTACAGGCCAAATGGCTCCTACACCTAAATTTTTAGGAGCCAAACAGACATTTTCAGGAGCTATAAATAATCGATGCACACTTTTGATAAAAATTAATGCATTATATAATTCGTATAGTTTGATTGTATTTAATCCAAATTTACTTGTATCACAGATAGGGCAAATTTTTTGAATTCGCTTTTAAAACGGAACTCATCAAAAAAGTATATTTTCAGTCAAAACACGACACATTTATTCATTACATTTCTTAGCAAAATCACCAGTTTTATATCGCGTTTCTTTAGCCCTTATTTTGTAAGCACTCCTGAAATCAAAATTATTACAATTGATGTGGCATTTCTGCAAATGCATCAAGACGTCCAAATGTTCAGCCTGATTTGATGATCGATGAAAAATCTAATTTTGCTATTTGATTTCTTGATCGAGTAAAACCTTACTGTTGTTTGGGACCGAGTTTTCGTCTTTAATCTGTTCACCAGAGAAAAACCACGCTCAACGCCAGCATTTGTTGCATTGAAACACAAAATTATCTCGGAAAAAACAGTTAAAAATAGTAGTAAATCGTTTATTGTTAAAGAGATTTTAAAAATAGAAACGCATTCATGTGAAGTTGCTTGATATATAATATAATTATAGCAAACAATTAAAATTCGTTTAAACTTCAGCTGAATTTTTTGGAGCCAAATTGGCTCCTTGAAGTAAAATTTTAGGAGCCATTTTCGAACTTTTAGGAGCCCAGGCTCCTAAAATGACTAAAAAAAACTGTGCAAAAATATTTATCAAATGTGGAAAAAATTTGAGGTTTTCATATAGAAAAGATGGATTTCGATGCATTTTAGTAGGTCCAAATCTCAAAATTTTCTGGCACTTCGGCTTCGCGTCGGTTATAACTTTAATGATCATTATTTATTATCAAGCTCAGGAGCGGATTTTAACATGTCTACCTTCACTCATCTTTAATTTTTAATAGTTTCCATCATCTTAAACGTGTTATTTCATGTTAAATTGGCGATCTTAAATATTATATCTTTACATTTAATGAAGATCCGGATTTTTTCCTTCATACATTTTTTGAGAAAGGTCAAAACGTCAATTTTCTAAACTATTTGAAGCAAATGTTCCTTTCTTAACATAAATTGAACTCAAAAGTTTCATGTAAGTATTTTTGGAAAATTTTTACGCTTCTGACTCATAGCTATCGGCCAAATTTATAAAAGGTTATGAACAAACTATTGGTTTTAAAATTTTTCAAATGATAAAATTTCTTGAAATTACGATTTATGAACACAAAATTCACATCTAATTTTTGAGATTTTTTTCCAAAAAATTTTCGGAAAATAATTTGACTTATTTATTTGGGGACAAAAATTCGTGGAAGTGATATATTTATTTATAGTGCAAAACAAATTTGGCATGCAAAACAGCTCGTGCAAAAAGAACACTGGTTGAGTGCTTAATTTTTATAATTTGCACGACTGAAAAGTCACTGAATTTGCTGAAAAAGTAATTTTTTATCCAGGAGATAAATGTTGAAAAAACATTCACTTTCTAACCTTTTAGAATCATTGAAATTTTGAAAATTTTCCAGCTCTAAGCACTGGAATCAATAATCTTCAACTAAAAGATGGAATATCTGCTGCTGAATTCTTTGCTACTTCCATTATCATGCATTAAATCATCTAAAAACACTCTTTTGATTAGTGATGTTCATCAGGTATCCGGATTTTCGGATATCCAGATATGAAAAAATGTCCAGACATTCGGACATCCGAACTTTTCATGAGCGAGTGCGACTCTTAGAAATTCAAGCATCGCTTCTCAATCAATAACATTCAATAATCATTGATGTTCAACGTTTAGTTTTTGATTCCAACTGTTCGATGATTTTGCCCTTATTTATTTCTCACTTGATGATTGTTAAGAAAACTTTTTATGTTTATCGTCGTCAATCATCACATCAAAAAATTCAGGAGCTTAATTTTCATAAAATTCAAGAACAGACCACACAAGTCGATTTTGTCACATATGACCAGATATCCATATATTCGACCTCTCCAAAAACCGGGATATCTGGATGTCAACAAATATCAGAGGATCATCAGTACTTTTGATGCCTTATTATGATTATCTACAGGCTAAAAATAGTGATTACAGTCAACAACCTATAGTTGCTGCTGATGAATAAATTGAAAAATGCACTTTCCGATGTTTTAAAAGCCTTGAAATAGAAATTAATAGGTAGTCTTGGATAGGTATCATGCAGCCTGTCTAAATGAGCTAGATAATTAATAAATAATACAAATAATGACTCATCTTTAAAAATTTTGTGAATATGCCATGCTGAACATTTTTTGGAATTTAAAGCTGCATTTTGTGCTCCTATGGTGATTTCAGAGCTTAAATTGACAAAAAATTTAATTGATGACGCGAATATCTTCCCCGCTATTTTGGTCTCGAACATATGAACTGGCAAAAAATTTAAATGATTTTGAAAAAAGTTTTTGGACGAAATTCAAAGCTGGCAACAATGCCCGGTTTCGTGCCTTGTGCTACGCTTCTTATACATAATGTAACAATATAAGACGTAACGTACTAAAATTATTCTGAATCGGCCTCTTCTAACCAGGAACTTTTAAAAAGTTTCATGTCAAAACTTTTAAAGAAATATAATTAAAGATACTTTCACTGCACTAATCTACATAAAAATCATGTCGACTTATTTTTAATCTACCCGCGTCAGTGAAATAAGAAAAACTGATGGAGAAAACAGTTCACATGATTCAAACAGAAATAAGATGTTGCGAGAATTCAAATATTTCTATATACTCAGTCAGGAAGTTATTTTTCTTCAATTTTCGGCGAAGAAGTTCTTTCTAACAAAACCAGTATGTAAATATTAATTAAGGATGTCTATAATTGCTTTCTCCTGAAGAAAACTAGGCCTGTCAGAAAGTTTCGTAAATTTTTGGTCGAAAAATCGTGTCAACAATGGCAATTTTTCTGTTTGAATCGAACATCAAAAATAAAATTTTCGGTTCCCAATGCCTCTGAATGAATCAGGGTTGGCGGGCGTTGTGTTTTGGCTTGATGGGTTTTTGGGTTCGGAAACTGAGCATCTTTGGGTTATTGGCTTTTTAAGAAAAAAATTCTACCACATTTAACAATAAGTTGATGGTTGAGTCAGCTGTAGTAACTCTAATGCAGTCTCTTCTGAAATTGACATGACAACAAATTTGAGATGAGAGAACACACCACAACGAACAGATCAAATGCTTCGTAAATTTTCAATTTTCAATAATTATTCAATATTCAATAATCAATAAATCATCATATTCAATAAATATAAGTTATGTTTGAATTGGTTTTTGGCTGATTACAACTGTTACCTACCCTACCCGTTTTTCTCCATCAGTTGCTATTTCGGGGAAGATGAGATTAACTGATCAAAAACTCACAATCCATAGTCTTCATGAAATTTAGTACCAACAATTTTGTCGATGGTGTAGAGGTAGATGATTTTATCTGTTACGATGAGTAATTTCTGTGTTTTCATTCTAAAATCAGGTAAAATGATCTGAAAATGTTTTGCTTTATGAAGAATGCAATTTTAGCAATTTTGGATTTGCTTTATTTTTACATTCGTTAAAATCCACCATTGTAAAATTTAAAAACCCCTAAAACCCCCAAATTCGTAATTTTGATAATGGCTTTTCCCCATCCCTGGAACAAAAAGAGGAAGTAGAGACATTCAATGGATTCATTAGTCATTGATAATCTATAAGTTTGTTGTGATAATACAAATATACTATTCGAATGGAATTCGCTGGCGTTTCAGGCAAATAAAATCACTTGACATTATACTCATTGACTCGGCGCGAAGTGAAGAAAATTTTGCGTTTTTAGTCCGTAAATGTTTCAGAATCAAGACAATTCAGTCTTCGACCACTTAAAAAGTTTGTGTGAATTGGCACGAATGTTCAAAATTTTTTATGCCGCTACAAATTTTTTGTGCCAAAAACCACGTTTTCGTTGGTACAAAAAACACTGTAGAAAGCTTACCTCGACTTACCGCCAGCATGAGAGCAAATTAATGTAATAAATAAATAGCAAACCATAAATTTAATGATAAAAGCATTATTATTGAAGAATAATCTAGATACTGAAGTCACAAACACTGATTGGCTGAATTTTTCAAAGTGCTTTCTGCAAATCAGCCAAAGAGTGATCACAACCACATTTGCCGATTCTTGCAGGTTAAAAATGATGCGTGAAACAATATTAAAAATTATTTGTTTCACTTTTTCAATGTCATTGCAATTGTTTCTTGCCAGAATAACCATACCTGTAAGACGTCCGACCAGTTGGGGGGGGGGGAGGGTAAACCCAAAATTTTGGGGTGTGGGGGTCTTGACATTTTCAAAATTTTGGGAAGGGGGGCCGAAAAAACCCTAAAAAAGTCGAAAAAATTTCACAAAAAAGGACCAAAAAACCCAAATCTTTCTGAATTTTTTCCAATTTCTCCTAGTTTAGGGGGCATACCTATAAGACCTCCGACCCGTTGGTGGGAGTGGGGTAAATCCGAAATTTGGCGGGAGGGGATTGAAAAAAGTCGAAATTTTAAGCTATTACTCAAAGTTTTTGAAGAAAAACATACAAATTTAAAATTCAGTCAATAATTTCATGATTCCAACTTGAAATAAATCTTAGTTCAAAAGAGTTAGTTTAAACTTCAAAATACTAGAAACACATGACATAAAAATCAAGAATTTGTCGAAAGACGCCAAGAATTAGAAACGGTGAAGGGATGCCAATCGTCAATTCTCCTACAGTAGGCTATGATTGAGCGAAAAAATCTATATAAAATGCAAACCACGTTTTTGGGTGACATGGAAAAGACACTAACGCCCTGGGGAAATTCAGGCAAAATGCCTAGGACAATCGATAGCACTTCAAAAAATATGTATTCAGTTATTTTTGGAAAAAAATTGTCCTATCGGTTAGCACGAAATTTCTAATAGAAAATCGTTATATGTTTTCTATAGGCATGAGTCATACCCATTGATGGCTGCTTTGTGCACAGTGTAGGAATGCCGTGGGCCGAATTGTCAGTTTGAATTTGGTGAGCGCGAGTCCCCATTGAGCGATCCAAGCAGAGGGGTTAGGCTTCTCCAACACTGCTTTGACCGCTGTATGGTCAGTCTGAACGACCACCTCGTGCTGGAAGAGGTATGGCCGAAAGTGCTTGATGAAATGGACAACAGCGAGAGTTTCCAGTTCGGTAATGGAATAGTTTTTCTCGGCCGCTGTTAACCCTCGGCTGGCGTACGCGACAGGATGGTTGTATCCAAATTCGTCTAACTGGCTTAAAACTGCTCCTATCCCTGAAATACTTGCATCAGTCTGAAGGATAAAGGATTTCGAGAAGTCCGGATGGCGCAGGATAGGAGGGTTGGTCAGCAAGCGGCGGAGTTCGTCGAACGCCTCCTGCTGAGGTTTTGACCACTGGAAAGTGATTTCCTTCCGTAAGAGCTTGGTTAGTGGCTCGCTGAGCCGGGCACAACCAGGGATGAAACGCCTGTAATAAGACACGAGGCCGAGGAAGGACTTGATGTCTTTGGCGTTTTGTGGAATGGGTAGATTTTGGACAGTGGCCAGCTTGACTTTGTCCGGTTCTAGGCCGCTCTGTGAGATGCGATAGGCTAGGTACTCTACCTCTGAGTGCGAGAATTTGCACTTGCTCAGTCTGAGCTTCATTCCACCCTGGCGAAGATGGGCGAACACATCTGCCAGGCGCTCAAGCATTTGGGTGTGAGAGTTCCCGAACACCAAAATGTCATCGAGATAGGTCAGAACCGTGCGCCATTTGATTCCTGTTAGGAGAAGGTCCATGAGGCGTTGAAATGTCCCTGGTGCCTTACACAGATCGAAAGGCAAATAATTGAATTCGTAAAGTCCAATGGGCGTGTTGAATGCCATCTTTTCTTTATCTGCCTCGGCAATCGGGATTGACCAATAAGCGTTCGCCTGATCGAGGGTAGTGAAGTACTTCATGCCCTTGAGTGTGTCAAGGATGTCATCTATCCGTGGGAGAGGGTAGACATCCTTTTTTGTGACCTCGTTAAGACCACGAAAATCAACACACATACGGTGAGAACCGTTTTTCTTGCGCACCAGGACAGTATTAGTAGCCCACGGTGACGTGCTCGGCCGCATAATACCTTTCTCCTGGAGCGCCTTGACCTCCTGCATGATGAGATCCTTTTCCTTAGGTGAGGACCGGTAAGGGAAATGGCAGACTGGGCGGGCATCGCCCGTGCTGATTTCGTGCTGGACGAGATCAGTGGAACCTGTGTCCTTTTCATCAAGAGCATAAAGGTCGGTGTATGCAACCAGTAGGTCGAGTAAGGCTGCCCGATCCCAAGGGGAGATATCCGGTGAGATTACAGCATTGGCCTCGACCCATTGACAGTCGAGGACGGTGTCTGAGTCGACCGGTGATCCCCGTGAGGGCTCACTATGCATCTACAAATGGCCGATGGTCATGTGTGGGTAGAGAACCACGGAATGAGTATTCGGGTTAACTACTTGAAGTGGCATGTGACCGTTGGTCACGCTACTCAGGCTCCCAGCAAAATATACGTTTCCATGAGATCCCGTGAGGTGCTTTGGGAAGAAGGCCACCTCAGGTACTTTTGTATAGATTGGCGGTACGGGTACAGGGAATCGTGTCAGGGAGCGAGGCTCCAGAATCACCAAGTCCTTCAGGGGCAAGGCGCCGCAAGCAGAATGTGGGCTGTGGATGAGACTGTCACAGGGGATTTTACTCTCCTTGAACTGGAGGAAAGATTTCTCCCAGTTCAAGCTGACACAATTGAACCGGCCGAGGAAGTTTGTTCCCAAGACCAGTTCAGCTGAACAGTTCTCCTGTATCTGGACCTGAATCCGTTCAGAGATATCAGCCACTGTTACCGTGATGTAGGCTGCTCCTAGCAGTGGGATTGGGGACCCGTTGGCTGCGATAGGATGAGCCCTGGTTTGTGTAAGTGTCAAGTTGGGCAGCTTGGCCGCTAACTTGTGGTCCAGGAGTGAGAAAACAGCTCCTGTGTCGACCAGTGCCTTTGCTTCTACCCAGTTGTTGAGGAGAACTTTGATATGGGGTGTCCGAATATCATTTGGGTAGAAAGCAGAGACCACATGACCAGAATCAGGTGTGGTGGCACCACTAGTGTGTTTAGTCTTACCGGACCGCTTTGGAATCGGCAGTCCCGTACGATGTAGTAGACCTACTAGAGGGTATTTGACGGAGGGGTCCGGGTCATTTAGAAGGGTTGACTCGTCCTGTACCGTGAGTACATGGTCTGAGTGGTCCCTTGGGCTCTGAGTAGCTCCTAGTGATTCAATCTCGGTGTCTGATAGTGTTGGCATGTTCGGCACGGGTGATGCCGGGGCATCTGAATGACTTGGCTCACGGAGTCGTAAGTTTCTCTAGCGTAACTGGAGAATTTCCAGGTGGAGGTCCAGAGCAACCTGACCCGTGCAAGGTCGATGACTGACAAATTGCCTGCCTGGAGGAAGTCCGGTATCCCCTGGTTGACCCACGTGATGAGGCAACTGAGGAGGCCCGTGAGTGTGGCCGAGAGATGGACGAAGCCCTGGACCCCGATCGTGATCTGGACCTGTGTGAGTTTCTTGAAAGAGAACGTGTGTTCTCCCACCAGGGGTCGATCTGGTCAATCTCCGGCGTGGTCAGGAGGAGGGGTAATTCTACCGCGTCCAGCCGACAAACATTACGTTGGTAGTCAAACATAATGTTCTTGAACTGTTCTAGGAAGTCCAGTCCGAGTATAAGGTCAACAGGTGCCCAGAAGGGAGACATAGTCTTGCACACATGGAGATGTATATCGATCCGTGTGTTCGGCTGGCAGTTTCCGGGCAACATGATTTCATATGGTCCCGAAAGGATGGTATGAACGGCTTTACCATTGATGCTCATCAATGGGTTAAAGTCGTGATGTTGCTGGAACGCCATGACCACCTTCGGACTTTCTTTAGCCAAGGCCTTGTGAAGGCATTGACTAATGATAGTGCGGGGGCAACCCGTATCAAGGAAAGCAGGAGTTTCCTTGGTATCCAGCAGCACGACGAAACACAGTGTGATTCGGTTGAGCTGGGACGGCATGTCATTTTGCACGTAGTGAAAACCAATCCAGCGTTGGACTTTGCAGTAAAGACCCAACGGGGAGAAATGGCTAACAAACCGGACCTTTTTGTTCCGCAGACGGTAGCAGAGATAATGAGATACACCAAGGTAGGCTAGGTATCCGACACTGATCAGCACTGTCAGGGTAATTAGGGTGTTAAAGATCAACTGAACCGGCCCACTCAGGACAGCATGCAAGCCCTGAACGAGGTTGTGTTGTTGACCAGTAATCACATGGTTTGCTGCCAATCCGACACCTTCCAGGGAGGCCTTGATGTCGGTTCCTACCCCTGCAAAAGCCTGGTAGATGGCGTCTGGTTGCAGGGATAGACCAGCGGTAAAGTTTACCAACCAGTTTAGTACCGCTTCAATTTGCTCAGTCTTATAAACCTACTGTTTAAAGAAGGCAAAGTTTGAAGGGGTCATCGCCAACTGGTCATGAAAGAGGGGCAGTGCATCAAAGTGAGTGATGCTGAAGCGCTGCTTCCAGAAGAGTTCCAGTGGGATGTGGCTCACATGGACCGTGCCAGACTCAGTAAACCAGCCCGAGCGATTTCGGAAAATCCCTGTGAAGTGGTGATGACATGGCACAATTGGGCTAGATTTAATGAGATCTGGACCACCAGGGGTGGCAAAATAGATGGTGCCGCCGACCTCTACAGGTAAGTACTTGTAGCAAACGTTTCCCACCCGGTACGAGTGGTAGACCTAGGTGGCGTTGACCTTCTGACACGGCCATATTGATAGTGCATCGCCTGTGAATTCCGCTGTCAGGTCATGCCTCTGGAGGAATGCCTGGGCACCCAATGTAGGGTCGAAGCGAAGCAACTGCCAAGTCAGATCAAGATAGCGTTGAGCGTGAGAGCAGAGCTCAAGCCACGTGAACCGGAAACCGTTAATTTCCGACTCCTTGATCTGCTGAGCCAGATAGTTCAGTTTGGCATTGACAGGATCGGGACGTGTGTCCTTTGCCAGCCTGAACAAGTTTTGGGTCAAATTGTATCTCCCGTGGATGCATAGGAGAAGACCCTGATCCATCCGGACTGTGGCGGAACGTAGTTCTGGGCACAGTTGGAAGACGCGGGAGTTTCCCAGGATCTTGAGGGCAACCTGTAGATCATCAATGATGACGTGGTTCCCTGACATGGACGCAGTGTAATTTCCCGCGCCGTGAAGTTTTGTGCAGGCCAGACAATGACCCCGTCTAGAGTAGTGCACTGACCTGCAGTGGGACTGCATCCACCTACATCGCCTAAGGTGCTTAGGGCTGTAGTGCCATCCCACGAAGCGATTTGTCCCTCCTCGATGAAGAGGTTAGTCTTGCAGACGTCGCTGCAGCACCATTTGTACATCACTTCCAATGTTTGGTTTGTGCTATAAAAGCCAGGGCGAATGCCGACAAGTTTTTGTGAGCCAAACATTTTAGTGCCATGTGCTAGCATGCAGGCCGCAGGCACTAAGTGCTGAGTGGTAATGACGTCTGCAGTGATGCCCCTAGAGCCGAAGAAACCAGTGTTGGTGCAGACTTTGGGGGTGCGCAATGTGCATTTCCACGCTGTGGTTGTAATCGGGTCTGAGCTAGGGACATACACCGTAACATTTATGCGCCATGGGCTCCATGAAGATTGTGGTGGTTTACACTCTACACGCTGGGGTAACTCAAGTGGATGTCTGCTTCTTGAGAGACCACAAAATTGATACTGAGCTGCCGGTGCTGACAAACTCACCTCTAGAAACAGTGATGTTACTATGGTCAATTTTATTATCAAAGACAACTGTACAAACGTGGTTTGTAAGTGTTAACACATTTTCACCAATCTGGCCCGATGGGCATTGTCAGATTTCTTCTTCGTCGCTGTCAGATGAGATGGGTTCCTGACCGGGGAAATCAATGACCAACCCACCACAGGGGTGGATTTCCCAGAGGATGCCGACCCTTGGGGACCGTGGGGCGACTGCCGTTGGGAATGGTGATTCCTCAACAATGCTGACATCCTCATTAACCGGATGTAAAGTCTCATCGACGGCCATGGGTTCGACGACGGGCGACTCGGTCCCAGCGGTCAGAGATGTCTCTTGGGCTGGCGCCGGCAAAATGTGTTGGGCTGCTGCCGGCGATGTATCTTGGGCTGCTGCCGGCGGTGTTTCTTGGGCTGTTGCCGGCGGTGTAGGATCAGTTATTTGTTCCTTTGCCGGAGGCGAGGAAGCAATCGTGACCATTTCTGTTGGCAGTGTAGCGGCAACAGGTGGCGCTGCAGTCGGTGGTGTAGCAGCGACAGCAAGCAGGAGAATCCGACTGGCCTGTTTGACTGCACAGTGGACGGCATCGACCGAAGGCAAGGATGGCTCCCCATCCAATAAGAACTTCTCGATGGGCGAGATTGTGATAGTCCCATTCGCAATGAACTTGAGTGCCCATCGGGCGACATCGGGTCGTAAGAGTCGCATTGATACAGGTGCCGGGAGCACCACGTCGGCCGCCGTGAGCGCTTCGACATGCGATGGCTCGTTGAGCAGAGTCCACGGCAAATGCAGGTATTTCTTGGCCAGGTCAACTAACCAGATGGCCAACATCGCGTCTTGGACGGGCGATGGCGCTGTGAACAAGAAATCAATAGAGTCGTAGACTGAGATAGATTTCTGGTTCCTGTTCTAGGATCACCGGAAGAAGAAGGTAGTATACCTGTCAAGTTCATCGGCTCGACCTGGTGGAGGACTTCCATAGCCGAATCCGTGGGGATCGCCGGCGGTGGTCCTGGAGGGACGATGCGGGCCGGTGGCGCCGAAGACGTCCCATTTGTGGCTGGAGCTGGCTCGACAGTCGTAGTTTTTGGGATGCAATACGATGCTAGGATGTTAGCGTGGCCAACAAACTGCGGTGTCGTCGAGGGGTCCATGGTGACCGGCATTGCATACCTTGGTGGTGGCAGCGGTATGTCCGATACATTTATCAGTACGGGTACCTGGGCTGCTTGGACTACTGAAAATCCAATACTGATTACGCAGACAGGATAACACTGTTGTGAAGGATCTGCCAGGTGTTCAGCAAGTGCCTCGTCATCCAGATCAAGAGGATCTGGGTGAGGAGGGCCATCGGTAGCCCCAACAGCGTTGTTGCGATGTATGGGCTGCGGATATTGGTTCCCCATCCCTTTAGGAGGGTGATAACCATTTCTCTGATGATACACATTTGACCCCTGGGAAGAATAACCAGTATTTTGGTAGTCATTCTCACCCGTGTTTGCCGGATTGCACTGCGGACATTCAGTTGATCGGTGCACTCGCACTTGATGACAATGAGGGCATGGCCTATCACATCAGTCCGTGGGGTGGGCACGTGTACGGCAAAAATAACAGCCACCACCATTAGCGGTGTTGTTACTGGGAGCGGCACTGGTGGGACGCTGGGCCCGACAGTCGGGGTCGCTATGTGTACACAGTCCTTGGAAGGAGCATGTTTGGAGGTGTGCTCCTGACGAGCGTCGCACGACAGACTGATTTGGTGTTGACGGCTGTGGAGGCGGCATCTGCTGGATTGGCGCTGGTGCACGTTGCTGGGCCGTAAGCTTCGCTACGTGGGCCGTTAGGCTGGCCATTTCCTGTTTTAAGCGGCGGACCTCATCGGCAGAGGATGACGATGTTTGAGCATTGCTCTGATGACCATTAGCGCTTCTGTTAGGCATATCGGGATTATATCCGGCAGGTTTAGGTTCTGAAGAGAAAACGGCGTTAGATGGTGTGGTGTACCGAATCTCGTCCCGGAAAATTTGGGATTCTGCGTAACAGGCTGCCTTGAGAGTCTCTTCAAGAGTCATAAACTCCCTAAACTTGATACTATCTCGGAGGACTGGTTTCAATCCACGCAGAAAGATAGGTTTGATGATAGAATCTCTGACATCCGTCGCCAGATCTGGATACGCTACCCTGGACAGTCTCTTGAGGTGCTCAAGGTAGACTATGGCGGACTCAGTCGGCTTCTGCAGTCAATCTTGGATCAGCTGCTGATGCAGATCAGAGTCGCGCCCTACCGGAAAATCTTTCCGTAGAAAAGCCGTAAACTCTTTGTAGCCGGTAGGTTGTGGAGTACCGCTGTTAAAGTCCCCGTAGGAGGCAAGAGCAGGACCCGTAAGGCATGACTCCAGAAAGGCGATTTTATACGCATGATCTGTTTCGCTTACACCGTGGAGTGTAAAGAAACGAGTAAGATGCGACATAAAATGAGTGATGGACTCAGCAAAAGCATCGGAGAAGGTTGGAGGGGCCATAAAGCTGGACAGGGGAGGATGCCTCCGACCATTCATGGCCTCTAACTTTTGGTTGAGTAGTCCAAGAGCATTCTCAAATGCTGCCTGGACCTTGTTCTCGATCTGTGAAGGGAGATCAGTTTCCAACTTCATATCTGAGGATTTGTCCTCCCATAAGGTGGTTAGAACAGACGTTCTTGCCCGTGAAGCAATTAAGTCAAATTGAATAGAGAGCGGCTCACTGGTCTGTACAGGCTGGGTACTTAGACGGCAGGAACGACGAGGTGTCTCTATTGTGTAAAGTGAGAGTGAGTACTACTTTTCCGAATTCAGGGCGAAAGAGCGCGTGAATTCGAAAGATGTGTGCGCGACGGCGTTTGTGACGTGAACTTGGTTTAGTTTAAGACTAGGGACCACAAAATGGAGCTAGAATGGAATAAGATTGTAGGATGCAAGATCAGAGTACACCAGGGTGACGCAGAAAGGAATTTATCGGGTCGCCCGTGATGGATTTAGGCATGGCCTGAAATATGGAAAATTGATCCCGACCGAAACCATGTAGAGTTGGGGCCTGGACCCGGCAATTAGAATAGCCGAAAAGAGAGAAAAAGAGATATAAGAAGAGAGAAAAGGCGGTTTTCCTGCCGAAAAATGAGGAGACGGATAAACCCGCTCAGGAGGGATTTTTCCTGGAGGTCCGACTGTTTGTACTAGTTTACAAACCTTGGGGCAAGGCGGACTCGTGGCCGACAAGATCCTACTCACCAGGAGTAGCGCATAAAGTGGCATAAAATGAAAAGGATGGGGACAACTGAAAGTGAACTCAAAAGGGAGCAATAAATAGGGACAAAACTAACTTACAAACCCAGTTACGCAAAGGGGCAGCGCAGTTACGCAACGGGCCTCACTTGCCAGGAGCGATTGCGATCTCTGTACAGTGTGATGGACTATACAGGTAGTTCCGTGCTGGACGACATTCGCAAGTAACTTCCAGCCGTGTTCGAAATGGGAGCCCGCATTCCAAACAGAACGGACACTCTCCAGGAGTATTATATACAGCTGGTGGCCGGGTTGCCGATCACTGAGATGTAATGAGGCTCACAGGTCACACAGTAGAAGAGAGGGGGAGCACGGGTACCAAGGGTGCTATTCTGACACACTCAGTCAGTTAAGATGAATTTACTCTGGATGTTTTGAGGGCGTACCCGAAAACATCTAAGGGATCACGGGTACAAGGTGTCCCTGGGTGAATTATTGAGTGTAAATAACTGAGGCGGACCCAGTTATGTATTGAGGCATACTCAATACCTTCCCTGAGGCGGACTGGCTGCACCCTATTTTTCAAAAACCTATTTTCACTCCAAAAAAAAAAAAAATTCCATATAATTTTCATTTCTAAAAAAGTTAGCAACTTCATTGGTCGGCAGTTCAAAAAGCAGCAGGTACGCTGCTACTTGCCAAAGGTCGTAGGTTCACGACCACCAAGCATTGGAGTTGTGTGCTTCAAAATCGTAGCCTAGGGGAGCACCTTAATCTGGGTTCACCTCGTGGTGTGGTGGTCTAGTGGTGAGGACATCAGCCTGGAATGCTGGTAACCCAGGTTCGACTCCTGGCTGCACCCTATTTTTCAAAAACCTATTTTCACTCCAAAAAAAAAAATTCCATATAATTTTCATTTCTAAAAAAGTTAGCAACTTCATTGGTCGGCAGTTCAAAAAGCAGCAGGTACGCTGCTACTTGCCAAAGGTCGTAGGTTCAGGACCACCAAGCATTGGAGTTGTGTGCTTCAAAATCGTAGCCTAGGGGAGCACCTTAATCTGGGTTCACCTTGTGGTGTGGTGGTCTAGTGGTGAGGACATCAGCCCAGAATGCTGGTAACCCAGGTTCGACTCCTGGCTGCACCCTATTTTTCAAAAACCTATTTTCACTCCAAAAAAAAAAAAAAATTCCATATAATTTTCATTTCTAAAAAAGTTAGCAACTTCATTGGTCGGCAGTTCAAAAAGCAGCAGGTACGCTGCTACTTGCCAAAGGTCGTAGGTTCACGACCACCAAGCATTGAAGTTGTGTGCTTCAAAATCGTAGCCTAGGGGAGCACCTTAATCTGGGTTCACCTCGTGGTGTGGTGGTCTAGTGGTGAGGACATCAGCCCGGAATGCTGGTAACCCAGGTTCGACTCCTGGCTGCACCCTATTTTTCAAAAACCTATTTTCACTCCAAAAAAAAAAAAATTCCATATAATTTTCATTTCTAAAAAAGTTAGCAACTTCATTGGTCGGTAGTTCAAAAAGCAGCAGGTACGCTGCTACTTGCCAAAGGTCGTAGGTTCACGACCACCAAGCATTGGAGTTGTGTGCTTCAAAATCGTAGCCTAGGGGAGCACCTTAATCTGGGTTCACCTTGTGGTGTGGTGGTCTAGTGGTGAGGACATCAGCCCAGAATGCTGGTAACCCAGGTTCGACTCCTGGCTGCACCCTATTTTTCAAAAACCTATTTTCACTCCAAAAAAAAAAAAAAAATTCCATATAATTTTCATTTCTAAAAAAGTTAGCAACTTCATTGGTTGGCAGTTCAAAAAGCAGCAGGTATGCTGCTACTTGCCAAAGGTCGTAGGTTCACGACCACCAAGCATTGGAGTTGTGTGCTTCAAAATCGTAGCCTAGGGGAGCACCTTAATCTGGGTTCACCTCGTGGTGTGGTGGTCTAGTGGTGAGGACATCAGCCCGGAATGCTGGTAACCCAGGTTCGACTCCTGACTGCACCCTATTTTTCAAAAACCTATTTTCACTCAAAAAAAAAAAAAAATTCCATATAATTTTCATGTCAAAGAGCATGACCCGTAAAGTGCATGGTCTGGATGCAACAACCCGAAGATAGAAGAGAACAGAGTCTTCAGTAAGTAGAAATGAAAAAGAGAGAGAGACTTATGTAAGGGTGTCATACTGTAGCGGTGGCGTAAGAAAACCAAAAAAAATTTTTTTTTTGTACCACTCAGATGACCAAAGAAGAAAATTGGAGGAAAAAATAACGGAAAAGCAGAAAATAGGAGATTTGGACATACGCGTGTTAAAGGTGTAAACAGTAGGTGTAAAATTTTTTGGGGCCGGAGAAGTGAGCAACTCCGACAGTTTCTGGCGAAACACAAAAATACTGTACACAATTAACAGATCGCAGCTATGTATGACGTCCAGAATCATGGGTGGAGGGTGTACTGTATCATGGGGTCATGGACCACCAACAGTCAGGAGAGGGGGTCAACCCCTACGGCTGTGATACCAGTACCGGCGTATGGGTATACTGTAGTTACAGTACGGGAATGGACACAGGCGTACTGTAACGGCACCCACCCGGAGGGTTACAGTATACCACCCAAAAGGAGAGAGAGGCAAAAAAGAGAAAAGAAAAAAAATGTGGGAGTTTACAACACAGACTAAGTATGTAGAAGATACAAGATTTCTCAGAGGAGGAATACAGAATACTCGATATATCTCAACTCAGGGCAGATAACTCGACTCTGAGGACATATAACTCGGCTCTGGGGACAAATAACTCGACTCAGGGGGAATTTATTACTCATAGGGGCGATACACACGCATGAGATAATGATATATACATATAGATCACATTTAGATCACTGGTAAGGGCGATTTCCATCTTACAGTAGTAACTCTCGAGGTCAAGGGAAAAATTTCCGACTTACAGTAATAACACTCGTTTTCAGGGGAAATTTCTGACCTACAGTGGGGGTAATCCGAAGTAAGGGACATTCCCGACTCAATAGGCAGTGTACCCGAATTGGGAGGGTCTCCGACTTATTGGAGGGCTAGTACCCGATTTTAAGGGGGCTTGTCCGACTTAAAATGGGAATTGACCCGACCTGGGGGTAGTTCCGACCCAAGGGTGAAGTATTTGCACTTGAGGGCGAGTGCCAGACTTAAGGTCGATTTTCCAGCCTCGCCATGCCACGTTTATGGGGGGAGCTGGGGAGGTTTGGGTATCACATCAGGTAGAACCGTGTTTTACCAGTCACATTGATGGTGAACCATATCAGATTGATCCTATTACAGTGAGTAATAGGCTGTGACTCCTGATGGATACTGGCATTTTCCCCAGGCTCCCTTGGATGGTTTGGGGGCCTAACCTGGCGAGTGGTGGCTATAGGGAGGCCTATAGCTTGTTCTCTCTGGTGTTGTCCTGGGGTCTTACTGTAGGGTAATGGACAACGCCGCCAGGTTAGGTGTGACAATCCCCGAGTCCTGCTCAGTGAGAGTGGGGACAGGGTCACCCGTAAAATGACCTAATTTGTGGGACCCGATTATGAACCAGACAGTCCCTTTTTAGCCCAAACCTGAGAGGTGGGAGCCCTACTTATCTGGGGAGAACCTGGGAAACCGACTTAAGAAGGGTTCCCCAAAAATACCCCACAATAACAATAATCCCCTGAGAAGACTCACCTAATCCTGTTTCTCAAGCGATTCGACAAAAACGGGCGGCAGGTCCCTGGGAACTTTTGGTCTTCTGGCACGGAATGGGGGTAGGATCCACACGAGTCCTTGGACAATGGATGTTGGCAATCGGGAGGCGACTCTCGCTTATCCTTTGTTAACCCGGGCGGTCGGACACCTGGCACTGATGGGCAGCGGGTACTGTAAGTAGAATCGGCGGCGGACGCAGGAAGAAACGCAAGTGTATGCAAATTTATTTAAAATAAAAGGTGGCAGACGCAGTCGAGTATATAAAAATATGCAAATTTTGAAGAGCGGCGGACGCGAAGTTACAACAACCGAACGGAAGCTTGGTGAACCCAAAAGTGAGTGAAAAGTTTAAGAAACATGACCTTTTAAGGACATGTTTGGCTACAGCTGCAGCTTGGGCGGAGTTTCTTGGCGTCCAAGCTAACTTCTGCAGCTATGCAGAAGATGCCTATGCGCACATAGACATTTTTTCGCTCACATGTGTTTAGCACTGAGGCCGACTGCAGTGCCTATGCTAAGCATATGAGCGTCTTTAGCTAAACTTCTTAGCTAGTCGTTTTTGCGTAACAAAAACGACGCTAATTTTTGGTGATAAGAGGTGCATGGAATGCACCAAAAATAGCCATGTGCTCATGGAGCACGGCTGGCAGAAGTTTATAGCTAAAGGGCCTACTGTAGCCCGCGTGCATAAAGAAATAAAATACACCGAAAACGAAACATAGAAATGCATGAAAATATAAAAAACAAACGCAAAATGCATGTGTAGGAATAAAATAAACGAAACATGAATGAGTAATAAACAAAACATGAAGAAAAACAAAATGTTGACATGATTGGGATCACGTGACGTTGGGGAAATTGAGCGGCACGTGACAATGTAAAGGATTTTGATGACGTACTAATTCTATCTTTCATTTACAATAATTGCAGAGTACATTTACACAATGTGCCACCTAGTGGATTTCGTATGGTCAGACATATTTTTGACGTAAGAAGTCGTTTAAAGCCTTTTGCAGCAAAATATGGAAATTTGATAGATCAACAATTCAGCAGTGTCTCAGCAAGATCAACAGACAGTTCAGCAGTCTCTACGTATGGAGATTCATTTTTGATACGTGGATTATTGTTCTATATTTTTGAATGAGGAAACCCTAACTTTATGAAATCATGAGAATAGT
Source organism: Romanomermis culicivorax (assembly GCA_963922205.1). Lineage (NCBI taxonomy): Eukaryota > Metazoa > Nematoda > Enoplea > Mermithida > Mermithidae > Romanomermis > Romanomermis culicivorax. The sequence goes on along the minus strand of CAWUHX010000018.1, from coordinate 366,270 downwards.
TATGACAACGAAAGGACGTCACCATTTGAAATTCAAGAAAACTAAACACATTTTTAAAATTGTAACGTTCAGAAAATGACTTTTAATTTCATGCTATAATTACAATCAGCAAACTGGAAATGAAAAGGACAGGAAATCTTCCAAAAAGAACATCACCCTAATAAAGTATGGTAGCCTTCCACGAATTCCGCTTGACAAATAATTTGTTTACTTCTTGATGATTTAGTTTATTCTATTTTTAGACTTTATATAGGTTAATTACGGCAATTTTCGTTTAAAAATTATACTTTTTCTCAGATTTCGTAACGCTTGACTCGCCTTTCCCATGTACAAGATGTAAAAAACTAGAGAAAATGATGACGACTTTTGGATCTGTCAATTTTATAATCCTGAAGGCAAAACCGGCATGACAAATGATGATATGTCGAACAAAACCGAGTTCCTTGACCCCGAAATGCTGTTGGATAGATATGGAAATTTCGCTATAAATACGAGAATGACGATCGAAACTGAATATCATTTTAGTTGGTTGGACTCCGAATTCATCGCTCTAAGAAGTGAGTATCAGGTTTTGCCCATCAGTTTCAGCACCATTCCGCAACTGTTATACTGGTTTTCAATGAAGCTAAATTATCAGAAGTTGTAATTTGACTCTAGAGGAACCCTAGTGCAGTTTAGGGATCATTGGATTTTTCAAAATTCTGCATGATGCTGACGAGGGAAGGTCTTCAGGCGTGAATCCCAAATATTTACATGTCTATTGACATGATGCGAATAATATTACACTAATCTTTTTTGCCCATATACCATATTTACACTAAAATTGTATAAACGTTGCCTACAATGGTAAGTTCATCTATCCCGATCTTGACTATGCGGAAAGGCTGATGTTGAGACATGCGTTAGGCAGATGAAGCAATACAATCATATCTAATTGGAAGTCTTCATCCGTAATACTATGAATTAGGTTTAGCTAAACTTTCGATTTTCTAGCTAATTTGTGCAAATTTCAGTGTTAAGAAGACATATGAGAAAAAATATTTAGTCAGGTTGTCGCGGATGAATGTAATGATTTTAGAATTTTCACTTGGAGAACTTCATTCGTGAATGAGTATAATGAGTTAACAAGATAAGTGCTTGTGCATTTTCCAACGTACTACTACAGGATGTCAGATCAGTGCCATAAAATTTTTGTCTGATTTGATATACATGAAGCTGCTCAAGAGAGGACAATTTCTGCTCGTTGTACATTTTTGATATTTTTAGAATGTCGGCTCAAGTTGCGGCTATTGCGGCCATCATTTTCAGCATCGGTACGGTGTTGGGATGCTTCATTTTCATTCCCATCTTGTGGCAGCAGATTTCGTCAATCAGCGGTGAAATTGAACACGATATGATCGAGTTCAACGTAAATAAAATTTATTGCAGTTACAGAGATTCTCAGGAATTTTGAGCCCTATTTTATTTCCAACTATTTTGAAGCCAAATTCATGGAGAAAATGTGAAAGACGCTATGCTATAGTTGTGAAGTTCTTAGAAATTCGTTGTTAAAATCAAGTAATTTCCATTTAAGAGCATGGCCAAAGGTGCGTGGAAGGAAATGATCTTTGCCAAACGCATAGTATCTCCTGTTCGCGGTCGATTCGCCCGTCAAGCTGGAGTTTGCCGTAAGTGCCGTTTTTTCTGTGATGCAATCGTGACACAATTGAATGATTTAAAAAGCTCTCCTAACATTACGGATAGCCCAAAACGTAACCCCAGTTTTTCAAACTCCTTCAGCTTTGAGTAACATTCTACTTGAGTAACACAAAATAAAGTGTAGGTACGATCATTTTCTCATGAGCCTTACTTACCCTTGAAGTACGAATATATAACTGTGTAGTAGGCAAGGCATAAGCCCTGGTACAAACTTCCTGATTTGGATATAACTATTTCACAGAATCTTCAGTATAATGTTGCGGAAAAATTGCAGATAAAATTAATCGTAAGTTTCCAGGGGCCGGCTGCATCAAGCTAAACCTGAGATTTAGCTAAACTCGACGTCAGGTTTAACTTTTAGTGGTTGCATCAAACATTTCGAGCTCGAGTTTAGCTAAACCTGAGGTTTAACTCGAGCTCGGTCACAACTAAGTAAACAACACTTATCTTTAGAAATAAAAATGTGCCACTGTGCATACTTTCTGCATTGTATGTGTCATATTGCCATAAAGTCAGTTTGTTGTGTCCATTTTTTTGCCGCAGAAAGAAATCCTACGTTTTTTTTATTCCACTTTTTAAAATATGAGTGAAAAAAATCTTAGCCAAATTTGACTGCAAACGAAGATTTGTGGTTGCGTGAACTCTGTTTGGAGCATCGCAACATTCTTGATTCTGTGCTCCGCAATCCAGAAACCGCGGAGAAGAAGGAATTACAATGGAAAAGTATAGCGAACCAAGGGATTATTTCTGTCACGAAAAACCCTGTCTCACTCAACATTTCGATTAAGTAATCGCAGCCGCAGAAAGTCCATTCTTATTACTCATGAGGCATAAACAACGAAAAAGAAACCAACTATTGTATAACTCATGCATAACAAATGGGAAAAACAACAACACGCAAATTTAAGTAATACTCTCAGACTTAAACCTGCTATAGACCAAGTTTAACTTTTCTATTGCGCTAAACCCGAGCTCGGATTTAAAAATTGGCAAAAATTTTCATGCAAGCCGACAGACTGAGCTCGAGTTTAACTCCACCTTCACGCAACCGCTAAACCTGAGCTCAGACTTGAAATGGTCGGGTTTAGCTTGAGCTCGAGTTTAACTGCTTTGATGCAACCGGCCCCAGAATTATATGACGGTAACACGTACGTTTTTTGGCTGAATGCTGTTCATTCTCGTATGTGGACGGAATATTTTTTAGCAACAAAGTCCAAAACTCAACAAAATGAATATTTTTCGACAGCTTGCAATGATTAATGCCGATTAAAAAACAGCGGGAAGCAACTCAAGCAAAATTATGAAAGTTTTTTAGTGATGAAAAATATGTAAATTGTTCCCAAATTTTTTTAACACAATCATCTGCTTCCCATCCAAAAATCACAAAATAGTCTAAGCTTGAGTCTACACCTCAGCCTAAGCCTGAGCCAGGCCTAAGCTTAAGACTAAACCTGAGTTTAAGCCCAAGTATAAGCCTAAGTCTAAGACTAAGCCTGAGTATAAACCATCAGTATATGCCTAAGCCTAAGCGCCTAAGCCTAACGTCATGCCTGAGCCAAGGAAATTTTCAGCTGTTCTGTATGCCGCCCACTGACGAAATAATTTTTTTCATTGATTACAGTAATAAACTTACTAGTTTTCCCGTATTGAACTTACTTTCAAGGGACCACTGCATGGATCATTTCAAAATGATTGAAGTATAGGACAAAACTAGACATTCGCTAGCATTAGATTAAGCACAAGCTAGGTTTTAACATACGGCTCCAGGATGTCGGCATTCCGGATTTTGGCTCTGTTGAGTCTATGATTATACGCCCGTAAAGGCTAATTCGTTGAAAATATGGAAATCAGTAGATGCTACAATTTTGAGATTTGTAGAACTTTTCAGAATGCAACGACAGAAACACATGCCCGCCAGGTAACAAAGGTGCCCCGGGTGACGCCGGTACCGATGGTTTGCCAGGTGAAAGTGGTGAACCTGGAGCCTCTGGTTTGCCTGGTAAGGATAAAGTTCATTAAGCAGGAAAACGTATACTTTTGCTTATCCTTGAAACTCCAGGAAACTACCCGCCTGTCCCGCTCGACAAATATGGCAAGTGCGTTCCTTGCCCGTTCGGACCTGCCGGCCCCAAGGGTCAACCGGGACCTCCTGGAGGTTCGGTGAGTGTGTCTTTGCAACTTTTTACGAAGTGTAACGTTAAACAGATACTGCTTTTTAGGGACCGAAAGGCGCTCCTGGCCAAAGTGGCCCCAGTGGTGCTGATGGTCAAACTGGACCACCGGGTGATGCCGGAGCTCCGGGAAACCCTGGACGCGATGGATCCCAAGGATCCAAGGGTGAAGATTTCATGAACTTATAAGTTTGGAGATTGTTAATGTGTGGCTTACTCTTTCAGGAGACAATGGCAAAGATGGTAGTCGCGGTGTTAAGGGAAACCCTGGCCCAAAAGGTCAACCTGGTTTAGCTGGCAATCCTGGTTCTCCTGGTAAATTTCTACCTGTTTAACATAATTAGCATACTTTGATGTGTTAATTGTCGACCAATGGCGAATACATTGAAACTGAAAATAGCTGGAGCGGTTGCATTTGGATTAAAAAACTAATTTCTCTCGTACCACCTACCTGTTGCCATAAGAGTGGATGATATTTTGGCTTCACATGACTAAAAATTTTATGAACTTTTTAAAAAGGTGCGACACGAAAAACTTAATAGACGCTTGTGAGTTGTGAACGTTAAATACATCGTTGCATACAATTAAAACTTGGTCAATACCTCTCATAATAAGAGTTACTCACAAGGCTCGCGGCAAGCAGAAAACGATCCAAGAACTTTCTGGTTCACAGTTATACTTGCGGAAATCCGACTTGGACGATCTCATTTTGAATTACGAAAAGTTGACATGTGCCGAAGTTCAGTTGAACCAATTGAAGTTCTCCCTATGCTCCAAAATGAATAACTTTCTTTTACTATTCTCAGGTCAACCCGGCAAACCAGGCAATCAAGGCGGTCCTGGTCAAAATGGAAATCCCGGTCAAAATGGAACCCCCGGCTATGCAGGACCCCGCGGTCAAAACGGCCCTCGCGGCAGTCCCGGTCAGCCCGGAAAAGACGCTCAATATTGTGCGTGCCCCCGGCGTCGCCGTTTCACTTAAATTTTGGCATCAACTTCTGTCGACTATCGTGAATAATTTCGCTTAATGTCTCGAATTTTTGGTTGTTGTTGTGAATTTCGCACGAAAAATAAAATAGCAGCTTTAAATTTTTTTCTAGAGGAGACGATAGCTTCTATAAACCGTGGTTACTCTTGACTTTCATTGGTTAATTTGGTATGTGACGGGTTACCTGGAAAACTTCTTCAACAGGAAGTCGGACTAGTCTACTGTCAGGAAAACCGCAACGGTAACCACAAAGAGAGATAAATGATTCAGACTTTCGTGTTCAATTCTAACGACTTTAGTTTTATTTGGAAATCCTGTGTTTAACGTTCGTAGACAAGTCGAGATAACCCTATTTCAATCAGAATTCAATGTAAGGAAAATATCAACTAGTTTATTAGAAAATGCCCCGATGGGACAGAAAAAAGAAGAATATACTTGCTTGGAAAGACACCAAGCTTGAAAAAGGAGAGGACTAGATTTTTGAGAGCTAGGGTTAAAGTTGGAAAAAATTCACTTTTCTAATATTGGATTTTCATTCTTTCTCATTAAAAAATTTTCCATGCCTGTGAAAAAGTATATTCTGCAGCATCGTGCATTTGGGCCTATTTTGCGAAAACGTTAGTGCAACCAGTCAGCTCGAGCTGGGGATAATCTCGACATCCAGTTCGTTATAATCCTGATGACACTGACATTATACTAAACTTGAGATGAAACCGAGTCGCCTCTTTGTTCGAGATTATTCTGAGCTCGAGCTTAGATCGCTTTAGTGCAACTGAGCCTTGGTTGCAGTCATTGGGCACCATACGCAAATGGGGCAACAGGGTAAAGAATACAAAAATGCCATTAAAAAGCTCCTGATTCAGCCATGCCTATATCATGTGCACTAAATCCGGTTCCCGCGTCTCCCCCACTCTAATCGCACTCCCACGTCAACAGTACGACTGTTTTGAAAGCAGGACGAGAGCGATCGGGATGCGTGAAATTGCTTCCCGTCTGCAATCCTGCAAAAAGTACACTTTCTGCAAGTTTCAGTTTAAATCCAAAAACTGCGAATAAGATTATCTTTTGTGTAAAGTGGTCGCGTCTATTGAATTCACTGTAGTTGATACTTCAATGGGCGCGATCACTTTACACAAAGCCTCCTTCCACCAAGAAAATTAGGGAAATTCGTTTGTTTACACTCTCGGAATAATTTCTTTGTGTAAGGTGACCGCATCCATTGAATAACCCCTGGTCCAGAATCCCCTCCACCAAAAAATCTTGAAACACGCTTGTTTACACCCGGGATAATTTTTTTTATGTAAAGTGACCGCATCCATCGAATTCCACTCCCTGCGGTCGAAAACCCCTCCCAACAAACAGTCGGGGAAATTCGTTTGTTCACATTCGGGATAATTTTTTGTGTGACATGACTGCATCCATCGAATTCTCCAAAACCGAAAACCCCTCCCATAAAAATCGCAGGGATACAGTTGTTTACACATAGGATAATTTTTGCGCGAAGTGATCGCGTCTATTGAATTCACTGCAGTCGAAAACCTTTTCCAAGATAAAATCGCAGAAATACTTTTGTTTTCACTCACGATAATTTTTTGTGTGTAAAGTAACCGCATCCATTGAATAACCCCCATTCGGAAACCTCTTTCACCAAAAAATTACAAAAATACGCTTGTTTACACTCAGGTTAATTTTTTTATGTAAAGTGATTGAGTCTATTGAATTCTCTGTAGTCAAAAACTCCTACAAAAAAAAATCGGGGAAATTCGTCTGTTTACACTTCGAATAATTTTTTTGTGTAAATTGACCGCATCCATTGAATAACCCCTGGTCAAAAACCCCTTCCACCAAAAAATCAGAAAAATACGCTTGTTTACACCCGGTATAATTTTTTTGTGTAAAGTGATCGCATCCATTGAATTCCTAATGGTCGAAAATCTCTTCTGGAAAAAAGACCACAGAAATACAAACCCCCTCCACAAAAAGTCGCTGAAATAGCCTTGTTTACACTCAAGATAATTTTTTTGTGTAACGTGACTGCATCCATCGAATTCTCCATAGCTGAAAACCCCTCCTCGAAAAATATCGCAGAAATAAATTTGTTTACACTTGAGATAATTTTTTGTGTAAAGGGATTGAATTCATTGAATTTCGCGCAGTCGAAAACCCCTTCCACCAAAAAATCACGAAGATACGCTTGTTTACACCCGGGATAAGATTTTATGTAAAGTGACCACGTCCATTGAATTCCCCATGATCGAAAACCCTAGCACCCCTGAAATCTTGATAAGACTACCAGTTCAATTGAAACCGCAAAAAATTCTGGCACCCCAGTGCGTTATGCTGCAAAAAATTATTTTATAGAAGCCGTAAGTATTATATAACAAAATGGAAGAATTTCGCGGTTTCCAGGTCTTTGGACCATAATATAATTGAATTGAGGCGATATTTAAAAAAAATGAAAAATCGCATTTGAGATTGCACCCCCAAGATGCTTAGGCCGAAGTATAGAACTTGGATATGGCACACCCATTCTGTGGCATGGTGGGACTGGAGGTTCTTAAAAAGTACATTTTTTGCATGTTTTTGGGGCCCCACTGAGCACCATTTGCAGATAGAGGCGAAATGACAAAAGGCACCCCATAGTTTGCCCCTATGCCCGATATTATGCAAAAAACCCGAACGTTCTAGCTCTTACCCTTTTGGCTCTAGGGTGGGGGGAGGCTTGAAATTTGGGGGCCAAGTATATTATAGGTTGATGCTGTCGCACCACCTATGATAAACAAAAAATCGAATGAAGGACTACTGATTGGAAGTTGGAATGATCATGGATCACAGCAAAAGTTTGTTGTACATAATTGTTTTTATTTGTTATCAGCATTTGTTGTAATAATTTTTTTTCTGTGTTATTGTTGTAAATATTTGTTTTTTTGTTGTTGTTGAATATATGTGTTTTTTGTCTGTCTCTATAAATAAAATGGACATTGGAAATACACTTCTCAACTGTAATTTAATAGGTTAGTTCAAATTTGAACTGATGAAAGCTGTTAGTCTTATTCATTTCCAACTCCTTTTATACTAGTTCATTTCCTTACATCAAAAAATCACGAAAAATGATAGTCTACATGTGGGATAATTTTTTTGTGTAAAGTGAGCACATTCATTGAATTCCCTGTGGTCCAAAACCCCTTGGCAAAAAAATCACAAAAATATGCTTGTTTACACCATGACAATTTTTCGTGTGAAGTGATTGGATTCAATAAAGTCCCCATGGTTGAAAACCCTTTCCACAAAAAAATCATGAAAAACGATTGTTTACACCCAGCATGATTTTTTGTGTAAAGTGAGTGCATTCATTGAATTCCCATGATCTAAGACCCCTTGTGCCAAATAATCGAAAAAATACGGTTGTTTACACCCAAGATCATTTTTGGTGTAAAGTGATGCATACATTGGATTCCCTGCAGTCGGAAACCGCTTCCACAAAAAAATCACGAAAAATGATTGTTTACATGTGGTATAATTTTTCTGTGTAAAGTGAGTGTATTTATTGAATTCCCCCTGGTCGAAAACCTCTTGGCTCAAAAAATCACGAAAATACGCTTGTTTACACCTAGGACAATTTTTCGTGTAAAATGAGTGCGTCTATTAAATTCCCAATGGTCGACTTTTAGACATGCATATCCGGCAAAAAAGTTTCCAGCTTCGACAACACATTTGAAATTTTCGGACAGAATATCCGCGATCCGCAAAACATATCTGCCTTTTCGACATGGAAAAAGCGGATTCCACATCCGCTGATTAGACATAAATATCCGCAAAAAAAGAGCCGATATTTATCTCCCGACAATATCTGCATCCGCCGATTAGACCATATCTACCATCCGCATCTGCATGCCGATTCCGCGGATTAGTGATACCCCACAACACACCTATAGTCTTTTTTCTGGAAATGCTTGTGAATAAAAAGTGGAGAAGAAGTATCAATCTGTATTTCTATAATTTACGGAGTCTGCTCAACCAATCCTCACGAATTTTTTACTGCAAAAATCCTTTGATAAACGGTTTGTGTAAACAACTTTGAGAGCAGTCGATTTTTTTATCCATTTTCCAATTTACAAACATTTTATGAAAACGAAGTATACATATTTCCAACTAGTTTATTAGAAAATGCCCCGATGGGGCAGAAAAAAGGAGAATATACTTGCTTCGACAGTTGTCATGGTAGAAAAAGAAGTGGACTAGATTTTTGAGAACTTGGGTCAAAGTTGGAAAAAATTCACTTCCTTTATATTCGATTTTCATTCTTTCTCAAAAAAATTGTCTATGTCTGTGGAAAAGTATATTCTGCAGCATCGTGCATTTTGTCCTTCAACTGGCATCAACTACCGTAAAATTTTTCTATATGAAAATTATATGCACCTGACTTCAAGTGTAAAGAAATGGTAAACCGATAGCATTCTAACTCCCGACCAATTCAAAACTCCTGCCTTTCACACTAGCTGAAAAATAGTGAGGGAGGCATATTATAGTCATTTTCAGAACTACAAAGGAACCTGAGGTTCGTTGCACTAACCCAACATGAGGATAATCTCAACATCGGGAGTAAATTGATGATCCTGAGTTTGAGCTAATCGTAATGTTCAAATTATTCTCTTCCAGTGCACAATAAATACCCACTTCAGGATTAACTACTACTGAGGTGTAAGTTCGAGTTTGACATTTTTATATTAGCTTGCTTTAGAGATAAGAAAATTATGCGAAAATGTTAGTGAAACCCGACACCTCGAGTTGGGAATAATCTCGACATTGAGCTCGTTATGATCCTGATGACACTGAAATTATACCAAACTTGAGATCAAACCGAGTTTAAGATCATCTTGAACTCGAGCTCAGACCCCTTTAATGCAGCTAGGCCTTGGTTACAGTCATTGGGCACCAATCTGCAAATGGGAGAACAGGGCAAAGCATACAAAAATGCTCCTGATTCAGCCGTACCTATATTAGGGGTGTGCGCCAAAACCCGTACCCAGTTCTCTCCAACTCTACTCGCACTCCCACGGCAACAGTACGACTTTTTTGAAAGCAGGATCGGAGCGAAAGAGATGGACGAAATTGCTTCCTGTCTGCAATCCCACAAAAAGTGCTCTTTCTGCAAATTTCAGTTTAAATCCAAAAACTGTGAATGAAGCTATTTTGTTGAATAGCTAAATAGAAGAAAATAAAATTTTTTATTGCTTATAATTAGTAGAACTTACGGAGTGAATTATATACGATATGTTATATAAAATGAGTGAATCAAACATATCTTGCACAATCGACTTAGCTCTAAGAAGACATTGTGTTGTAGCTTTTTTTCTAAAAAAGCTGAGTGGAATTTTATGTGCCACTTTCCCTCGTTTGATTCCACCTGTTGACACCAAATTCAGTAAAAAAATTCAACACAGTTGGAAGCACACATGTGTGAGAGGAGATATGAGGGTAAAAACTACCCCAATGGTTTTGAAACTGGAAAATTTGTAATGGAACAAAATTCTTTGGTCATTTTTTTAAATTTTTTGTCTCGAAAAATGCTAAAAAACCAAGGTCCACCACTTTACCCTCCTCATAATTTCGGAGATGCACATGCTTGGTTGAAAAGTGTGTTAATGCGCTCAGCTGTAGAATATACTTTTTCACAGACATGGAAAATTTTTTTGAGAAAGAATGAAAATCCAATATAATGAAAGTGAATTTTTTCCAACTCTAACCCAAGTTCTCAAAAATCTAGTTCAATCCTTTTTCTAGCTTGACAACTATCCAAGCAAGTATATTCTTCTTTTTTCTGCCCCATTGGGGCATTTCCTAATAAACTAGTTCACCTCTTTTTAGTGGGCCTGAACCATGCATGAAAACCTTCATAGAAGCGCATTGAAGTTGTAAATTTGGTCATTTTCACTTCAAAGAAACAATAAAAAATGTTAAAGCTAGGAATTTTAACTTTCAGTGAAAGTAAAAAATGTTTAAGCAAAATAAAACTAAAAACATGTTGTAAAGAGGGTGTAAAGTGACCATTTCCATTGAATTTACCTTAATCAAGAATTGTCAGGCAGAGGTATGGAATAAAGTAAATAGATTTAGAAAAAAAAGAAATTTAGATTTAGAAAAAAATAAAAAATAAAACCTCTAACCCGAAAGTTTGGGGATACGCTTAAAAACGGCCGCCGATGGCATCCTTTTAATATTAAAAATATATAAAAATTCAACGATAATTCGATCTACATAAAAACTCCAAAAACGCTAATACAACAAGAATGAAAAATAAGCGAGCATACGGCGAAAACACAAAACTCTCTCCTGAGAGAACGAAGACGAAAAAAGTAAGACTATTTTTCCCAGATGTGAAACAGAAATCTAACAGACGGTTAATGGAAGTATGGTTTTTATTTTGATAGATAACTCAGAGTTTGGTAAAACTTGGATTCTGTTCTGTTAGAAGTGTTGTTTCTGTTTCCAAGCTTATATGCTTGTTTGTTTTGTGGTGTTGGTTTTCTGGTTTGGAATAATATATGATGAACTAAGGAAAACGTAAATATAGATAATGATGAAAAATAAATGTAAAATACAGTAATTATTATTTTCTTCCTAACATGGCCGCTCTTAAATAATTGAACATCCTCGTTCAACAAGGATTACTATGGAGATTATAAGGACAACGAATTTCCTGTTGCACAACTACTTGACCTGGATTTCGAGTTGGATTACTGCTTTGGGTGGTTTAGAGTTTCTTTCCCTTGTGGAGCTTTCTGATTTTGGATGTCGACATTTGAGTATGACGCTTGAATAATTCGAAAAGGACCTTCAAAAACTGGTTGAAGTTTCTTCGCTAAGTTTTTCTTAATTGTTTGTGATTCTTTCCAAATCATATCCCCTGATTTGTAATTGACATTATTTTGATGTTTATCGTATGCAGCTGCATATAAATCCTGCAACTTTTGAATTTGATTTTGAATTATATTAAGTTCAGTGGTAAAATGCTTTTTTCACCTCCAGGTGGTAGCTATCAATGCCAATATAGTGTGATGGAGGAGCAAAATTCATGGAGGCATCTATGGGTAATTTTGGTAGTCGTCCATAAATTAGTTCAAATGGAGAATGATTTGTTGTTGAGTTTACATGAATGTTCGTTGCAAAAATAGCATAAGGTAAATGCTCATCCCAATTGAAATGATCATTTGATTGTATATGCATACGAATTCGAATTTTTAGATTTTGATTTGATCATTCAACTTCCCCATTTGCTATGGGATGGTATGCCAATATGTCAATTTTCTTAGTCTGGAGAAGGTTTGTTATTTCAGTCATCAGATTTGATGTAAAATCTGATCCACGATCAGATTGCAAAATCATCGGAGCACCATGACGACAAACGATTTTTGTAACAAATAATATTGCTATAGTTTGTGCTGTTATGTCTGCAGTTGCATAAGCTTCAACATACTTGGTAAAATAGTCAATAAAAGCAAATATGAAGCGATTACTATTTAATGTCATGGGTAAAGGAACTATACAGTCCACAGCAACATGATCAAAAGGACCTGTGATTGGAATTGGTTTAAGTGTTGCTTTGATTCTTCTACGCATTGGTTTATTTTGTTGGCACAATGTACAGGTTCGACAATATCTGAAGATTTTCCCAGAAATATCGTTTTGTAGCACTGTTTTCTTTGTGCCAAAATGTCCAACTAGTTCATTGTCGTGATGAGCACTGATGATTAGCTGTGCCACCAAACGTGGAACAACTAGTTTTTCTAAACAATTTTCTGTTTTGAACAATATATGATTTTTCAAATAGACATTGTGAAAAGTTCTGGCTGAAAATCCAGCTTGAATTTCCAGTGCATCAATGATTGATTTCAAAGCAAGATCTTCCCTTTGAAGAGTTGGTAGATCAAATTCTTTTCGCATAGTTTCAAGGGATAGATTTACTGATCCACTCAGGTAACACATCAAATCAGTCTCGATATCAAAGATTTGTGGTGCATTCATATTTGGTAATTGAGAAATTGCATCAGCATTAAGATTCTTTGTGCCTTTCTGGGGGACTATGTTTAGTTTAGTTTTGGCTACTGCTAGTCCCCATCTAAAAATGTGTGCTGAAGGATTCGGTTTTTCTAACGCAGACTTTAAAGCAGTACGGTCAGTTTGTACTGTAACTTCGTGTTGATGAAGATATGGTCGAAAATATTTGATATATTCGATTATGGCTAGTGCTTCGAGTTCAGTTGTTGGGTAATTAACTTCCGCTGGCTCTAATGATCTGCTGGCAAAGGCAATTGGGTGTTCCTTTCCGTCAGAACTGATTTGACTGAGTACAGCACCAATTCCTGTAATTGAGGCATCCGTTTGTAACATGAACCGTTGAGAAAAGTCAGGATGACTCAGAATTGGTGGGCTTATTAGGTTAGATTTCAGGAGCTGAAATTCTTTTTCTTGTTGTTCGCCCCATGTAAATTTTGTGTTCTTCTTTAGAAGATAGGTCAACGGTTGTGAAAGTTGAGCACAAGATAAAATAAATTTGTGATAGCTTATTAGCCCTAGGAATGATTTTACATCTTTCGCCATTTGTGGTGTTTTGATATTTTGAACAGCCTGAAGTTTTGCATCATCAGGGCTAATTCCTTTGGTGGAAATTTTGTATCCTAAATAATCCACTTGTGGATAAGCAAATTTACATTTATCCAGTCATAGTTTTATGCCTCCTGTCTGAAGAAGATTCAGGACGGTTTGGAGACCACTCAACATTTCATCGAATGATTTACCAAATATTAAAATGTCATCCAAATAAACCAAACAGGAAGACCATTGGAGCCCAGATAGCAAAATGTCCATGAGACGTTGTAAGCTTCCTGGGGCATCACAGAGACCAATAGGGAGATAATGAAATTCATAACGACCTATTGGAGTAATGAATGCGGTTTTCTCCTGATCTGATTCTTTTATTGGTATCGACCAGTAGGCATTAGCCTGATCCAATGTAGCGGAATATTTCATCCCATTTAGTGTATCAAGGATATCATCTATTCGGGGTATAGGATAGATATCCTTTTTGGTGGCTTGATTTAAGGCTCGAAAATCAATGCATAATTGATATCCACTATTTTTCTTGGAGACTAATACAGTATTAGTTGACCATGGTGAAATGCTTTTCTGAATAATGTTTCTTTCTTCAAGAGCTTTGATTTCATTCGTGATGATCTCTTTTTCTTTTTGGGAAGTTCTAAATGGGAATCTTCTGATTGGTCTTTGATTCCCTGTATCAATTTGATGTTCTACTTGGGTAGTTTTTCCTGTATCTTTTTCGGATTGAGCATACAGCATTGGAAAATTTGTTAGTAGATCAATTAGTTTTTGTTTCTCATGTTGGTTGATTGATGGGGAAATATGAGTATTTTGTTTGATCCAATCCTCATCAATAATAGTTGGGTCATTTTTCTGATTCTCGTTCAGATTTATTGTACAGTTTTCATGTTGTTTGGGCACATAGCATTTTATTTGGCCAATTGTTGTACCAGGGTAAAGTTTCACTGGAAATGGGCTCACATTTATGAGTTGTAACGGTATGCAGCCATTGATTATTTTGCTAATGGATGATGCAAAATATACATCATTGGATATTCGAATTTAGGGTTCAAACAATACATCAACGGTATTGAATTGTATTGTTGTGAAACTGGTGCCGATATAACAGCGCATGATCGTGGTTGCATGTTTATGTGTTCATCTAATAAGATGTCATAATGCGGAACATATGGCATACCTTCACATGGAATGGGTTCTTCTTTCAGTCTAACAAAAAAATGTTTCCAATTGAAATCTGTGCAATTAAAACGTGCAAATAAATTTGTGCCAAGAATAAGATCAGATATACAGTTTTCTTGTATTTGAACAAGAATAGTCTCTTCAATGTCATGACTTGAAACAGTTAAATATGCTGCACCGGAAAGATTGATTAAACCACCATTAGCAGCTATTGGTCTAGCACTTGTAGGTGTAATTCTAAGGTTCGGAATTTTGCTTGCAATGTTTACATTAATTAGGGAATAAACTGCTCCAGTGTCAAGCAAAGCATTTGCAGTTATGCAATTATTGATTCTAAAAGATGTATGAGGAGTTCGTTTTAGAATATTAGCATTGCATGCGATTGATTCCATACTGGGTGGATTTGGGATAATGGTTGCAGTTGCTTTTTCTTTTCTAAACTTTATTTGGTTGTCAGTTTTCTCTTTGAAAAACGAACGTTTGGTTTGGTTATTCTGTTGACTTCATAGTTCAATCAGAGCTTCAGCAAAATTTGATTGTTCATGTTGACTTATAATTCTTTTTGATTTTCTACATCTTCAACAATAGATGAATAAAATGTAAGCTGGATATCCTGTAGCAATAGTAACTGCTGTTATGATAACAATATTTAAGATCAACTTCAGTGGTGCTTTGATGAAATGATCACAGAAATTTGAGAAAGTTTGGCCTTCTGTTTTGATTATATGCTCGAATGAATGACCAATATCTTCTACTACAGTTTTCACTCCTTCGCCTGCTCCAGTTAAGATTTGATATGCAGCATCTGACTGCAAAGAGTGATCAGCAGTATTGTTGACAACTTTGTTGAGAATTGATTCTAGTTTATGTGTTTTGTAGAGGTATTGTCGCACGAAAACAAAATTTGTATCGGTTGAACTAAGTTGTCATGAAAAACGGAAGGTGTGTCAAATTGAAACATTTGATGCTCCTCTTTCCACATCAGTTCAATGGGAACATGACTCACATGAATCGGGCCATTTAAGAGTTGACCAAGATGATTGGTTTTTGAAAATGTTGATTTGTTGATTTGTACAGTCAATCATCGGACTATGTTCAGTGATATCATAGGTTCTGGGTATGACAAAAAGAGTTGAGTATTTACCAGTATAGGTTAATATTTGTAATAAATATGTTCAATTTTATAATCCTTGAAAATTTTTGTTGGTGTGATGTTTTTGCATGGCCAGACAGTTAGAACATCACCTGTCCAATCTGCAATGATATCATGACATTTCAATAAGGCTTTGATCCCCAGTGTAGGGTCAAATAGAATCAACTGCCAAATAACGTCAAGATTTTTCTGAGAAAATCTGCAGAGTTCTAGCCAGATATATCGAAAATTTTTGATCTCATTTTGCATGACTTTGTATTGAAGGTAATTTAATTTAGAATTGATTGGATCTTGATCAAGAAATGTGAGTTGATATACTTGTATGAGACTAGGCTGTGATCCTTCTGTGATTTTTATTGCTAGATACTGATGAGTGTATAATGCATCGGGAATTTGAGGACAAGATTTTTATGCTGATTTGACCTTGAAAGTGCCTTGGATCTCATCGATAATGATGTAGTTGCCACTGATTTTGGCACGATAATTAGCTTTGAAAGTCATTGGACAGACACTTTTGAAAATAGTTCTATTCCAAATGACAGCGCTGTCATCAGTTATGCATTGACCAGCAACCACCAAGATCACCTAGATCACTGATTGTTGACTTTCCATGAGGCTATTTGGCTTTCCTCAATAATCAAATTGTTAACAGTTTGGCATATGTCTTTACAACACCATTTAAAATTGACAGTTAATGACAAGTTGGTTGACCATAGTTGGTCATGGATTTTGACCATTAAGGTCTTTTTGTAAATTTTGGACTGGAAAATTTCATGACATTCTCTTGGTGTTACATGGCTCACTGTTATTTGGTCTGCTGTGATGTTTTTTGATCCAAAAAATCCCATGTTGGTGCATATTTTTCGTGATCTGATAGAACATTTGTATGCTGTTGAGTACACAGGTTCACTAAGTGGAACATAAAGTGAAACATTGATACTGTAAGGATGAGCTATTTTGGGTGGTGCTGTACATTACACTTTTCTAGGAATTTCGAGAGCATGTCCCCGTTTTGAAGAACCACAGAATTGATACTGTACATTTTGAGAGTTTATTTGTGCACACAATGATAACAACAAAATTATTAAAAAGTGAAAAATATTTAATTGCAAAAATTTATTTGTAAATAAAGGTGAAAAAATATTTTCACAAAAACTTCATCGTTTTGAGGGCTGTGATTTGATTTGTGCAAATCGAGGTGTTTTATACTGGTTGGTTCGAATTTGATCTGTGCGTTGATTATCAGAATTAGGCTGAAATTTGGAATTCACTGAGTTGGTTAAAAGTTTTGTAAGATTATTTTGCTCACCAGTGATAACATCGGACAACTGTTGCTTGAACAGTGAAGCATATTTTTCGAATTTTGCTTTTGTGTCTGGATTTTGTTCCTTGTTTGCCTCAATTTCGACCATGTTCAAGGCATATTCGAGTTTATCGACATGGCCATTTGATGGGGATCAATTTTTGGCTCTTTGGGTTGATCCTCCATTGTTATGTCGCCAATTTCGGACGTTTTTGATTTGTTGACCAAGTTTGCTGTTTTTAGGTATTGTTTGGTCCTGTGAGTTGGACAAACAATGCAAATACACATTGGTTTTTCTGAAAAATCGATATGTGTAGAGATAGATTTAGCAGAAAAATTATTGCATTAAATTATTTCGGAAAAATTTCTTATTATTGGAATTGGAATGAGGTGGAAATAAAAATAGGTTGTCATCAGCAAAATCCATAGAATTATGCTGATTTGAATTACTATTTTGAGAAAAATCAACTTGATTTTGATTTTGAGACCTATTCAAATAATTGGTGTGTCTGTTTTGGGAATTTGGATTTTGAATTCTTAAGTTCGGAGTAATATTTTGACCCAAAGTTGGTGAAGGTTGAATTAAATTTTGATTTGTGTTAGAATATCCAAAATTCTGATTCAAGTTCCGAAAATTTTGATTAGAATTTCAGAAATTTTGGTTGGGATTTTGACGAGAATGATTTCAAAAATTTGGTATGTGATCACAGTTTTGAGTGAAGTTTTGGCCATAAGTTTGATTTGGAGTAATATAACTATTGTCACCTGAACTGTTTCCATTTTTCCCTTGGTTGAGGCGGCAATTCATTGTCTTGTATCCGATTTTTCTACAAACATGACATGGTGAACAGCAACCTGAGGCCAGATGTCCAAAACGATTGCATATGCTGCAATATATCGATTTTCGATTCGGAACACCCATTTGATTTCTATTGCAATTTTGGTGAATATTTTGTGTATGGCGCGATTCAATCAATTGTTGAAGTTGGGTGATCATCTCTTCGAGCTATTTGATCTTTTGATTTTGAGCTAAAGAACAAACTATGTTAGGTTTGCTGTAGTTATACAGATCTTTGCGCATGATCTGAGATTCAGCATAGGCTGCAGCTTTAGAAGCATCAGATAGGCTCGTAAATTCACGATACTTTACAGCATCAAAAATAGGAGGCTTGAGACCTCTGAGGAATATGGGTTTGATAATGCTTTCTTTAGCCTGATTTCCAAGATTTGGATAAGCAAAATCCGCCAATTTTTTGAGGGCTTCATTGTATTCAAAAACAGTTTCATTATGGCATTGCTTACGATCAAAAATGATTCGCTGATGAATATCACTGTCACAGTCATCAGGGTAGATAAGCAAAAGTTCAGTTTTGAAATTATCATAAGTTTGAGGCAGATAATGTCTATGTTTTAGATTATGAAAAGTAGCCAGAGCAGCATAAGCTAGATTAGCTTCTAGATAAGCAATTCCGTAGTCATATTGCCTGCATCAACAATGTTTTGTAGTTGCATGAATTGCTCAAAACATTCAAACTATTCAGAAAGATTTTCGCCAATTACACCTGAGAAAGGCAAGGGTGGGCGAAGTGTAAACATTGGATTAAGACCTAATGCTTGCTCAATTTTGTGAGTCCGATTAGTAAGATCAAATGTTTCAACTTGCTGAGTTATTCATCTGAGCTGATCATTGATTGGATCAGTGATATTTTTGAATGATTTTTGGAGAGTCTAAAATGTCAGCATCAATAAGAGGTTGGTTTTGTTTGTTAGGTTTGGTTTCATTCAGCAGAGTTTTTGATCGAAGTTTGTAGTATTTGAGATTAGATTGTTTAGATCTATTAATAATTTCGTCAAACTGTTGAAAAAGAGGAAGTTTTTGTTGCTGATTTTCTTGTGAAGAATCAGAACTTCCACTAGGAGAAGCCATGTTCAAACAAAAAAGCAAAGAAAAGTCACATTGTGAAAAGGTAGTACTGTAAGCCTATGAGCTTATGGAAAGAAAGAGAAAACGATTGACTGAAAACATTCTAGGTTTGATATACAGTGGCCTTTTTGGCAGACTGTGCAATAGAACAAGACCTGGTATGAAAGAATATGATGAATAAACAATTTGATGATATTATATTTAGGATCCCTTCAATGAAAAAACTTTCTTCCAGCCTCGCCATTTTGTCAG
The DNA here is from genome assembly GCA_963922205.1 of Romanomermis culicivorax. NCBI lineage: Eukaryota > Metazoa > Nematoda > Enoplea > Mermithida > Mermithidae > Romanomermis > Romanomermis culicivorax. Next base: position 346,983 of record CAWUHX010000018.1, on the reverse strand, counting down.
GCAGAGGTATGGAATAATAGATTTAATAAAAAAGAAATTTATCCTTTTAAAAAGAAAACCTCTAACCTGAAAGTTTGGGGATGTGCTTAAAAACAGCCACTGATGGCATCCTTTTAATATTAAAAATATATAAATTCAACAATAATTCGATCTATGTAAAAACTCCAAAAATGCTGATATGACAAGAATGAAAAATAAGCGAGTGTACCAGGAAAACACAAAACTCTCTCCTGAGAGAACGAAGACGAAAAAAGTAAGACTATTTTTCCCAGATGTGAAACAGAAATCTAACAGACGGTTAATGGAAGTATGGTTTTTATTTTGATAGATAACTCAGAGTTTGGTAAAACTTGGATTCTGTTCTGTTAGAAGTGTTGTTTCTGTTTCCAAGCTTATATGCTTGTTTGTTTTGTGGTGTTGGTTTTCTGTTTGTTTTTTTTTATTTTCTTCCTGGCAGAATCCTTCAACACAAAAACCACAGAAATACCTTTGTTTACACTCCATATAATTTTGTGTGTAAAGTGATCACATTCATCAAATTCCCTATGGTCAAAAACCCGTCCCACAAAAAAATCAGAAAAATACGCTTGTTTACACCCAGGATAATTTTTCATGTGAAGTGTCTGTGTCCATCAAATTCCCAATGGTCAAAAACATTTACAGCCCAAAAATCCCAATAAGGCTACTGGTTCAATTGAAACTGCAAAAAATTAGTAGTGCATCATGCTGCAAAAAATTATTTTTTTGAAACTGTAAGTATTATATAATAAAATTGGGTAATTTCAAGTTTCACCGGACTTTGGACCACCATGCAATTGAATTGGGGCCATATCTTAAAAAAAAATAAAAAATCACATTTGAGATTGCACTCCCAAGATAGTAGTAAGGCCGGACCCTATAGGTCGTACGGTTAAGGATACCCCTATCTTTTGTGTACGACCTATAATTTGTCATTTTTGGTCGATTTATAGGTCGTACAGTAAACATATACAGTCGACTTTTGGTCGATTTATAGGTCGTACAGTAAACATATACAGTCGACTTTTGGCGGATTTATAGGTTGTACAGTAAACATATACAGTCAATTTCTTCGTCGATTTATAGGTCGTACAGTTAAGTATACAGGTTCTAGAGTTACCGTAATAGTGGAATTATGGTAATTTTCGATTATGGTAATAGGGAATTAGGGTAATAGGTGTGTTACTGTAGATGAAAAAGGAAAATCAATGATGAACGAAAAATGGAAAAAGGAAAACTAAAATGAACAAAAAATGGAAAAAGAAATAGAAAGAGATCGTGTGTAAAATTGGCTTCCCCCGTGGGCAGAGGAAGCCTTTCAAAAATTTGCGCCCCTGGACCCCCTTTGACAAAAGGGCGCCACCTGCAGGTGTAAATATGTTCGGAGGTCCCATTCCTGAATGATCGTTCAAGTCAATAAATGTCAGAATGGTCAAATTGGTCAGTAATGGTCTGTTTGATGAGTAAAATCTCGAGAGAGTCAATACGTGATGAAACATTATCCTTACAGGTGCATGCCTATAAAGTTTGATGTTCTGCGAAAAATGGCCAAGAAGGTCTTTTATAAAAAATGACCAGAGCGAGCTGGCCATAAAAAGCATGTAGACAAATAAGGTCTTTTATGGAAAATGACCAGAAAGAGCTGGTCGTAAAAAGCGTGTAGAAAATTTAGAGAGTTGACGTACGGTTAAGCATACAGATTCGGGAGTTATCCTAATAGTAGAATTACGGTAATTTTTCTATTATGGTAATAGAGGAATTGGAGTAATAGATGTGTTACTGTAGATGAAAAAAGGAAAACTAAAATGAACAAAAAATGAAATAGAAATAAAAAGCGATCATGTGTAAAAATGGCTTCCCCCATGGGCAGAAGAAGCCTTTCAAAAATTTGCGCCCCTGGACCCCCTTTGACAAAAGGGTGCCACCTGCAGGCATAAATATGCTCGGAGGCCCCATTCCTGAACGATCGTTCAAGTCAATCTCAAACGGTCAAATTGGTCAGTAATGGTCTGTTTAATGAGTAAAATCTCGAGAGAGTCAATACACGATGAAACATTATCCTTACGGGTGCATGCGTATAAAGTTTGATTGATTGCCAAAAATGATCAAGAAGGTCTTTTATAAAAAAATAACCAGAACAAAATGGTCGTAAAAAGTGTGTAGAAAATTTGGAGAGTTGAAAAATCTTTACATATCAAAAAGAAAAAATTTTTAATTTGATGCAACATTCTACTTTATTGTAAAAATCATTTAATCCAACCATAAGAAAATGTACAAAAATTACGTTTCAAAATACGTTTATCATATACTATACGAAACTTTTTCAAAGTTTTACGAGTAACAACTTTACGATCTTGCTGACTCTCTATATGGAGACTATGTACATTTACCTCTTCTTTTCCATTGTTTTTTACAAAAGCAAAAACTATTCGACAAAGCGAATAAAAATTAACTTTTTTCTTAGTATCTGATGACAAAGTGATACCGCAGACTTTGATTATGTGACGGTATTGATCTGTAGGTGGACTGTACAATCTGTAAGCGTAGTTTTCAGGACCTCCACTGACAAATTCGGTAATGTAAGATCCAGAACCATATTCACGTAACTCGTCAGTCATTTCACCAAGACACCAACCAGTGGGTACCTGATATTGTTGTTTGTCAACTGTTGACAGGTAAATAATACTATCTGTGTCAAAATACAATACTCGATTTTTTAATCGCTTAATGTAAGAATATAACTTTAGTCGAGCTTGAGCCGTTGTATAAGCTGCAATAACAGTGTTAGTATTTCCCATGACTTCCGCAAAATCATCATGTTGACAATATGTTGTTGACACCAATTGTTCATTGATTAGTCTAACATTCTTAATAATGTTGGCTGCATTCATCACAAGTTCAAAATATTCTTTGGGTGCACCGTGGATAACAGTCTTATCCATATTGTTTCGTTGACCAAACTAAAAAAAATAAAAATAATTAAATAAAATACAAAAAACTATGCAAAGTTACTTTTCCCCAGAAAGAATTTAGCATTAATTTTGCCAAAGCCCTCTTTCCAGGATTTTTTAAAATTTTCGAAGAATCCAATGAAATATTCTCACGATTGTAGACCTCCATTTTGTTTTCACGTTTTTGCTCATCTGTCTGAGCTTTAGCAGGGTAGCCTTCACTCTCCTATAAAAAATTACAATCAAATTCTGTCACATTTACATAATATAAAACTTACTTGTTTAATTTTCATAAAGGTATTGACGTATTGAGTAAATAAACCACCAGTTGGGTTTTTGGTTGGATGATATTGCTCAATATCATCATAATGCCAAACTTCAAAAATCTTGAGGATCTGAAACAAAAATAATATACATAGAAAAAAAGAACCATTACAGTAACAATATACCTTATATCCCTTCTCTAAGGCTTTATATAATTCTATCATAACCCATGTACCATCTAATGCTCTGTCTTGGTCGTTATGCTCGCATGTGGTCTTTTGTGAATCATGCGTGCAAGTTTTGCATAAAGGAAACAATAATTTACCACCATGTCGATACGGTAGAACAGGATGTAAGAGTTTGGGAGGTGGTAAAACCATACACTTGATTAACCCCTCATAAGGCTGGGATGTTGAGCTGACCTCTTCAAAATCTTCAGTAAAGATTTTTGGATGGCCTGTAGGGTATTTCCCATATTTGTTGACAAATGGGTATAAACTGCATACATCTACATAATTGATCTTTTCTGCAGGTGTACCATCTTCATTGTACTTAATTTTATGATACAGTTTTACAGCATTAGTGTGACCACCAAAGAAAGCTAAAACAATAAAACTTTTGACAAAATAAAAAAAGAACAATTCAAGATTTTACCTTCTCGAGGATTTATAGGTTCAGGTATTTTGACTGTATCAAAAAATGTTTTCATTTTGTGATCTGAGTGAAGTTGTTGTAAGAGTTTGCATTTCCACATTTCAACTATGCTATAACCGAGTGATTGAAGTTCCATAGCCCGATTAAAAGTGCATTCATATGCATTGACTGCTTTTGTATTATTATGGGCTGTTAATTGATAACTATTTTTCATACATTTAGGGCAACCATGCCAATAACAAAATTACGTGATAAACCATCAACTTTGTATCTTCCAATTTGAACTTCACCACCGTTAAGTTTATGTCGAATATACAGTTTTTCATTTTTATGGGCTAACCATTTCAGCCATTTTAAGGCTATAACAGACTGTCTTTCTTCTTTAGTGTAACCTTTGTACAGTATTACACCAATAGTATCTGGCTTCAAAAATAAACATCGGAAAACTAGGTTGCAAGCACTAGCAATGGTTATTGAATTTTCAAAAGGATCGACATTGGTTTCTTCCATAAAAATATCACTAAATTTCATACAACATTGTCGTAAAACTTGCACATCACTACGACAGTAGTCAAGTAACTCATTATCAAAATTAAAATGACACCCCTAAACAATGACACATTTAAATGCAAAACTTTATACTTTTGCAAACTTACTGCTTCAAGCTTTCCATTATACCAATCCAGGAATGTGGCACGATCCGCAGGTTTCATAGCATTGTAACCATACATGTCGGGTGATGGATATGAGCCAATATATCCGTAATTTTCTTTTCTATTAAAGAAATGAGGGAAATATCCTTTACATATTTCACTTATTCCAAATGTTTTTGGTAAAGCCACCAAAGGCATCGGAAGAAAGTTCAGAAAATGAATAATTTTTTTCCACCCTACTTTGATACACATCAATTCTAAACCTAAAATAAATAAATAAATAGATGAAAATGAAAATGAAAAACTATAAACAATTTACTAATTCACCCTTATTAATGATATGTAGTTTATGATGTCCATTACGATACAAAAACTGCATTATAAATTGTCCATTGAATCCTCGAGAATTATGCGCTATTGCTGTAATGTTTTTCATACCTTTTGCAAAAAGGTATTCACAGAAATCATTTAGACATGTAGAGCCTTTGAAAATACGCTCGCGTTGACGGCATGTATCACAGCAAAAATTTCCCTTGTTTTGATGACACTGATCGCATACAGTATGGACAACACATAAATTTGGTTCATGTTCAAACACATCCCTTATTCGGTTTGTCGTAGAATTTTTTCCTGCGTAGTCTCAAAATCATAAAAAACAAATTTTTGATCAACAGGACACTTATCAGTAATTCCTGTTTCATTATCAACTAGACACCCATCCTCATCAACATTTGGTTCAAATATATCTTCTTCCTCTTCAATTTGTTCGCTACCAACAGGTTGCATAAAACATAAATGTCCTTAATTAAAAATTTTCATATAAAATAAAATAAAATAAAATAATTATACCGTATCTAATATCTTTTTTAGGTATGCTTTTATTGCATGTTTTGCATTCAAAATAACCGCAATTATGAGGTTTAGAATGTGCTCCTCGAATCAGTGTATCACATTGTTCGCACACTTTGAAACGGTCACAAATAGATACCCCCGTTTCTGTTGTAGTGTGTTTTCCGCCGATTTTTTATCATTTTGTCAAAATGCGTTAGAGGCCCACAGGTGGCAAGTGGAGAGAGCAACGGGGACCACAAGTAGCCATCTTACTGTAGTGCACGTCGGTACGCATGCGCTGGTCTCTCTCAGTTACTATTATTAGTGTTATAATTTTATATGTTCACTTACTAGTTGTGCGCCCCGTTGGCCACCACTAGTCTATACTCGCCGCCTCCCACCACGCCTTTTGCCTTTTCTCTCGCCCGTTCGTGGGAGTTGATTTTGTGTTTATTCTTTTCGCCCGTCTTCGTTTTGTTCACGTAAGTTTCGTTTATCATTGCGTAGTATTAAAAGGTAGGAAAATCCTCGCCTTTCAATCTTGCGTAACAAGGGAGACAATTAAAGAAAGCAGATCTTTCTTTAATTGTTGGAGTAATTAGTGTTGGGGTTTAAGTACCAGTAATTAGTTTATCGGGTAAACGTGGGTGTGGGAAGCACGTACATTAAGGACGCAACCTCGGAATCCCAATCCTGCTCGCAGCGCATCATCTCCGCCCCGACCAAACCAAGATACAACACTGGTGACCGCTTGGATTGTACGCTGCCTCTCCCCGCCGTTGCATTGCATCCGAAAACGTTCAAAGAGTCCAAAATTTGACCTCGCCGCAGCTGCGCCAAAGGGTACAAAATAGGTTATTATACCCTGCGAAAAAAGATGCCAACGGTAAGCCACACACCACCGGACTTCACCCGCTTTCCGTCGCGATCCAGTTCTCCGAACGCCGCCACAGCAGCACGCCGCGCCCTAAGTTTTGATCAAATGCTTTTGCCGCGACCGTCGAATATTACGCAATCGACAGCGGTACCCACGGTAAGCCTCCCGCCCCATAATCCACCCTTGTCTAATTTCAGTACTCCCGCGCTGGACAGGACGGCAAAACCGCAAGTACCGCTCATCCCCGCAACCGCGGCGATGATCAATTCTCAACCCCTGCGGTCGCTAAATCAAAACCTCCGTACTGCCGCCGAAAACTGCGCTAACGCGCCGCCCGCATCGCAAATGCCGCCGCCAAGCGCCCCGACAAGAAATAACAATGACCAAACTGTGGCCAGAACCGACTCCTCCGAATCCTTTGTCAATATCAAACCACCGCAAGCCCCAGCTGCCACCCGTGCTCCAGTAAACAATCACCGCAGCAGCCTAGCCATCGCAAACGCCAATGAAGTTCAAAATTTTCCAATTGAAGCACGCGACGCGCTGGACCAACTCAACACCGCCGCGGCACGCGTAACCAACAATGTTCCTACGGTACAAACGATCGATCAAATTATCGGCACCGTCTCCAACCAATTCCAAGCCCAGCAATTACGCGTCCAATGCGAAATCCAGGAACAAACCAAAGCCACTAACGCGCATTTCGCTGCACTCGCCGAGCAAATGCAACAATTGATTTCCACAACCGCCGCCGCAAGTAATGCGCGCAATCCGCCCACACCAAGACCGCCGCCGGTGTCCTCACGGTTTCACGGCGAGGAAACAAGAGATATTTATATCCCAAACCAAACTCTCCATGAAACTGAACCGGCTCCAGTCTTTGGCAGGCTACCAAACCAAGTTAAACCCAAAGCACCGTCGACGGATACCCTGTATAATAACGAATTCGCCCGCACTACGCGCGCTGACGAAGAGTTACACCGTTCTGCGCTTCAAAGACGCCCACCGCCTGCGGCAAACCAGTTCGGTTTCTCAGATTACCCACCAGAGGATTATTATGAACATCTGCACCCTCGGTACGACATGCCGCGCACGTCTCATCGTGAGGAAGATAGACGCATCAAAACAATCGTCGACAACATGCACCCGTTGATTATCGACGGCCCTGCAACAAATGAACACCTGTTACGTTTCTTAATGAAAAGTTCGGCTACAACACCTCCAACCATGAAAAACGAATTCGGCTACGACACCTCCAACCATGTAAAAATGAGTGCACTACGCCGACTCACTCGCGATACGCGGAGCGATATGATCCAAGATATGACGCGGTACGAAGACGCCAAACACTTACTCATGTTCCAATTGGCTCCCGATTGCAACCCGATGACTCTCAAACGCGAACTCGCGTCAGTCACCCCAGAAGTTGGAGAAGAACCCGCCGCGTTTCTGAGTAAGGTAATGACTTATGTACAATTATTGTATCAGCATGAAGATCAAACCTTTCGGCACAAACAAGTAATTGACACCTTTTTGACCAAAATGCCTGTTTTCTATCAACTAACAATTGGCGAACAAGCAAAAGGCTTCAGGAATGTCCAACAATTGGCCGATGCCGTAGCTAAAGCCGGTAGTGTCCTCAATGCAACCAAAGCCGAAATCGGAACCGCGGAATGACCCATCCTTGTAAATCAAGCCGATCAGGACGCACCACCACCGAAGTGGCCGCAACCATTTGATCGCCGTTTCCAACACCGCTGCAGTAGAGACCGCCCCCAACACCGCTACCGCAAGCGCTCTCCATCTACGGACCACAGGCCAAAAAATTCGACACCACCACCCACTAAATTCATCTCCTTTCAACCACAAGCGATTCAGCCACCGCCGCCACAGCCGCCGCGCACGGAGATGCTATTGGAACAATTAATTCAGCAATACGACGGCGACTATGAAGAACGAAAATCCCGACAATGCCCTGATGAAAGGATACCCAACAACAGGCAACAAAGTCCGCACCATCAATCTCAAAGCAGAGAGCCATACGCCAATCGCTTCGACCGATCTGCCAGCCGAGATTGCGCACGCACAACGCAGCCTACAGGTCTTTGGTGCGATGCCCACAAATCCCGCACCCACAACACCGAAGATTGCATCTGGCTCAAGCGGCAAAACGCTCAGCAAATGACCCGACTTGAATCAAACCGCCCTAACTATGCCGCCCACCCACGGCAAGCTGATTTCCGAACCAATTAGAACGACGTCCATGGACAGCGCGATTGGCGACCCCGCCGCGGAGGACCGCCCCAACGAGGCACAAACTACACCCGCGGTGCGCGAAACCATTTTTACGAAGGTAACTCTATACAGCGCCCACATGATTTTGTTCAGAATACCTATGCCGTTTACCCGAACCATCAATTTCCGGCACCGTGGGAACAACATATCCATTACAATGCTGTACTGACCCCGTACGTCACGACGCCGACAGATTCATCGCGCGCTAGTTCTCAATCTTCAGAGTTACAAATAACCCTACCCGCAGTTCCGGCACCGAATACTGCGTCAAAACCCACGCTCAAAACACGCGCTAACAATCAATCGACATCAGCGGCCAATACAGCCCCTCCAAAGAAATCGCTACCGCCGCACCCATCGTTTGCCCCGGCATAGTCTGTTGAAACGCAACGGGCCGCCCTTTTCAAGACCCCTGCCACATCTGCTCGTCCGTCTGTCAAATTGATAACCTCACGCCGTCTTCCAAATCCTTTGTCCCCAAGTACGCTTCCACGAGAGCCTTTCAGATTCCAATCAAAATTGGAGCCGTTAAAGCACACGCGCTCATCGACACAGGTGCCCAATGCTCCGTTTTGTCATCAGGTTTAGTCAAACGCGCCTTCGACAAACAATCGCTCCAACTCCCGATTTGCGGAAAAATCAAAGTAGCCGATGGCGTCGTTGTCAATGCTCATGGCCCGGTAGTCGTTACGATGGAATCCGCGTTCGGAGAGCACATGATCAAATGCGTAATCCTCGATGACGATGGAAACGACCAATGTATCATCGGGACCGATTTCCTCGCGCACCCAGATATCCACGCCATTTTGAATTTTAAAGACAATTACATAGAAATTCAAGACGTCAAACTGCCGCTTAAGGTAATCGCCTCGGTCCGCCCTCGAACGGAATTGTTCCTAAACGCTGCCAACGACAATGTCTTAGAAGAAATACCAGAGGATGAACGAGTAAGTTTCCATGACGATAAATCTGATATTTTCAGCCAACCCGAAGAAATCGAAGCTGAACAACCGATACAGGAGGCTCAACCTAGTCCACACCAACCGCCCCCACAGCAGCTGAAGGTTACCGAGCTCGCCGAACCGATCTTTCTCATCGCCCAAGCTTCCGTCTCGATTTCGCCACACTGTCAACAATGGGTCAAAAGTACCGTTTTTCCCACAACATCGGCGACCGTTCCCGACGTGATTGTACAACCTCTCGCCACCGATAATGTAGCTGCAGAACTTCCAGTCGAAACCGCAGTGGTCAACATCACCAACGGTCATTGTCCGCTCCTCTTCATTAACAACACGCCAAACAGCATCAAACTCCGACCAAATCAGCTCATCGCAATGGCAAAGTACACGCTAGAGTATTCCGAAACCCACGCCGACTGCCAGATAGCAACCGCTGCCGCCGACCGCGACTTAACCGATCACGAGCCAGCGGCACTTGATAAATCGTTCCCTGGCCACACTGCACAACAAAAGCTGGAGTACGCCCTAAACAAAATGACCGAAAAAACTTATGTTTCTGCTGCCCAAAAAGCAAAAGCCCTCAAGATGCTTCGTCAACACCGCGATGTCTTCAGCCTTCCCGGCGACAAACCAACTATAACCAGCGAGTTGACCGTCAGTATCGACACTGGCACTGCGAAGCCAGTATCCCGACATTATTACCACGCCGCAATGGAGCAAAGACCGATTGTACGCCGCCATATCCAAGAAATGCTCGACAACGGTTTTATCGAACCATCCCGCTCGCCCTGGGCCGCACCGCTGTTCTTGGTAAAGAAGAAAGACGGCTCTTGGAGACCCGTTGTCGACTACCGCGGAATAAACGACGTTAAACCAAGCGACAAGTTCCCGATCCCGCGCATTGACGATTATTTGGACGCAATGGGACACGCCAAATTCTTCACCACCCTCGATCTCAAAGCAGGGTACTGGCAGGTACCCCTTGACGCCGACTCCCGCGATAAAACAACCTTCATCTGCCAAGAAGGTTTGTTTCGATTCAAAGTGTTGCCATTCGGCCTGAAAAATGCGCCCGCCGAATTCCAACGCCTAATGGAAAGAATCCTCCGCCCATACATTTGGAAAATTTGCCTCATTTATATTGACGATATTATAATTTTTTCGAATTCATTTGACGAACATTTGGAGCATTTACAAATCATTTTCGACGCCCTCCGCGCAGCCAATCTTACGCTTCGACCCGACAAGTGCGAATTCCTGCCGCCGCAAGTCAAGTTTTTGGGACACCTACTTAGCGCTCGCAGAATCGCAGCCGATCGGGAGAAAGTCAAAGCTATTGCCGACTATGAATTTCCGAAAACCAAAAAAGGTATGCAAAGTTTTTTAGGCTTAGTCCAATGGTGCAAACGCTTTATCCCGAATTTGGCAACATTGTCCAGTCCTTTGTACGGACTTCTACGTAAAGACGCCCAATATATCGCCACGGACGAACACCACGCCGCATTCGGAGTTATCAAAACCACCCTTACGTCATCACCCTTTCTCCGCTACCCAGTTTACGATGGCAAAGCGCAATTCGTTATCCAAACCGACGCCAGCACAACCGCCATCGGAGCAATTTTGTACCAAGAATACGGAAACGATCAATGGGTCATCGCCTACAATAGCCGCGTACTCACTGATGCCGAAACCCACTACAGTACAACTGAGCGTGAATGCCTCGCCATTGTCTACGGCTTCCGGATGTACCGCCACTACGTGTACAGCCAAAAAGTTATTGTCCGCACTGATCACAAGCCACTCGAATGGCTCAAAGACGAAAAACATCGAAACTCACCACTCCAACGCTTCGCGATCAGCCTCCAAGACTACGATTACAAAGTAGAATACGTTAAAGGTAAAGATAATGCTTGTGCCGATTTCCTGTCCAGGAAAGATGACCGCGACAAATCCCCAATCCAGAACGCTGAAAACTTGATTGCAACGATTTTCCGTGAGAATTTTCACCCTGCTGGTGCAACTACGGAAGCCGACGTAACGGTACCGGAAATACGCCCAGCAGCGGCTCTATTACCCACGGAATTCGACGCCGAAATCAACGCCATCACCCGTGCAATGACCAAAAAGACCATCAGTCAACCCACACTCTCTAATTCAATGCCAACAGCTATCGACCATGAACCGCCCTCGGCCGAGACCATTACGATCGCCGCCCACGAGGAAGTTTTAGAAGCTTAAGCCGCGGATCCAGCCATAACAAAAATCATCGCCACCCTCCGAACAGACAACGCCGCCAAACAACCACCGATTTTCTTCCTCGAAGACCAAATTTTGTATCGTCAACTTAAAGAGGTCAAGCAATTAGTCATACCCGCCTCCATGGTCGACCAAACTCTTCACCAATTCCACGGCGCGAAAATTTTGAATCATCAAGGAACAAACCGCACGCTAGCAGCAATTAAAGCTCACTTTTGGTGGCCCCACATGGAAGAAAACGTTCGAGATTGGATTAAAACTTGCAAAATTTGCCAACTAACAACGCCGGGCACATCACCGCCTCCGCCACTGCTGCCAATTCAACCCAAACACCCATTCGAAATGGTGGCAACCGACATCGTCAACATTTCGCCTGTAGGTGAGAAATGCCCATACGTTATTGTTTTTCAGGATTACTTTACAAAATTCGTGTCCGCGCACCCGATACCAGACCAAAAAGCTTCAACAATAGTGGAATGTTTTATCAACAACATTGTCCTCACGCACGGTAGCCCGCTTGTCCTCCTCTCCGACCAAGGTGGATGTTTTACATCAAAGCTTATGCAAGATATATGCGAGCTTCTCAAAGTTCGGAAGGTTAAAACAACAGCGTACCTCCCCCAGTGCAACGGAATGGTTGAACGTTTCAATCAAACATTGATCGCCCAGCTAAAAAAGTATACCGCTGATGATCCAGACAACTGGGAGCGCTACCTGCCCTACGCCGTGTTCACCTACAATGCCACGCCGCATACAGCTACACGTCATTCGCCATTCAGTTTACTACGAGGATATGAGCCGCGCATCACCTTCGACTACGACTGCGCCCGCCGACTCACTTTGCCGTTGAATTACGATGCCTATCAGCATATCCTTACGCAAGCACAACTCAAAATGCACGAAAAAATTATAGCAAACCTCGATGCCGCAGCCGCCGCCAGCAAAGAATACTTTGATCGCAAAGCCCAAAAACGCGACTTCCTCGTCCAGGACCTAGTTCTTTTAACCAATACCCGCAAAGCCAACAAAATTCAAGCCGACTTCATTGGACCCTTTCTAATCACGGACGCCTCCCGCCCAGCCGAAAACGTTGTCACCATTGACTCACTCGATGCGCCCGGCCGCCCACAAACCATCTCCATAACGCGTCTAAAACCATTTGTTCCACGACCGGCAAAGGACGCGTTCGAAAACGAAGAAGGTGGACCATGTATGCCCCACACTTCTTGCCGGCAATAGTTTGCTTTGAAATTTTTCTTTTGTGATACGGCACTCATCACGCCGCGTTGTAAATAATCTTTACGTTTGTTTAATTTAGATCATGGCGACCTCGTTGACGAGCAAGGATGCACGGCAGTTTCGAAACACTTCCCTTCGACCCGTCTTTTACAAGCACTCGGCCGACTTTACAACATCACCTTACATCCTGCCCCGGTCCCCACGTATTATGATAGGAGGGGGTTTCTTCTTTAAGGTTAGGTTCTGTTCAGCGCGAGGCCATTCGGTTTATTTCCGCCCGACCCTGGCCACTATCACTCACATAAGACTAATTGGGAAAGGTTGATTATAGTCCCCATTAACATAGTGGTGTTTGTGTTGCTTTTCGTAAGGGTAGTGTTTGCATTTTCTTACTTTACACTTTCTTCACCTTTCAGCGGCTTATTCTTTTACTATTTCATTTCCACTTTTCGCTTCCATCCGCAATAGTCGCATCTTCCAGCCGCTCCATAAATTTATTTTTTCAAAATGACGACGCCGTCGACTGGATCCACCTCCACGGCCGACGAGCCCCCACCGTATCGTGAATCAATCAACGTCAACGAACGATATGTACGTCGGGCCGAGCAGCAGCCTCACCAAAACGATCTAAGCTTCGCCTGTGACGGTATTTTTCTCCATTTTATGCTTTTGCTGCTTATTCTTGCATGCTCTTTTGCTTGGGACCCCATGGGTAACTCCCCCACTCTGTAGTTTTGCGCCAGAGATCCATGGTCAGCCGCCGCGATCCCCGCCATCGTCAAGTTGTGGCCTCCTCAGTCCACAACTGGCCGCTGCTTTGATTTCCACATACGACAACTCTCGTTATCTCGCTATCGTAGCCCGATCCAGTTGTCCAAATGCGCCCATCAAGGTGACATCGCCGCCCAAGCCAACGCCTCCTCAGAGCATGTGTCCTCCTAACGAATCGAAAGCAACACCGCGCCTCCCTCCTGGTTCATGTTTAAATCATCCTTTAATTCCCATTTCGCTCTTTCGACTTGGCGCCCATGTGTCACATGATGAATATCGCGCTCGCTCTTGTTTAGAAAACAACGTCAAACGCCTGACTCACATCGCCGATTTGGAATCGTGGTACATATCCATGTACGCACGACCCCCGAATGTCTTGCCGCCACAGATATTTCTTTCACCGGGAAGTTTGGGGCAGGCCTTGGCCGCCCAACCCACACCAAACTTCCATGGCTATACGCTGGTCGGCTTCGACACCGAATCGATCATGGCCGCCGATATAAAACATTTCCAGTTCATCGTGCCCATGCCAGCCGACCCCACGGCGTCTAGCTACCCTCGATACGTTCAACTCACATTCCCAAATGGCACAATGTTTGTCTTCGAAACGTTCACCGCTACCCCGGAAGACTGGACCGCGCTATTCTCCCCAGTCGACGGCGAACACACCATCGTAGTTTCCTTCGATGGAGCTGACGACTGGGCGGGAATATATGCTCTTCTGGGTACTCAATTCCTGACCAATTGGCAAAAGAAAAACAAAGATCCCATGGTAAAAGCCATTCATTTTGACGCATACTGCGTTATCCGAAACATCGACATATCCCCGCCACTGTACGAGCTGGTGCGACGAATTGGCTTCTTCCCCGAAAAACGTACGCTAAAAGCAACCGTTTCCGCCATGTGGGCACTGGACATTTCAAAACTCACGCTACGCTTCCCGGCAGCCCTGCGTTTCTTCAACAACCCGATGACGTCATTCCTGCAATCCGACGTCCTTGCCTACGCGGCCCTCGACGCTTATTACCCGTTGCTATTGTTTTTGGCTTTTGGTCGCTACGGCTTCATTCCCGAGGTTTACAACGCCCCCGCGTTGTTTTCCCACGACTCGCTGGATGCCGCCGAAATCGACCACCTCAACGAATACGTTATCGCCACCTTTCACAACATCGCGTTGTTGGATGCCTTGCCCCCCGACTACGCCAACCGAATATACCGGACGACATCGCAAGTCGCCTTACCCGCGATTATGCGAGACAAAGTTCTTTCGGCTTACAAATTTTTCATGTATGATTGCACAGCGTCCGACCACGGTCGGTCTTTTTGTTTAGGAACGGTAACCAACGGCTTCCGAGACGTCAAAGCTTTGATGCGCACAACCCACCCAAAACTTCTTCCCGTTCCGAAGGTGCCAAAGAAAAAGAAAAAGAAACAAAAAGACGAATGGAACAAATCACCGGACGTTTCCAAAGACGAAGATCCGGCCCTCAGACCACGATCCATGTTCGACGATCCCAAACGCCTTCAAGCAGCTGTCACGTCGGCCATGAAGAGCAATCTCACCGATTGGATCATCGAGTTGCTCAACTTTCCGCTTTCGCCAATATACAAGTTGGCCATCCGCGATCGAATGCCATACAACGACCCCAATTTACCATCGCTTCCTCACGAGGTTGACGATCTCTGGACAGAACGCGTAGCCGCCGATCAACCCCTACTCGAGCGCACCTATTATGGTACTCATTATCGTTATCACCCCTCCACCATTCTTAATTTTTTACAGGTGGACGGAGACTGGTTCCGAAAGCTAACTTCTTTCATGCCGTTGGCCGCGCTTCTCGCGTCGCCATGTTCTGCCCCAGAATATGCCTCTGTCAACGATGTACTTCTTCACCACGCTCAATCGATTAAACCAGAAATACGCGCCGCATTCTACTAGTGCATGTGGTATCGCAGTGATGGCAACCCCAACTCGCTCCTTACGAATTGGATGAACCGCATCCCGGAACGAGAACCGAGTTTCTCTAGCGATCCCGGCACGTATATTTGCAATCGGTTTGCGTTACGCCCGATTGTATTCAACGAAGACTTCCACATGGAAACGTCCATCGAAGAAATCAAAATCGATGAACACGACTATACCGCCAATCCGCACAGCCGTTTCCATTTTTACTCATCATTTATTTCGCTCATCGATTTTCAAAACTGTTTTTCATTCCCCGCGCCGGTGTACGCGTACCCCATGCCGACTACGGCTTCGGTGCAAACGCTCACCACCGAGGAACTACTCGAACGCCCCATCGATGTCGAAGTCGAACCCACTGATGATGAGCTACTCGAAACGCCAGTCTTCGATCTCAACATAGCGAAGCTGCCACCGTCAACAGATGCGTCGGCCCTTCCTATGTTCGCTGCACCAACTGATATCACAGCAACTGCTACGCAAATCCCTGATTTCTTGAAACTCATGCTCGACAAAATTTCCAATATTGCCCCGGCTCGGATGGACGAATCTACTCCCATCCAACCCGCCGCAATTGATTCCAAAACGATGACGTCAGAACAAATGTTGACCGATATACCCGAAGAAAGCACGGTGGATCAATCCACGTCTATGGACGTCGCCCTCATAGAACCAGCGGCTACGATACCGACCATGGCACCCGCCGTGGACCCACGAATATATTTGGTGACACCAGCAGTTTTGCCGGGACCTCCCATAATTGCCACCATTGCCGCAGCCAGGTATAGTGCTCCCATACGTTTTTCGCAACAGATTATTTCGGCTACTCAATGGGATGCCTTGGCTGCAGCGCTCGCAGCGCATCATTTTCCGCCGCCACCACCCAGAATGTTGTTCCCCGAACATCAGTGGAAAGATTTCCCAGCAGCGCTAAAGGACGAGATACAACGCATTTTGTTGCCTCCACCGACGTCAATCGCCCCGTTCCTGCAAGTTGCCCGAACGGCTCCGGTAATGGTACAACCCGTCGTGCAAACACCGGCTCCCTTACCGCCGCCGGTCACATCGCAACCGCAACCGATGCCGCAACCGCCGCAATCCGCGACTCTAGTGCCGCCAATGGTGCCTGTGGATGTTCAAACCCCACAGGCTCCCAGCACGTCCGCCCCAGCTCTAGATCGCTGTGGTAATCCTATCCAAAGACCCGGCCCGTATGAACACTCAACAAAGGGAAAACAACACCTTCAGGAAGAATCGGCGTACCGCAAATCCCACAAAACACGAACAACGGACGAACCGAGCACGCGGCGTACGCCGCCACCCAGCACTTCACGTGCTGAGCGCGGCAGAACGCCCAGCGAACATACAACTTGACGCCGCAAACAACGCGATAAACAGAGAGCCCGCGAAGAAGCTGAACGCTCTTCGCACGCCACGTCAACGCCGAAACCCAAAATCGCGCCCTCCAAAACAGCAGCACCCGCAACGAAACCGCCGCCTGCTCATCAACCCGATAGCCACCGTTCACGTCACGAGTCTCACTCCCGTGATGATCGCCACCATAGAGAAACGCAACAAACTCAACCAACCAGCCGGGATAGTCATCAACACGAACGCCGCGACGACGTACCGCCGCACCACACGCAAAGCGAACAAACAAGCCAGGTACATTCCACCGGTTTTTACGAAGAGGCACATCCCCGCCAGTTCCGCCGCTCACCGTCCAAATTGACGGACTTTATTAGCCCGCTGCATAGGGACACCAAAATCCAACGTCGTCTGGAAGCCTTGAAAAACCCGCCAAAAGATGAGTTCAAAGCCCCGCTTCCACCGCCTACTATGGACGTGGATGCTGCAACGTCAACTGCTACCACGATTCCGCCAACGGTTACATCGCAACCGCCTACAGTTCAGACAACTGCTGCTACGACTACGGTAACCCAGACCACGTCGCTGCCGCCTACGGCCCTGACGTCAGCTCTGGTTGCTGCGTTCAAACAGCTGCCAGTGATCATCGCCACTAGGCCGGTTCTTGGAGCTCCTCCCCCACCAAGTTCCGCACCAACTATCAAACCCCGGTTGCCTAGCGAAGCCATGCAATTACCGAATTATACGCGTTTCCAAACCACCGATACGCCACATTGCATCACACTAGTAACACCTGGCTACCCGCCGAATATCGATCCCCCCATCGAGTTTTTCTCGCCGCGCATGCTGCACGAAATGGTATTGATCAACTTCTTCGGCCGCCTCGGTATTCGCATCATCATGCCAGTGCACATCCGTGCTACGAACGCTTCGCTCGCGTTGTACCAATATTTTCGAGACCATTACCGCCCCGCATATCAAGAACAACAACCGCCCATCTCGCATGACGTGGCCACTCTGATATTGAAATGGGTCGGCGGCCTTTGGGCTGAGGAGCTCGGTGTCATTGACGCCGTTCACACCCCCCACTTGACCCTTTTCTTATACGAAGCCCGCGGTTTGGATAACCCCTCGTGTCTACTATAGTCTATTTTTTTTCAAATGAGCCTCGGCGGAGCGCAAGATTCTCAGGCATATAAAAATCTGCACGTAGGCCAGTTGTTGTTTCCATACGCCGTCGACTGTAGTCAGGAAAGAAAACTGAATTTTTATTTTGCAGCGAATTCACGATTCGCCGCTCTGATGAATTGTCCGTGCCTGCTCATATTTACAGGCCTCAAGGGTTCGGTTCCACCGGGAATTGTTGACACCCAAATTCCTCAACTCTGAGGCTCGACAGATGTCGCGCCTTGATTCGTGCCAACTGCCCTCCGTCCGGAACACCGTTTTTTTCCTCGAAGATTTTTTCCACGAAACCCAAAATTTGTTTCCTCATTTTCCAAATTTTTAAAAAAGTTTATAATGTGGTCAGGGATGTTTTTTCTGCATTTTGGGAGCATACTCAAACATTGTGATGATTTTGGAGTCAGTAACCTGCAAAAATGAGGAAAAGAGAAAATTTTAGTCAGGTTCAGGTTCAGGGTTTTTTTGCACACAGCAACCGAATTTCGGGCTGTGCAACCAAATTTTTTCTGCTAAATTGCACATTGCATCTTGAGCCCTGACAGCTCTTTTGATAAGGTAGTTGGGTTTTTTGTCCGGACATGCCTAATGTCCGGACAGAAAACCCAATTCTAAAATGGAAACAAGTTGAAATTTTCCGGCGCTTCGCGCTGGGTTTACATCCATTTATAATTTTTTATATAATTCTAGTGTGCCGTTAGGGAAGGTCATTCTAGTTAGTGCTTATAGGTTCTGATTATCATCATATTATGGATAAATGTTTGATTCTGTATTGTTTTTTGACATATTTGATGAAAACTAAAATTTTTCTCAATAATTTTCCTAAAATTGTTTGCGGTCTTCTCAAAAATTTTGAATTTTGATTTTCATGTGATTAAAACATTTTGAGTGTAAGACAATGCTTGAAATTTTTGCCGGTTGAAAGATCCAAATTCTTCGTCGCTTGCCTAGTTTTTCAATTTCAGTTTGTCCAACCGATAATTTATTAAATTCACCAAGAAATCAAACCATCTGTCTTAGAAATATGAGGTGAAAAGATTCATTTTCCAGCATTCTAGAATATTGAAATCCAGAAAAAAATTTTCGGCGCTAAGCGCCGAACTAATTACTCTAGTCTACTCATATTAACCTTTTCATTTGATATCCAAAACTCAGAAAATTGGGTTTTAAATGCCTAAAACCGTCGCAGATCAAATGAAATGTTAAGAAAACTAGTTTACGATGGTTTTTCCCATATATTTAAACAAATTTATCGCTTTAAGAGTGAGCAACCAAAAACAACCAAAAGTTGCACATTGTAACTCGGCCTGTGCAACAGACATGCACGGCAAGAATTTTCCAGGGGGTGTCCATAGACCTTTTTTCCAGGGGAGTAGGGGGTGGGTGAGCAAATAAAAAAAAGCCTGTTTTTCATACAAAATATGCACAAAAATCATGAAAAAAGCTGTGTTGAAAGAAGTTCAGGGGGGTGTTTTGACGATTTTTTTGGCCAGGGATGAGGGTGGCCAGGGTCTCCGGTATGTGAGTTTACCCCCCCCCCTACCCCGCCCTATGTGCATGCATGCTGTGCAAAAAAACCCTGGTCAGGTCAGCCAAATTGAGCTAATGAATAATATATTGGTGTTCTACAGGAGCGCAAAGCATAAGCAAAGGATAGAGTACTCATGAATTTATCTGCTATTAACACTTTTATTTCTTAGTCCTCCGCGGAGCGCCGAAAATTTTTTCGAATTTTCACTTTCTAAAAGGCTGGAAAATGAATCTTCAAAACTTTAAGAATTTAATGAAAATCAGACTAGTGCAGTGTAATTTGTTCCACATTCGGGCGCGAAGCGCTGGAAAAATTTTCGAGTTTTTACATTCCAAGACGCTGGAAAATGAATCTTTGCAACAAATATTCCTGAATAAAAGTTCTAAAATTGCATTCTGGAATGATGTGCTCTATCTTCATCGTCTATAAATCCAAAAAAATGTTTGAAAAATTCCAAGCTCTGAGAGAAAAAATTGAGAGAATTGATGAAAAATCTCAAATGTCAGCGAAATATTGACTGTTAACGTGACTGGCGCTGCGCCAAAAAATTTTGAGATTTTGACCTGTTGAAGTCACCAAAATGCATCTTTTCGTTTTCGAATTTCTCTAAATTTTTTCCATGATGAGATTCATTCCCAAAATTTGTTTCCTCATTTCCTAATTCATTTCCTCGAAGGACTATTTGAGGGGCATTGCTCCGGAAGCATTTGGAAATTGTTGATTTTTTGGTAAACAATAGTGTCTTGGATGTTAAAGTAGTGGAAGTTTCTATTTTACCAATAGTTGCTTGCAAGAAACGCTTTAACGTAAATTAAATTCAAAGTGCTGAAATCAGATGACATATGCAATGTGGTCTGAATGTTCAGGAAGGAAGCTAATGTTAAATACCCTATATTACTGTTTTTTATTGGCAAAGTCGCGGTGTTTGGCAATAAAATCTGGAAATGTGAGCAATATTTTGGGCTCCATCGCCAAATCCCTAGAAAAGTTTGGAAAATTGACGATTATTTTGGTGCATTTTAGAAGGTCAAATCATTATAGTGACCATTGTTTGTTATAATCCAGCTCAGGTTTGACGCTTAGCGTGTCTACTCCACACACTAGTTGACATGTCATAGTTGTCGTCCCCCAGACTGTCTCAGTTCATTGTTTAATCAATGATCTTTAATATTGTGTCTGAGATTTTGACAAAAATCAATATTTTTTCAATCTTTCCAACGCTCTTAGTGCAGTGTTTAAAAGTATTCTAATTTTGTGAAATAATCCAAATTTTTGGTTGCTTGTCTGATTCTGGAATTTTTGCATACATTCAATGATTTTTCGGCTCCGTATGAATGTGGAAAGTGATTAAATTGAAAAAATTATATCATCCAGGAAATACATGTTGGAGAGATTCATTTTCCAGCGTACTAGAGTATCAACATTCAGAGAAAATGTCAACGCATTGTGCTGGAATTGTTTTTACGATTTGTCACTGTTTTTTCCAAATTTATAAAACTAGTTGACTTGACATCAAGCTGATTTTCTAGCTGATTTGCTGTTTAATAACATCATCTCACTGCTCAAGTCAGAACATCATTGGGCTTAAAAGTTAAACCTTAAATCATAAATAATTTATATGTCTCTGTATGTGCTCGCCGATTTCACATGTGAATTATACAGATATTTCTGTTGGGATCACGAATAGTGGATTTTTTTAATACAAAATCTAGATCCTCGTAGCTTATTACTCTGATGACATTGATGACATGAATTTGTTGATTTTTCCCACATTTTTTCATACATTTTTCTGATACCATCATTTTTCAACTGAAAATCTAAACCAAGAATATTAGAAATTATCTATAGAATACATTTTCCAGCATTGCATAAGTTTATATGTTCCAAAATTCTCCTGAAAGTTAAACGTTCATAGTTTTCATGATTTAAGATTTCTCATCTTATTTATCAATCAGTAATCTTCATTATTCAGTTTAAATTTTGTTGGACATTGAGATTTCTTTGCGGATATTCATAAATTATTTCTCTCACTTGAAGTTTTTGAACATTCTGAACACAAATTTTTTCATTGGGAAATGATAAATACACATTTCTGGCCCAAAATGTAAGGCTTTCATCACAGGGATAAGGGTTGAAAAGACTAATTTTTCAGCATTCTAGAATATCAAAATCTAAAAATTTAATGAATTGAAATGTACACATCATCAGCTCTAATCACAGAGATGCCAGCAGCTACTATTTTTTGCTTAATCATTCTAAAATAATGTTGATGTGGGAAAATCGATGCATATTATTGGTAATCTACAATTTTCACTCATTTCATGCATTTTTCAAATTATTTAAAGTTGGAAAGAAAAAAATTGTGTGCAGAATTTTGGTTCACTTCCACATGGTGCAGATGAAGGCATGCAGAAAGACCCTGTAAGTTTCTGTAGACAAATCATGAAATTTAAATTATAATTGACTGCAATGTCGAACAACTTCCAAATTTTTCTTATCAGTGTGTACTAGTGTTAATTTAACTTTGCATAAATGCATTATGTCATTTTCCTCTTAGATTTTCAATCCTATCAAAGTTGTCCTTGAAAGCAGCTGATTGTACATTGACCAATCATCAAGTAAATGGATGAGATTTAATGTGTAATGTAAACAGGCTCTTTGACATGTTTACAGAAATTACGTGTATAATTGCTGGTCATTGATTCGAAATTGCCATCATTATTAAAGACACGAGATGATGGACATAGCGAATGGTGGTCAACCTACATGGACATAGCAAATGGTGGTCAATCTACACAATATGCAGTAAGAAAACATAGAATCAAGAAAATACTACGTTTAATATCACCACAAAAAGGTTAGCATGCATGTAACAACTAGCTAGCTCTAGCTGATCAAGGACATTATCCAGTAGATTGAATTTTTTATCAATTTTATTCAGAGTTGTGCATATCTCAAGACAAAATATGAATTATTTTTCGGTCAACCAAGCTAATAGTTTACCTTCTAGTCTACAATGCTATTGCAGTGGCCAAGTATGCCATGATTTGTTGTGACAGGTGGTTGTGCAGTGTTCATAGCTCTGTACTACGATAGCCTCTGTTACATGCGTGCAAACATCATATGTTTAAGAATCAAGTAATTCTAAATAAGAAATAATACAATTTGATTTCAAAAAGAAATGAAAAGATGAGAAAAATACTTGTGGAAATTCATCAAGCTTGAATTTTCTGTTTGAAAAATATGCATTTTCGGCCTAAAAATACATAAAAATATGATAGTGGTTTGAATATGTTTATATAAAAAATTAAAATTCATCACTGCTATCTCCATCGTCATTGTCCGACGACGTCAAACATAAACCAGATTCTGATTCCAGGTCAGAATCATTGACGTCAATGACTACTGGATGAACCTGAAAAAATACAACATCAGTTATTCTATTTTTTTCAGAAAAGATGTGTAAAGAAATATGTAATTGAGCTCAGAATGGCGGACAGGTTACGTAAACTTGGGGCTGCTGCTCTGTTAATTGGGGCTAGGTGTCATAAGAACTCCTCACAGAAATCATCAGTTATATGGTGACCATCCAAGATTTGCCAATCATGCTGGCTATACGACTCCCATCAGTCAACGATATCAATTTTTCATGCTTTTGTGAAAAAATTAAATTATTTTTCTTCAGATTTCCCTAAAATTTTAGTCAATTGATACCCACATCCCAAAAAAGTCACTGACTTCCCCTACCAGGCCTCAGAGTTCTGTTACATGCATGGTTCTATATACATTTTTATCAGGGTTTTATGTATACAAAAAACAGTGGATTTTGGGCTGAACAGGATTAATTTTTACAAAATCCAGTAGCTGTTCTGTTAGGTGACCTAAGGTCTTACAGATGTGCATGCAGCATGCTGCATGAACATTACTTCAGACTTTTGTAAGATCTTACTTTAATCAATGGAAGCAAGTTTTGTGAATATTCTTTTTCAATTTTGATGACGTGCCCAATGGCTTTAGACCAGGCAGTATGATCAATTTTCGTGATTTCCTCCAAAACTAATTGCTTAACATCAGAAATTTTAAAAGTGGTATTTTGACGGGCTACGTTGCCTTTTAATTGAGCCCATATTAGTTCTATAGGGTTTAGCTCGCAGTGGTATGGCGGTAGTCGTAAAATCTGAACGTTGAATGGTTTTGCCATTTCTTCTAGACTCATCACTTTCAATTGTCCTGCTTGATTTGATTTGACAATTTTCATTAGATTTGCTTTTTTCATTATAGGATCGTGGAGAATTTGTTTACGATTTAGCCAATCAACGATATCACTTTTCTTCGACGAGTTTGTGGGTACCTAGATGGTAAGTTCCAGCTGTATGAGTATGTTCAGAGGTAAAGAATGATGAAAGACTATGCAGCAAGATTTTGAGTCACTGTTCCTCTGATTCTGACTTTGTGAAACAGGATAATCTGCTCATTGATGAAATAATCATATTTTTGTGTTAAAGATTGCAAATTGATAATAAAATCTTGTTCTAGATGCTGTTTGGTCGAAAAGTTAGTCACTTACATAGTTACTACCCAATAGTTTTGTAACCTTAAACTAACTTTTTCAAGTAGTCGGGAATGGTAAGATGCATTGTCCAGAACAAGCACGGAATTTTCGATTTTTGGAAGTAAAGACTTCAGATGTTGTTCATAGTGATCGGCATTCATATCATGGTGATAGTCGGCTTTTTTTCCAGAAATGAAAATGTCGGCACCATTTTCTAAGAAACCATCTTCACTGCCGATGTGGGAAATTATGAGACGTTGACCCTTGCCTTTCAAAAAATAGGAGTTGAAAAATATTTGATTAATAGAGCTGCAATATAACCAATATGTATTCATCAAATTTTATCATCAGGGAAGCACATAGTCCTTATGACAAGGAAGAACATGTATTTTCTTTGATTTAATGTAATTGCATCATAAAATTATGGAAGTAGAAATCAAAGATAAATGACAAAAATTGTTAAAAGGGTGGGTTCAATTTTACAAAAAAGTAGGGTTTTAACTGCTGTCATTCCTCACCAGATGGATCTTTGTAGCCTAAGGTTAACGAGGAACTGGGATGGATAATGTCCCGTAAATCTTTTTCAATGTTAGTGTCAATCCACCCTTTTTTCGCGACATATCCAGCATTGATCCAAGTTTCATCTTGATAATAAATTTTCCGATTTTCGCCACGAAATTTTGTTATTTCTCGAATATAATTGTCACGTTTTTGCATAATTTCTGGTTTTTCGTAGACATGAAGGCGGCTTATGCGATTTTGATACCGAAATCCGATTTGCCCGAAGATATGCCACAATGTCGAGGAGCAGACTCGCAAGTCAGTCCATTTTTTTACCTCTTCATTGATCTGTTTTAAATTCACAGGTTGATTTTCTCTGTAAAATCGGTGCATTATTCTTCGAATTGCTTCAGAATCTGAAGGGCTTATGTCAATTTTTCGATGACGTTTTTTGAACAATCGTTTGCCTTTTGAAAAAAATACGATTGTTATTCCCATAAATACATCAAAATGTCATGCACCTCCATGGTAAAGGTTAGTTAACCTAGCTATTATTTGTTAAGCAGAACATTTTTCCAAAAGAGTCAAGTCATGAGTGAATACAAACATTCTGTATGCTGTTCATTCACATTATTTGCAACTAGTGAGACTCTCTCATTAAAGATGGCTATGCATACACCTCAGGGTCCACGTCCCCATAGCCGGGCATGGCAACCTCTCTTGAGGCTGGCATGGCAGATGGAGGTGCTCTCCTGCTTTCCTCAGAATGTCCAGCAAACCTGTAGACCTGGAAAAGGCAGGGAAAAAGGTCATGCCATGAAAAATCTAGGAACTCAATTTAGAAAACTTCAAAACAGATCTGGAAAACATGGCAAAGTCTGGAGGAAAAAATTATGCCTGGAAAACCTGGAAAAGTCAGTGAATGTTTCCTATGAGGATTCTTATAATACAGTGGTTTTTAGAGAAAAAATTGGCAGTCAATACCTACCAAAAAGTTTTTCTTACGTTTTACATTATAAAGTACATTTTAGATATTCAAAATCTGAATTCCCCCAAGCTTTATTTAACTATACTTTTGAACATAAAGCCGAGTTTGAATTTAAATTCAAAAGCATCTTGAAAGTAATTTTCAACTGTAATTTCAACTTTTGACTTATAGATTTTCAAACTTAGGAAAGTGTGAGAATATTTTTTAAATGTATAAAATGATAAAAATACATTTTTGATCATAAAATTCGAACTTCATTGTTCTTGACTGAGTTTTGATTTTCCGGCCTTTTAGAATGTCAGTACTTACAAAATTTCCCAGCTCTACACACTGATTCAATAAGAGGCATAAAAACCTGCATTTTGTAGTACCATGTACTTTTATGCTATGAATGACATGAATTCAATTGCTATCGGCAAGAATTTTTGTGCTAAAATACATACAAAATTTTGATTTTATAGCCTACAAAAAACTTTTTTCTTCAATAGAAGATTTTTTGGTTGTTGTACATATATGGGAGGAGGTTCGTACAAAAAAAACTGCTAACCAATATTTAACTTTCTTTCAAGAGTAATTGAGATTCCAACTTTTCTGCTAATTTCATTCTTACTTTTCCTCACTATGTAATACATAGGCAGACTGAAAAATGAAGTTTTCTTAACTTTATTATTTATTGAACTGAAATGAAGAAATGTGGGAGTAATTAATCATGAAAGAGTAGAAACGTAAAATGAAAATTTTTTTGTAAAATGACAATTGGTAAGATGAAATACTTTGTTCTCAGAAAAACATTGTTCAGCTTACTCTCATTTACAGTCTGCATTTACAGCTTTTGGTACACTCTTATCATTTTATGTATGAATTACTGATGGCTTTAGCTCTGAAAAAATGTGGAGAATCATGGAAAAATGAGTGGGAAAAGTCAGAATTTTATTTTAGAAAACCATTGCTCACCCTGACTTCTGGACTTTGATGTTTTGGAATATTTTTAAAAATATAGACAAAATCACAAAAATTGGCGATTCATACGAGCTGTTCAGTTTTCTGTTATGATTTCCAGATTAATTTATAGCAGTTATTTTAATATTACTGATTTATGACAATCTGCATCTCAGATCTATTCTGGCCGGAGTAGGGCTTCATAGAGGTTGCTTAAGACATGTTTACTTGGATTTGGCTTCAGAATTCTTGTTAATGTAGCACGTGTTACACCAGTGGCCTCTATACAACGATCTTTTGCTCTTTCGTGGTCGATCAAAGTGCTGCCAACTTCCTTTTCACATTGAAAATAACGATAAACATTCCGGATTATCATCTTACTTTGTTCATTTAAATGTTTATTATCAAGTTTGTCTTGTATTTTAGATAAATCGGAAAGAAGATTAATTTTGAATTGTTCGTAATTGTTGCTGCTACATGTTTGTAAATCTTCGGATAATCGTCTTTTACCTCTCGAATTGTTTGCCATTTCTGGAATCCAAATAAAACAAATTTTCAACTTCTGGCTTTTGAGACTTGATGCTCAACGAATTATGACTCCCCGCGACCTTCTGGCCAAAACATTTTTTCAATGGAGATAATTTTGTTGCCCAAAATGCCAATCATCATTAACATTGAATCAAAGCATAACCTTGAGAGACTCGAGTGTGCATTTTTTCCAAAATATCACTGGTGTCCTGACAATCATGGAACACTGTTTTTAAGTTTGTGAATGTCATCGAATTTGTGCTTCACTATAAATGAGTAATTTTCAATTGCTCCCAAAAATCATCAGAATCTTTATACGAGCTTTTGCATTGAGATGTTTTACTCATAAATTATTGCACATTCAAATTTTCAGTCCAGTGTGACATTATGCTCCATCAGAAAATCGTGAAAATAAGAAATAGTACTTGCTGTCCACATTTCAAGACGGACAGACATCACATGATTTTCCGATTAGCTCAAGTCGTGTCCACCATTTTGTCATTCATGTGTTCCCACTAACATTCAAAATGAATTTTACAACCTGCATATCAAATATAAAATTTTCAGTAAGTAATGCAACCTCAGAAATTATTAATGTGTCACCAGATCAAAACATGGTACAGAGTAAATCCTATGTGCTCAACTCAATACGCCCATGAGACCATATATGCACAGTGATGCTACAGGTTTTTGAACCATGAATATGAAGACCTAAGAACAAAATCTGTGGGAGCAACACTGCTCAAGACTTCAGCTGGAAGCTCAGAAAAAAATCTGGCAGATGATAAGGGACCCCGAGTTCTTAATGAAAACATACACAAATTAATAACATATACAAGTTGATAATACCAAAAAAAGCAAACAATCAATATTTTCAATCCAAATGGTGCCAAAAACATATGCAAGTCGGTTTTCATTGTTTCACTTTCTTTCTATGCAAATTTTTTGCTTTTTCCATGGTTGCCTTTATACTGACTATATATTCTGAATGAAACTATAGGAATTCATATTGTGATTTATTAGGAAATCGATATTTTAACTTATAAATAGATTGACCGAATATTCATGCAAGAAAATATGCAAAAAATATCTAAATATGAATCATTGAGTGCTTCTTAAGTATGACGCCAGGTGTTATCAAAAATATCGTATATTCCACTCTGATCGATTGACTGTCTTCATCATCATCGTCCATGGCAGCTGCAACACAAATGGTTCAAAAATATTTCAAGTGGAATAAAATTTATTCATGGTGCAATAGACTGAAAAGGTTACTTCTTTGATCCTATTCTTAACTGAAAACTGGCACTTTCTGCAAAAGAATTGATATTTCAAAAGATCCCATAGGACAAGCCCAATAGGTTAGCCATAATAGCAGTATTAATTGTCAAATCTTATGTAGTGTCAGATGTCATATGGTTGGCAGCCATGCATGTTTTTAGCAGTGCGCTTGACCTGGGCAGACTACATGTTGGCCCTAGGCAGTATCCTAGATGACCACCCAGATTCCACTCCCAGTAGATTTTTCAGTTCATCAGAATGTGAGAAAGCTTTAATTTTTGCATAATGTATGAAGTATTAAATTTTGATCAACAACTTATGACATACATGATATTAAAGTCTTGGATAGAAAACCCATCTACATGGACAATTACTTACTTTTGCAACCATTTGAACTTCCATATTGCGCCAGCAATTGCAGCCTTCGCTCAACTGTCACTTATTATGATGTTATCAACATTATTACCAACTATGAACCTGCTCTGCACTACCTTACATAAATTGGTTTGGTACAATGGCGATCAGTAGCAAATCTGTTTCAATGACATTTTTCCTATCGTCATTCTTTAGTTGTATTCATAACAGATGAATACTTGAGTCTATAAGATTTAAATGTGGGCAAATCCGTATTCATGAGTAGTATAAGGTTGAAAATTCGGTTTTAATTCGTTGACTTTTAGCCCACAAACTTAGCTTATTACCCTAGCTGGCTAAATATACTGGGATCAAAATTGCGTAGTATAAACCTTTAGCAGAAAAGCCACCGTAACTTAAAACATCTAGAAAAAATGTTCAAAAAATTCGTATTAACAATATAGCATTATTATTTGTCACTGAAAAAATCCTAGTGAATGGAAGATGAATCACTTTCTGGCATTCCTGGAAGTTTATCAAGCATTCTGTGATAAGAGACAGCTCATCACTTTTATAGAAGATAGCCTATCGCCTATGTTGTACATAATTCTTCTTATGACTCAACAAAATTAAAAACTCATCCATTAATTCATTAGCTCATTTATTAGCGTTCCTCGAACCTTAAATACTCAAAAAATTATTTCAACTTCCAAAAACCCCTTGTTTTGTTTTTTCCATTTAAATGGAGAATTTTTGTCAGAAAACAAAAAGCAATACAACTATCAAGAGACAGGGAAAAATAGAAATAGAAAAAATGTACAAATAACCTATGGATACAAAATTCAGCTTGGCTTACGGATGGCACCTCCTATGAATACAGGACCTGGTGGTTACTTCATTCTCAAAATAGACCCCTCTACAGTAATCAACATGTGTATGCCAAAATTCGTTAAAAAATCTGCATCAGAAATATGTCGTAACTTTGATGTGTTGAAGTGATGATTCGTGTTTCAAGAATCCATAAACCTTGACATTTATTCACATCAGAGGTTAATAGTAAAGCAAGAAATCACCTCCATCTGCCATGCCAGCCTCAAAAGAGGTTGTCATGCCCGGCTATGGGGACGTGGACCCTGAGGTGTATGCATAGCCATTTTTTAAGAAAAGTCTCTTCGGTGCGAAATTGCAGAACTGAATGTTGTAAAAAACATCAAGAATTGAACAGTTCACGAAAACATGGGATTATTCGACCGAAAATAAGGTCACATATTGTCAAATCTTGAGCCATCCAAGAAAATTGAATTGAAAATACGTTTTTGTAGTCTGGAACTCTAGATTATTCTGGAAAAAGCGGGAAAAAACTGCAAATAGAGAACAATATTGGGGATCAGGGCTGTGCGCAGGATTTTTTCATGGGGGGCAGACTAAATTTTTTTCACTAAACAGTCCCAGAAAATGTTGATTTTACATGATACACTGTGTGCATTCTGCCTCAATGGGGGGGGGGGGGCGGCCGCCCCAACCCCCCTTGTACACAGCCCTGTTGGGGATCAATGGTGAATCTACATTTTTACAGTCATTGTTTTGGTAAAAAATGCTCTGACCTGCTCTTTGCGTTCTACTCAAAGTAGTCAAATAATGTTATCCTGTACCATAACAGCCTTGGTTTTCAAAAATATTCAGACCTTAAGGATTTTACGATCACAGGTGAATAAGGTCAAACATATATTTGCCTTAATTTTTGATTTTTTGACAGGTCTGCAGAAAAATGGCTCCAGAAGATTCTTGGACAAAGTACAGATATTTCTACATTTTCTTGTCAGACAATGTTTTTTTGGACTCTAAATTCAGAGTTCCCAGTTGTAATCATGGCATTTGCAGTCAAAACGACATAATACTTCTGAAAGTTCAATTCTGAATAAGACTGAGTAACTGCTAATTGTTAATTCAGATTAATCACCTTCACATTTTCCAGATTTTTGAATCTTCCGAGCCGATCCAAATGTCTCGAGCACCAAAACGCTGGAGAGAAACATACTATTCTCACATGTTCTGTTCAGAAACAGTGGATCAACATCACAATTCAGCATTATTTTCACAAACCTAAAAAATCCTGAAAAAAGCCCAAAAGTCATCACTTTGATAACTGGAATTTTTCCTGCCCTGAATGATATAAAATACAGATGCATTAGACCAATCAAATGTCAATTGAATAATGGTAATTAGCTCATATGAACCTTGGGCCACAAGCATACCTGTAAGACCTCCGAGCAGTTGGGGGGGGGTAAATCCGAAATTTGGGAGGGGGGTAGAAAAAGAGGGGTTGGGGGGTTGGATGATTTTGGGTACACGGTTGGCCAAGTTGGGGGGGTCCCCCCTAACCCACCCCAAAGTACAGGTATGGCCATAAGTAGATAATAATAATTGTCCGAAACACGAGTACAAAGCATGGGGCAGAATACCTGTAATTGGGGCAGTCGGAGAAGCTCCCTCAACAACGATTGGGCAAAAAGTAGCTTTTTTGCCCTTTCTGGCGAAAGTTCCTGAGATTTGCGACATTGTTGGGGACTACTGTTTTTTCCACATTTGCACTGTAATGTGGAAAAAATTTTTGAGGTATTTCCAGAAATGTGGAAGAAAAATTTGGGGTTTTCATATTGAAAAGATGTATTTCGATGCATTTTAGGAAGTCCAAATCTCAAAATTTTTCGGTGCTTCACGCTGGTCATAACAATTATTTACCAAGCTCAGGTGCGGCTTCTAGCATGTCTACCTTCACTTACCATTCAATCTTTAATAGTTTTCATCATCATAAACGTATTATTTCATGTTTAATTGACAATCTTGAATATTATATCTTCATATTTATTGAAGATCCACATTTTTTCCTTCATAGACCTTTTGAGAAAGATCAAGACATCAACTTTCTAAAATTTTTGAGACATTTGTTCCTTTCTTAACGTAAATTCAATTCAAAAGCTTCATGGAAGTATTTTTAGAAAATTTCTACACTTCTGACCAGTGTTTTTTCTGCATGAGCTGTTTTGCATGGTGCAAAAAAATCGCCAAAGGAGTTTTGCACGCCCAAAAAATTTTTTTGTACTATAAACAGGAGTTTTTTCGTACATGACCCATTTGCACATGTACAAACAGCAGCCAATATTTAATTTGTACAATATGTACATAGCAAAAATAAGTGTACATAAGTAACCTGTGTTATTCTACGTCATGGCCGAAGCAGTGTGATTTTCAAATTTTATTTATAACAGCAAACATTAAAATTGAGCAAAAAACTGAAATTTTCTAGTTTCATGTCTAATTTACAAGCATTGTGGAACAAATTTTTTAGAAAACTGTCTAATAGCATAATGAATTTGCATTATACAATAAAGATGGTCAAGTCCTCTATGATGATCAATGAAAGCTCAAAAAAGATGTCAATCTTTCCCGCGCGAAGCGCCGGAAAAATTTTCCGTCTATTGACATTCGACGACGCAGCAAAATCAATTTTCCAAACATTTATGTCAGGAATTAGATTCAAATTTTGTGTTCAAAAGTCGTAATTTTTAGAATTTTATTATTTGAAAAATTTTAAAACCAGTAATTCATTCGTTGACTCTCATAAACTTTGCCGAAAAGATATAAGTGGAAGAGTAGAGATTTCTGAAAACTACTTCCATGAAGCTTCTGATTTGATTTTACGTTAAGAAAGGAATAATCGCTTCAAAAAGTTTAGAGACTTGACATATTGATCTTTCTCAAAAAATGTTTCAAGGAAAAATTGTGAATCTTCATTAAATATCAAGATAATATTGAAGATTACCATTTAAAACTATTATACATTAAATGATAGGTGAAGCTAGACATTCTGAAAGCCGCGTCTGAGCTATGTAATATATATTAATGATTATTGAAGTTATAACCCGCGCGAAGCGCTAGAAAATTTTGGGATTATGACGTTCTAAAATGCACCAAGTTGATGTGTTGATCTTTCTCAAAAAATTTATAAAGGAAAAATGGGGATCTTCATTAAATATAATGATATAATATTGAAGATAGATCAGCAATTAGACATGAAATAATACGTTTAAGACGATGAAAACTATTAAAAATTAGTGATAAGTGAAGGTAGACATGCTAAAAGCCGCCCGCACCTGAGCTTGACAATAAATAATAATGATTATTAAAGCTATAAGCAGCGCGAAGCACTGAAAAATTTTCAGATTTGGACCTACTAAAATGCACCAAAATGCTTCTTTTCTGTATGAAAACACCAAATTTTTTTCCACATTAAATAAAAATTTTTTTGCACGGTGCAAAAAACTGGAAAAAAAAGTTTTTCACGAGTGGAAAGGATTTTGAACAGTGCAAAAAAACACTGCTTCTGACTCATAGCTTTTCGGCCAAATTTATCAAAGGTTACGAACAAATTATGGTTTTAAAATTTTTCAATTTATCAACGTTCAAATTTCGTCATTTTTTCTTTCCGCGCTTCCATTTTACCTGTGATAATTAAGAAATAACTATTTATGGTATAAACGGAGGGTAACTTCATTTCGGGCGCTTCGCGCCCAGAATGAATTTTACCCGATTCCAATCATCGAGAGAAAAAATTGATGAAAAATCTCTATTTTCGGCGACGTAAGTGACTGTAAACGATTAGAAAATGAAACGAGCTAACTTGATTGATATAAACTGTTGAGCATTAATTAGTAAGTCGAAGTAGATATGCTAACGGTCGCGCCTGATAGAATATAGTTATCATTATACCCATGACCGGCGCGAAGCGCCTGAAAATTTTGAGATTTTGACCTTTTAAAGTCCACCAAAACGCATCTTTTTGGTTTAAAGTTCCCTAAAATTTTTTCCACAATGAGAACTATACCCAAAATTTTTTTCCTCATTTCGAAATTTTTCTCCTGAAAAGACTCCATTTGAGGAAAAACAAAATAGTGACGGCGAATCGCAAATTCGCTGCAAAATAAAAATTTAGTTTTTTTCCTGACTACAGTCGACTGCGTATGGAAACAACAACTGGCCTACGCGCAGATTTTCATATGCCTGAGAATCTTGCGCTCCGCCGAGGCTCATTTGAAAAAAAACAGACTATACAAGCCTATAACACCGCTGTCGGACTCATAGACAGTTGGATGGCTTATCCGCGCTACACCCCGTTTCCACAACCGTCGGAAATTGCCGACATTCAACAAATCTATCTGCAGTATCACAGCGAGACGGATCGCCCCGCACCCCTGCTGCGTCGGCACGACTTTTCTGCCCGGTGGAATCTACTGCCACCGTGACCATTGCCGCCAACAGGGTTGCCGTCCGATCGCCCGTCACTAATCGCCACGCAACTACCGCCTCGAGGCCTCAACCCACTCTCGCCGCTTCAACCTCAAATGTATACCTCGTCTTCGCGCCGCCGCGATACCGCCGATTATGGTCGAAACCGCTACTCCGGTAATATCGGTTTTGATGGCCAGGACGACCCTCGCAATCCACATGGCTACCATAACGATCGATATCGACGAAACGAATGCGACCGCCGCGATTCTCCTCGAAACTACCGATCCGCATCTGATACTCGACACCGAGGCCGCCATTAGAAAAAGCTTTTTGTACAGTAATTTCGTTTTCCTTGTTTTTGTTTGTTTTTCTTAACCTCATTTCAAACCGGTTGTTTAATCTCTAATCTCGTTCGTGCTTTATATTTTGTACTAGTATTTCCAGCGCACATGCAGCCGATGCTGCAACCACACAGTAAGATGACCGCCGGTGGCCCGCTACAGGCCCCCACTTGCACCGCTTTTGGTCCTTGTCTCCACCGCCGGACGCACTATTGTCGCCGCCCCGAAAATCGGCTCAAACTACCCCAACAACTCTGCCGGCCCCGCTGTGTGACGCCGAAGAATTCTTCGGCAACCCCGGTGACGGCCTGTAGTGGCGGAGCCCTTCCCCTTGCACCTTTTTCGGTATTTCTTGACGATCGCTTAGGGCGATCTACTGCAAGGGGGGAGGGGTGTTGTAGTGTGTTTTCCGCCGATTTTCTATCGTTTTGTCAAAACGCGTTAGAGGCCCGCAGGTGGCAAGTGGAGAGAGCAACGCGGACCACCAGTCGCCATCTTACTGTAGCGCACGTCGGTACGCGTGCGCTGGTCTCTCTCAGTTACTATTATTAGTGTTATAATTTTATATGTTTACTTACTAGTTGTGCGCCCCGTTGGCCACCACTAGTCTATACTCGCGGCCTCCCACCACGCTTTTTGCCTTTTCTCTCGCCCATGCGTGGGAGTTGATTTTGTGTTTATTCTTTTCGCCCATCTTCGTTTTGTTCACGTAAGTTTCGTTTATCATTGCGTAGTATTAAAAGGTAGGAAAATCCTCGCCTTTCAATCTTGCGTAACAAGGGAGACAATTAAAGAAAGCAGATCTTTCTTTAATTGTTGGAGTAATTAGTGTTGGGGTTTAAGTACCAGTAATTAGTTTATCGGGTAAACGTGGGTGTGGGAAGCACGTACATTAAGGACGCAACCTCGGAATCCCAATCCTGCTCACAGCGCATCATCTCCGCCCCGACCAAACCAAGATACAACATTTTTTGACGTCTCGATTGACCTCTTTGAGTAAAAACAAACTTGTGTCGAGCAAAACACTCATCGTTTCTAAAATATTGCAGACAATCTTTGCATTTTCGAGCATTAAATTGATTACATGGGGGTGTATTGTAACACAGAGGACAAACGTTTCTGCATCTGTGTTCCATTTTGTTATTGTAGGCCAGATCGCAGTGAGGACAAAAGTAGCCGCGGTCAAAAAATCCAGGCATCTTTGTAATGACTGAGTAATGGTTATCATGGTGGTAAATATTTAAAACATGCGTTGCTTCAGGTCCTTAAAACTCTAAATATGTACACAATAACAGAAAAATAAAAAACTCTAACCTCTAAATATTAAATCTTTAAAGCGTTCTTTGCTAAAAACTTTGATTTGATAATTGGGTAATAAAACAGCTTGCAGTTGTTCCCACTGATGAAAACCACAAGCCCCTTGATGATTAGCTAATCCTGCCAAGGTCATCAGTTCCTTAGCAACCTTTGTTTGCAGCAGATGTGCCTTGTCAGACTTTCGAATACTTTCCCATTTGTGCTCAGCATTCCTATCTTTTTTATGAATGTAAGCTCTAGCAACAACTAGAGCTCTAGCAAAACATAAATCATCCGTGTTGTTGATTTGAATAATACAGCGTTTATTTTTCAGAAAATCATTATGTTTTAAATATTGATGAGCATTGTGAATACCTTAAATTAAAACAAATAAATAAAAATAAAATGTTACATAAGTAATTTTAATTAGCTTACCACTACCCTCAGGTGGTGTTACAACAATCGTACGAATTGTAGCTTGACGACCATCAATTTTTATTTGCCCATTTGATTGAAGAACAGCATTAAGAGTGTTTACAATCAACTCTCCAGTTAAAGCATGTTTCGGTCTAAAAGGTATCAATACACGACCTTTCGTCAAATCTGGATGGTCAAAGGAAAACCCTATAAATGCATTATCAGCGACATACTCAGAAATTCGCTCTACTATATGTTGAAACATTGGCACTATTTGAGCATTTAAATCATCCATATGTTCAGTATCACAAAAGTTCACAGAGTACTCATGACCTTCGGTATTAAAACGCCTAATATTTACGGTACTGGGTTGACCTAGTTCAAAAAAATCATCCACAACAAAAGATGCATTCGTTACACCACCACTACCCCCAGCACCACCACCAACACCACCAATTTGAGCTGCTTCGTAAATTTCTTCCTCATCAGAACTGTAAGGCGTATAACTTCTGTATTGATCATCTTCAGCATCATCATAATCTAAAACAGTTCCTTCTTCTTCTTCTTCCAAAATATTATTATTATCAAGTGTTTCTTCTTCTTTCTCAGTGGTAATATTCTCTGAAGACTCATTCATGATCGTTTCATCATCTTCATCAGAAGTAATATCTTTTAAAATTTCCATAGGCATGTCATCTTCATCCGGAGTAATATCTTCTAAAATTTCTATAGGCATGTCGTCTTCATCCGAATTAATATCCTCGTAAATAGGTTTCATTATAAAAAATTATCCAAACTAGAAAATATATATAAACTATAAATTAGATAAAATAGAAAACAACCTACTCATCAAAACTTATACAGTAATAATAGAAAATTTTTATAAATTAGCAAAAACTATTGATTTTATGGTAGAGATTTAATTATTCTTTACAAGGTTATTGTAGTACTTTTCTTTTTTACGATGGAAAAGCTTTAAAGACCTCTATAACTCATGAACAGGTGCCCATATCATTTCTTTAGCTTATTTTATTAGCATATAACCAGATAAAACCAGTTGAAAACCTGTTTTACTGTACAACCCTAGTATTTTTGTTTTGATTCTTGAAGCTATAAAATAACTGTAATAGCTGCTTATAACCCTGTTGCACCATCTTTTCTTTATATGTGAGAAAGCTTTAAAAACCCTTATAACTCATGCGCACCTGGCTATATTGCTTCTATAGCTTTGACCTTGATAATTACTATTACACATAAAACACATATATTTTTCTAGCTTTGATCTCAAAGGTTACCATAGCACATAAACACATTTTATTTTATTTTTGTAGAACATAGCTCCTCCTCTCATATACTCCTCAGAATAGTAGAATACTGTAGGATATATGTCTTGAATATTTATTATGCTTATAACTCCTCCTCTTACATCTATAAGCTATATATCCTGGTTATTTTATTATAGTTATAACCTCCTTTTACTCTAAAATTTTGAACACTTCATACATTTATCTGTTTTGTTGCTACAAAAACTACTCGCTTCTTTTCTCTCTCTCTTTGGTATATTTCTTCAAGAATTTTCGAAAATAGAACACCAGTTCATGTTAGACGAAAACATGGCATTATTTGTAGTGGTTGAAGGTAAATATGTGTCAATTTATTTTCGTAACGTCAACCCTAAAACAAAAGAGGTGTACAGTCGCGGATTCAAGCTCATTTTACCACAATACGGTATACTAGGCCGCAATGTCAATATTATTGAAAAGACATTTTCACATGGAGGTCGATGCAGCATCAACCTTGGTTATAAGATGTTGGTCGGGAGCGACGGGGTTACAGTACAATTTAAAAATTTGTTTTATGGAATGACATGGTGTTTATCTAAAAAAGTGAGCTGATACATGAATTCTTTCTTTCTTTCTTTTTTCTTTTTTACAATTTGAAACTTGAATTATTTTCTTTCTTGCTTTTAAAATATATAATATTTTATTCTTTAGCAATTTTGGCGTTGGACCAATATGATACATGAGATAGCGCCAGCTATTTCAAACGAGTACAATGCTTTAGCAGTAAAACACCAATTAGCGATAAAACGCATAACAAGTGAAAACGACGACACAGCTGGAAAAGATGGTTCTACCACAAAAATCGTTAAAGAAGAAGAAGTCGCGCAGATAAGAAAATTATTAAAGAAGAAGGGGTTCATGCTACAAAATTTGCCAGAGAACAATGCAGTGCTAGCGAAGATCAAAAGGTAGCTAGCGTTCAAACGACGTTTGTTAACGATCTCTTCATCAACTGTTTCAATGATCCTAACTATGATTCAACATCGGATACCAGTTTGTTGGATGCCGAAACTAAGCGTATTTGTGAGTTATGTCTTCCAGGTTTAGATATTCCATGGTTTTTTGATGAGCAAGTCGTAAAAGGTGAAAAATTATTTATAATTTTATGTGCTGAGTTAGTTATACAAGACATCTTTAATGGGTGTATTTTTGATTGTTATTGTGCAAAAGAGGTAGGAATTGTTGAGGATCATCAGTGTCCAGCTCGTAATTCCATATATAATATCGCAATTACACCAACAGTTAATCGTTTATATGAAAAGATGGGACTTATCATTGACTGCTTTGAATATGTTATAGGTGAAGTTCAAGGTTATTACTGTCTTCCCGCTTTTAAACAGATGATTGACATATTTAGATGTATACCACTTACAAGTACTGGTGGTAAAATTCTTAAGGATACTGTAGCTTGTTTTATTGATGAAGGTTATCATTATGATTTTGATGATGCTGTTGTTATCAAAACACTACGTGAGTTTATTAACAGTAAATTGTAAAAGTTTTGCTTACATTCATTACAGTTTTGCTCACATTCATTACAGTTTTGTATGTTTTAATTAGCTATAGTTTGCTTGCTTGCTTATGTGGTTGCTTACGTATTTGCTTGTTATATAATTTCAAACATATATTGCGTGTATATTTTTGCATACAGTTATGTTATTCTATTTTATATAATCATCTATCTTTATATTTTACATGTGCGTTGTTTTATATTGTAATTTTGATAATTATATATATATATAACATTTTGTTTTAAAATAATAAAAATCATTTTAAAAATTGTTCAAGTAAAAAGTGGTTGGTTTTTGTTGTTGTCAAAAAAAAGAGATGTCAAATGATGATGATGAAAAGTTTTATATATGGAAACATCCATTTAACTGTATAGTTTCTGCTCCAACAAAATCAGGAAAAACACAATTTGTTAAAAAACTTGTAATTTTTGCTAAAGAAATGCTTCACCCTACTCCTGTGAAAATTTATTGGTGTTATTCGGAATGGCAAGAAGCTTACGATGAATTAGTTCAGAAATGTTCTTATGTAGAATTTATTCAAGGTTCGCCTGACTTGAATGACCTTCAGAAAAGTAAAGATACACCTAAATTACTAATTATGGATGATATGATGCAAGAGATGAAGAATGATCAACGTTTAACTCAACTTTTTACTAAAGGATCACATCATTGGAATATATCAATTATACATATAGTTCAGAATGCCTTTTTTGATGGAATGCGCACAAGTAGGATAAACGCTCAATATTTAATTCTTTTAAAAAACCCAAGCGATAAATTACAAGTCCGCACACTGGCTCAACAGATTTTTCCAACTGCTTCAAATTATTTCATAGAGGCATATGAGGATGCTACTAGTAAACCATACCGTTATTTATTAATAGATCTTACACAGACATGTCCTGAAAAATATCGACTTAGATCTAATATATTTCCCAACAATGATCACATGATTTTGTATACACCTAAATGATTCATTTTTACAAAAAAACTTTATACAAGTTAGTCGGATCCTATTATTTTAGCGATATGATATACAGTAAATACATTTTTTTTAATACTCGTGATTCTTTTCATAGCTATTTTTATTGTATGGGTACAATACCCTTTTCAATTTTATGAAAATGAGGAACCTGAAAATGTTACAGATTTTATGATACCAAACACAAAAAATGTTACAGATTGGAAATTATTATTACGGGAAAATTATAAATTACATATAACACCCTTACTACCTTTTGTAGAGAAAATTTTACATTGTCCTCAGAATGACGGACAATTTATGCAATTACGAGCGTGTTTCAAAATATATATTTTCAATCCTGTCGTATTTTCTTGTTGTAGTCGAAGCAGTAAATTTCAAAACTTGTACATAAATGGAAGTAGATTATGATATATCGATACGATAGATTTATTACATAATCAGAAAAAAATATTATACCCTTCATCAGTCTAGTCGAGAATTTTGAAGAGGTTGGTCGTGTTTCTATAATTCGTTTGTTTTGTGACAATTATGATGTCAGCTGCATTTGAAGTTTTTGTCAGAATGGTGCAAAATAAAGTAAAAGGTAAAAATTTTATATCTCTTCTTCTTCTTTAACTAGTTATTAAACTATAGTATTTTTATTTAAGGTAAAATACTAAACAACAAACAGAAATGCGAAATAGCTGATTTGT
The DNA here is from genome assembly GCA_963922205.1 of Romanomermis culicivorax. Classification (NCBI taxonomy): domain Eukaryota; kingdom Metazoa; phylum Nematoda; class Enoplea; order Mermithida; family Mermithidae; genus Romanomermis; species Romanomermis culicivorax. The sequence goes on along the minus strand of CAWUHX010000018.1, from coordinate 306,154 downwards.
TTTGGACTCATTTCTCACCCGAAGCCAAGATTTTTTACAAAGACATAGCTAAGGCGTGCAACCATTTACGTCCTGAAGTTGGTTTACCCATGGGACGTAAAAAAGTTACACAATTTATGTGTTTTGCTAGATTATTACTGACGGAATTGGATATGATCGAAACTCATGCTATTTTTGTAGAAGATTTTTCTTTAAAACTAGATACAGCTCATAAACTATTTTTTATGAATATGAATAACTTGTGTGCTTTTTCTAGACGTGAAGAGTTGAATATCGTCATACAAAATGAAGCTTCATTACTATCTTAATGTAATACAATAAATATTTCAATGTTTACTCATCATTTGGTCATTATTGTAAAATTTTTCTGTACTGTACGGTTTGTTTTGTATGGCTTCTAGATTAAAGAAATATATTCACGAGCTCAATGTGTTGAAAAATTCAAATCGTGTTCAAAGACATGCTTTTCTTCGACATTCTTCCCCCGATTTGATCTGTTGTATATGTGAAATTTGTTTGAACATTTTGAACAGTAATATTCCTATTAATTCAAACTTAAAAAAGAAATTGGCGAAACATAAATTATTGCTCAGAGGTTTAGCTACAAGAGACGGAAAAAACAAGAAAAAAAGATTTACATAGTAAACGTGTAAGAATTGTTCAAAGTGGTCGAGCATTTTTACCTCTAGTACTACCCATTTTATTATCTACATTACCAAGTTTTGTTACAGAGAAATTATTATAGAATGAAATTTGCTAGTAAATTTGCTCTTATACCTCAGGAGGTTCTGAATAAGTTGAATAACTCTTAGGCTTCTTTGACGATGAGTTCAAATGAAAAGACAGGTATAGCTAAGCAAGTTGACATGTATCGTAACGAGCTAGAGCGCATTTTGAAAGATAATACGTTAACACCTGAAGAACAATACAAAATGTACTCGCAACTATTTTCACAATATTTAACTTTTGAACATGAAAAGGCTCAACCTTCTACAGTGATTTTGAAACAAAAAGTTATTGATAACGAAGAAGATGAGAATGATAGTGACGATTTGAAACAAAAAGAAAAAAATTGGCTGAACGATGAAAAGTTACTCAGTAGTATTCCTAAACAGTTTAAACGCTCAGCATCCTTATTATTGGAACATGTGCAACATAACCCTAGTATAAATGTTAATAAGCAAGGTGAAGTATTAATTGATGGAAAATTAATTGAAGGATCACATATTATTGATTTATTACATGATTTGTCTCTTAAACGTTCAAAAATTACGCAAACGCTTGGAGTAGATGAGTTTGTTAATGCTTTGAAAAAATATAACGTACCTTTAGAGGCTATAGAAAACCCTTTACATAAAATGTTATTCACTTTACCTCGGAAACTCTCCTACCATACACCTCCAGAAGAATCAGATGATCAGACAGTTAGTAGTGTCAAACAGTTGAATAAACCATTTGTGAAAGGTGTTGATTTATTTTCTAGTGGCCCCGAAGAAGATATCAAAGACGATTCATTCTTTAATGAGGGAAACTCGACAGAAAAGAAGATACGACGCAAAGTTAGAGCACTTAGATGGTATACTCCTTTGTACTAAAGCAATGAACACCTTACTTTCGAAATTATACAAAAATTTACACGGAAATCCTACAGCTTTTTCTAGTATTGAAAAATTATATGCTGAAGCTAGAAAACACGGTAAAACAATTACATGTAAAAATGTTAAAGATTGGCTTTCAAAACAAGATAGTTATACTTTACATAAACAAGTCAACAAAAAATTTTTACTTAATCATATTTATGTTACAGCTATGGATCAGCAATGGGAAATTTATTTGGCAGATATGTCTTCTTTAGCAGATTTCAACGATGGATACAAATTTATGCTTACATGAATAGATGTATTAAGTAAATACGCATGGGTTGAAACATTAAAATCAAAACATTCAAAGAATGTTTGTGATGCTTTTCAAAATATTTTAAAAAGAGGTCAAATCCCTTGGAGAGTGCGCAGCAATAAAGGAAAAGAATTTGTCAACAAAGATTTCCAAAAATAATTGAAAACTAATGATATACATTTTTTACTTCTCAAAACGAAGACACTAAATGTTCAATAGTGGAACGGTTTAATAGAACTTTAGAGACTAAATTATTTAAATATTTTACAGAGTTTACCACTTATAAATGGATTGATATTTTACCCTCAGTTGTTTTCAACTACAATCACTCTGTTCATAGATCGATTAAGGAAAAACCTATTAATGTAGATTATTCTAACGAAAAAATTATATGGCAAAGACTCTACCCTGAAAGATTATACACTAGAAAGTCTAAGATTGATATAGGAGATTACGTGCGAATTAGTAAACATAGAGGTGTATTTGACAAAGGTTATTTACCTCAATGGAGTGAAGAAGTTTTCAAAGTAAAGCATATTGTGAAGACCAGAAATCATATACTTTATAGAATTCAAGATTTGGAAGCCGAAGATATAGAAGGACGTTTTTATGAAAAAGAACTACAGAAAATTGATTTTAATCCTAATATCAAAGAATACAAAATTGAAAAGGTTCTGAAAACTAAACGTTTACCAGATGGTCAGAATAGAGTACTTGTGAAGTGGTGGGGTTATCCTGAAAAATTTAACAGCTGGATTTTAGAAAAGGATATACAAAACAACAATGACAACGATTATGGTGAACAACTTTGAATTGACATATTATGTTCAACAAGATGCGCTATTATCAGAAAATTTTTTAGGGGTTTTTGCTTGCGATACTCTACTGAAGATAGTTAAAAGACCTGCGGCTTTAATTGCAAACACCGATACATCTTTTCAAAAAGGAAGTCATTGGATAGCTATGTATTTTGATAAAGCTAACTCTGTATATTATTTTGATTCTTATGGTTTACCACCAATTATTCCTGCTTTTATAAACTATTTTAACAAAAATGCTTTAATAATATATACAAATAAGAAACATTTACAAAGTTTTAATAGTAGAGTTTGTGGTATATATACTTTATATTTTTTGCATTATAAAGTGCGACATGTTCCTATGTATAAAATGTTTAAAAGTTTCAGTAACACAAATTTTGTTTATAATGATAAATTGGTTTGTAAGTTTTTTCATTGTAAATTTTCTGTAAAAGGTCACTTGCGAAATGAATTATGTACACGTTTGTAAAAAGTTAACTCCTTCTTTATGTATTTATATATAATTTTTACGTCACTTTGATAGCTCCACCTCCTTTGTATTTTTGTATAATTTTATTGGTTACTTTAGTAGCTCCGCCTTCTTATAAATTTATAATTGAGTGTTTAGTTGTTAAATAAAAAATTTTTTATTTTGAAATGGATAGTAGTAATAGTACGCATTCAGAAATGTCTCGCATTAGCATTTAGGAGTTTTTTGGAAAACGTCTACCTTGAAACCGAGTGGTTTTCTTCAGTCAGGTCATACTAATATACATTGTAGTCATTACAGCTAAAATAAATTTATCTCTCTACAATAATAATACACAATTGTGGGTTGGCCTTTTGTGCGCTTGTATAGGATATTCATTACCTAGCCCTGTGCCGACAGTATTACAGTCATCTAATTCACTGAAGACCGTACCTACAGCAACAACAAACAACATTATAAATAATGACAATCTTTGAAGATCAATTTTATATCACATTACCTAGTAATTGCGAAAATGGAAACAAGCCCTCTGATTTTTCAGCCCATCTACCTCACCGTTTAAAACTAGATGGAAGTTGGGAGGTAGGGCTAAGTGAAATAATATACCCCTATAGTTGGGCTACATTTACCAATCATGGTGGAGATAATGTAATAACGTTAATTATGGATGGTGTTGGAAATAAGGTCAAAAAAATTAAAGTAATAGTTTTTGAAAAACATTACTTTACCGTATCTGAATTAATTGAAGAGTTGAATGCAAAAATTGGAGCGGCTATTGCCCGAACTAACATTGAAATCATGTTTTCATACGATGAACATGGTAGAGGATTAGTTAATTTGAAAATAAAAAGTGGTACAATCTTACGTAAAATCGATATAAGCAAACGGTTAATGGAGCTTCTCGGATTTAGCGCTACCAATACTGCTGCCTATGCAACTGCCGATGATTTTTTAAATAGAGCTGTGAATATTAACTTATATACTGTTGGAGAGAAATTCCCAAAAAATTCTAACACACATATTCCACCATCCAAAGCTGTTTTTCTTGCCGAGCCTGGAACTAATCATTTATACATGTTAGGCATTCAGCCACCAAATTTGAATGATTTACAAAGTTTTTATGTTTACTGTAATATTATTGAAAATCAGATTGTTGGAAATACTTTAGCACCGCTTTTACGTATAGTAAATGTTCACGGAAAATACAAAGATAATGTGAGTCGATTATATGAAACACCTCACTATATACCCATTCAATTAAAAAAAATTACAGTACTCGAGATTGATATAAAAAACAGTTTGAATGAGCTTATACCCTTTCAGTTTGGGAATGTTATAGTTAAATTACATTTCCGGCAACATACTCCTTTATTCCTATAATCATAGGATCAAATTTTATTTATTCATTCATTCATTTGCATTTGGACACGTTGTCGTCAGGTTGAATTTTTGCAAACGCTCTTAAATAATTAATTCATTTAGTTGTTCCTTTTGATTTTCAATGCAAAATATGCATACCCTATTTATCCCTGAAATGGTTGATTACTGGATCAAAATTAATCAACATAGCATTCAAGATAATCAATTTCAGTTAGGTGGTACCTTAGGTTTCTGAGCAGCATACCCATATTATTATAGACATCAAGGAGCTGGAGTTGGTAATTTTTTTAAGAGTTTGTGGTGTCTAGCTATGCCTTTGTTAAAATCTGCAGGAAAGCATGCACTTGCTGCAGGTTCCAAAATTGCAGGCGATGTTGTAGAAGGTCGTTCTTTTAAAGAAAGTGTTGCTGAGCATGGATGAAACGCAGCTGGCAACTTATTACAGGAAACATGCCAAGGCATTCATAAAGGAAAAGGTTTAGGGAAGCGTAAACATATAAATTCTACGATACATTAAAAAAGCAATAAAAAGTTAAATGATGGTCATCGTCAACAGCATCAGCATCAAAAACAACATAAACGTAAAAACCTGAAATGACATTCCTCATTCTTAAAAAAGACTCCACATAGAGTAGTCGGTTTCAAGGATATCTATTCAAAATGAGTAAATTTATTGATGCTGCGTTGTCTCCTAGTAGTAAAACGGAGTTAGATTTATTTACCGTACCTCCAACACAAATTGATATTCGTAGAAGTTTTTGGTCTGAAATTCAGTTACAAAATCCTTGTACTAATGAAGGACCTTACGAGTTTGTTATTTCACCTGATTCATATATGTTGGACTTATCAAAAAATTTTATATATTTTACTATTCGAATTACGAAAGCTAATGGCACTGCTTGCACTTTAACAGCTGATGCCAACAACAATCTCAAGGGTAACGTTGTGGCGCCAATTAATTTGATCGGCAAAATATTTTTCAAACAGATCAAGATGTACTTAAATGGAAAATTAATATCTGATAGGTAAGTTTTATAATTAAATGTATGTTCACATTTTTTTAATTTTAACATTTTATCATTTTATTGGAGATAGATATGCTTAGAAATCTTATTTGGAAACGGAATTGAACTATGGTCGTGATGCTAAGTCGACACATGTTGCAGCTGCTGGTTATGCTTTTGAAAATGGTGATGTTCTTGATATAAAGAAAAACAAGGGTGCTTTGGAAAGAGTTCAGATGTTCAAAAACAGTGCAGTTGTTGAATTAATGGCTCCTATACATGCTGATCTATTTATGCAAGAACGTTTTCTATTGAATCAATGTACTTTGAAAATTGATTTATACAGACATAGCGATGACTTTTGCTTGCAAAAATTTATATCTACTGACAACGAAGCTTATAAAATCGAGGTTAAAAGCATGTCTTTATTTATTAAAAAAGTTGAAGTTGCAGATAATATCAATCTAGCTATTGAATCCATGTTACAAAATACAGCTGCAAAATACCCTATTCGTCGATGTCATGTTACAAGTCTATACATAACAACTAGTCGTCGCTCAGCTCCTCTGAACTCATTGTTCACAGGTCCTTTACCTCCTCGTCTCGTTGTGGCGCTCGTTGATGGTGCGGCTGCTAGGGGTGATTATTATCAAAGTCCCTTCAATTTTAAGGATTTCGGATTAAACGAAATTAAAATAACAAGCGGTACCACAACATTACCTACAACGCCGCATATGTTAAATTTTAAAGAAAACAAATATTTGCGCACTTTTATACAATTATTTGAGGGTGTAGGAATTGGTACAGATAACAAGGGTAATGAAATTACTCGAAATTCTTTTACAATGCATAACACGGTTTTTGTTTTTGATTTGACTCCTTGCGGTATGGATGGTAATTTTTGGGAACTCGTACGTGAAGGAACCACCAGTTTACAGATGAATTTTGGAGAGGATATACCAGATGGCCGTATTGAAGCACTTATATACGCAGAATTTGACTCTCTCGTAATGATTGATAAAAATCGTGAAACCTTTATGGATTATAGTATTTAAATACGTTATATTTATATGTACATTTCATCCCATTTTTCTTATAATAATAAAAATCACTTATAGTTGTTGTTGTTTATACAACCCTTCTCCTTAGCTATTGTTTAGAAATATTCTTTTAATTAATCCCTAATTATAAATGAACTTCCTTTTATTACTCCTTATTTCCTTTATTTTCTCCTTTAGTTCTACAGTACTATGTAATTATCTTGCACGTTCTTTTTTACCCTAAGACCTGTAGAAAGCTATATAATACAGCAACAATTCTCAATAGTAACACCACTATACTTTATGCAATTTTGTACATGTTCTCTACATATCGTTTACTCGTACATCTCTAACTATCTGGCTACAGTAAACCCATTTTTATATTCCAAAAGTTGATGCACACATACACACACACACACACCCATAGTAGAACTCTAATGAAATTACCTCTACTATTAAACGCAATAAATAAAAATTTTATTAATTTTAATTCAATTTAATTTTTTTTTGAAACAAAATAGAATAAAATATACATATATATACAAAATTTAAAACAAAATAAAATATACATATATATATATATATATATATATATACAAATTTTACCTAAAAAATAAAAACATTAAGTTTCAAAAATTTTGCAAAAATTTTTACTTACATAGATACTATATACATACGCAGCCACTGCCACCGCCGCCGTCGCAGACCTCGCTAAAGGTTTCAGGCATATCCACTAAAATTTTTACAAAATTTAATAACTATTTTAGTTAAACAAAAAAACTTTTACTCTAATATATCATTTTAACTGCTAAGTAATAGGTACAAGATCTATCAATAGTCTTTATTTTATCATAAATTTTTATCATATAAAATTGTGTAAATAATTGAAAACTTCTAGAATATTCTAGAAACGTTCTTTGGTAAGTTTTAGACAACTCAGCTATATACCATACATTAATATACATGAATTAAAAATCTGTAACATACTGCGGCTAGCACAATTTAACTTACACATATTTATCTTGAAATATTGTAGTAAAAGCTTATAATAATTTTTGCTCTCATTAAATATAAAGTTTATATATCTACGACGTGGTTTAACTATGGCATCAGAACTTACTAGAAGCACGGTAGCGCCAGTCCTATCCTCTCCTCGACATAGCAATCATCAGTGTTTCCCCATTCAGCCCTCCCACCTGGGGGAGGATGTTCCACCGGTGCGAGGCTAGGTGGCCGTCAGCCAGCAAAGGGTTTTCGAACATCTGGCATAGACGTTTCATAAAACCCTAAAAGGGTTTCTGTCTAGCCGGATATTCAACCCCTCGCTGGCTTTTCCACCAGCTCTTGAAGTCTGCCGACACCTCCTCCCAAAAGCCCACGCGTCGATGTCAGCCGTCATTAAAAACGGTTCTAAATTAATAATATTATTATAAAATAGTATCCATATTAACTTTTAAATCAAAATATTTGTAAAATCATCGTACCGTAAACCTTGTAGGCGGCTCTTAACACCGAAATAAACGTAACGAATAGGGCCTCCATTGGTAGTCTCAGGTGTCGCGCCCAAGTACAAAAATAAGAATGGTTCTTCTTCTTCTATTTTTTCTATTTATACCTCTTTACCCTCATTAAGCCTTTTCCAGTTTTTTCTGCTTTTTGGTTGAATCTTTTCGGTTTTTCTTTAAAGGTTCTTGACTCTAGGTTGTTCTAGAAAACTATCAAAATAACAATAATCACCACCTTAATTGTTTTGGTATTGCATCTCTTTAAAGGCTTTAGGTTCTAGGTTATTCTAGAAAACTATCAAAATAACAATAATCGCCACCTTAATTATTTTGGTAAAGCGTCTCTTGCTACCCTGTTTTATAGAACCTTTGACCTTTTCTAGCATTTCTAATTGGTTTTACGATCTAAATGGCTTCAGCTGTCTAACCTTTCTATGTTTGCTCTGGAAAACACTCTGTATACAAAATCGTAGCTACCTGCATAAATCATTATGCAATATAATGTATCAATTTTCTATATGCAGAGTAACCTTCATGTATGGCTACCCTTGATGATTTAGTTCTTTTCTTTTCTTTTCTTCTTTTTCTTTCTTTTCTTCAAATATTTTTGTAGTATCAATTACTTTTTTACATCTAGAATATTTTTTCATCTCAAGTGCTCACTTTTCTACATGGGCTTTATGCCCCACTCTTTTGGGTCATTTTTCTATAAAAGAATTTGGTCATTTACGACCTTATAAGTATAAACCCGTAGGAATAATGTTTCAAGTTTTATAAACTCTTAGATTTTTTATATGTGGAATTGAGCATTCTGATCTAAAAAACTGTACTAATTTAGATGATCGTTCAGTATGCAGGGCTTCCAATTAGCTATTCTGTTAACCTGCAGACGGTGCACCTCTTATTTTGGAGCCCGAGGGCGTTTTTTCGAACGACTTCCTCCGTGGGTGGAGGGAGCCATTTTTATAAATGCTTTCTTTCTTTCTATTTTGTTTTCCATTTTTTGTTCACGTTATCATTATTTTTGTATTTAGACTACAGTATTTTGGCGATAAACCAAAATAAAATAGTGTTTCAAAAGTTTTATAATAATAAGCTAGAATGTTGCATCGAATTAAAAATTTCTTTTTTGATATGTAAAGATTTTAACTCATCAAATTTTTGACACGCTTTTTACGACCGGCTTGTTCTGGTCATTTTCTATAAAAGACCTTGGCTGTTTTTGGCAGACCATCAAATTTTATACGCATGCACCCGTAAGGATAATGTTTCATTGCGTATTGACTCTCTCGAGATTTTACTCATTAAACAGACCATTACTGACCAATCTGACCGTTCTGACATTTATTGACTTGAACAATCGTTCAGGAATGGGACCTCCGAACATATTTACGCCTGCAGGTGGCGCCCTTTTGACAAAGGGGGTCCAAGGGCGCAAATTTTTGAAAGGCTTCCTCTGCCCACGGGGGAAGCCAATTTTACACACGATCTCTTTCTATTTCTTTTTCCATTTTTTGTTCATTTTAGTTTTCCTTTTTCCATTTTTCGTTCATCATTGATTTTCCTTTTTCATCTACAGTAACACACCTATTACCCTAATTCCCTATTACCATAATCGAAAATTACCGTAATTCCACTATTATGGTAACTCTAGAACCTGTATACTTAACCGTACGACCTATAAATTGACGAAGAAATTGACTGTATATGTTTACTGTATGACCTATAAATCCGCCAAAAGTGGACTGTATATGTTTACTGTACGACCTATAAATCGACCAAAAGTCGACTGTATATGTTTACTGTAGGACCTATAAATCGACCAAAAATGACAAATTATAGGTCGTACACAAAAGATAGGGGTATCCTTAACCGCACGACCTATACGGTCCGGCCTTACTACTCAAGATGCTTAGGCCGATGTATGAAGCTTGGATATGTCACACACATTGTGGGGCATATTGGTACTGGGGACCCTCAAAAATTGCATTTTTTGCATGTTTTTGGGGCCCCACTGAGCACAACTTGCAGATAGAGGTGAAATGACAAAAGGCACCCCATAGTTTGCCCCTATGCTCGAAATTATGCAAAAAACCCGAGCTCTAGGGTGGGGGAACATGAAATTTGGGAGCCAAGTATATTATAAGTTGTTGCTATCACGCCACCTATGATACTCCTGAAAATCTACTTCTGAAAATGTCATTAATAATATCCTCTGGGATAAAATTCAGAAAAAACTCCACTGGGAAAATTTCTAAGTGCATGGCCAAAACTTGTCCATCATGGATTTTTCAGAATGTAGCGGGGGTTGGGGATATTGATCCCCCAACTGATCTGACACCCCAACAATAATTGAGATGATGAAGGAAAAAATGATCAAGAGAGAAGAGAAAGTCATCATAAGAATAAAAATGATACCCTACAATCTCTCCAAACGAAGCATACTTGAGTCAAAGAGGTAGCATTAAAACTACCCTTAATGTACTAATCAGGGTGTCGAACACCTCCTCTATTTTTCTGTTTTTCTGTTAAGAAAGCTGCATGAAAACTGTTTTATTATTTATTTTAACAATAAAAATATAAAATTACGCGTAAATCAAGTATCTAAACCCAACAATCATGGCAAGAAATCAAAGAATGGTGGTGACAAACCAATTTGTGCCATTTTTGGCAGCATGTTTTCGTTTTTGGATCACTTTTTTTCCACAGGGAATGCATCTTGTTATTGGAATCCATTTATCTTCAAATTTGGGTGCTGCACTTGGTGCTTTTGGTCCTCTTTTGTATTTTTCAGCAATTTCATCATGCAATTTGTTGATTTTTTGGATGTTTTTCGCATACCACTGATTGGACTGGCTTCGGACATTTTGTTGTGGGTGCATCAACAAATTAGACAGCAGGCATAAAAATTTGACCCTAAAAAAAGAAAAAATAAGAATAAAAATCACAAAAAAATAAATAAACAAGAATTTTACCATGAGTCTTCGACATTCTCCCCTTTCGACTCATTCCTTGAATACTTTCGCCAATATCTTCAAAATTACGAATTTGATAAACACGGTATGCATTCAATGCAGCCATGTCCAAAATCCAGAAAAAATGGGCATAGGCAAATGACAATTTCGAAGTTTTGCTGAAAAAAGAAAACATAGAAACAACATAATTTTTGTAAATACTCAATTTTCTTACATGAATATTTGGCAATCATCATATCAAATGCATCGACGCCTCCTTTTGATTTATTGTAATCCAAAATTATCATGGGTTTTCCATTGCGTCCTTCGGAAATTTGCGAGTCATGATGGTGCGTTGAAAGTGTAAATAAACGGCCTTGTTGGGCTTCGCCTGGTAGTCGTTTGGACATTGTCTAAATAATAAATCAACCTGGAAAGCAAAAAAAATGAATTTAAAAAAAAAATTTCAAAAATACAACATGCTAGGTCATTTGATGCGATGAAAAGCATTCTGGTGAAAAATGGATGCACTTTTTGACTGCATTAGCTGAATTCCTTGGCAAAATCCGCCTCGGGAGTGAAAAATGAAAAAAATGAAAAAAACCTGAGAAAAATTTAGCGTTGAACAAAAATTTTGATTTTGGGGCGCTGAATACAGTATACCAAACACAATCTGCAGCTTTTTTTGAAGCGCAAAACCTTGTGAATCGAATAAAAAAACGACACTGTTTTTCATCACAAATTGAGTGTGATACGCTGCATTTACTGAGGCTATATATTTTTACTACGATGTCTATATAGTATGTTAAGGGGATGCTGTCCAAGCAAATAATTTCTCATATTTGGCTAATATAGGTTGAAAAACATGCGGCTTGTACTGGCTGAGTCCCCACAGGATTTCTATGTTGTGCATGGATTATCAAGAGGCATGATAAAATAATGCTTGAAAAGTGTCATAATTCACAATTCATATCAAAAATATGATTGAACTGCACATACAGATATTATAGTATGCATCAATATGTTATAGCAACAACATATTACAGTTTTGTAACACATGAGTTGTTCGAAAATTTCGTTAGAGTTGAACTTTGAAAGCGCTACCGTGCCGCACTGCAGGAATTAGAAAAATCTATTCATACTTCCCAGGCAGCAACGGCCGGTACCGCACGATGAAGTATGACTGAGCGTTAAGGCTAAGCCTATGCCTAAGCCTCTAATCAAATATGATTTTCTTCAACATCATGCTGGTAAAGAAAGTGCGAAGAATTTTACTGTTCTGTTTGAAACCGAAAGTGCTTTAGAATTAATATGACAAGAAAATAATTTGGTGGTAGTCACCTCTTACCTGAATAGATGATTAGAATGAATGTTGAAATAGCACAGTAGAATGGGGCTCCAAAGTAAGACGGCCGTCAAAGTAGGGCGGTCGCCAAAGCAATACTGGTACCATCGCGAACTGACAAGATGATCCGGGTTCGAATCTTCTTCAGGGCAGGAATGCTGGAGGATTAGCTGTCAGTATGCTGAATTAGAATTATTTGGAGAGTAGTTGTTGCACAGCAAAAAGTGTTTGACTTTTGCTATTACTTATTCATTACTAATCAAATATTAGCTAATCAGTCCAGTTAAATGAATATTTCAACAATGGCACGGATGCTGATTATCAACAGTCTGCTTTTCATAAAATTCTAGAAAAATTAAAAAATGACAAAAATTAATATATGGTCGTCAAAGTAGTCTACACAAAAAGTTCTCAACTCAATAAGTTGTTAGAAGTTGGTTGAGTAGGCTAACAAATGTTCAGTGATAAAATGACGAATGATCAAAAAATCTTTAGAATATTTGATGGTACCGGCTGCCATTACATAGATACTTTTGTAATTTCTTTCGATATAAACTTTTGATTAAAGGACAATTTGGCTATTATAAATTAGCGCGCTTTCGGTTTTCTATTATTGCTGATGTTTGCATGATTATGAGTACAATGTCATACGCAAAATAGCTCCACTATGTTTTCTTATTTCAATTAGTTGAGCTTATCCTGTAGAAAAATGTGTAGCCTAAGGCACATTAATCTTATTTATGCATGTATATTTGAAAAATAAGACAATCGAAACGCCGAATCATCATTTAGCTGTGGGAAAGATAAATACCGCCAACTCAAATAAATTGAGTTATGTAGTAGCATCTTCAAACTTTTCCGTCGCTAACACCGTTTTCCCAGCAATCGAAACTTTTACAAATTACATCGGAAGGCATTTTCATAAAATGAGCGGTTCCAGACTGTTGAAAATGAAATATCACCGAAAAATTGGATTTTTCAGACAGGAGCACAACCCATCGCATTTCGTAACTGATAAGACGTCACGCTCCAAAGGAAAATTTTTCTACACACGCAAGTTCGAACACCGTAAAAAACTTACAGTCTCTACCTGTATATATGGAAGTCATAACACGACTAACGGAAAAAGAACCGTCAGAACCATGAAATAACATTCTTATCAGCCGTGCAGCATACATTTTTCGCTGCATGGACTCTAAAAAAACCTTTTTTGGAGAGGTAATAATTTTTGAGGCATAAAAGATAAAATAGCGTCATTTTGCGGTTTTTATTCGTTTTAGATTGCGCCGTACATTACGAGCACTCTGTGCCCACTTTTTTCGATAGTTTAAAAAATGACTACTGCAAAATTCGCCGCTTTTACTTCCGTGGTCATTAGTATAGCCACAGTAATAGCTTGCATCATCTCCCTACCGATCATATACAACGCCGTTTCGTTGGCCAACGAAGAAATTGATCAGGATGTTCAAGAATTCAATGTATGCAGTGATGGTACAGGATGCCCCAGAAGAAAAATCATCAACTCTCATTTAAGGTACTAGCCAGCGACGCTTGGAGAGAGATGTTGGCCTCTAGGCGCCTTTTTGGTGGACATGCGGCAGGCCGATCGCCGCGACAAGTGGTCATGGGCGACGGCTACTGTCGTAAGACTTCCATAATTTGTTGAAAAATGGATAATGTAGTATGATTCTATAAACTAAAAGTTGTAACTGAATTTAACCAATTGACCTGTTGCTTTAGAATGAGATTCACCATGTTATACCAAACTTGCTTCGCTTGGTATTTTGTGACCATACTCCACAGAACGAGTTGTAAACATATGTAGAATTTTATGTGAATTTCTTGCTTGTAAGAATGAGCAAGAAAATCGAAAAAACAACGAAAATTGCGAATCCCATTATCCCAAAACATTTTCCAGTACTTGAGTTTGCTTTTCATCTGAATCAAATTAGTTGATTTGTACATTCCCGTTCTTTGGAAGTAAGGATAATAATGTTATCTCAGCAATGACACGAGATCCACGATTTCATCGAATAAGTTTTTTTTGTAGGTTGAATAATCTTGTAGATCCTCAACAATTTTGCCCGTAAAATGAAAAAATGAGGCTCCTTTGAATGAAAAAAATCATTCTTGGAAAACTACACCGTAGTTACCTCCAGTCAATTGTGTTTATTAATAGGGGATAGGATTGTTAAAGAATCAGACTGTCTCCTAAGTGGTTCAGAAGTAAAGACGTCGCAGCAATATAGGTTTTCTTGTCTAAGAACTTTTGAACTCCAGCGGAATTTAAACTGATTATCAGCTGATTGGCTCAACAGGAAAAGAGTACGTGCAAGCAAATTTCAATTTTCAATTTCCAAAATACTCAACGAACATATTCCAAAATTAATACTCGACCAGGAAGCTTATGCTGCCAAAAGCTATTACAGACTTGGTAATATTAAATCTAAGTCAGGTTTTCGATTAATATTTTCTATAAGCTCATCGTCGAATGTTTTAATCAAAATGCTGAATGTAATCGTCACCAATCACAAAGAATAAATCATGAAGTGGTTTGAATACACGCAGTGCAAACAGTTTAAAAAACGCGTTGTCGAGGCATCCTCGAAATAAATATACACCATGATCTGAACCCTACACAGTTATGTTGCTGAAGCGGGAGTAGATCCAAGTCGATCAAACTTCCGGCAAAAATAAACATCTGTGGTGTAATTGGACAAAATGTTTCAAGATTAAGCCAAGTCATCTAAAAACCTATGTCAGTTATTCTGCAAATTCATTTTTCACGGAGTTAATCACGAAAATGGTGGAATTATCTTACTCATGATATTTTATTCTTCTGTCATCTTGCCTGTAATAGTCATTTTTGTCACTATTAACCTTTATAGTTTAAAAGCCACAGTGTTAGAGTAAAATGATATTATGAGAAGTATAATTGGCAAGATGTTTCAACCTTAAAATTTGGATTGCATTCAACAGGAAATATTTCTCATTCCTCACATCAATCGTCATATCTGGCGAGAACAAATTATTGTGTTACAGAGTGCAACGCTGAGAATCTGTGCCCTCCAGGAACAAAAGGACCGCCTGGCGAACGAGGCGTGAATGGTGTTCCGGGTGAAGATGTAAGTGTCTCATGATCCCTATTCACAACAAGCCATGAAGCTCATTCCTGAATTTCAGGGCGTGAGAGGAGCCGACGGGTTACCAGGCAACTATCCCCCAGTTCCGTTGTCCGCCGATGGAAAATGCGTGCCATGTCCATTCGGGAAACAGGGTAGTCCGGGCCCATCGGGACCTCTTGGATTGCGAGTAAGAAAATTTTTCTCCAGGATGGAACCCCATATATTTGTGCTTTTTAAAGGGACCGAAAGGGCTGCCCGGTCAGGTGGGATCGACCAGCGATGAAGGCCGTTCTGGACCGAGGGGGGAACCGGGCGACGTCGGGCCGCCAGGAAATCCGGGCAACGTTGGCGACAAGGGAGAACCAGGACGGGAAGGCGTCAAATTTTCGCCCGGCAAGCCCGGTCCCAGAGGTCAAAATGGTTTAATCGGCCATCCAGGTTTCGCCGGCAGTTATGGTAAACCGGGAAAATCAGGTATACTGTCCTATGAATGATTGATGCACAACGATCATTATATTTTTCATTTTTCTCAGGTCTGCCAGGACTTCAGGGACCACCGGGCAAGAACGGAGAAGCGGGTGAGTATTATTGTCTGACCACAGAACAAAACTTAATCTACAGATTCTACAGTTAATGAGGATTTTCGTAAGTCATGTTTGCTACAAAGAATTGAGAGTAATTATGAAAAAATATATAAATAATTGCATACACGAGACAACTATTCATTGCAGATTAAGGGAAGCAATGCTCATGCCGATTGCAATGTCTAAATCCGATGAAGTTTTCAGTCATTTAAAAAATTATAAGAATAAAAGATAAATAAAACGAACAAAACAGAAAATAAAACTTTGCAATTCTTATAATTGAAATTATTTTGGGTAAACTATTTTTCAACCCATGTACACGTAGGTGTTTGTGATTTCTTTCTAGACCAATCTAACTATTTTTTTAGGAATCCCTGGCTCCAAAGGTACCATAGGTAAACCAGGCAAGAATGGCATACCTGGTCCAGACGCCCAATATTGCGCTTGCCCCAAGCGATTATCGCTCTCCAAAAGAAAGAAAGCCTGAAAAAGCTTGATCAGTTATGATTCTGATTTTTTCTGTTTTTGTTGTTTTCTATTATTATTATTATCATCCTTATTATTATGAAAATAAATTCAAAGCGCAGATAATAAAACGAAGGTCATCTTCAAGATAAGCGAAAATTACATGTGTGATATCATATCAAGGTCAATATTGTGTTATAATTTGAGAAAAATCCATCAAGTATTTTTCACACTAAAAATGAGACAGTCCTTATGAATCAAACTATATGAAAAATGATATCACTAATTCATACCGAATTCTATCGTTCAGTTTCTATCAGCTGATAAGACTACACGACACCTACAAGGGGAATCTGTGAATTGTAAAATCATACAGATCGACCACAGCAACGTCAAGTAACGTTACGCAATCCATTCTTAGCATTATTTACAATTTGCATAATATGATCGAAAATACGAAAGCCATGCATAGAACACTTATTCAAATTTCCATGTGAACATGGCTCTTAGGAATCACCTGTAAGTGGATGATTTTGGAGCTAAAACCTGAAAACCTCTTCTCGTTTATTGTCAGAAAATCAGAATGTGATATCGTTGAGGCCACCTGTAAGTTTGTCTTTATTTGTGTGTTTCGAAATTTTCCTACGCTCTATAAGAACGAAAGAAATTGCCTTGGTATACGTGACTCTTACAGTTTCTTAAGGGATAATTGATAGACCTTTTTAGTACGGATTTATAAAGCCTTTCATGAAATGTCTGCAAATAGAAAATATATTTATCTTTTTCGATCGAATTTTTTACTCGAAAAACTATCATGGTTATATGCGGCTCACGAATTTTAAGCCTATGTGACAAACGATTTAGCGGAAAATCGTAAATTATAAAATCCACTGTTATTTACAAGTATTTCAAGAAAAACAGACT
Organism: Romanomermis culicivorax; assembly: GCA_963922205.1. Taxonomy (NCBI): domain Eukaryota; kingdom Metazoa; phylum Nematoda; class Enoplea; order Mermithida; family Mermithidae; genus Romanomermis; species Romanomermis culicivorax. Next base: position 288,642 of record CAWUHX010000018.1, on the reverse strand, counting down.
GTAAATTCATTGTGGTCGATTCAAAATAACGCATCTATCTACGGTCGAGATCGACATTAACTCTTTGTTATCACAGGATTAGAACGTGAATTCAAAAAAGAAATGTGCATTGAATATAATCATACGCGGCTTTCCAAGATGTGTAAGGTAAATGATTATTTTTTATTCAGAGCTACAGTAAATTACCCAAAATTCAGACCACATTTGTCTAAAATGGCAATCTCCGATATAAGTTTCGAATTACTTCATCAATACAGCGTAGATACATATGAGCCTTGACGATCGCAAAAGATTGCAAGGATACTGGATACGATGTGCCAGGGTGTCATTTGAAAAACATTGCAACCACAGTAAATCATGTGAATTGCAACTCAAAGCAATTTCATCCAAATAATGTATTCTAAGGGTTAAAAAGTCAAAGATACTTCCTCTAGTTTTGTTTGGAAGAAGCCTCTGTATGAGAAAATGTTGGTTGATGTTTGTTCTTTTGCTCTTACCCGTAAATTTGTTGTGTATTATTTTTTAAAAACATGACTAACAGCAGCTGAAATATATGATGCATATTCAACAAAATTCGGTTTTTCGAAATATTTCGACTTGAGTTATAATTTTGAGGTAACTGTTTTTGCAATCTCAGTATCTTCGACAATAGGGACCACACATGCACAGCAAAAAATTCTGCAGGGGATCAACCAGGACAGGCGTGGAGTAAAATTGTTTTCTTTCTTGATTATAAAAATGAAAGGTTTAATAAAATCCAACCAGCAAATTTTTATATCTAAATTGATAAAATATGTGGAAATATTCGCTTGGCCTGTTGTTTTAAAAGTTTTCACGTTGGTCCTTTGGAATCGTGTATGCTTTGTTCAGAAAAACCGTTAAACTACAGCATCATTTTCATTTTTACAACCTTTTTCTCTTCTTTTCCATCTCATTTTGCTTCATCATCTCCTTGATCAATTCTAGGGAATAGAATCTGCTGGGGATCAGCAAGAATCTGCTATAAGTCAATCAAAACCTGCTGTGGGTCCAGATCCTTCACACCGCCCATGTGCATGTATGATAGGGACTAGGGAAATATCTTTACAACTAATTTTATGGTAATCTAGTACGGACCAGTCCTATAAAAACATTTGTGTTTCATTTTTTACTATAATGCGGGTTCGCCGGCAATCGCATGGAAAACTAGATTTCTGGTGTATTAATGCGTTCGCTGCCCCCACAAAAATAAGAAAATTGTCGAGAATGTTTTCCGAAAAAAAACAAAACCACGACATTTTTATTTAATAAACAGTCCAAAATGAGATTTTTTGTTTTTATCCGCAAAGTTAAATTATTTCGAAATAATGATTACAAGTTTCAATGAAAATACATTACTACGGCCCCAGATTTCCCGCTGTCATTTTCCAGCCGAATTTTCATGATGCACCGATTTTCGCGGAAATTTGTTCCGGTGTATTTTACTTTTGCAATTTTGACACTGGTGGTGAGTGCGTAGTCCAATAAGTTGAAGAAGTATTCGTGTTGAAGAAAAGAAAAATGCCACGAGTTCTTCAAGTTTAATTTTTTTCAAAATAATTCCTACTGAGTTTATGAAAAATGACATATAGCCCGCTTTTGCTGCTGACTTCTTCCGTCTATTCATACCAAATATAATTCAAAAAGTACTTGAGCGAGCCTGTGCGCTTTGCATCCCAAGATGATGCACGTAAATTTATTTATTATTCACGCTACTTCCTATTGCAATCGCTTTCAGTTAGGAAAAACCCTCTCACAATAATTGACGGTTTTTCCAAAAGATCCGAAACTTCTACTGTGAAAGCGTTTGAGGTTGTTTCGAAATTCTGATCGGAAAAGAACGCAATTGCTATTATTTTTTCTATATTCAAATTTTTTTTCAATTTTACCGAGAATACAAGATTTTTTAAACTTGTGACTGACTGCTATGTTTTTTGCCAAGGCCACTGATGAAGACTACGGCAGATGCGACGCGCAAATGGAAAGCTATAGAAGTTGCGTCAAAGATGCTATGAAAAGTGGTACATCTCTGCAAAAGTTGAGTGAAGATCAGAGGAGAGCGATCGAAGGAGCAATCACCAAATGCTTCAGAGAGTAAGCCACTTTGGAAACAGTAGGCCACGAATTGAAAGCCATTTATACATTCTAAATCCTTTAATACATTACTGCCCGATAAATACAAGAAAGTTTATTAACCAAGTGAGCACTAAAAGTTGGTGAGTGAAATCGAAAGACATGATATCACGATGGCTTATACACTGAATACGTTTCATGTTCCGCAGCAGACATTTTTTAAAGTTTCTTCAAAACAAAATCAGTCGAAAGCGCTGCTAACTATGTCGAGCATGGGTTGAAACTAGAAAAATTAATTTTTTGATAATATGTTCACTTTATAATAGGGAATGAATACTATACTCCGTTTTTCCAAGTGAAGCGCAAAATGCTCATGAGGAGGAAAAACAACCTGTACCTACATTCGCGGACACCTTTTTCGCGAATTACTGTAGCAGATATAACAAAAACTTGAGAGGAGATGTCCATATATACTGCGGGTTCTTCATCTGCAAAAGCGTGGACCAAACCACAGAAGGTGAAATAAATAAATTTATAGCAGTTTCAGGACAATGCTGGAATAAATCTGGAGGAAAAGGAGAGTCATTATTTGAGGGTAAACTTTTTGGCATCACAGAGGATTGAGAAATCAAGTTCCAAGTATTCTCAGAGTAGAGAAAGAGCAAATATGGAGCAAAATGTAGCGTAAAAATGTTTTCTATTTTTTTTACTCCTTGGGCTAATTGAAGAGTAAAACTTGGGAAAAGTCACAACGGAAACCAGGCGCAAAAATTAATCTATGGTATATTTACTTTGAAATATCAGATGCATTGACAAGAAATAAAGTAGGCTAATTTGACCTTGAATTTTGATGGTGTGAACAACATATATTATAGGAAAAATACGAATTTTTTATGACAAACAAAGGCCAATGTCAACGAAACAACATCTTGCTTGTTCATTTTTGATTTAGATATAACTGCTACCGACACGTAAGTTCATTTGATAAGGTTATTGGAGAAAATTATCAGTCGGTCTATATGTCGCTAATGGACAATAAAGTTTTTTTAATTGATTACAGTAATAAACATTCTGGCTAGCGCTTTGTTCCCAGAAACTTCCGAATATACACCTTCTCCACCTTCAATGACATCAAAACAAATTCCTTTCAAAAACTGCTCCTGTCTCACAATGCTGTGAGATATAACCAAAAAAGCAAAAAGTATAGGAGTAGAAGTGCAATCTTCTTTGTGTTAAAATGAAATAAAACTGATACACAAAAAAATTCAAGCACTGACTTTGAAAATCAATTTTAATAAATTATGTGGATTAATAAGCTTACAAAATTGTAGATTATATTATAGGACGATATTTGCGTCATATAAGATGATTTTGATCAAGTTCTTACTGTATGCATAGTGCGTTATTGAACATAAAGGATGGGAAGGGGGCAAACTTTCAGTTAGGCGTTGTACATGCCTTGTTACAGGTGCAGACCCCAGTATAGTCGGAAGCTGTTCCGATAAAAGTACCGTTATTTGGCCAGTGTGTAGGTTTTGTAGGAGTTGATTGATTGGAGTATTGATCCGAGATTGGTGTAAATGGGGAAAAAACTTCAACGAATTCAGATATGTCTGTCCAAGATAAATTGGAAGCCAGATGAAAAGACTTAAGAGACAATGTCTAAGAAAACTCAGCTCCTCATACAGAGGGTTGTGATAAGTAAAAAATTAACCCTGCCTGAAAATCACATATTTCGTGTAACTTGATGCACTAAGAAGGAAAATGATATTCATTTTCTTTGAAAATCAAAACTCGCATAAAATTGAGAATCTGAATTTTCTCGATTTTTGACATACACTTCTGTCAACTTTTGCTAGTTTGAGTACATCAAACATCGTGTTCTGAAAATTTACCCAATATTAAGCTAATGAATGGGCTATAATTTGCTGTAGGATTCAATACCGTGAAGTACGTATTTGGAAAACGGTGATGCTCGAAATATCAAATTTTGAGACCGAAAATTGTCCTTTTTTCACAAAAATCACCATATCTACCATTAAAGTTCAGAAGCACCAAAAAATTCCCTATACAATAGATAGTTTACGATGTCTTCTACCTGCTGACAAAAAGTCGCGTAAATTCATTCACTGCTAGAGCGTCGCAGGACCTGGAGTATGAATACCATCTTGTAATTGCATTTTCTGATAATTGCGACATCAATTATGAGAGAATCGCAGTTTAATACATTTCAAAAATATTAGATCAAGTTTTGTATGCTGAATATCGAGGTGAATCTCAAATTGCATAATAAATAAAATTCGCATAGCTGATGTACCTTAAAGTTGGAAATTTTCGCATTTTTTGGCTTTTTTCTGTTTATTTACAGGACGTAAGATGTATTGGCCTACACATGACCTAGCTTTATGGTTAAACATTCATTAGATGTTTAATACAATGTTCTATAATGTGGTATAAATTTTTTTCCTGTTTTGCATTTGAAACTTTTTAACAAGATTTAAAATGTTAAAAACGAGAAGATAAAAATAGTTAAAAAGCTGATTGTTTACACAGAAATGACTGTTTCTACTGCTAAAGTTCAAAACAACTGAAAAATTCCCCATGCAGTAGCTAGTTCACGATGTCTTCTAGCTGCCGACGAAAAATGATAAAACTTCACGTACTGCTATGTGGTTAAATGTACAAAAAATAGCAAACTATTTTAGTTGACAAATTTTGATTTTCAATTCTTGATCTCAAATGTTGACTTTTCTGGAAATTTTATGTTTCAGATCAGATGATCTTAGCATTAGGAGTGGACATAAAGAAAAAAACAAATCATCAGACTTGAAGCAGTCGATTTGGAATAAATCGCTTCCCATATTTAAAGTCGGATCATAGCTGGGATACTTCCTAGCTTCTGCTTCATCTTCCTCACATAGATCGTTTGCTGCAATACGACAGTAGTAGGCGGGTTGGTCTTCACGAAAGCGACTTGCTTCCAACGACCAGAAACCTGCAACTTGTTGCACTGTTAGTTCGTCTTTGGAAAATGTCTTTTTTTGTGAATCAGTCTGAACATCACTCCAGGGTCTAACTCTTGTTTCAGACAAAGGTTTTCATCAAACTTTCTTGGCAGTAACTTCTTTTGCTATGGCATGAACGCTTTACATGCTCTTTGACTTTTGAGTGCCCATCCCTATCCTAAAATATTGGTGCCCCTGTAGTGTATATTCCTCGTAATACTTCTTGAGAATGTGTAACAGACGGCTTTATTATAAATGCGCCAGCTCAAAAGATATGCAGTGCAATGGTTTTTGTAATGCAATCCAATATGCAATGGCTTTTGGTGGACTCAAAAGTACAATCTTACTCCAAAGTTGACTCGAATACTCTGCATTTTAAAAGAGGCATAGGCACTCAAAAGTCAAATAACATGTAAAACATTCAAAGAAAGCAGAACCAGTTTCTGCAGAAAAAAATTGATGAAGGAACTCATATAAAACAAAAACTTGATGCTGAAATGATCACCAGACTTATGTGCCAAAATTGAGTTTTCCAAGGAAGAGTTTCTAACAGTGCAACAGATTGCAAGTTTCTGGTCATGCCCAACACTATATGACCTGAAGTAATTTGTTAGAATCCTATTTGCTTCAAAAGCTTGAAATGCATTTCTCGTCTATTTATGTCCATTCCCATAGCTTTACTATCCTTTAATCAAAAACATGAAATTTCAAAAAAGCTGATTTTTGTTGATGAAGAATTGCAAATCAAACTTTATCGACTATAATAGTTAACATTTTTTGTAGATCTAACATCCAAGCAGTACGTGAATTTTTGTCATTCTTACTAGGCACTTAGGGACATCATGAACCATCCATTGCACAGTTAGGTTATCGGTCGTTTGGAGGTTTAGCAGTGGATATAGTCTTTTTTATGGAAAAAAGTCAACTTTTAAAACATTTTTTCGTCTCATTTTCAACACTTCAAAATTTTTTGAAAAGTGTAAAATACAAAATAGGAACAAAATTTTAAACTGCGTTATAGGGCATTGTATTCCGCATCTAATGAATGTTCAACCATAATACTAGGTCGTGTCTAGGCTATACATCTCAAGTCCCCTAAATAGACAGAAAACCTTTAGAGTACTGTAGCTACGCGAATTTTATTTATTATGCAATTTGAGATTCACCTCGATGTTCAGCATACAAAACTTGATCTAATGTCTCATTTTTGAAATTTATCAAACTGCGATTCTCTCACAATTGAGGTCGCAATTGTCAGAAAATGCAATTACAAGATGGTATTCATACTCAAAGTCGTGCGACCCTCTAGCAGTACATGAATTTCCGTAATTTTTGTCAGCAGGTTAGGGATTTTTTTTGGTGCTTCTGAGCTTTAATGATAGATATGGTGATTTTAGTGAAAAAAATGTCAATTTGTGTTCTCAAAATCTGATGTTTCGAGCACCACTGTATACATAATACGTACTTTCAACTGATAAATCCTATAGTAAATTATGGTCCATTTATTTGCGTAATATTGGGTAAATTTTCAGAACACAATGTTTGACGTACCTAAACTTGCAAAAGTTGGAAGAAGTTATGTCAAAATTTGGAGAAATCGAAAATTGTCAGCTTTGGTCTTACTGTAGCTATGCGAATTTCGATTTTCAGACAAAATGAATATCATGTTCGTTCCTAACGCATCAAATTACCCAAATATGTGATTTTCAGGTAGGGTTAATTTTTACTCATCACGATTAAGCTGAATCCTCTCAGAAATCGCGTCTTAAAAATTAAAATTTTGGTTTTATGGGAGTAAAAGGTGTATGACCTCATCTGAAGTCATGAATCATGATCGTACGCAAATGATGTTGAACATCATTTTCATCATAACAATTAGTAGATCAGCCTCATATTTTTATGTGCCCCGTGTCCAAAAATCTGTTCCATGTAGGTTTTTCAATTTCCAGCCAAAATTGTCCAAACCCATTCCCCTCCGAAGACTTGCGGTCCGCTAGAACGGCATGCTTCCAGCAAGCTCGAGCCGATTCGCGTGTGGAAATTGAGCGATGTGTCGGCAATACGGTTAAAAATTTTAAACTCCCTCAAGATGAGAATGACGGCAACGAGTGGCTGTAAGTGGTGGTTTTCACATTCAGCCTTGCAGTCGTCAACGGAAGCGATGCATTCAAAATATGTTAGTTGATGCAATAGGCAGATGATTGCGAGAACTTTAAGGCGTTATTTGTATATAGCGAGCGTCCATTCCTTTTTGAGATATTTCACGGCGACAATCATTGTACTAAAGTGAAAACACATTTTTCTTGTGAATGTAATTCTAAAATATAATTACCAGGTGAAAAAATTCGGACAACGTTTTGGACCATTGAAATCTTGTTTTCAAAATTTCTGTTTCACTTCGAAGATACCTTACTTTCAGGCAAGCTGCTTCTTCACTCCAGGTCGCCGCCAAAAATCCAAATTTTTGCCCCAGACTTCGCAACAAAGTCTACTTGTCATTCTGCTTGAAAAGAGCCGCTCAGCCAAATTCTCAGCCCAAATTCGCTGCTCAAAATAATCCCACCGATATATGCAAGTTAGCCGAAAATTGCGGCCAGGAACCAACGATTAGCTCGGAATGCAAGCGAAAGTGGCAAACGGCCGTGAAGCCAATGCTTTGCAGTTGCATGGAAAATGGGCAACTGCTGGTCCAGAGAACGAAACAAAATTATGTCAGTTGTATGCGGGATTCCGGCTTCAAGGTCGACAGTGCGGACGCCAATCCTATGTGGCTGGAAAACGGTATCAAAGCCTGGTGCCCCAAAAGTTCCGAAGCACCGCCTTGCATTTTGAACGAATGGGCTTTGACCACCAGTCCTCCGGCGACCGTTGGAGCGACTCAACAGCTTTTGATCATGGGAAAAGTGTCCACTCAAAATCCCATTTTGCCCAACGAACAAACCGCGGCAGCCACGACGACCACGACTACGAGTGTGCCAACCACAACTACGACGCAGGGCACGACCACAACTTTATTCCCAAATCAAAACTTTTTCAATTTCTTGGCCAACAGTTCTTTATTCCAAGGATTGGTTGGCGGCCAGGCTGGTATTACATTTTTACAAAATATTTTGAGTGGTCAAGACCTTTTGACTGCACTTTTTCCGGGAGTCGAAATTTACGACGGCAATCAATTCAACTTCGGAAATTTGTTCGGCATATTGGGATAGGAAATAGTGCAAAAATGTCATTTTAATGCTACTTTTGTATGAAAAAAAACTCAGGTTCATATATCAAATATTCAGATGGTGGTCTTTCGGTTCAAATTATATGGCTTAATAATCAATAGCTATCTTTTTTGAAAAAGACTGAACGGCAATCACAGCACTTTTTAACCATTTTCATAGGACTTCACGTCTCTGTAAGACAGTTTTTTAGCTATAGAACAGCCCAATGACCTCAGAAGTAACTCTGATAGATATGCATTGAAAAACAAGACTTCCTGTATACTCCACATCTGAACGACGAATCGCTTACCATTTCTTGCCAGATTTTTTATTCTTTACTGGGAAACTCTTGATCCGAGGGAATTTCCAGATTTACAATGCTTGTCATACATTGTCCCCAAATAGATGTCCAACAAGAAACTTTTCAAAAAGATTTCCAAAACGAAAATACAATTCCGGGCAGTACGTAATAATCTCTGTACTTCATTTATTTTGAAGAGATAAGAGCTTTTTATCGTAATCAATGAAAAAATCGTCAGTAAGTGGCAAACATAACTGCTGGAAATTTGCTTCTACAGCCTGGTTAAGTGGTCCGAATTTCTCGAGTGGCACTCATGTACGGATGCAGCTCTGTCCAAATCCAAATCGACAGAGGATAAGCATGGTGCTTTTCAATGATTTTTGCCTTTCCAATCATGAAGAAATTTAGCGTTTTGCTACAGTATAAAATTTTTCACTTGGGGAAAACTGCATAGCAAATTGAACCTACTCTTTTGATTTTCGCCGCGTCTATCATTTTAAGTTAAATTAGTTATAGTTTCATTTGGATTTCTGAATTTTCGAATTTCGCTCTTCTCAGCCTCACTTGATAGCGCAAAAACTACACCACACTCAGTGTCAAACTACAACTATTTGTTTCACCGTTTATCATAGTTTTCAAGGTTTGTGACTGATGTACAAAAGACTGAACGTTTCAAACTGTGTAGAAATTGATATTTGAGAAACTGACGGAGCGAAATGGTGGAGAACGCCATAACATAAAAAGAACTAGTTAGACTTTGCAATGAAATAAATATAGAGAAATCTCAAAAACAAAAACAATAAAGTTGCACCTTTAATAATTGGAGGGGCCTAGACATAGTGACGGACACCACAATAAATAAATTGCGGGGTCACATTTCATATAACAAAAAGACGTTTGTCCATACCATATGAATTCGCTGCAGATATCAGATGTCCACAAGTGGAATCCGAACCAAAAACGATCGTTGAGCCAAAATAGACCATATTGTTGAGTGCAGACTGGACTATTTCTAAATTTCTGATGAATTAATCACTGAAACTGCTTTATGTAAAATTATTCTAGGCCTCCAGTCTGACCATAATACAATTACCACAAATATTCTTGGTAGGCTACAGTACAGGGGCCGATTTTATCAAAGAGACTTAAACTCCAGTTGAGCTGAAGCTTAAGCTGTAGTTTAACTCTATAATGTTATACCATTGCCGTTAAGGTGCAGCTCAGCTGCAGCCCAATTCATAAACACAAAGCATATCGAGAAATTAAGACTGTAGCTGAGCTACAACTTAACCTATGTATGTTACAACATTGCCGTTCAGTTGCAGCACAGCTTCACACTCACCGATACAACAAAGAAGTGGAAAATGTGTCAATACTATAGGAAAAATCCTTAAACTATTGTGATAATGCAAAATCAAATAACCTTTGCTAAATCCTGGAAATTAAAATACAGTTGAAATAAATCACGAAAATACCTCCAAAAATATAAAAAAAATGCATTATACTTTCTATTTGCTCCATTTTTACGTTTTTTTAAACAAATAAAAGGCCTATTCAAGGGCATACTTCAGTGCTAACAATGTAACTTGAAATGATACCCCAGAGCATCAAAAGTCTTTTGAGGTTCATTATTCTTGAGACACTATCTAAAAAATTATCAACGTTCCAATTAATACCGGTAATCACTTCCTCAATTCTACTGTACAGACATGCTTCTTGATTTCAGAATCCACTTCTCTGATCTCACGCCTTGAACCGCGCTTACAGAGACTAGTAGTTATCGTACTTCGCGTAAATAATCTGAAATAAGTTTATTTACTATGTCAACAATGAAATAATGATTGTGTGCCATTACTTCTAACGTCTCATTACATCTAACATCCCGTCCCTTCCAATGTCCCGTTACTTTTAATGTGCAGTTACTTCTAACGTCCCGTTGCATCTAACAATGCTTGACAGTAAACAAAATTTCTCGTTACTTCTAATGTACCGTTACTTCTAACGTCCAATAACATCTAATGCAGTATAAAAAAAGTACTATACTTTTACGTTGTAATGTGATGCCTAAGCCTAAGCGTAATCCTAAGCCTAAGCCTAAGCCTAAGCCTAAGCCTAAGCCTAGGCCTAAGCCTAAGCCTAAGCCTAAGCCTAAGCCTAAGCCTAAGCCTAAGCCTAAGCCTAAGCCTAAGCCTAAGCCTAAGCCTAAGCCTAAGCCTACGCCTAAGCCTAAGCCTAAGCCTAAGCCTAAGCCTACGCCTAAGCCTAAGCCTAAGCCTAAGCCTAAGCCTAAGCCTAAGCCTAAGCCTAAGCCTAAGCCTAAGCCTAAGCCTAAGCCTAAGCCTAAGCCTAAGCCTAAGCACAGATATTAGGAGACTTGAGACAATGATCAAAGAAGCAAGAAAGTCAGAAATAAAATCTCTAAAGTGACTAATTCATATTTGAATCATATTTGCTAAAAATATAAGTCATGAAAAGCAAAAAAATCGCTCTATCGTTGATTTTTCAGCTTCGTTCAAGCTAGAATGTTTTCTCTGTTAGAAGTAACAGGATTTTTTATGTTCGATTGCGTTAGCTAGAAGTAACAGGATTTTTTGCATTATTAGAAGTACCGGGACATTAGAATTAACGGGACAGAACCGAAATAATTGGTGCAATAATGAAGCGATAAAAATGTCATCAAAAAGCAATGAAAAAATCTATTACAAGGTCCACTTTGTCGATTAAACACCAGGCAGTGGTTTGTGGTCGTCACGACAAGCACTTTACACTTTTATCGGACATGCCAGAATTTCTGAGAAAATTTCATCGTTGGAACATTATTCGTCACAGAATCACCGCACATTGTTGTGTGGAATCTAAGGTTTTTCGACAACTGCCAAAAATTATATTTAAATATTATTGAGAAATAAAGGAAAAATTAAGAAAAATTTAATCTAAATTATCTGGATGCTTGCTGTTCAGTGAAAACAATTAGAAGGTCAGAGTAACTGTCTTGAATCTATAGAAGAGCGTTTGAAAAAATGCCATCTTCATCAAGTATGGATCTGAAACTACAAGAAAAGCTCCGGAGCAATAAATCAAGCTAGAAAGCTTCCATTTTTTCTGCCAGTTACTGATACTTTTATGAAAAAAATCGGCAAGTAGAAAAGATATGAGAATGAATATATGATCACGCAAATAATTTTATTCACAAACTGAACGGAGTTAAATATTTTTAGAGTAAACAGTTAATTCATATTGCATAAAAAATTATTTAATGCGATCCGTTTAAGTGGGAATCAGAATTGGGAATCAAAATTCGATACCACGAAACTAAGATGCTCTTTCGGCTACTCCCACCAAAAAGTAATAAAACATATGGCAAAGTAAACGAGCAGTCCGGTCAGCCTCGATTTTAGGGTTGAATTCTGACATGTCGAATAATCGGACGCGCCTATTTTTGCCCGCTTCGCGGCAAATGTCCAAAGCCTCCTGGCCTGTTAGCCCGACGGCGGCTGGAGCGCTGACGCCCGGACAGTCGGCGCTTTGTATCGAATCGACGTCGAACGAGACGAAAATTGGTCGCTCGCCAAACGACGTCAAACATTCAGCAAATTGGCCGGCGACAGAATTCTTCGACCGCAATTTGCTCAGCCATAATAAACGACCGCCTTTAGACGAGACATATTGAGCATGAACGGCGCCGCATACAGCCCCTGTAAAAAATGTTAGATTTACAGAAAATGCGCTTACATATTCCACCCGTAGGACTGATGCTTTCCATTCCTCGGGTTCCAAACCCGGTCATTTTTCGGCAGTACCGTCACACCCACATCGGCATTCATCGGTGGTAGGAACTACGGCACAACCCAAGAGTCCTTTCAATCAATCGGAGTATAAATCAGTAGATCAAATATGAAATTTCAGAAGGCATATGTATTACGAAGCATTCCATAAACCACAAGAATCTGAGCCCAATCCTTTTTCCCGCAGATCATATGCTAAAATTTGCATGATTATGAACTGTAATGGTAACTTCGAGTATACCACATCCCAGCAATGGAGAAAGTTTCTATGTTGCGAGGCATGATTTGATAAATTTGGCAGTGACTGACTAATACAATAATGTTCATTGGAATAAACGTTCACTGCATATCCCAGAAGTATGGAGAGAGAGTGAGAGAGGGATAATAATTCAAGGACAATGCTTGATCAGGCTGCCCGATGTATGGACAACTTTTACTACACCATGTGAGTATTTGTTGTATCTGTCATACGTAGTTCCTGAGATCTGATCTGGCAAACTTTCGATTTTTAGTGCATTTATATAAATTTTACTTTATAAGGTGATTGTTGCAGCATGTGTAACGGGTAAAATTTTAGAATTTAAACTTGAAGACCGTCATTTGTAAATTGAATTCCAGTGGCCTACGCTACTATAATTTATTTAAATCCAACTTTACACAAAAATGGTGTAAATCGTGTAAGCCTTGCCTACCTAAGATGAGAAATTCGACCTGTTCGAGACGTACTTTTGATAAGATTTCCTAAAAACCAATAAGTATTTTCTGTGCCTGAATGTTCATGGTTCCATGGTTTTACTGTAAGCACTTAATATTGTGAAAAGATTTAGACGTTGGGATATCGTTTGCATAAAATCACTGAGATAAAGTACAGATGAACTTATATTTATTTCTACTCTTATCCATAAACTTGATTATGGAACTTTCAGTGACAAGGTTCAAGGCGTCAGCTATATTGATCAGAGCGGGAGTAACCCAGTAGTGAAACAGTTCAGTATTTAGATATTATTAAGATTTTGACCCTATGTTCTTTGGTGTCCTTCTTAAATTTCTTATATGAAAATATAATCATACTTATGAGGGAACGTTCTGTACTCATATGCACCAAATCATACGTGTTGTAGTGGAATCTATAGCCCTACAACGACCTGAATGTTTTTACACAAACCATTATTGACCATAGCCATCCTTACACTGAAATTTGCATAAATGTCCTGAACAATCAAAAATTTACATATAACTCATCGCCGCGGAAAATTGCGTTTGGTAACACTCCTAGGTAACAGAAAAGTCCCTCACAGACAGGCAATCTGGGCTCGTTTTTTCGAAGCACACTTTAGGAAAAAGCCACTCTTTTGCGCATACTGTCGCATAGCGCGAAAGTTTGACTTTTTCCTCAAGTGTGCTTTGAAAAGTAGGGCCTGATCTCACACCATTTCCGATCAGTCAGCTCTTGAACTTAATTAAAATTCAGAGCAGTGTATTTTATAGGGTATTAAAGACTAACATTACACTATTGTAGCACTCACAATGAACTGTCTAGTGCATGTGTCAGCATCTTACAAACTTTCACTGTTCCTGAGATCAGTAGCCGGTTCTAAGAAAGGGTGTCTCACGCGAAAATTTGCTATGTCTCTCGATTTTTGCTCTGTTTTGGTTCTCCGAGAGACAAAAGAGAGAAACTGTATTCAACGAAATTTTCTTTGACGGAGAGATGCTTTGCGAGCAGAGAACAGCTCTGCGAAATGGCTGTGCAAGAGACAGTTTAGAGCCAAATGGGTTCCACGAACCAAAAAAGTGCCGCGAGAGAGCAGCCTGTTTAGGGACTGGCTCACAGCTGTCTTTGTTTTGTCTCTCTTATATCTTTACTAGGTAATAGGTCGTAAACTAAGACTGCGTTATGCTGTGGAGCAATTTTCGTGCTTTAAGACACGATTTCTGAGAGATTCTACCTTTTTTACATTGACCTATGATAAGTTGAAAATTAATCATATCTCAAAATAAGATATTTCGGGTAGTTTCGTGCGCAGTTTGAAAATTGGTCTATTTTTGGCATTTTTCAGTGGTCTTGCTAGCCAAGCGATATTTGAGGATTAGATTGATGTTATTTGATGAATGAATATTCATTTTACAGAGGAGAGAAAATAAGTTTTTTTCTGGTATAATATTTACAGTAAATAATTGCATATTACACTTTTTCATAGGGTTTAAAGTGTCGAAAATGAGCGGTCGAAATTGAAAAATTTTTGTTTATTGGCGCTATCGAGCACCTTCCCATCGGATGGCGCAGAATTTTATTTTCTTATGGTATAGCTAATGCATTCTTACTGTGTTGGTAAAATTTTTATCAAAATTTTTGTATCGTTTGAGGAGCTGCACAGCTCTGAAGAAGGCATACCCATGGAAATCTTTTAGAAGTCACTGCATTTTCCAGGTGGCCCCTGTCTAGCACTTGTGATACGTTTATTATCTGTACTATAAAATTATCAAGTAAATAACAGGCTATAGTTTAATATACTAATTGCTTCACAAACGAACATTTTACACTCTGCAAAAAAGCTCAAACTGTCGAAAATGAGAAGCAAAAAAAAAAGAAAAATTCTGTTTATGGGCACTCCGGAGCACCTTCAACCATGATGCCGAGGAATTTTATCTTTTTATTCTCTAGTTAATACATTCCTACAGTAACTGCGAAAGTAACGTCTCATCACCGAGCAACGTTTTGGCAACAGTGGACATTTGCATACACTGCACTGTCATTCAAATGTGTTTTTGAATCTGGATAAATGTCTAATCAATAAAGTTCTGGGAACACAGGACGCATCCTTATCCAACATATAATGAGGAAAAACGTGGCTTGAAGTCCAGGTAAATTTCCATTGATCTAGCTTTGAGGGTTTCTGAACAAAGTGCTTCGAATGAAAAATCGAAAACTTCGAAAATTTTCATTAAATTTAAAAAATTGAGGGATTGTTTGAAATCTATATACAGAAAAACGGCAAGAGGTATTCGAATACTCTTTGCTTTTTGGAAAGGCACTGCAATCATGTGCTCTATTTTCGTCTCTCTAATATCACGTGGTGTGGAACAGGGTGCCTTCAACTGTAGAGCACTTTCGCACAGCTTATAACAGGCGGAGTCAGACAGCCGACATTAATTTTGCAACGTAAACTCTAGAAATGTATCGGGCCCAAAATTTTAAGAAAATCGGGTCCGGGTCCGGTTGCGGGTCCAAAATTTCGAGAATTTCGGGTACGGGTCCAGCAAAATAGTCGGGTAATTTCGGGTCTCATTTCGGGTCCGGGTCCATTATATTTTTCAACATGCTATTATGTGTGACATTATTCAGAAACGATTTCTGAGAGATTGGACCTACTGTCCATTGACTTATGATAAGTTGGAAATTAATAATATCTGAAAATGAGATATTTTGAGTGGTTTTATTTGCTTGTGACAGCATATATTCGACGCAAAAGTCAAAATTCGCAAACCTACAGTACTCCAAAAGTTGGAAGTTTTAATTTTTTTGGCATTTTTCAGTCTCTATGCGAGTTTCGAAATATAAAACTTCAAATGTTCATTATATGCAGAAGGTATGGAAGAAATTTTCTGACATCTTAGTCTCTTCAGTGTCAAAAATGAAGTCGAAATAACATGAAAGAGTCATTTGAAGCTTTTTTCGGCACCCTTCTATAAGATGCCACGGAATTTTTCTTCTATTTCTGAAGCCACTAGTACCCAAGACATTGTATTAAAATTTAAATCAGGTTTGTGTACCCTTTTGGGAGCTGTACATGTCTGCACATCTCGGAAATTGATACAAAAATGCTGTTTGCTGCTGCCACTAAATATGCCATCAACGGGATGCAGGAAACATTAAAAACGTTCACTGGGATTACTCTTGCGTTTTCCTGTAAAGAAACGTCAGAAGGCTCGATTTCTCAACTTAAATAAAAAAATAAAAAAAATTTTTGACTTTTCATTTGAAGCATGTCGTTCAGCAAATATCAAAGCTAGATGAATCAAAATTTATCTAGCTTTGAAGCCACATTTTTTTCTTATTCATTATATAGGGGATGGCAAATCATGTTTTCTCAGAACTTTATTGGTTGGGAATTCAGTCGGATTCAAAAATATATTTCCCTAAAGTTTATAAATAAAAATCAAGATTGAAAAGACGATGACTACAAGGAAAACGGCCGAAAAATTATTTATGAAATATAACTTGGGTGCTGTAGATTTTAAATCTAAGTCAGCCTCAAGATGATCTAACCAGTAAAGTGCTGATTTATTTTTTATATTTCATTAGTTAATTGATGTTTTCTTTAACATGGGTATTTGTTTTCAGCTGAATGACTATGTTAAACATCGGACCCGAATCAGAATTGTGACAATTTCTTCGGGTCCGGGTCCAAAATTTAAGAATATCGGGTCCGGGTCCAAAATTTTGAGAATATTGGGTCCGGGTCCGGGGTCCGGGTACCCGATACATCTCTAGTAAACTCGCAGCTCCGATTTCTTTTCGATCAAATTACTGAAAAGAGAAATTTTTGTTGCATCTCTTCTGAGGCATCCTGTTGAGCAACCATTGTAAATCGATCGATGAAATTTTATGAGTGATTCGACTCACATCTTTTCTTTTTATCCGTCTAGTCTGAACCTTTTGAATTTTCCCTGCATCTCGTTGATGGCATATTTAGTAGAATGAATCAGCATTTTTGTGTTAAGTTTCACAATGTGCAGACACCTACAGCTCCCAAACGGTACATTAATTTGATTGAAATTTTAACACAATATGTCAGACATTAGTGGCTGCAGAAATCAAGAAAAAAAATTCTGCGGTATCCTATGGGAAGGTGTCCAAAGAAGGCCCTATTGAACTTTTTCGGTTAATTTAAACTTCCGTTTTAACACTTTAAAATGGAATAAAAAAGTGTAAAGTAAAGTATTCAGGAAATTTTTTCATGCCTGCATATAGAGCAGGGTCTTCTGCGTCCAATGAACATCCGGCTTTAGAGTCACGTCTTTTCTTAGATATGATATTTCGATACCCATGTACAGACCGAAAAACGCCAAAAAATGTAAAAATTTCGCACTTTGGAATACTGTAGCTATGCGAAATTTGATTTTTATGCGGAATGAATGCTGTCACGATACTCAGCATGTAAAACTACTCAAAATATCTCTTTTTCAGATATTATTAATTTTCAGATATTATTAAGTCAATGGAGCAGAAGGTAGAATTGCGATGTTTTCTCTGTACTGCCATTTTAAAGGGAAGTTCAATAAAAAATTGATTTTTTTATTGAGCTTTTCAGATCCAAAAATTGACATTTCTGCAAAAAACGAAGCGCGGGTACAGTAAAACGACATTTTCTATGGATGGGGCCATCGATAGCTAAAAATTATCTCAGGGGCGGAGACAATAAAAAAATCGATTTTTTCGACTAAAAAGTTCGCGAGTCACTTCAAAAAGTAGTTTTCATCTACAAAACCAATGAAAAACGACGACCCAAAAAACTATCGTTTTGACACAGTTTTTTGCTCCGGAATACACAATTTTTCAACAAAACTTTAACATTTCTGACAGTTTTTCCAAATTACCTGCCAAAGAATTGACATTTTGGTTGATTTTTTCTTCAAAAATTAACATTTCTACCAGGAAATTGATCTTTTTGATCGCATACCTATAAGAGGTCCGGACCGTTGGGTACACAATAAAAGCAATTTTTAGGGGGAGGGTGTAGACAACTTTCGGGAGTCAAGGGGAGGGAATCAGCCAGCGCTCAAAAATGCGTTTTGACAAAAAATGGACAAATCACGCTCCTGATCAATGAATTTTTACCTTACAAATGATACTTCACTTCGACGCGACCGAAAATTTTTTTTCTTGTGCTGATTTTTTGTTCAAAAAAGTCATTTTCGACCAAAAAATATGTATTTTTCGTCGATTTCCTGCCAGCTTGAGGGGTAGGTGTCGACAACTGTTTATGCGATTTAAAATTTTGAAGGTACCTTTCTCGCCAATCCCCCCAACTACAGGTATGTTTGATCGTTTATTGTTGGAAGATCAAAACTGACTTTCAGAAAAATGATATTTTCGACAATTTTATGTGTAGAACCTATCATTTTTTACTAAAAAAATTGACATTTTTGTTGAGAAATCCCTATGAAGTGCGAGAATAATTACTTTTTTGACCTTCTGGTTCAAAAACCACCATTTTCGACCAGAAAATCGCCGTTTTTGACCGTTTTATGTACGAGAAATGATTATTTTCTACCAAAGAGCTGACATTATTGACATACATGTAAGAGGTTCGACCGGGGGGAGATAAATCCAAAATTTTGGGGTAGGGGTCCTAAAATTTCCAAAATTTGGGGGGGGGGGAAATCCTAGAAATGTCGAAAAAATTTCGAAAATTTTCACAAAAAACGCCAAAAAAGCTACTTTTTTCAACAAAAAATTTTTTGAGGGGGTTGGGTATAGGTTTGACCAAGTTGGGGTGTTCCGACATTTGGGTATGACTAATTGATTGTTTTTTTATACGAAAATATCTATTTTGCATAGAAAAACTAAAGTTTTCGACTGTTTTTTTGTTTCAAAAAAGAATTTTGTGCTGGAATTTCTTGACGTTTTTTCCGAAATTACCAGTTCCTGCTATAAGATTAATTTTAACCGTTTTTTTTCGCTTTCATAAATGTCCCTAATCCACAAAAAATGATCACTTTTAACCAAATCTGGGGCCGGTTTCTCGAAGCTGACGAAAATTTCGTCAGCGAAGTAAGTTCGTCAGCGAAATTTTCCAATTCGTTGACGAGATTTCGAGAACCTCATTTTTGGGTTTCCCAAAGCTTCCGAACCATTTTTAATTCCTTGACGAAATCTCGTCAACGAACTAACTGAACATTTCGTCAGCGAAATCTCGTCAACGAAATTTTCTTCGAGAAACCCCAAAAAAAAATTTCGTCAACGCAGTTTGGAAGTTTCGTCAACGAACTGCCAATTTCGATGACGAATAAAGTTCGGAAGCTTCGAGAGACCGGCCCCTGATTATTTCCTAGCAAAGATTGACAATTGCCACCATACATGCACAGCATAGAAATTCTGCTGGGGGTCAGCCAGAACAGGGGGTGGAACACAAAATTTTTTTTCATTCATGATAACGAAAAGAAAGATATTCTAACGTCCAAACAGCATATTCTTACAACAATATTAGTCAGATATGTAGAATAATTAACTTAGAACGCACTTTTTAAAGTTATAATGTTACTCCTTTGGGATCAAGTATGCCTTGTTTAGAAAAATTGGTAAACTACAGCATCATTTCCATTTTTATGACGACTTTCTCTTCTCTCTTGCTCATTTTTCTTCATCAATTTCTCAATTATCGCTGGGGGTGTCAAATCTGCTGGGGGTCAGCAAGAATCTGCTGGGGGTCAATAAAAATCTGCTGGGGGTCAAACCCCCCCCCACGTGCATGTATGATTGCCACTATTTTTCGTTCAAAAGTCACCATTTTTCAGCAAAAGCTGATATTTTTAAAATTGTTTTTCGTTCAAAAATCATTATATTCTAGCGAAAAATTTCACATTTTAGACTGCTGTTCAAAAATGAAAAATTTCTACTTAAAATCAAGATTTTCCACGCTTTTTGTTAAAACCTCGCCATTTTCATCTAAAAGTTTACATTTTTCACCGCTTTCTGCTTAAAAATCAATTTTTTCTACCCAAAAAATAGACTATACTTAATTTATAAATAGTCAGCCGTAGAAAATTAGCAGAAACACAGAAACATACGCAAATATTGCTTTAAACCAATTGAAGAGATAAAAAAATTAATGAGGGAACCGCTAAACGGAAGCGCTAAATTTTGAACGCTACGCGATAAGTAGCACATTTGTGGAACGGATTTTCAGAGCCAGCAGAGCCATCTCACGAGAGACTGTCCCAGCCGAGCCAAAAAAACTGGTTGTCTCTACTCTAAACTGGCTCTCGGAGAGCAATATTCCTGGCAACGGCTGCAGGAGTGGGTAAACTTTCGATTATTCAGCACATTAATACAAATGTCAGGGCAAAGAAGGTCTATAAGCAAAAGTGGTTACTTAGGTTGTTATAGGCTGTCAATGGCACTGCGGCACGTATGATTTCGCGAGTATGAGTATTGAACCTTTCCTCGTTAATACTGACCACAAAAAAAAATAATTGTAATCGTCACAGTTCTCCGTCAATGTAACAAACTCCGAATGTGACTTCTCGATCATGATTTACCTTGACAACCGAATTCGACAAAAATTTTTGAAAAATCGTCATCTTCCAATAGTTGACGAAATGGGGATCCTGAATGCGCCATAT
Source organism: Romanomermis culicivorax (assembly GCA_963922205.1). Taxonomy (NCBI): domain Eukaryota; kingdom Metazoa; phylum Nematoda; class Enoplea; order Mermithida; family Mermithidae; genus Romanomermis; species Romanomermis culicivorax. Next base: position 267,905 of record CAWUHX010000018.1, on the reverse strand, counting down.
TACCGGACAGGAGAGGTCGAACGTCCAAATGGGCGTCGATGTTAATCACGGCTACGTCTCCGTTTCCCAAATGATCCATTAGCGCCCTGGCGTTCGGATAACTTTGGTCGTTGCCCCCACCAATCACGAAAGGGATGTAGCGCTCGTCCAAAGCCTGATTTTTTTCAAAAGAAAAAATTGTCCATTTTATGACCATGACGTTTTCAAGTGAAAGCGATAACTGCATTCGCCTCAAAAATCTATGAGAAGTTACAATAGAATTGTTGAGTAAATCTGGCGTAACATCTACCGAGACAAAATAAAACGGATGAGATCAACCATAGTTTTGATCGATTGCAGCGTAAAGGCATGTTAGTATGTTTAAAATATACGCGCTCGTTTAGGCGCAATCATAATCCGATCGTATCTATTTTTTCTAGGATGACTGACCCTGTTCTGTCCCCTGACTTCCATCAGAATTCTGACTAACTCCGGTAGAATCTGATCTTTTTTCGTATAAGAGCACCAAAAAATTGATCATAAATCGGCGGAAATTGATACTTTTTTCCTCTTTTCGGTCAAAAGTTACTTGAGCTACAATAACACTGACATCCACGGATAACTGGATAATTATTTCATTTATAATAATGTCGACATGCTTGAAATATCAGAAAGCACTTTTTCTGCTGTACGTAGGTCTAGTTTTCAAAAGAATCCGTAAAATTATTGTGAATTCTGGACCACTAGCAGGTTTTGACTGCTTTGCCCGAACATGAGCCCAAGACTTGTAAAACCCTCGCATACTCTTGAAATTAAAAATTTTACTCTCAAATTATTACGTTGGGTGTCGTTTTTCGATTACTGTAATTTTATGTGTTGGTTCCACACATACTCATATCGCTGACATGACGAAACGCAGAACGTTCATTTCTGGGCCGTGGTTGTGTTACAGATCACAGGTAAAGTTGCAGAAATAACAGATTTCGGATTTTTTAATTTAGGTCATTGAGGATCTCTCGTTTCAAGAAGCGATTGAATCTTTCGATGCAACTGTAAAGTACTACGTCGCTTTTTGAGGCTACACAGATTTTACGGACAGTAGTTGAAACGATTGTGCGTCGTTACTTCGACCATTCCCTTACCTCGACTGATATTAAAAATCACATATGAAAAAACACCTTTTATCAACCGTCCCGTTACCTCGACCGTCGGTTTACATCGATTGTGTCCTTATTCGCCGAATGTCCCGATTCCCTAAAAGTCCCATTTCCCCGAAAGTCCCGTTTCCCCGAAAGTTCCGTTTCCCTCAAGAATGCTCTAAATCAAAAATTGATTCTCTCTTTTTCCTGAAAGTTCCTATTCCCCGAAATTGTCCAATCCCGTTTCCCCTAAACATAGACGAGGGCTATTTTTAGATTGCATTTTGTAAATGGCTAATTCTTCCTGAAAACGCAAAGTGCTTGTTTCCCCGGTTCAAAAAAACTTTCCGACGAAACTTCGCACTAAATTCGCACCGTGATATAAATCAGTGTAAATGTCGTTGAAGTTTGAATTATTGTAGAAAAATAAATTACGAAGATCTTGTTGTTAAATTTTTTACTTGATAGACTATTGTCAAGCGACATTTATTCTCATGAAGCATCGGAAATCGCAATTACCGAAATATGGAAGTGTGGCCAATCCCACCTTTTTATCTTAATGAAATTTTCCTATTGCGATGATTATAGAATCATTGATTTTTCTCACACTTTTCCTTCACTTATATACATAATACGATCATTTTCCAACTGAAAATCCGAACCGAATGTATTAAAAATTTATATTTATTTGGAACAGGAAAAACTTCTTCAACGCAGTTCTTCAGTCATTCTTGCCTGCTAAGAAATATGAATTCATACAACTTGATTTTGAAAAAATAAACATATTATATACACGATTGGATCCGGATCCGATCTGGATTTGGCCAGATTCACTTCAGGATCAGAAGTGAATCCGTCTTATCCCTAATATTTGGGGAACCGAGACTTTCGGGGAATAGGGACTTTCAGGGTCCCTTTTCCTTGAATGTCCCGATTCCCTGAAAGTCCCTATTTCCCGAAAGTCTCGGTTCCCCAAATATTAGGGATAGAACTGATTCACTTCTGATCCGGAAAGGAAAAGGGACATTCGGGAAATAAGAACACAAACTGGATAAAAGAAGTTACTGAAGATTCAAAGTGATTGCTATCTTCCCACCAAGACACCTAAGCCTAAGCAATTTTTAAATTTTACTCACAATATTGTAGTTTGCGAAAATTTCAAAGATTTTGATACATTAGAATACCATCGAGTATGTAAACAGACGAGGTAAAGGAAAAAAATAAGTTTTTGGAATATAAATACAGTGGTCGAACTAACGGGAATTTAAAGCATTGGTCGAGGTAACGATGCGGTCGGGGTGAAGGGATAGTTGAGATATCGGGACGCAACGGTTGAATCTCTACCCGATGAACACCAACCTGTTTGATTTTCATTCTCAATTTTTTATGCACATCCTCCAACGAATCGTCACGGCCGACAAGAACGTCGCCCAAATCTTTTATTTCAATTTTGGATATATCCAAGCCGTCAAATTCCGGATTGACGATTGATCCGATTTTAGGTAAATACTGTCGAAAAATTTCCGGCCCCAATTTCGAACCGATTCGGCCGCCGTTCCTTTCGACGCCTAAATCGCACGCATAGCCTATGATCGCAACTTTTTGAGTGTGATTTCGCTTTTCGAAATTTATCAAAGCGGCCATTCGAGGATCATCGGTTTTGGAAGACATTTTTGGGAGTTTGGCCGAAAATTTCCAAATAAATCGAAGCGTGCGTTTTATGTTCCACTGACGATGATTATAATTTTCAACAAGGCCAGTCTGGTAATATCGCTAAACGTGGGTTTATCACAGCATATGTTGGGCGAAAAACAGGTTTTTCATTCTGTAGCAACGTTTGTTTATTTGGAATCAAATTTCTTTGATGTTTTTTCATATCTAATATCAATGAAGATACTTGGGAACATGTTTGCTTGCGTGGTCTTCACCAAAAAACGAGGGATCGTGTATGTACTGTAAAAATAGATAACTAAAAAATTGTTGGTCACTGATACTATGGTGTTTCAAGCTTTGTCGAATTAAGTCTCAAGATTACTACGTGACTCTTCATACACGGGCAACTACGGTTTAACGTACTGATACCTAATTTGAATTTGAAACTATAAACGTCATGAAATTTCAATCTTGATATATTTTTATGTCACTTTTGCCATATTTGCACAATATAGAACAGTTGTTTTTGAAATAAATTTTGAAAATCTGGAATCGGTTTCATGGAACCTAACCGGTTTTATGTACGAAGCTGCGGCTTGAGCTGCATTTCAGTTGTAACTCAAGCCTCTGATGAAACCGACTCTGTTCATTATAACGCATAATCAAAGAGACAGTGGTTTTATAAACAAATACATGAACAAACAAAACTTGAATTTTATCCGTAGAAGCATACAATAGACTATATTCTTTGGGTCAAGTTCCAAAAAACACACTCAGAAATAGTAAACACTTCTGCGTTAGAAATTTTTCCAATTTACAAATCACGGAGAAAAAATTAAAATATTTCAAAATTGACCAATGTGCCGCAGCAAATGTGTGCAATGTTGGACATAGAATGTTAAACCAAGTAAGGAAAAAACTTTTACCATCGGGTGGATCGAGCGAAACTTTAAGCCGAATGCACAAAACACTGCATGATCAACATTGGTAGCTCAGGGCCTTTTTCTGTAATATAGATAGTAGTATACTAGTGTAATACTGTAATACTAGTTCAAGACGCTATTTCGTCAAAACATACAGAACTCGAAATTATCACCGTTACTTTTTTGAAGCGTAATATTTTTAGTCTTAAAGATTCTAAATCTGCGCACTTCCTCGGAATTTCAAACCAGTGGTTCAATTTCCACTTAGCTTTTAGTGCTCATATATCATCTTACTGAACCAAATTCGGTGTTTATTCTCCTCAGTGGTGTTCAATTTTTTCCTTCGGGCATTCGAAGTATGGTGTTCATGAAAAAATTTCTACAAGCGTCAAAAACCGACTTCAACGCCTTCTTTACTAGCCAAATCAACCTTTTTTAGCCAAATCAACCTTAACTCATGTGCATTTTCATATATTTCCTGCAGTTACTGTTTAGCAAAGCAAACTGCTTTTCCGTGAAGACTGGACTCGGTGCTTTGCTTGGGAAAATTCAGCTATAGTATTTTCGACGTAAAATGCAAAAAACCAACTTGATTAAAATGTCGCTTGGTACTGCACTTGACATAACTTCTGCGAGACGAATCGTTTTATGCATTCACAACTTTAATGTAATGTTTATTGAACAAAATTGCACTACAATACGGTTGCTATCGAAAGCTTGAAGAAAAAAGCGACAGTCTCTGAAGGTGATACTTATGTGCACTCATATTTCTTCATATATTCCGTTGCAAAAATGATGGAAATTTGCACGATGGCCTATTCATACTTTAAGCATCGAGTTATGACACCATAATGTACTTTGTATGGTTTGAATCATAGTTTTCGTCGATTTTTATTGATTGATGCTGCAGAAATTGCCGCCCCCGCTTGATGAAGTATAAGTAACATTCCAGGATTATTATAGCCACAAAATTGAAAACATGATCGATATCTCAAAAAATGGCCGTCCCTATTTTTTGAGATATCGACCATGTTTTCAATTTCGTGTCCACGACACTCATAAATTTAATTTTTCTAAAATAAGGGGATTAAACAAAAACAATTAAGTATAACAAAAGTAGACATAAAAGCAGAAATGCTTTCTAAGAAACGAAAGAACGAAATGATAAAGTTTTGGTTTATGTATGTAGTGTAGCTTTTTCACCACTTTTGTGGCTCGACAACGCAACAGAACATAATTTGTCTCTTCTTTCACCGTGTTGAAGAAACAATTGGCCATAAGTTTTTTGAATTTGTTGCGATCAGCTTATTAATGCTATATAATTTTCAGTAAGCTTGAGTTCTGGACATGGATCTGAACATAATACATGTGGAATGCATAGGGATAGGCGCCCTGCTTGGATAAAGAATCTATAAATCCATTCTTCTTAGTTCTCACATTTCGCGTAGAGCCTTATCACTGAAATGTCCCTCCAAAGAATCGAGAAATGGGTTGCCATAGGGACGGCCACTTTTTGAGATATCGATCATGTTTTCAATTTTGTAGCTATAATAATCCTTCTGGAATGTTACTATAAATGCGCTATGATCATTTTTTCTATTGTCTAATGACAGGTATTGTTACTGTATCTAATGTGTCTCAAGATAATAAGTAATTTTTCTTCTCCGCACAGACCCACCTTGCTCTAAAAATCTTTCTGAATATTGACGTGTGATTCTGGATAGAATGACGGTTCTACTGTCGACATTGACAACACCATCTGTGAGACTCAAAAGACCACAACTCTGGTCATCCTTCCAACGTTCCTGAACGGTGAAAATTTTCACAAATAAATTTGGTGAGGAAAGAATATCCACGTGTTGTCAGTGAAATGGCATGCACTGAAAGTAATGTCGGAGAGATAATTTTTCTGTAAGAATTTTATTCGTACTTCACTTAGCATGTATTTACCTTTTTCTACACTTGGAACAGCAACTGATTCATTATATTTGACATGCATGAATCACTGGTGTTTAAGCTTTTCTTTTTTTTTAATTTTCTCCTCTAAGTGCTACAGTTAACTCTATAAAAAGGCATCCGTATACTCAGGTTGCTTATTATTTGCATGAACATCTTTCTGTGCGCCGAGACTCATATGGAAAAAACAAACTATAGTCAGTACGTAATCATAGTTTTCTGACTCATGATCCTACCTTTAAATAATTTGCTCCTATTTGCTTCGTCAAACATTTGAACATCATTTTGTGAACGGCAACAAAATGATTTATTCATATTGATCAACGCATACTTTTTAAATTTCACAGATCATTCAGCATAGAAAAGTGCCTATTCGACAGCACGAGTTAAGTGTTAGTTGAATATACTCACAAACTTAAAGGACCATGTGACATATGGTTTAGTGGAAAACGTAAAAGTATGCTTTTACTAAAAGTGCAGAACATAGATAATTAATGTAAAATATTCGAATTATTCCACTATTACTCAAAAACAACTTCAATTAGAATGACCTGACCGTATAACTGGAGACATAAATTGTGCAACTCCTCAGTATTTTACGATTAAATCAGTAGCAACAAATGTGGCTGAAATAGTGGTAAAAAAATTTGAAAGTCTTCGTTTTTCACTATTTTGTATACGGTTTTATTCAATTTTTCATCTCCCAGGCACATCGAAATCATGACAACGAGGTCGATGGTATTACTGCTAAATTTACCTCATTTACTGATCTTTCAATCCAATACGAACTTATATCCAAAAAACAGCATCGTTGAATGCGATGATACTCTTACAAACATCATTTTCAAAAATTCTTCGACGTCCAAATTTCCAAAATCATCTTATTTCCTCGACAAAACAGGTTCTGAATACGAATTTCGTCAATTTATGGGCTCTTTCGATTTCGATCCTTGTTCTTGGCCCAGAAAGTTCCGTCGAAAACGAGATTTTGAATCTTTGCAGCAATATTTTGACCGAGCTCACGTGACTATCGATTCCGTAAATTCTTCTTTGACTATCACTCAATTGGTGAATATTTCATCGGATAAATCGACGATTACTATAAAAGAAAATTATTTATTATTGAGCACTTTTTCTGATAAGTCGAACGTCAAAATTAAACCAGACGAAAATTTGGTTAATATTTCGATCGAAAAGCCTTTGGTCATTATGAATAGCAGTCGGGATCAATCGTTTGAAATGAAAACTACTCAGTCGGAACTTTACGTGGTCAAAAAATCTGAGCGCGACTATTCGATTGCAATTGAATCGGGGGTAACGAACATAATTTTAAGACAAAATTCGATCGACGTTACAGCCAATGCGGATCATAGGAGTACAATTAATATTAGAAATCAGGCTGAAATTACAAGCGACCATATTTTCATAAATTCAAAAATTATTGATCGGCAATCGATTATTAGGCAACTAAATGTTACATGCTATGCCAAAAATGTAGTGACAGAGGTAATAATGTAGTAAATGTATTCAAGTTTAGGTCATAGTCACAGTAACTAGAAACCGAAGTTTCCTTGACAGTAGTGCTGCCTAAAATTGCATGCAGTTATAAGTTATGCGTTGAATAAGGAATAAATCTTCAGACTTAAAATATGAGAGGAAGTGGTTTTAGGTTTCGATTATGAAGCTAAATCGTATAATCATTCCACAGAAAATTTGTCCGACTGCTTATTGTTTTCTTCACTTGTGAATGTCAATGTAGGGGTAAGGCATAGAGCACAAAAAAGTGCGTTCATGATGTAGAATACTGGGGCCGGTTGCAATAACTAATGCTGAGGATCATCGCGAGTTCGGTATTAAGTTGTTAATGCTTAGAATTAGCTAATCGCGAGCTCAGTTTCATCTTTCTCGGGTTGCAATAAAAAAATCGAGCTCGTGATTAACTGATGCTCAGGTTTAAGTCAGAGCTCGCGATTATCTCGACCTTCCAGGAAGAAACATCGCCAATACATTATATTACGCGCATGAAGTGAAAAGTAAACAAAAGTTGGTGAAAAATTGTTTTTCTGTTTGCTGTTCGTATGTCTTTTGTTCCCGCTTAAATTTCGAGTAGTTTCAAGGAGAAAACGCATTCCAAAGTGAACACTTAGAAAAGAAGTACTTTTGAGAGAAATTTGTCTCAAATATCGATTAGTTTTGGATTTGCACAGCTCATCTGCATCTTAACCTCGATATGTTTACGAAATAGTATAATATATAGTTAAGCTACTAGTTAATCTAAAGCTCAAGCTGTAGCTCAGCTGTAGCTTAAGTTTCTTTGATGAAACCGGCCCCACGTCTGGCATATAATGAGCCGAAGACAATGCACAAAATTCCATTGTCCATAGGTCTCTGGAAGATATAAGAATTACATTGAAAAATGCGAAGAGCCAAACAGAAGAAGATTTGTGGACCGCCTGATTCTTGTCTACCTTCCGAAAATTCTCCAACCATCATGGAAGAACACCAGCAGCATTCCAAGAGATCCGGGGAGGTCTGTAATCCGATACAAGATTATCTGAATTGGCCCCTGTTTCATCGAAAGTTTCATGGGGAAGCCTAGGTTTGATGGTTGAAGAGCCGAAGTGGCAAAAAGTGGATCCTTTGGAATTAAAGTGTTTTTATATAGCAAGAAAAATTATCGTCGGAAAGCGAAAAGCTCAATTTAGAAAAAGAAAAATTCGAATCCGAAAAATCGGAATTCGCATTTTAGCAACATTGGATACAGGCTAAAACCAAATATTTATTGTCAAAATGTTGAACAAATCCAACTCGATTCGCTTGGTGATTATTTAGTTGATTATGTAGAGAATTAATTATGACAAGCATGAAAAACAACAAATTTCTCGGACTTAAACCAACTACCGATGACGATTAACTTTTGTGTACCACTGAAACCGACCTCGCGATCAGAATTAGACTAGAAAATTTATTGCAACCGCACTGCTCGAGCTCGAGTTTAAGTCCGAGCTCGTTGGGATCATTCCGAGGTTATTGCAACTGCTGATCGCGAGTTCGCGATTATTTTGCTGGAGATAATCGCGAGCTCGGACTAAAACCCGAATATTTCAACCGGCCCCTGGTATTTACCGAGGTCAGTGATTCATAATTTTTCAACTGACAGCCTTACATTTGTGATTTGTGACTAATAGAGTATAAAAATGGTCCAGATTTACTTTAAATTCAAATTTATTGAGTTATGACTCTGTTTGTTGAACCAGGTTGCCTATCATGATTTTCAAAACGTTGAATTCTCCCTTTTCTATTCACCACGTACACAATTTCATTCACTCGTTCTAGTCGTTCTGGTCAAATAAGTCGAATGGCAAATACAATATAACGATCTTTCAAAGCTATCGTATGAAATGCCAATAGTGAATGAATAATTCGCTATAATTGCGAAAAATTGCATGTAAAAATATTGAAGCCTAAATTGAGATGCAAAATGGCATGATCTGCTTCGAAATTGATATTAATATTCACGAAAAGTGTATGCAATCTAATTCTCATCACTAAGGTGACGTACTATTTGCTTGATTTCTCCGATGCACTTCTAACAACATCTACTACATCGTCTGACGCGATGTGATATCATGAAGCCTTTCATGGAAAACCAATCCTGCTGGACATTGTCACAGAGTTTGACGCTTTACACATATTGCCATGCTCAATTGTCATCTTTTCTTTTTGTTGCTATGTGACGCACAATGTCAGACTATAAAATTCCCAGATACTAACTGATCATACTTCGGTTAAAGACCGACTGAGATGTCATTAGATGTTATCTGATCCAACGTCATGAGAGATAAAACAAGGTAAAGGCTCTTTTGATTGTCATAGTCTGATATTCACTAGGCAGCAAGGAAATCAGATGGATGTCAACCATATTTTAACCAAACTTCAACTACCCATAACCCCATAAAAATGTAGCTGTACTGAACTGTTTTTGAAGAAAGCTTAGCGATATCTATTAATTTTTGCCTTTTGCTGCATTTTGGGACAAAAAATATTTGCTCGCCCTGGAAAGTAACTATCTGTGTGAGATTAAACCCTTTCTGTCTGAAGTCAAAACTCTTCAGGTTCCCCACGCCGATGTGTGAGCCAGACCATGAACACTCATAGTTTTCATTGTGCAACGTTTTTTCTTTAGATTGAGCTGGTCACAGGCAATTTGTCCATATTTTATAATCAAACTTTGATCGAAGTTTCGGCCAAAACTCATGAAATTTTTGTCTACGTCGATCGTTACGCCGTACGTATAGCCACTGTTTTTTCTTCATTCAATATTTCGATCACTAATTTGATAACAATCAACATAGACGATGCAACAGTAGTCGGTTATCCACAAAATAACAACATCACTGCCTTGGTGCCCTATTCGTTGATGAAAGTTTGGGCCGACAACGAAACGACCCTGCAATTCGGTGATACGGCTTTGACTAACACATTTTTGAACGTTGAATCCAGAAGACTGGTTTTCGAACTTGAACCCTCTAAATCCAAAGTTCGCTGTACCAGTTTCGATTCGCTGTCGTTATTGAATACGAGCCACGCTTCAAATTTGATGCTCAGATCAAATAAGACAGCGATAGAAGTGTTATCCGGTATCCCACGTTTTCTCATTTTGACTGGGAACACGTCCATAGAACTGAAAAGCTCTAGTTCAAAATGGATTTCCGTCGGATCAGGATCGTTCGCTACAGTACAACCAACTATAGGTTTTCAAGGCGAGCAGGATACCTCAAAAGTTACAGTACCCGGTGATACGGACCATTCTATCGCACTTAGTTCTAGAATCAGCACGACTGCCGTCTTATTGCACACTACGGTCATTCCAACAGTAATCTCCATGTCGTCGGAACACATTGCTCAAAAATCGACTGATAGAATGGAAATCGGTTCTACTGCGTTCAAGTATTCATTACCATTTACTTACCCGGTCGAAGTCCCAGAGCCATTTCCGGATAGCAGTACCGCTACTATGTATACTACTGGTAAGCAAGTCACGTGTATTAAGTTACAGGATATTTTCCAATTTTAGTGGATGCAGTAGGAATACATTTTCTATGTTACAGTAAGCTTTAATACAGGAAATTGAGGATTGATAAAAAACATTTCACAACGAATAACTATAGCATGAGTTTTGTTCAAGAATGACAACAATGTCAATAAGTAAAACAACATCAATAGGTGAATTTTAAATCTGCTACATAAGTATAAATAGTGAAATACGTTAGTCGTATGCTATCATTTAGTAACCAGAAACGGATTTTATTGTTGTGCAGGTCCTTGATTGACGCAAAGTAAAGATTTGAGATTGGCTTTTAGTAAGTTAGAACTTCTTTGCTGTGCCTTGGATATAGTGCAACAGTCCTTCCCCAGACGTGACAACAAACTCTTTAAATAGATGGGCCCTCAATGACTCCCAGAGGAAAATTTAATTCCACTGGCTCGAAAGAAGAGAAACCCTGTTACGGTTTATATCCGATCTGGCTCAGCAATGCACTAGCGTAAGGGCTATTTACCCACTTACTTCCTACTGAATGACGAACTTGATTAAAATTAATAAAAAAATAATTAATGTTATTAAGAAAACCGGACGAACCTATAGTAAAAATAATGTAGATAAAACAGATTGGAGAGAAATCTTTTGCTAGGTGCGGCGTAGTTCATAGACCAAAAAATATCACAAGAATCATTTTCAACAAACCTATACTTTTCCTCTGGCGCTCGGTTTCTGCGTAAATCGTATGTGCTTGATCAACGCCAGTCGCCGATTTGCATGAAGACTTTCCACTCGCGGAATTGAAATCAAAAGGGTGTCAAACATTAGCAAACCCTTACGACAAAAAGATACAGTATTTCAGAGCCTTTTACAGTAGGCCTGATTCTGGAATTCGTCCTATTTCTATTGATTAATGTGTGTCCTTTAATTTTCTAAATTCTGAAGTGGAAAATTGTGAGGAATCAGATAATTTTCAAGCGTTAATCGACGTACCGATCCATTATAAGAAAGTTGCTGGAAAATGACGTTTGAGGATAAAATTTGTTCATGAAAATGAAACCACAAAGTAGTTTAGCTCAATAACTCAAAATTATAGTCGAGAGTACCAATTCCATTAGTTTACAATACTTTTGTTCATGCCCAGAAAATTTTTTTCTAATTTCAGCAATAACCGCCGAAAGTGTTACTTCCGCTTACAACACTGTACCACCCCTGCCGAATTTTTCTGCTTTCACGTCGATAGCATCACTTGAAACTACGACTCCAGGACACACTGTACAAATCACAACTCCAACTGGGTTTACTTGCATTAGGAGCACTCTCAACCCATCATCCGACGTCGTTTGCATTGAAGCAGAGATTACTTCAATCCAGGTATGAATCAGACATGCAAGGCAAAACTTTTTCAGGTAGAGGGTCAAACACCAAAATTGGATCAAAATGGCAGGAAAACACAAAAAAATTGAGAAAAATAACCGCATTTTGCTTTAAAAAGCACTGGGGTGGGGTAAGTTGTCTTAAGGGTCTAAGGTAGGAGGATTTACACCCCCTTTCTGATTACGTGTTATAAGATTCTGTGTTCCTGATCTGTAATAAGATCAGTATTCTGAACACTGATTCTGTGTTATAAATGCAGAAACAGCCGAAAAGTTAAGGATTTATAACGCCGATGCTGATTTTTTTGAAGTACACCATTCGGAACATGACGTTTGAAAGTTTGCACCTTGAAAAAGCGAGGAACATCAGCCTATCAACGCTCTATTCTCATATATTTGGATCAATTTTTTTAAAACGTTGATTCTATTATTTGAAAATCTATACAAATTCTAATCTAAATAAAACTTTCGGGAAAATTTCCGAGTAAGTGCCCCTTTTCTGTTGTCACTTGGAAGCTCTTTGATGTTCTGACCTCACATAAAACATTTAAATCTGATGTGAGCAAAGAATTTTTGATTTTTGAATTTATCAGCCCGTTTTGACGTTTGGAATATGAAACTGAAGCTTTTCCAGGTTCCTCCTATGAATTCAACCATCACAATATCACAGGAAGCGACTTTAGTTCCTTATCAAAGCACAACAGGGAGTGTGCCCATTGCGCATGAAAATTCGGAAAATTTCATTATAACGCAGTATTCAGTGGCCACGATAGCAACACCAATCACTCGGCCGCTTCTGCCAGCCCCCACAATCAATGTTGGAAACGCCACTGTGGACGAAATCATTGAACACTCTAGTTCAACTGCAATAAATTCAGAATCCAGAATAATCGTGGAAGTATCGACAGTAGCAACAGCAGTTCCACATGCTGCCAGAGATGAAATCAAAGGTAGAGAATCATTGGTCCCCTCGCCCATTGAACGAGAGGATGGCAATGGAAATTTCACTGAAAGGAAACTATCGAAACGTTACGTATTGATGCAAAACCCTCCTGAGGATAAGAATATTTTGTCCGTTGCTTTGCGGGTCAAAAGATCAATTCAACTTAATTCGGATGAATTTTTGGAACCGATAAAGAAGGGTTTGGAAGAAGCTTACGTCGAAGGTAAAAATCGGCGACTAGGAATAAACCAAAAATCTAGAATTCGTAGGCAAAGCGAAGCAGAGAATAGAGCTTCGTCAAAAAATGGAACAAAAATGAATGTTGAGGTGAGGAAATATTTTTTAGCATGTGATATGCAAATCAAACCAAATGCCAAACATTCTGCGAAAACATTCCGAGAGCCACTTTTCCTAACAGCATGCCCAACACAGTGAGTCCGAGAAAGAAAGTATGTGTCATAGGTCCTGGTTTTGGTGTTCATTATCCAAAGCATTTTAGCACACGTTTATCAAACTTTCACGTGTGTACTATGTGCAAAGTCTGGTAAAGGAGCTTGAAAAAGTTGGCTTTTACATTTGATTGAGTAATTCATAAAATTGTGTTGATCATACATTTAACGGAGCTCTGAGGTTTTGGGGGGTCGGGCAACCTTTTTGGGGCCGGGGGTCACTGATTCGCAAAATTTTAGGGGAAGGGGTCTCTGAAGAAAAAAAATGATTTTGTCACCAAAAAAGTCCGAAAACGGTACGAAGGATATAAATTTTTGTATAAAAAACCGTAAATATGTATTTATGGCGCGGAGCGTCGAGAAAATTGACATTTCTAACCATTTTTTGTTGAAAAATTGACATTTATCATAAAAACATTGACATTTTTCAGTATTTTTCCAACCAAAAGTATAGGGTGCTATGACTACCATATGGCAAGCTAGCCATAAGATTGGAAAATCCAGGGGGCACAATAGCTAGTCATATGACCGACGATTTCTGGGTGTTCCTGTTCACTTAAACTTAATCACTTAATTCACAACTAATGATGTGAAATCGTGCCTAAAAATTATTTATACAAATACAGACACAGTTACATACAGATACAGATACAGATAAAGATACAGATACAGATACAGATACAGATACAGATACAGATACAGATACAGATACAGATACAGATACAGATACAGATACAGATACAGATACAGATACAGATACAGATACAGATACAGATACAGATACAGATACAGATACAGATACAGATACAGATACAGATACAGATACAGATACAGATACAGATACAGATACAGATACAGATACAGATACAGATACAGATACAGATACAGATACAGATACAGATACAGATACAGATACAGATACAGATACAGATACAGATACAGATACAGATACAGACACAGACACAGATACAGATACAGATACAGATACAGATACAGATACAGATACAGATACAGATACAGATACAGATACAGATACAGATACAGATACAGATACAGATACAGATACAGATACAGATACAGATACAGATACAGATACAGATACAGATACAGATACAGATACAGATACAGATACAGATACAGATACAGATACAGATACAGATACAGATACAGATACAGATACAGATACAGATACAGATACAGATACAGATACAGATACAGATACAGATACATATACAGATAAGGATAAAGATAAAGATAAAGATAAAGATAAAGATAAAGATAAAGATAAAGATAAAGATAAAGATAAAGATAAAGATAAAGATAAAGATAAAGATAAAGATAAAGATAAAGATAAAGATAAAGATAAAGATAAAGATAAAGATAAAGATAAAGATAAAGATAAAGATAAAGATAAAGATAAAGATAAAGATAAAGATAAAGATAAAGATAAAGATAAAGATAAAGATAAAGATAAAGATAAAGATAAAGATAAAGATAAAGATAAAGATAAAGATAAAGATAAAGATAAAGATAAAGATAAAGATAAAGATAAAGATAAAGATAAAGATAAAGATAAAGATAAAGATAAAGATAAAGATAAAGATAAAGATAAAGATAAAGATAAAGATAAAGATAAAGATAAAGATAAAGATAAAGATAAAGATAAAGATAAAGATAAAGATAAAGATAAAGATAAAGATAAAGATAAAGATAAAGATAAAGATAAAGATAAAGATAAAGATAGATAAAGATACGCACATGAAGAATCAGGCACTGATACAGATGCAGACACAAATATATGTGTGCAGACAAATGAGATACGGATTAACAGATGTGACATAAAATCTGGATTATACTGCTCTGATATTGTGAAAATACGCCGGGATGTATTTGAAACGACAACCATTACAAGAATATAAGCCCATTTTAGAATGAAAAGCAGAATTATCAAAGAAGCAATTGAAATTCGTTCCACTGATATTTTAAATTTTTTAGCTAATCAGCGTGGACCGACCAAACGTTAATAAAGCCATCATTCGCTTCTTTGTCGTAGATGGATCGCACGCTGTAGATGCAGCTAAAGCTAAAGAGACCTACAACCAGTTAGATAGTAATGAATTGAGTGCACTAATAACGCATCCGGTAAAAGACTATTGCGTATATGAGGCCGTCAATAATGATCAACCCACATTGGTTTTCTAGGTTTTATCCTTAGAACATCATAGTACCAATGCCAATGAATCAGTTGAACTAATTGAATCCGTGCCCGAATCTGCGAAATCCGATTTTCCATCGGAAACAATACTGGTCGTTGTCATTTTAGTTTCACTCGGTTTAATATTACTGGCGACCGCTCTGGCATTAATATTTCACAAAAAGCACAAAAAATGCTGCGCAGAAACAGAAAGAGTAAAACATACTTTTCTTTACAAATATACTCAACGTCATTTTTCGTGACTATAGTTCATGCTTCAAAACCGTAGTTATAACCTTATGAGACACTCAAGTGTCGAACCTTGGAAGATGATATCGCAACAGACGCTAAATCTTGCGCAAAATTCTAGCTTTCATCTATATCCACTTTAGAGAGACTCGGTCGTGAGTGAACAGCAGCGAGCGAGAATTTCGGGCCAGCATGAAACATCGAAGAGTTTACACGCCAGATTAGCCATAATGACGAATCATTCAGTAGATAACACTGGTAGGGTATTTAGAGAGACTGGTAAATTTACAAGTCAGACGTCGAGGACTAAACTGGTCTCGTTACCAACAATCACCAATAAAGTTCTAAATACTTCTAAAGATCTATCGCCCAGTGAAATGCTATCTTTCTATGTAAGTAGGGGATCGATAATTCATCTTGCTGTATATGAGTCATTTTTGTTGTAGAACACAAATTATTCTTTGTTATTCGACCATGTCAAGATGCCTATACGACAGGAGAAGAAGCCTAATGGTGAGCGAAAGTCAGAAGTGTCAGCCGTCAATTGAATTACTACGTCAACTGGAATCAGTTGTACAACAAAAGAAGAAGTCTCGCGAGATAACCTTAAGCTTTTTTATATTTTCAATGGTCGTGCTCACAATATCTTTTACTAGTTAATATAACATAATCCGGAGCGTCTTGAAGTAATAGAAGAAAACTTCTATTCCTCCATCCTCTTTATTTCCTTGAAGAGTCAACCATTAACAAAAATTTCGGAATCGAAACAGAAACAGATATAACTTTCAGAATTGGACCAGATTAGCGTCTCAATTCCATGATATTGAAGACAAGAACGAGTCATAAATAGCTCAATAAAAATTTAGAGTGGAAATTTTCGTTCTGAAATTTCTTAAAATTTTTGTCACG
This sequence comes from Romanomermis culicivorax, assembly GCA_963922205.1. NCBI lineage: Eukaryota > Metazoa > Nematoda > Enoplea > Mermithida > Mermithidae > Romanomermis > Romanomermis culicivorax. The sequence goes on along the minus strand of CAWUHX010000018.1, from coordinate 251,094 downwards.
TAAATATAAAGGATTTTGAATATGTGATTAATGCAAGACTAGTTGAATCTTTAAATTTTAGATTAGTATATTAGGCAATGAACTCGCTCAAAGAATGCATGAGCATATCAATTTTTTAGGATTGACAAATAAAGTGTGTCCGACCGATAAGGACGCTAAAGACATGATCAATAATCGAGACTGGCCGCCATCAATAGATTATTTGAGCAAAGGAGTGAGAAAAATTTAAATGCTTATCAAACCTCATCAACTGTCAAGGTGTACTCCAAGAACTTCCAAAAACTTTCGCGTAAAATTTTTGATCAGTAAATTCTGGTTTTGACAGCTTTGGGAAAAAAATGACTAGTCTTTCCGCTGTAAAATTCCGTACCGTGTATGTTTGAAACAATTTGAAATCATTCCTTTAAAATGTTTTTCAGACTGGAATCATTTCGCCCAATTCTCGTCGGAAAATTGCACAAAACTTGCTCGATCGTTCTTTTCCGTTGGAAAATGTTCAAATCGAAGACGTTTTGGCAGATCGTCATCCCCATTAGTCAGTTTAACACGGATTATTTATGCTCTGAAAATTCTTGATTGTATTCGCGTGCGGTACACTACTTACATGAGGTGTTGTTAAACTCGGGATTACTGAATTATTAGATGATAGTTCTCCCCCTGCCAGATCTGTCAATTTTGAAACAATAGTGTTTTAAATTACAAAACATCAAGGGATACATGTGCTTGATAACTGATATCTTTTACTCTCTTTATTCTATTCATGAAATGATTGATGCAGCGGTCGGAGTTTCGGTAAGCACAGCCTTGCTAGAGATCAGGAAATCAATTTTGATAATCTTGAAATGGTTGAAAAGAGTGACAGTCTGTATCATAAAAGAAAAATTAATTGAATAGAGCCTTCCATAATTTTGAATAAAAGTTTGACTGAGACCTCGCTGCATCAATCATTTCAAAATGAGTGAGTAAAGGGTATAAAAATATTTGAGTTGAGGCAAGGAAATTATTGCATGAAATGATCCTGACGTTTAGAAAATCCAACTCGTGAAGAATGAGTTGTTTGCTGAGGATACTTTGTGAACCGCTTCGTTTAGTTTTAGTCACGGGTAAGTCTTGGGAACTGAATAACAAATTTTTCTGCAGCATGTGTTTCACCGTATGAAACAAGTAATTTTTTGTAGATCAAAAACACAATGAAATTAGTGAAGAAATTGCTTTTCTAATGCCCGAACTAAAGACTTTTGGGAGATGTCAAGGATGCACTTTTAGAAGAAAAATGTGTTTTTTCTTTTCTACTGAGTTGCGTATAGTTAGGTAGATCGTTGGAGACAGAGATGTAAAAATGAATGTGTCGGCATCCCATCAGTATACCGAATGTATCTTCATTCCGAATAATGCATTAATTTTCGGTATCCCGTACACACCCAATTTTATTTTTCATTTCATCACATTGTCTGGTTCTCGTTATCCCGAATACACATTTTTTGTCTGCGTTGAACACACTCATTTTAACTAAAAATTTGTGTGGGTGCTTAGGCTTAGGCTTAGGCTTAGGCTTAGGCTTAGGCTTAGGCTTAGGCTTAGGCTTAGGCTTAGGCTTAGGCTTAGGCTTAGGCTTAGGCTTAGGCTTAGGCTTAGGCTTAGGCTTAGGCCTAGGCTTAGGCTTAGGCTTAGGCTTAGGCTTAGGCTTAGGCTTAGGCTTAGGCATAGTCTTAGGCTTAGGCTTAGGCTTAGGCTCTGACATTATTCAGAGTACGGATACGTCCGGTCTACAGAGAAAATTTCTTATTGTGAACACCGTCCGGGATACTGATACATTCAGTATACGGAGAAGTTGTGTTTTTATTGTATTACACTGTTCGGGATGTTGAAACATTCGGGATATTGATATATACGGGATACCGATACATTCGAAATACCGATACATTCGGTATACCGATACACAATCGTACAAATTATCGAATGGAAGACTGTTATATGTTTTGCACCGCGAGACAGGGCTGCACGAAAATTTTCGCCCTTCATGCTCTTTGTGAGGAAATTAGTTTTGTACGATTTGCACGACCTTGAATTTGTGGAAAGGAACGGAAACTGATTTCTTGTTGTGCCTGTGTAATACTCTGTATGAACTGTAGATCACTTGCGTTTTAAGCATAATGACAAGAACTATAAACGTATCTAGAAAAAATATAGCACAGATTCTGTGAAAGCAGGGTACGTTAGGGTACCAAAAATGTTTTTTTGGGAGATTCTTTACCAAAGTTTCAAAGCAGATGACTGAGGGTGGAAAACACCATATTCGATCGAATGTTATGTTAAATGGATTCTTACTGCCTTTTCATTCATGCACTGTGATTTTTCCGAAATAAAATCATTTAAGTTGTTTTATTGAAAAACATAGCTCACTCAATAAATGATGTTTCGCTTGCGTTAATTTGTTCAAAAAAGCTTAAAAATTACATTGCACAAGGTAGGCGACATATGAAATTATTCAGTAAAAAGTAATACAATTTGCATTAACTATATTCAAATTTGTATACGAACATGCGAATGAATCTGGTGGCTTTTTCTTACAGTTACTTTCGGCAGCAAGTAAATAGAGAAAAGGCATCATGTTAGAGAAAAACGCCCGCACAAAAAAGATTATAACGAAAAATAGACAAAGATCTGCTCGTTTGTCCAAAACTATCAGCAATTGGAAAAAGAACAATTCTCTCGAAATTCAAACGTCAAACTACAATTTCTTGCGAAACAAGCTTATCCATTTTTGGCGCTATTTATTGATTAACGGTTTCATGGTTTTTAAGGTCATCGTTTTGAGGTTTCGGCTCCGATTACTTGTTTTCTTGTCTTTCCTGTCAGATGTCTTCCTTGTGACCATCGGCCGAGCTGTAGAAAAAATTTTGGAGTAAGAGAACCAGCGTTAAAAAATTATCAAACATTATGTAAAAAATACCTCGAGATCAAATTTGCATTGTTTGAATTTCTAACTTATGTGTTTTCTGAATTTTGGAATTCCGGACGCTATATTCCTTTCATTTTGAAATGATCGATGCACCAAGGCAGCGACCAAACTTTTATGTAAAATTATGGAAGGCTCGTTCATTCAATTCGAAAAACTTTTCCTTAATGGAACAGTCTCCTCGATGATCATTCTCATCAACCATTTCAAGATTATCAAAATTGACTTCGTGATCTTTAGTCACGTTGCGTTTGCTGAAACTCCGACTGCTGCATTTACTATTTCAAAATAAATGGAGTATATAGACCAGTTTTTATTATTATTCATGACGTGGAGTCAGATGAGATTTTTCTCCGCGCAGATTTAGAATTACACGGGGCTGTTCCTGTGGAAGCCGTGAAACTCAAAACATTTCAAATGATATGCAAATTACGGTCTGCTTTCTAGAAAATATTTGTAAATTAAAAAATCACAAGACGTAAGTGCCGCCCTAAAAGCGTTCACAGTACGCTTTTAGTGAAGTATTTTTACTAGAAAAATTGGTGATGGTTAGTAGGCCCATGCAAGATTATGGTTTAGCAGGAAATAATTAAAATAGGAAATAGTACTTACTTTCCACCCAAGATCGGTGACCTCTGCTGTAGGTAACTGATCTTATTCAAAATGGGTTGATTTTTTTCTGCATACTGTCTCAACATGAAAATGTTGTATGAGCAGAAAATTTAACCTGAAAATTAATTCAACCCTGCCGTATGCTTTGAGGAATAGCTGTTTTAGGGATCTATTGTTTTGAGAATTTGCTGAATGAAAGTCGCCGTTTTGGAGGTTCGCTCTTTAGGATACACGTTGTTCAAACTACTGGTTCGCAAAACGTTCCCTTGTAAAATCAGCTGAATTTGTGTGTTTTATTTAAAAGTATTCGAGCTTTGTTTTCCATCGTGAGTGCAGTTCACAATATATGTTGTTTAAGCTGTGTTTATTTGTTCAAAGAAACTTACAATCATATTGCACAAGGTAGACAACATACGAGACCATAATATACTAAAAAGTCATTATTCAGTAAAAATGGTACAATTTGGATAAATTATATACAAATTTGAATAACGAACACGCGAGGGAATTCGGCGGTTTTTTCCCGGTTAGTTATGACGGCTATATGTTTCAGCGAACAGTGTTGAAAACGCATCAGACTAGAGAAAACGTACAAACAAAAAAGGATTATAATGAAGTGACAAAGATAAAAAAGTGCTCGTTTAACAAATTTTTTGCAAAAGAATTATTGCTCTTTGGAAAAAGAAAAATTTTTTCGAAGAATGATTTCGTCAAACTACAATTTCTTGTGAAACAAACTTGTATCCGTCTTTGGCACCATTTTTTTGCTGAACGATATTGTCGTTTATACGACCCCCGTTTTGAGGTAAGTCGGCTTCGATTACTTGTTCTTTTGTCCTTCCTGTCAAATGTTCTTCCTCGTGACCATCGGTCGAACTATAGAGAAAAAATTGTGGAATATGACAATCGCTAAAAAATCATCAAACATTTACGTAAAAACATCCTCAAGATCAAATTTGCATCGTCGAATTTTTTATTTATCTGTTTTCTCAACTTTAGATTTTCGTGACACTAGCGACCACTTTTTCTTATTGCCAGATGAGATCTTTCTCCACACAGATTTGGAACTACACATCTGAATAGGGCTGTTTCTGTTGTAGACATCAAGCTCAAAAAATTACAAATAATATGCAAACCACGGTCTGGTTTTTAAAAAATGCTTGCAAACTTAAAGAATGACGAATAATAAGTGCCGTTCTAAAGTCGTTTACAGAAAGTTTTTACTGTAGGACTTTTACTTTGAAAATCAGTAATATTTAGTCGAGTTGGCTCAAATTTCCAAACCTATGCATCGTATGGTTTAGCAGGAAATGGTAAAAATATGGAATAGTACTTACTCTCTTAATGGTTATTGGTAAGCATTCTAAGAAAAGCAGACTATAGGTTTGAGGCACTCTTTAGATTCAGAGCAATTTTTGATTAGGTCCATGGTACCGAATTACTTGTTAGACCTGACCATCTCAATGCCCGAAAAAACCACAGAATCATGTGGAAATGCCATATATATACACAAAATTGTCGTAAATTCCAAAAAAGTAATTTAAAGCACCCTTGATCGATTGACTTTGGCCCGATTTTTCAGTGCGCTTGTTTTCTCTACATTACATTTCTATTTTGACTCAGATTCAGCTGTTCGTTTCACAGCGCATTTTGATCTCCTATATTTTTCGATTCGCTTTCAATTGAACGCTGTCGAAATCTACGCGCAACTATGATACTGATTTTCAGTCTCATCTAATTTTGACAATTCTCCCATCTTTTGTTCGTCCTAGTACTGTTTCTTTTACCGTTTTATCTATAGTGCGGTTTCCTTTTTTGTTTTATTGTTTTTACTCTTTAATAATATTTATTTGTTGAAGTTTTTCATACAGTTCTTTTTGTATATTTTTTTATATATCGACGTACTATGACTATTTATTACTAAAAATGAAAAATCTGCTCACTTTTTGCTCAATGAATCTGCACTTGATCCGCGTTTTCGTCCTATAAATATATGAGAAACTTGACAACCTTTTGAAAACACACACCACCTATTTTTCAATAACCTGAGAAGCATACCAATCCTTTCGACCACAGGACAGCCAGAACTACTAGAACGGCAGCGATAAAAAGCGCCAGCGGGAGAATCAACGTCAGGAACACTCCTCTGTTTTCTTTTTCGGCTTTAGAGTCGTGGGGAGACTCTTGGGGAGGGATTTCAGTTTGATCAACATCTACAAGGCAAAGAAACTAATTTGAATATTCTATGCAGGGTAAAACCACAATTCAGGTTCACCAAAGTATGTTCCGACCGGTAGAGTATATTCCAACGTTCCCAATGGATTTTCGATCATTATTTTGCAATGCGTTGATTGTTTAATCAACTCGTTGGGCGTCGAAAATAAGAACGTGGCTTCCAGGCAGAATGGTTTTTCTGGGATCTGGAACACATAATCTATTTTGTAATCAAGAAAACGAAGTTTAAAAAATTATACGGCATATAGGAAATGCTGCGAAAGAGCGCCGTACAGCAGTGCCCAGAGATCATCTGGTATTCCATGCGTTCTCTTTTTGAAATAGTGAGAACGCCGTTAGAAACTTGATTTCTATACTGTAAACGTAGTCTGTTTTTCTTGAAATGCTTGTGAATAATATAACTGGAAAACAATTATTATTTGACATTTTTACGATTTTCCACTAAACAAGCAATTCACATTGGACTGAGAATTTGTCAGCATATTCAATTCATGTAAGAATTCTTGAAATTAAAAATTCTACCGTGAAAGCTCTAAATGAATGATTTTGAAGGCCATACTAATGTTAGTTTTTTTTCATTTACAAGCGTTTTATAAAAAACTGACTATCTGCTTAGACCTCGGGCTCTTCATGGGCCCTTGTAGCTTGTGCTTATCTACCCTAGTACTTCATTTATTTTGAAATGATCGATGCAGCGATCCCATGAAAGTAAGTCCAATGCGTAAAAAACTAGTAAATTTATTACTGTAATCAACAGATAAGCATAATATTTTGCAATAAATTTTACCTCTCCCATTCTCATGAAGAAATTTAGTGTTTTTCTACTATATAAAGTTTTTCACTTTGAAAATTCCGTAATCAATGGAACTTACTTTTTGGTTTTCGATGCTCCTATCATTTAAATTAAATGGACTATAGCTAAAGTAACCGCTACTATTTGCAGGAACGGCTAAAATAACTGGGGGTTTCCTGAGTTAGCAAGTGAAGTCAGATTGGTCGGGTTGGGAATCCCAACGAATGTGAATTCGGTGAGCTCACTGAAAATTTTTCGTATTTTGATAAAAATGGTGACCAATAGAATCAGTAGTTTATTAAACTATTCTACTTTTGACCGTTGATGAGTGGCAGACCGCCCAAGATCCTGATTAAAATCAATTATAGATGATCAAATTACTATGAGATGCTTAAAATCTTGCACTATAAACATATTTTTTCGAGCTTCCTCCAATTTTTTAAGACTTTTCAGAGAACGACATAGGGTCTCACAATAGTTGGAAAATTATAACTCTTAGAATTACTGTAACGTATACGTTTCAAATAAAAAACAGAGTCACAAGCTTCAAAATTCACTCATAAGACTTTTCTTACTGTAGTCAATTCTTCGAACGAAATGCCCAGTTTTTTATCCATCAGAAAATACTTTTCTTCGCCGCAAGTCAAAGAAACGGAGGAAGGGCCGACTTGGGGATTAGAACAAAATGGTTCTTTGATCCGCACGGCGTCCGGATCGGACAATTTTTCAACTCGAGTCATCAAAGTTGAACGGATAGGTGCTCCTGTAGAAATTTTCTATACGTTTCAACAGAAAAATGAAAATTTAAAAAAATTACCGGTCACATTGAAAAAAATTCGATTTTGCGAAACTTCGTTGGTAGGCAAATCACACAACGTGACATTTTCGGCCACCTGAATACACCCTGTGCACCAATAATCGCCGGTTTGATTAAAAGTTTCGAATTCGACGACGCACGTGCTATTCGTAGTCTGAAAGTGAAGTCAAGATGAAAGTACGTACCGTTCGGAAAAATCATTCGGGAGAATTCTTTACTCTATTCATTTTGAAATGATCGATGCAGCGATCCTATGAAAGTGAGATCAATACGGAAAATACTAGTAAGCTTGCTACTGTAATCATTTTTACTCCATGAGCGACACACAAACAGCTGAAAATTTCCTTCAATAACCTGGTAGTGGATCTCAGGTATCGAAACAGTTCTTTCGACATTATTTCGCGACTACATTTATTTTGACAAGAGCTGAAAAGTCCTTCAATCAATCCGGAATATCGGGAATGCTACTAGAAAAATAATGTTGAGAAAACCGAATCATCCCTTAAAATATTATTTATTGGCATTACACTTGAAACTCAGAATTTCATCTTCTCCAGCCAGAATCTCCAGTATGAAGTAATTTTTTTAAATAGCTTGAGAAAGTCCGATTCTGAAGCCTGAAGATCTAAGGAAAATCTGGATCCTGTACACCTTGACGGAAGTTGACAGAGCGAAGAATAGATAAAAATTCAAAAAGATAAAAAGTAGCGAATTGAGAAAAAAGGTTTTTGAAGTGGTTCTGGATTAAAGTCACATCTCAGCTCATGCGGAGAAAAAATTCAAGGATGATCCTTTTGATAAAATAAAACAATTTGTAATTCTGATGCGGCTTAGGACATATTCCTAATTCATGGCTACGAAAATTTTGTTTTGAGTGTCTTCACGAGAGAAAATCCTCACAATTATCATACCGCGATTTTGAATTAGAACAAAAATGATTTCCACGTGAAAGAATGATGGAAAATTTGGTATAGCAAGTAGTACAGAAACTACTGAATGCGAATCATCTTCCTTAATAAATTTAAACTTTCAACACATTTCGAAGATCTTCGAATTTCCGACCGCCTTGCTGAAGTAGTAATCCCAGTATGAAAAAACTTACAATGACATTCAGTTCTTCCGATTTCGAAATCGCGTGCTTCGCCGAGGAATCTTTGCCACACTTCACAGGGCTGATCGTGTTCCTGTAATCTTCGAAAAACCATGAAATAGTCGATTCCGGGTAAGCGCTAAATGAACATTCCAATTTGAGTTTATCTCCAACGTGAACGTTTCGATTGAGGTTGCTGTTCCGGACGGAATGAAAATTGTCGCCGACGTGGAGAGGTTTTTCTACAGATTGAAAAAATTAAGAAAAAAGATCGGACAAAGACAAACAACATGAAAATAACTTTTGAGAATAAATAAAATGAATCATCATTGCTGAAGTAAAATGATTCACTCTGAAAGCACTCCAAGAATCACGTATAATACGAATTCTCTAGAAAATATGTTTGTTACGCAAAACGAAATCATGAATATTCATGCGCAAAAATGCAAAAAGTTGGCGAGAAGTATGATGGCTGAAAAATAACAAGAAAATAGAGAAAACATGGTGTATCACATTCAAGGACAAGTGAAAAAACAATAGACATTTGCCAGAATATTCAGCCGTTCAGAAATATGGATCAGTTAGTCAAGAATTTATTATTAATGAAATCGTATTATATGTGATTCTACCAAGTAAAGCTGACAAGTAAGAAAATTCGTGCAAAAACGGCTAGCCTTCATGAGCTTAACCAAGTTATTCAATAATTGTTTTTGATGGCTCACTGCACATAAGAATTCCAAAATCGTGGGCAGTTAAAAATAGTCGAATATCCCTTACGGACGGAATTAGTTTCATTAAAAACCAATGTTGACGTTCTTTATAAGTATGAGGTTTGTATTTTGAGAATCAACATAAGAACCGCAAGTCAGAGGTAAGAATCTGTAATGACTGAGGAAAGAACGAGAGTATCAACGGAAAGCCGGGGGATCACTCTAAACTGGAGGCGTGCATCTAAGAATAGTTCACAACTTTTCAAAGTTTAGATGGTTGACGATCCGCCCAGCTATAAAAAATAGTCTCGCTCGCATTGGTCGACTCACAGCATGGCACAATCAAGTCTCGAGGCGGCAGAAAATTTTCGGCCTTTTACCAAAAAAATCTTCGTACGGTGGCGAAAATGTTTTGTAAAAAAACAGTGGTGGTCTGTAGCTGATAATTTTTTTCAATTTCACACATCAAAATCAGCTAGGCAGTATATACATTTTCAGAACTGTGGACACCCTAAAGGTATTTTTCTTAATGATCACACACTCTCAAAAAATGCTAGGCAATAGCAATCCTTCTAAATCCATTTGGTTATTTCCTTCAAACTGGCTTACCCAAAATTTTGTGTAACCGTAAATCATTTTTCTCCCACTTCACTCGACAGTAAGTCATTCTTGCCGGAATGGTAAATGAATCTACAAACTTAAAACCGGGGTAAAGGCCCTGCTATACTTCGCCGGCCGTCACTGTTAGAAGTAGCTCATAGCCGGTGCCGGTTTCGAGCTGCTATACTTCCTATTTTCGATGACGGACGGCGCCGGTTGTCAATTTCGATTCAATCGAAATTTCTGAACCGTCACTAGCCGTCGCGTATGTTATAACATATGAATTATGGTGCGAAAAATGCATCTTGGTGTTTTATCATTTTTTCGTAGGTTTGTAGTAGGTATCTCACGGCCGGCACCGGACGAAGTATAGCAGCAAAAATTAGCAACCGGTGACGGCCGTCGCTGGCCGTCGAAGTATAGCAGGGCTTTAATACCCCCATACCACCCTATGGGGTGGTATGAGTTTCATCCACACCACAGTTTCGCTGTGAAAATGTTTGCTGTGAAATAATATAGACAAACTATGCAAATGATTAGAAGGAGATTTTTTTCTAGCATCAGTTGACCGCTAACCAATTTTTTTGAGGCCTACCAGGACATTTTTCAAAAATCAATTTTCAAGTTCAGGTGGCCATGTCACAAACTTAGTTTTTTTGCTTCATAACACTAAACTGGATATCTAATCTACTCAGCAACTTCGCAAAACGTTTTATCTTTGATTTTTTAAAGGCGTTTACTAGGATTACAAGTTTGGATTGATCTCTTCTCTATTTTCCATGTATATTTATGTTCAAAATTCCAAAATTTAGGAATTTGAGTCACAAAAGACTATGGAAAAATCCGTAGCGAAACGAAGAGTATAGTAAACAAACCAGCAATGTTGGCCAGAAGGGAAGATTCACTACGAAACAGCTACTGAAGATGTGAGCTACTGGGAAGAGTGTTGAACCATTAGCATGAAACTTATAAGGAAAATACTGGAACTGTCAAACCACTGAACCGATAGACGAAACTATAGAACTACAAGGCACTTGAACAGAAGCACTAAAAATCCTACTGTAGTGATCGTTATTGCAACGAAAAATAGCACGCTTAGTAAACTACCCAACTATTGAGCAGAAAAAAATAATATTAAACAATTGAAAAAGGCAGTGGTATCAATCAGCTTCTAAACATCACTGAATGAAGAGCCTGAATTAAAACCGTATGGTAATTGCTAGGGCATAAAAGAAAAATTTAATTATAGAAGAGACTAAAAAGTAGATAAGGAACTAATGAACTACTGAATCATTGAAACGATAACTGAATCCTCTAGTTTTAACAGTGGACCAAAAGAACTGAACTAATAAATCAATCAAGTAATTAATCATTGAAGCTGAAATTGATTTTCAACGTTTTTTCGGTTATTTGATTTGAAAAATTTTCAAAATGAAAAACCTCACCGGCTGACTCGATAAACACTGGCACCGATTTCTTGGGCGTCGTTTTGAAATTATCGGCCTCGCACGTCAAAACGAAGCCGACGAATTGTTCATTCAAATCTACAATATCGGTTTCTACTTCCAATTTCCTATTTCCGTTGTACCACGAAAAACGCCGGGCCGGCGGCCAGCAATCGGCCGAACAAGCCAAGCGCAATTCATCGCCGTTCTTGGCGTAGTACAACGTTTTCAAACCTTTTTCGTTCATTAGCGGTCGGTCACCAGAGACGGTTTTGATTTCCGGATTACGGTAATATTGTACAGTGATTGGGATGGCAACGACTACGCCTTGACCGTTTTTGTCAACGGCCGAACACACGAGCCGTTTGCTGTTCCATTGGCCGGGATTGTCGACCAGAACGCCGGACAATTTGATGCCCGGGAAGCCGATCATATCTGAAATGTCAGACGTCCAAGAGGCCAATTTTTCCGTTTGATCAAGCGAACAATCACGGCATTCGAACGATAATTGGCGAAAATGGGGTGAGCCGACACAATAGACAGTTTTGGCCTCGAAATTTTCTGGCCATACGACTTCGGTCAACGGATTTTTTACCAACGAAACGTTGAAAGGATCGGAGGAAAACTTCAAATTATGCAAATGAGTGGGATCGATGTTCATCGGCAAATTGGCTAGAAATTCAAAGAGCATATTGCATGTCGCACTTGAACGACTTAATTCAGTAAAGAAGTTTTGATTCCATCACAAGCAATACTGTCTAAAATACAATGGTTACACTAACCATAGTGATAGAAACTACTGTAGTTTATTTTTTTAAATTCTGTTTCTTGGATATTCATGGACTCTTAGATATTCATGAAAAGAACGTTGATTTTTCACACCTAACTTTTAACAAATTAAAAAAAAATTCAATGCAACTTGTGAAAATTTTTTATAAAATGACAAAAAGCGCTGGAAAAAATACACGCCCACCCGTAATCAGGGCCGTACGTTAAAACCTAGATTGTGCTTATAGAAAATGTATATTTTTGTCCTAGTAGCAGGTAGTAGATAAGCTACGTGTCTAGATGATATTATTTTGTATATGTTAAAACCTAAAGGAGTATAATAAAACCTAGCTCGTGCTCTGGTAGCGTCTAACCTAGTAGCATCTGCATAGCAGCTGCTACGGTCTAATACATGGCCCCCAGAATTTACCGGTGGAATTCCGAAATTTTCAGGGGGGGGGGTAGAAAAAATTCGAATTTTTTCCCAAAAAAGCCCAAAAAAACATACACTTTTTTGCAAATTTTTTTAATTTTTTTCAAACTGGTGGGGGGGTTGGATGATGTTGGGTACATGGTTGGCCAAGTTCCCCCAAGTACAGGTATGTATGTCATATAGGACTAAAAATTTGTGAGCATAGCATACTCAGCTAATCCTTGACGATTTAAAAAAAAATTCTTATCGTTAAAGCTTCGTGCAGATTTCGACTATAGTGATTCCGATTTTCAGGAATTTTTATAAAAAAACAGAATACCTGGTTGTCGTCAGTCATCATTGTATCCGAGAAAAATATGTTTGGCGAAAACAGTGGCCAAAAAACATAGACTCACATAAACCTCTTTTGAAAAGCTTAGCTTCTTATAATCTCAGAATGTCATGGAATACTATTATTTTTCGGTTCCAGAAAATACAATCACTAGTCACATTGGCTCTGTGGTTGCAAATCTACGGTTTTTCAAGCGCTTCTTTTTAGAAATATCTTACCCAAATTGGCCTCCGTCGACCAAAAAATCAAGCAACAGATCGTAAATCGACAGTAAAACGTCATTCTTCCGGTAAAACTTCTCGAAACTAAAAACGTAACTGTGTGAATTAATATTCACTTCTTCTAATAAAACTTGACGTTTATCGACATCAAAAGTTCAATCACATAACCCTGTAAAAGGAAAGTAGGTACACAACTAAAGGACTTTTATACTCCAAGAAAAGCAATGAAAAGAAAGTTTTGTCATCTACACATTGAGAAATACAGATAAACAAACATAACGAGGAACATCTATACTTTCTTTCTGTATCCATACAAAAAGTGTTATCGGGCGGAATAAATTTTCCAGACATGTACCAAGGAAAACTGGGTATTTTACAGGAAAAACCCGCGAAAAATGATTATGAAAAGTACGACATAATCGTATAAGAAAAAAGTGGGCGCCATTGATTCATCGTGCATGTTAACAACATACAAAGAACGGAAAACACGGATAACGATGAAAAAAATAAAACAAACAAGGGCAATAGTCACATGCAAAATAGGATGAAAGCAGCAGAATTCCACAGAAAGCGTGATTTTCGCATAATTTGTAGAAACGACGTTAGAATGCGGGAAGTTGCAGCAGCTTGTTTCAGGCACATTTAATCTGGGGCCGTATGTTGAACCTGGCTTGTGTCGACACTTCAGAAAATGTTGGCCTTTGTTCTATTAGCAGCAGATGATTTAGTAAGAGTCTAGATGATTCTACATTATACATATTAAAATCTATGGACATAAGGTAAAACCTAGCTCGAGCTCTGGTATCATCTACCTAGCGGCTGCTACCTTTTAAGATATTACTCATGATGCATAGCTTGGTTCAGGTTAGAAAATAACGAACAAAAGCAAATATCATAAATACGGGGAAGTCATTTTAGCAAGGAAGCAGAAAAATAAGAAAAAAGAAAAAGAAGACATCAAAAGCAATAACTGATTCCATAATAAATTTTGGCAAAAATTGTACTTGCCACTTCATCCTGAATAAATTTTTCATAACATCATTAATTGAAATGCTTTCATCTATTTCATCTTGAAGACACAGTTTTCAGATTCGCAGGTCACAAAAATTGAGCATGATGCATGTAGGCCTTCAGTTCTACCAGATGAACGCTGAAACTGAAATTGATTGAAACTGAAACAGTGGATCATCTGAACACATACTCAACTTCCCATAATGAAGAAGAACCAGTGTATTTGTTTATATCAAAATTTAGTGGGAAACCAAAAAGGTTCACACAAAGTTTTGGATATCGCTTTGCAACACAAAAATTGCAGGCATGTCTCTATGGCTGATAAATACAAACTTGAGACTGACCACATACATAATATTGAACAATTCCTTCTTTCACCAAAGTTTTTTTGAGCAGCAGCAAACATTCAATTTAGATAACTCGATCCACGTGTTCTGCGGAAAGTAAAGTTGTCAACGTTTCTTTCAAATTAGATCTGCAAATAAATCCAATGGAAAATTTCTGTTATTTGGAAGTTTGCAAAAGTAAAAAAATTAGGAATGATGGAAATAAGGATTGAAAAACGCATATAATCGTCTGAAAAAATAGACACCGCAATGATCCAGTTGTGCTTCTTGATTCACATCCACGGTGCAGTGTGCAAGGTACATAAACGGTGGCGAAAGAAAATATAATTGAAAGATGTCTATCACAGAGTAAGGAAAGATACAAAAGTAAAATGGTAAAAAATAGAACATACAAACATTGTGATGGAAACCTATAAAGAGCAATGAGGTGAAACTTAACAATTTTGTTGCATATACCTATAGTTACAAATAAATATTCACTTATGAGATGCACCGGTCCAAATTATTTATTTTCACACTATTTGTGACAATGATTTGTTGAATGAGTATTGATAAAATGTACAAAAACTGAGACAATAGAAGTTTGAAATGAGTTAATACGCACAATGTTGCATAACAGGAGTGCGTATAATAACCAGCATAAGTACCATAAAAAGCGTGTAAAAAGTAGTTCACTGATGTTTAATCACATCATACTGAAATGTTACAAGCTGAATTCAATCGGCTATTGTTTATTTATTCAATCAATTAAATAACTTAGATTACAGAAATCATAGCTAGCACGTTAGTGCTAGACTATGATATGTTTCATTTTGGTGGGCACGCCGATTTTCACGTTTAAGACAAGATTTCTAAAAAAACTATAAGACATCTAAAGCTGAAATTTGGCAACAATATAGAACTCGATGCGGGCTACAATATGGTACCACTTAGAATACTGTAGACATGCTGTAGCTAAAGTTATGAGACAAACTAGAGTACTGTTTTGCCACCTTTTCATAACTAACGATTATTCTAACCGATTAGCTCGATTATGGTATTAATATCTTCAGTAGGGTCATATCTCGGGACCACCACGAAATTTTTTCGAAATATGCAAATGCGACCTTATTTCAGTGTAAAGAAAAATCTCAAAACTCCGACCGGTAATAACTTTACGAATATTTAGTCTTTCTAGACGTCACTTGTTCCGTTGGATTCAGCTCCTCGAGTTGTACAAGATACTGACTGGCGGTTTGAAAATTTGCAGTGTAAACTTAATTATCATAGAAAATATGCAAATTTAGCCGAGTTGGGGTAGATGACCGCACAAATATCTCGAGTTGTATAAGTCGTAGAAAGCTAATTCTTTTTTTATTCGATAGCTGAGTAAAATGCCCAGAGTAAACCACCTTAACATCTAGTATGTGCAGTGTAAAGAAAGTGTAAAGAAAGCGAAAATGTCCATTTAAAAAATTTTTTTTTGCGATTTTCAGATCTTTTGTTGCACCATTGAAACGAGGTTCTTTTTCTACCCCCCAGTTTTGATATTTGTTTTTTGTGAAAATGTATAGTACGTTCGAAATTTGCATAAATGTTGTTTACAAAATTTTTTTTTCGATTCATCGATTTTAAGTAGCGCCGTTGCAAAGAGCGTATTTTGTTGTCCCTGATGCATATTTCTGTTTTTCGAAATATCTCAACGTACGCTATAAATTTGCATAAATGATGTATGCCGAAAATGTAAAATTCGCCACATTTTAGTGGCGTTCGTACTACACTTCGAAAATACACTTTTTCAGTAAAAATTTTTTACACCTTCCTTGCAGGAGCTTGAAAGTACGATATTTATCTGAAAATGCCAGGAAATGGCAAAAAGGAGAATATGTTTTTCCTTTTTGCTTGTTTAAAAGTTCGATATTAGAGGCCTCCCCATCATTTCATTTCAGCAAAATTCTAACTGAAAAAAACTTTCCATTTTCTGAGAAACATATACGCGCCCAGTTTTTAAAAGACAAAACGTTTTTAAGCCTCTTGCGCATGAAATTCACTTGTCTAGTAGCAATTTTTACAATCTACATGATTACTGTATGTACAATACATACTTCGTTTTCATGATAGAACACACGTGATGTCTCTAACTGCATGTATAAAATTCATTACAGGCTTGTACAAAAAAGTGCTATAATTGACAAAAACTATACAGAACAATAACCATTCTCTAATACTAGGAAGTGGCAAAAGATGAATATGTTTCTCCTTGTCCCATATTTCACGGAGCATAATACTGTACTTCGTTTCCGATAACCTGGTTGTAAACTCACCGTATTCTTGATTCACACGTATTGTGTTTTCCGAATTTAAAACGCGGGAATTTAAATTTCTAATACGATTAATGCTAGTTCAAACTTATTTGAAACTATGCTTTAGCTAATTTTACTCAAATAATGTTCGCCAGTCTCCCAAAAATCGCCGTCAACAAAAATTTTGCTGTTAACCAGCAATTAATTTTTCGAATTTGTTTCAAATTGTGTAAATTCGTTGTCTTGCGAATCAGGAATACTGTGGATTTACCACCTACTTTTCGGAAACAAGGTATATACAACTGAATTGTATACAGTAATGAAAAATTCTAACAAAGAATGACACATAAGTAATTACAAAGATTCCGGGTTTTTCATTAAACCAAAGTTTTTTCTTCTGTAAAAATCAACTTTAATAACTGGTACTGAAATTTTTCAAAGATTTGTCCATTTTTGCGCAGAGGCATTTTCAGAAACGACTAAAAAACAGGGCGCGTATATATTTCTCAGGAAATGGAAAGTTTTTTTCAGTTAGAATTTTGCTGAAATGAAATGATGGGGAGGCTTCTAATATCGAACTTTTAAGCCAATGAAACAAGCAAAAAGGAAAAACATATTCTCCTTTTTGCCATTTCCTGGCATTTTCAGATAAATTTACAATGGAATGAACCTGGCTTACTTAGGAGGAGATAAATAATGTGTACGACTTTACTCAATATTGCACAAATGCAGAAAAGCTAGCGAGGGATAGCCACCAAGTTGTTGCAACTGAACCACCTATTCCTCGATCCAGTTTGAATATTAATAAAAAATTTGACGAAACAGGGAGTGAGACCGATTTGCCCAGAAGTGGTTGAACCAGAACTATAGCCGTTCTGAAGATAAAATTGATCGAATCTTTGCCTAGTTTGAAAATGAGTTATGTACGTCCATACGAAACTTTTGATCATCTGTAGGTTAATCCAATGGCGATCTTAAGAATTCTGAATGAGCAGGTTCTTACAGCCTTTCTTACCCCATTAACTCGTGGTTTGTTGAAGGATGATTGCGATAGACGTTTGGATTCTTGTGAAACCTAGTTGAAGGAAATCTTGGAAGATTTAGTTTTATAGTCAGACGAGGCCATATTTGATCTTGATGACCATGTTAACCATCCTAGTTGTGTATGCTGGGACAACGATAATCCGCATCATAAAATGGAACTCAAGTTAAAGACACCCAGAGTTATGGTTTGGGAGTCACACGAGTTATTTGTCTATACTCAGAGATCAATTGTGGCCTTACTTGGAGCGGCAAGATGGGGATTATGTGATATATGCACGATGGAGCAGCTGCTCATTATGCCTTGACAGTCAGGAACTAACTCAACGAAAACTTTCCAAATCGACGGTTGGGTCGCAGAGGACCGGTTTGGTGGCCTCTCAGGTCTTGTAAATTGACATCACCAGATTTATTTTTGTGGTCTGTTCTGAAGGAAAAAATTTTTGCACGGCACCCAAAAACCCTTAAAAAATGGAATCAATTAATCTTGCCTGACCGAATTTGCTCCAGAGATATGTGCGGAAGTGTGTCGTTCCGTGATTCATAGGCTATGGTAATACATTGATCCGAATGGTGGCCATGTTTCGTATAATAAAGGACAAGTTTACCATTTAATTTTCTGTTATGTAAGTCATCTTATTAAAATACAACTAGAATTGTAAATATTTTGCAGTAGCTTCTAAACGATTTTTCGTAGTATTTTTCACGGAAGCTGAGCAAGATTTAGCAGTCCTTTGAGTAATTTCGGGGCGTAAGAAGAGTTGGAAAAAAGCGATAGTTCATCTCCAATACAAGTCAATTTAAAATGACGGCAGAACGTTGGTCGAAAATTACAGTAATAATTGAACGAGGAGCTACGGAATCAAAGTAAAATTTTCAGTCAAGTCGAACATTTTCATTTATTATCTCTTTTTGTAGATCACAAGCTGATTTTTCAGTTTGCGGGTGCTGTATTTTTGTATGGGACCCCCTATTCATGGGTTCTCTCGACTAAATTGTCGATGTTGTTCTTATTATGTCTGGAGTCACGTTATGCTAAAGTATACCGGCTATTATGAACGCATTGGCCGGCTATTCGAATACGCCGACAAAGTGAAACTTATCCAAAATATTTTGTATAAAAAACGAATTGTAAAAAGAAAGCTCCAGTACTTCATCTTGGAACTTGGAACTTCATCATCTAGGAACGGTACTTCCTACCGTTCCAAGACGGTCGAGTAAAAATTTTCACCCGAAAAAACCTTTCCAGATTTCTAGTGTCCCTCTGCGTATTTGATATTCGTTTTCATATTCATAAATTTCAACGAACAGTTTTAGTGTTGGCCGATGGTCACTCTCCTGATCTTATCGGTAACCACAGAGAGAAGTTATTGTCTATGATGAGAACAAAAATTATACAAGAGAATGGTGCGGAATTCCCAAATGAAAAATTTCACCTGGTCCCGGTTTCTCAGTAATTCGTTTAAAAATTGGAGATACAGGTATCAACAAAATTCCCATTGGCTGTGCTTCGGAAAACGTAAGATCTTTTCTGTGTAAAACAAAGTCTCTTAAACTTTCAGTTTAATGTATTTGGTCGATCTATTGACGGAAATCACAGCTTAATTGCAGTAGACAACTTTTTCTTGCATAATAGCGAGGACAAAATGAGCAGGTTTCAACACTGGACATTCTGTATCAATGCATCTATGCGTAAACCAGTCGAAAAAGCAGATGATCGACTTTACAGAAAAAAGACAACCTCAAGTGCACGAGACAAACACCGGATATAATTTCCACCTTTGAAAAACGATATCCTCAAGTATAAACCGCAAAAAATGCCACTCCAATTTGATCGTATAAGGACCATTATAACGCATAAATGGAGTTAATTCCCCGTAGAATCTATTTTTAGAAAACAAAATGCAAATTTTATGATACGCGGTCACCACAATGGAAAAATATACGGGCAGTGTTTGGCGCGCCGGTCAAAAGCCGACGGATATTTCCAGACTAAGCAGATGATACCACACCATCGACAACATGGATTACTGTAAGTAAATTTTGATTGATAAGAGGACCAAAATTACGAAAATGATTGATGTTTATTTTCTGATATAGCACGAAAATTAACCGCTGTCAGACGCTCTGGACATGATACACATGGGCAGGGAAAACGGTTTTTTACAGTAAACCCATGTCTGATGCACAAGTACAATAAACATTAGGCATAGGAACAAGGTCAAGGCGAAAAAGCCACACAAAAGGAAACATTTTTCGGACATTGTGAATTTGGATACGTTGTTTAGAAGTGCAACCGCCAAAAGTAACCGATCATTTTTGGAGGTCGCGATGGTGCAATATAACGAAAATTCTATCCCAATTTATGGCGTCTTGAATTATCTACTTAAACGAAAAGTTCATACTACTACAATGTGCATGCTCGATCTAGGAACTTTTCTATTATAATGGTCCATTTTACGACTGACCGTTAGTCAGAGAAACAAGAATAATGATGGAATTTTTCTACACGAAAATGAAGATTATTCGAGCGGGAAAATTTCCAGTTCGACGGGTTGTCTGAAAGAGAAAATTCTAGCGTGCCCATGAAAATATCTTGGCGACTTTTTCTCCGAAAATGGTCCCTATAGTAATCACTGTAGTTGGTAGGCAGAATATCTCTGAGTTCGACATCAGACTTGTTCCACTAAAAACCCGTTCAGAGGGCATGCTGGTAACAGGGACTTTTGAAATTTTTCCAACTACTAAGTTCAAATAAAGCGCTGTACAACTTTTGCTTTGCATTTCTAGATCATTCATTGCCTTCAGAATATTGGAGTCGGTAGTGAAAATCTGGAAAAGGAATTCCTTTTTTGAACTCAAGAATTTTCGATTTCGATTTTTCAAAACTCAATCATCGTGACTTGCACAATAATGAGACAAAATGAGGTAACTACGTTCATCAATCCATAAGGAGTCATTAGTCCAACACGTAAACTGTAAATCCGCCTCAGTATCATAGTCGCCAGAAATTGATAGGTCACTTCAACAAATGTTTGAGCTTCACAATCTCTCCCGTTGCGGCGGTATAATTTAGGTAAAAGTTTAGCTTATGATTCAATTGTTGAGTAAAACGTAGAGTCACGCCCAGTTAAGCATGGCATAAGAGATCAATATCAAAAGAAAATGATCGGTCGCAAAAATGACTCCTGCCTTAATCAGATTGGTCAACAAAAAAATTTAGTCTTAAATGTATAGTGGTTCATATTCCTCATACCCAAAGGATTAATTAACGATTATATATTATCCTCTTTCTCCGCTGATTTTTCGTCTCAAAATATTACAGTAAGAAACGGGCAAACAAAACAGTTTTTATACGCAAGAACGAATAAAATCGTACACATTTATACCGCAGATTGGCTAGGAGAACTGGCGGCGTACCGGTCGTCAATGCTACAAAAGTGACCACTACCCAGCAGACCATAAGCGAAATTGTACAAACAGTAAAAAAGATAATATTGCCGGATTTCGCGTCATAAAATCCGATTGTTTCGGGTTCTTAGAATACCCGTGTGTGTGTGTGTGTGTACAATGATAAAAATAGAAACGGGCCCTGAATGGGCATACGACCAGTGGAGGATAACCGCCGTACATCCACCTGACCGTCCCTGTGTTATGTGTACTGAACAAACTCGGACATTCGGTACGGTCGGCCGACTCTTTTCTGCGATGCTCGACTCTCTGTTTGTTCAATACTAATGCGCATGCTCAGAAGAGCTAACGGACATTCAGGTGCCAGGCGGTCACTCACGCTTTGATAAGAATGTAGAAAGTCAGTTTAGATAGCAAATGTGACCATGCGTGGGAAAAGGATGGACGGTGGTCAACCCTTGCAAAACGTGGCGACGACGTGAAGTAGACATTAAGTATTAATGGCGATTAATTTTTAAATAGAAAGCCTAATCTATTCTATACCGCGTTTTCCAAGTCAGAATGTCCCCGTGATCTTTTGCTCGACAAAGGATAAATTAAACAAACTTAGAAAAGGTCACCTAAAGCTGTTCGCGGAGTACTGTTAAAAATGCAGAAAGTAGGAAGCTCTTATTTGATATTCCGTCGTATTATACAACTTTAGCTTACTTTTTCAGTTTTAAGATTTTGCAGTTTATTTGCTTTATTGTACCAATAAACAAACATAGCTATGAAATATTTACGATGAGCACACATCTCAAATCCACATTTTTGGTTTAAACCGTCCTCTAACCAGCTCATTGAAATACATAAGAATGTTTTTTTCGAGTCAAAAAGACATCAATGGGTATCATTCATTTGCTTCAAAACTTTCAAGTTTGATCCGAAAACTATATTGCATGGTTTATTTTTAGACTTCTCCACAGAAAGATATAATCTCATAGGCCAATTGTTTAACCAAATAGGAACCACTGAATCGCTAAAGACAACACCTGTACCCACTACAGCAGACACTGAACCACTGTAAAAACTGATTCATCATTTCTAGGCTATCAAGAATTATAATCGAATGATGAATCGGTGCAGAAGATGTATGCGCAACTACCTCATGCGCACTTGAAAACTCTTCACAATGTATGGATAAGCTTCCTTACGCATCAGAGGGCTGATTAGAAACACGAAATATTTCATGAAGATGATCGTGAAGAATTTGTTTTCAGCGGAACTGTCAGATACATTCTAAATTCTGCAGTTCTGTCAATGGATAATGCATCAGAATTCTTCAAAACTTGATACAAGGCATTCTTTGGTCTAACACAGTGTATTTTCAACATATCTAATCAAATGAAGGACTTACCGACAGAGTTAGGTGAATTTTCGCGAAGCATATCAAAGACATAAAATACGTCAAGTCTTTTCCATGATCACTGTGTAATACCTAACACTGATGTCAGTATGGTACCAAATTGATTTTTACGTTGTATGAAAATACACAACGTTAACCCGGTTTTGATCAAGTAAAATGATTTCATTCCGAATCACTATGTGCACACAATATAAGGCAAATTCAAATGCCAAAAGACAAATCTTTCTATACTCAGCACATGTGAGAAACAAAATGACAAAATGAATAGTACAGCATGCAGCGATTGCGCAAGATATGTCAAAATGAAGCATGTGCACTAGCGAAGGTTGAATGGCGTATTTCCAAAAGTTATTCTAGAGAGTGAAAGACATCTATCGGTCTAATGATTAGTCTATTTATCTGCAGGAAATCAACTTGAAGCCAATTGGTTGTGTTGGTCTAGGACAGAGAACACTACAGCAAAGATGCAAGAAGAAAATTTCCTGTTTCAGTAGTCTATCATGGACATTCGTCATATGTAAGAATAGTATTATAAGGAAATTAGCCATATGAGAATTGAACAAGTACTCAATAATCGAGCTACAATAATGACCACCGACTGCGTCCATCTGACCATCGACTATAATGCACAGCACGTTTCAACAATCTGTCTTTCTTGCAGTAAACCGACCCTATAATGAAGTCTTAGAAGATGGACGCTTTCAAGGTCATCAAAATACGATGGAAGGACGTATGCGGACACTATAACCCGTAGAAAATTGGAGGTAATTAGACGATCCTTAATTAGTCATGAGAGTAACTGGACGGGCTAACTCAATAATCGGTTTTTGAAGCGACGACCGTCAATGAATCTCCGAAATTCGAGTACGACCGATGATGAGTATTATACAGTATACTTTTGCAATGCGTATAATGATCGTCGAGGTCATTCCCCTTTTTTCCTCGCATTCGAAAAATTACAACGCAAATTAACTCGATTTCCGATTTTCTATCGAAGTATGGGAGGGTCGTTGGTGGCGATGGCATGTCAATGTCAAACAAATATGATAGAAGCTTTGACTTATTTAAGTTTCCGTTTTCTCGGCTACGACAGAGCACAAATATTCAAGGAAATCAACCGTACCTCCCTTCATGTCAAAAGAATTCTTATCATCAGAAAAGTCAGTAACAAAAAAATAACAAGTCGAAATGCACTGTATCCAAAACGAAGCAGCCGTTCTTTTTGCTCTAGTGATTTTCTTTCAACCCACAGCTTTTTATATAAATCTCGTTTTTTGAAAGCAATATAACGGCTTTTGGATAAATATTTTTGAATACGACGGATACAACCCTACGTATAGAAGTGAGAACTATGCGAATATAACAAAATTTTGCATGAAATAAAAAAAATTTAACCGATTGTGTGCAATATTTCGTAACAATTTTATTGTTTTGCCGTTTATGTTACTTCCCAGTTTTGAATTTGAAAAGGATTTGTAAACTTTGACTCACAAATGCATTTATATCTAATTAACCGGATACGGCGAATATATTTTTTGGTTCGGCAGATACAGCAGATTGATGGTGCTTGCTACATAGGGTCAACTATTGGCTTGGCCGTACAAAAATTACAGTAAATCACACATGTCTAATATCTTTATGAACATATGTGAACCCGGCGATTCAGAACTCCAAGTATGCAGTTGCAGTATCATTTCTGCGATTATAGTTGGATCATTCCACCACAAGGGGTCCTATATTGAAAATCATTCCCCTCGATTTTAACCAAATTTTGTGTAGATGTCAGAGGGTCAATTCCTCTGACCTTTGGTCCTCCATCATTACTTATTTTTTGTTGGTAAAGTAGGTCCACTTTCATTAGGTAAACAAATATGTAGAAACGGTTTGTGTTAGGCCCTGTCATACTTCGCCGCGCGGTACCGCGCGGCGCCGTACGGCGCCGCTTTTTTACTTTTGGATTTTGCTCTTCTCAAAAAATGTGTATTGCTCGTCTCGATAAATGCAAAATACGAAAAATGCGAAAAAGATGAAAAATACGAAAAAAATCGAAAAATAAAAAACGCAAAAGAAAAATAAAAATTACGGCTGAGATATATCAATTTACTAGTTTATTAGAAAATGCCCCGATGGGGCAGAAAAAAGGAGAATATACTTGCTTCGACAGTTGTCATGGTAGAAAAAGAAGTGGACTAGATTTTTGAGAACTTGGGTCAAAGTTGGAAAAAATTCACTTCCTTTATATTGGATTTTCATTCTTTCTCAAAAAAATTGTCTATGTCTGTGGGAAAGTATATTCTGCAGCATCGTGCATTTTGTCCTTCAACTGGCATCAACTACCGTAAAATTTTTCTATATGAAAATTATATGCACCTGACTTCAAGTGTAAAGAAATGGTAAACCAATAGCATTCTAACTCCCGACCAATTCAAAACTCCTGCCTTTCACACTAGCTGAAAAATAGTGAGGGAGGCATATTATAGTCATTTTCAGAACTACAAAGGAACCTGAGGTTCGTTGCACTAACCCAACATGAGGATAATCTCAACATCGGGATTAAATTGATGATCCTGAGTTTAAGCTATTCACAGTGTCCAAATTATTTTCTTCCAATGCACAAATCATACTCACTTCAGGATTAACTAAAACTGAGGTTTAAGTTTGGGTTTGGGAATTGCAGAAATTTTTATATATATTTGCTTTAGGAATAAGAAAATTATGCGAAAATTTTAGTGCAACCCGACAGCTCGAGCTGGGGATAATCTCGACATTGAGCTCGTTATGATCCGGATGACATTCAAATTATACCGAACTTGAGATCAAACCGAGTGCCCTTTTTGTTCGAGATTACCTTGAGCTCGAGCTCAGACCCCTTTAGTGCAACTGGGATTTGGTTAAAGTGATTGGGCACCGATCTGCAAATGGGAGAACAGGGTAAAGCATACAAAAATGCACCTGATTTAGGCCTGCCTATATTAGGAGTGTGCGCAAAATCCCGTACCCGGTTCTCCCCGACTCTACTCGCACTCCCACGGCAACAGTACGACTTTTTTGAAAGCAAGATCGGAGCGACAAAGATGGGTGAAATTGCTTCCCATTTGCAATCCCACAAAAAGCACTCTTCCTGCAAATTTCAGTTTAAATCCAAAAACTGTGAATGATGCTATTTTGCTCAATAGTTAAATAGAAGAGAATAAATTTGTTTGTAGCTTGTAATCAGTCGAAACTTACGGAGTGAATTCTATATGATATGTTGTATAAAATGAGTGAATGAAACGTATCTTGCACAATCAATTTAGTTCTTAGAAGACTTTGTGCCGTAGCTCTTTCTTCTAAAAAAGCTGAATGGGATTTTATGTGCCACTTTCCCTCAGTTGATTCCTTTTGTTGACACCAAATTCAGTAAAAATGTTTAACACAGTTGGAAGCAAACATGTGTGAGAGGGGACATGGGGAAACTTCTACGAGTGTTTTGAAACTGGAAAATTTGTTATGAAAAAAATTTTTTCGTCAACTTTTTCTGAATTTTTTGTCTCAAAAAATTCTAAAACACCAAGGTCCACGCCTCTACCCTCCTAAAAATTTCAGAGATGCACATGCTTGGTTGGAAAGTGTGTTGATGCACTCAGCTGCAGAATATACAGGGTGAGGCAAAAAAAAGTGGTAATGCATAATTTACACAATAACTTCAGTGTAAACCGTCACATCGTAATGCGTTTTCAACATGTTGTAAAGTAACCAATTTGCAATCTATGACCGAAGTTTTATTCTAATTTGTTTTATAATGGGGAAGATATCGCCAAAATCCCAAGCCTTTGTGCTTAAATTAGTGAACAACGGTTTTGGTGCCATGCGCATATTTAAAACTTTTAAACAACCGAATTGGAAATATTCCGGGATTCGAAAATTGGTCGAAAAAATTCATAAAACCGGATCAATTGAGAGAATTGTGGGCAGTGGTCGTCCAAGAAGTGCTCGAACTAAGCAAAATTCAAGAAAAGCCGTAAAATTAGCGATCAGCCCAAAAAACAAGATTGAAGTCCATTTGTCACAACGAAAAGTTGCTCAGAAGCTTAAAATTTCTCAGCGCTCAGTTCAACGTATTTTGAAGGAAAACGATGTCCATGTATTCAAGCGGGTTCGACTTCAGGAACTCAATGCCAAAACCAAGGAAAAGCGCTTGAACAGAGTCAAAAGATTGCTGCGTTTGATCAAGAAATCGGAAATGGATCAGATCATTTTTACAGACGAAAAAGATTTTCTCATTGACACGCCGCCTGTTAATACTCAAAATTGCCGTGTTTACTCGAAAGAAAAATTGAAACGAAATGTTCCACCTGCCAACTTGATAATTGAAAGAAAACATTTTCCCAAAAAAATTATGGTCTGGGCTGGTGTTTCCAAATGTGGAAAGACCAGTATTCATTTTGTGGAGCCGAAGTCGAAAGTCAACAGTGACGCCTATATTTCTATCTTAAAATCCGCCAAAATGGACATTCAAAAATTGTATCCAGATGGAAATTATTTGTTCCAGCAAGATGGTGCAACGTCCCATACTTCTAAAAAAACAATTCAGTGGTTGAATGAGAATTTTGAAAATTATTTGAAACCAGGAAATTGGCCACCCTGTTCGCCTGACCTTAACGTCATGGATTACTACGTTTGGGGTGCCTTACAGTCAATGGTTTATGCATCGCCAATTAAGAATCTGGCATGTTTAAAAAATCGTATTCGTTTTTGTTGGAAGAAGTTATCCCAGGAAAGTATTAACAGAGCCATTGATAATTTTCGCACTCGTATGCGCTTTGTTGTGATGTCTTCAGGAGGACATTGTGAAAACTTTTTCTTGTAAATTTAATTTGAGTTCTTCTTTGTTCATTTTTAATGTATTTTGTTCAGAATTAAATTCTGCATCTATGTGATTAGTATTGTTCCTCGGGTTTTTAATTATAGGCTTAAAAAATTCATAAACAATCGTTACCACTTTTTTTTGCCTCACCCTGTACTTTGTCACAGACATAGACAATTTTTTTGCGAAAGAATGAAAATCCAATATAAAAGAAGTGAATTTTTTCCAACTTTGACCCAAATTCTCAAAAATCTAGTCCACTTCTTTTTCTACCATGGCAACTGTCGAAGCAAGTATATTCTCCTTTTTTCTGCTCCATCGGGGCATTTTCTAATAAACTAGTTCACCTCTTTTTAGTGGGCCTCAACCATGCACGAAAACCTTCATAGAAGCATATTGAAGTTTTAAATTTGGTCATCTTCACGTCAAAAAAACAATAAAAAACCATCTTTTGAAGAAAAAAACAAAAAACCACCTATTGAATTCCTCATGGTCTAGAATTCTTCAAACCAAAAAATCGCAGGAATACCTTTGTTTACACTCGATATGAATTAGTGTCTAAAGTAATCACATTTATTAAATTCTCAGTGATCGAAAACCCCTCCCAAAGAAAATTTTTTTGTGTAAAGTGATCGCATTCAATTCCCAATGGTCCAAAACCCCTTCCACAAAAAAATTACGAAAATAGGCTTGGTTAAATCCAGAATAATTTTTTTGTGTAAAGTGACGCATCCATTGAATTCCCGGCAGTCGAAAACCCCTTCCATAGAAAATCACAAAAATATGCTTGTCTACACCCCAGATAGATTTTTGTGTAAAATGACGTATCCATTGAATTTTCGCAGTTGAAAACACCTTCCAAAAACAATTTTACTCACGGGATAATTTTTTGTGTAAAGTGATCACATTTATTGAATTCCTCGTGGTCGAAAACCTCTTCCAGCAAAAAATCACGAAAATACGCTTGTTTACACATTGGATAATTTTTTTGTGTAAAGTGACCATATCTATTGAATACCCGCGGTCGAAAACCCCCTCCACTGAAAAATTACGGAAATACGCTTGTTTACACCAAGGATAATTTTTTGTGTAAAGTGACCGCGTCCATCCAATTCCCAATGGTCGAAAACCCTAGCAGCCCAAAAATCCCAATCAGGCTACAGGTTCAATTGAAACTGGAAAAAAATTAGTAGTGCATTATGCTGCAAAAAATTATTTTTTTGAACCCATAAGTATTATATAACAAAATTGGGGAATTTGGCGTGTTCCGGGACTTTGAACAACCATATAATTGAATTAAGGCCATATTTCAAAGAAAAAAAAATTCGCGTTTGAGATTACACGCCCAAGATGCTTAGGCCGAAGTATGAAGGTTGGATATGGCACACCGATTGCTGGGCATGGTGGAACTGGGGGGCCTTAAAAAGTGCGTTTTTTACCTGTTTTTGAGGCCCCACCGAGCACCACTTGCAGATAGAGGCGAAATGACAAAAGGCACCCCATAGTTTGCCCGTATGCCCGATATTATGCAAAAAGCCCGAATGTTCTAGCTCTTACCGTTTTGGCTCTAGAGGGGGGGGCATGAAATTTGAGGGCCAAGTATATTATAGGTTGACGCTGTCGCGCCACCTATGATATGAATTGATTTTGAAAAATTGAATATATATACACGATTATTCATTCACATATGTGCTATATACAGGATCCAGATTTGATCTGGGTCCGGTCGGACCTGCTTTTTAGGACCCAGATTCAAAGTGGATCCATCTCCTTTCCCTAGTATTCGGGAAATCGGGACGTTCAGGAAATAGAGACGAGTGTATCCCCATTCCAAGAATGTCCCTTTTTCCCCAATGTCGCGATTCCCCGAAAGTCTTTTTTCCCCGGAAGTCCCGTTTCCCCGTAGAACGCTATAAATCAAACACTGATTTTCCCTTTTCCCCGAAGGTCCCTATTCCTCGAAAGTGTCGAATCCCGTTTCCCCGAAAACAGAAGAGGGCTATTTTTAGATTGCACTTTGTAAATTGAAAATTTTTCTATAGAAAACATTGTAAATTGTAGGTATAAAAAATTAAAATTAAAAGTTGCTTAAACTTACAAATCTGAGTAATTTTTAAAGCATTATTGTGTGTAAACAGCTTTACAAAACTTTTTTCACAATAAGACAACTTTTACTTTGATTTCGCAACTATTATTTTGATTTCACAACTTTTGCCTTGATTTCACAACTTCTACTTTATTTCACAATTTTTACTTTTTGAAAAATGACCACTTTTACTGAATTTCTGTTTGTACAGTAATCATAAATGCTAGGGGCATAAAATTTGGCCCTTGTAACGAAGACAAGCATTCGCGTTATAAAAGCTCCATCCGTTCAAAGTTATGAAAGTCAGCACCGGTCGCCTTTTTTTGGCTCCCTTTACATGATCGGGATCCGGTCGGATCTGCTGTTCAGGATCTTGATACAAATCCGACGACTGCAGCTATCTAGATCTGGATCATGATTTGACGAAACAATTTTTTAAGATCCATATTCGATTTAGTCAAAAAAAGTGGATCCATCCTATTCGGGGAATCGGGAAGTTCGGGGAATAGGTACTAATGCCTTTTTCGAGGAAAAGGCAATTTTATTCATTATTCGGGGGATCGGGATCTTCGGGGAAAGAGGACGTTCGGGGAATAAAGACACAGTCATAGAGACTAATGCATTTTTCGGGGAAATAAAAAATTTATTTATTATTCGGGGAATCGGGACCTACGGGGAATATGAACTTTCGGACAATTGGGATATTTGCGGAAAAGGGACGTTGGGGGAATAAAGACACAATCGAAATGGAGTACACTTGCTGTAGGCACATGTTTACACCTACTTTGCATATTCATAATTTTTACACATTAATGTCTTCATTGCAAGTTAAGTGATCAATTTCTTAGTAAATCTTCATTGAAAATTAAGTAATCAATTTGGTAAAATAATTTGATAAGTGTCAGAATTCACAATTCAAGTGAAAAATATGATTCAACTACATGTATAGATGTCACAGTATGCAACAATATGTTACAACAACAGTATGCTGCAACTTTAGAACACATAACTTGTTCGAAAATTTCGGTTCAGTTCAAACTGGATGGCGGCGCCACGGGGCGCCGCAAAAATTACAAAAACCTATTCATACTTCAAAGGTGGTACCACGAGGCACCGCGCGGCGCCGGCCGGCTCCACTTTTTAGTATGGATATAACAACTGGCGCTGCGCGGTGCCGTGCGGTACCACGCGGTGAAGTATGACAGGGCCTTTATACTATTTTTGGCTCAAAAAATAAATGGATGGTAAATTTTGCATAGTGTATAGAATTATCGTTTGGCGTCTTTTTTGCCTTTTATTCATTCATGTTTTTTACTTTGATTGGAGAAAGTCGTTTGGTTGGCAGTGACGTTGTGTCACGATTTTTATGTGTACGGTGTGCCTCGCCAACAACGTTTCGTTTCCCTCAACGTCCACTTTAGAGTTTTAGAATTAGTAGTCGGTACCCTGTGTGCCTGCTCTGTTACGTGCTTAGCTGTCTAGTACGTTAGCGGCTGGGCACTTTTGGGTTTCTTTAGTTTTATGGCACGGTTACGCTTGTGTGTTGGCAGCGTTGCATTATTTTGTATACTAATTTGTGTTTGTTGTCGTTTACTACAATAATAACCTCCATATTTCAATATCAACCATCTAATTCCTTCTTAACTCTAACTCAGTTAGGTCCAGTTAGTGGTAGGGTAACAACCAAGTCGGGAGTCTCCCACGATCCAGGGAAAGGTAGCCAGGGTATATGAGCCACTTATATTCCACATAGATATCATCCAAAGTAAAAAACTAACACTGCAAAATTTTTCCGTCCAAATGTCAAAATTGTGGGAGCAGTAGAGTTTTGGTGGACCCTACTTTTTTGAAGGATTTCTAACTTAATATATTGGATACTTTCTGGCCACACTGTCGTCCTGAAAATCTAGCTTGCAATTCAGAAGTTTGTAGCCTTGTACAGTTTTTTGCTCCAATTCCAGCTATGCTGTTTAGAAAATTCTGCATTGCGTAGTTTTGTCCACAAAATAGTATATCCACACTGGCTCACTGTCTAAAAATTTTGGGGTTTGTACGCTATCAATGCACCACATGTATTTGAATTTGTGACAAAATTTAAATTTTTAAATGTATCAACTTTTGAAATGTATATAAGAAAACTAAATTTTCTCAAATTTTTTAATTTTCCATTTGGTTCGAAAAAGCTTTTTTCTTCTATAAGAAACATGCAAAAAATTTCGTGGGATTTCAACTTCCTGAAGAAATAATCGACCCTGAATATAGGTAACAAAGTCACCCTCCAAGCATAAAAATAAATTCGTTTTCAAGTGTGTGAGCCCCTTAAAATTTTATTGTCACAACTTCGAGTGTCTTCTGCAATTCTCATTTCACTGACAATGTGTGATGGATGCTGTTATTAAAATCAAAACATTGCTATCTAATATTTATAAACAAACAATCCTTGCTTTCATCAGTCCTGATGTAAATCATCACCTGCTGTGGGAGATTGGTAATCCCATCGCCTAGAGGTCACCACAGATAGCTAGATGAGGTAAAGCCACCGGCCACTCATCTGAGTAGTATAGAGATCCCCCCTTGAGGGTAAAATTGTGCCTAAATCTGTATAAAACATAGGCGAAAGACATGGGGGAAAAAGAGCTTTAGGCACTACACACAAAACATAACCGACCTTCCGCCAACTACTATGACGTCATTTTTCAGGCTGGAACGAAGCATGACGTCACACCTGGGGTAGAAAGAAAAAAGTTGCCCAAACTTGGCCCACCCACATCTCCATCAAAACTTGAGATAATGTGACATATATGGTACTTTTCGGAATCAACTCAATGAGATCTATCGATTAGTACCCAACATGATCCTTTCAGGACAAAAGCCTAAATTTAGTGCGGGACTCTACTGTTTGTGCTCTTAGTTATTACACACCACTGCCACCACTGCCGCTGCACCACCACCCCTGCCACGCCTGTTGGGAGGAGGAAAGTTCGCCTAGCTAATAAAGCTGAAGCTGTCGCTTCAAGCTTTATATAGCTAGCCTATTTCTTAAATGGAATAAACAATCAATACGAGCAATGAGTCACGCAATATATCAACAGAAATTGTGTACTCACTCACATTGATCACAGGATCAGTCCCAGCGCCAGCTGCCGTAGTACACATGTGGCGCCAGTACTTTCATAGAAAGTACCCCCCAATACATATTTTTTTTACTTTTTTCTAGTATAGTTGTGATCCCAAGTCGATTCTTTCTTCATCAGCCTTTTCCTTCTATTGATTGGTGAAGGATCAGCACCCAATTCTCTATATCTTCCAGCTTGAACATATTAACACACAGCATAATGCACAGAATGCATAGGAATTTTCTCACATAAGTTGCAAGGCTCCATTGCAGAGAATGAATGTTTCAGCTTTCTACATGATAAATTTATACCAGTGGGTAGTACTGTAATTGAATCATACTAGTACTTACTCTTCAACTTTGAAAACTGACAAGTAACCCTTTGAAGTTTTTTTTTAGTTCATTATAGGTTTTGGCACCTGTAATAATAATTTTGCCATTATGGAAAATCAATGCACATAAGCCCTACTTGTTAATTGTATATTTCAGTGCAGGAAATAATTCGGGAGAATAATCACATTGACCCCTATGAGCATTATAGAATTCTTAGACATTGATACAGTGATTTAGGGCATATGACCTGACAACATTACAGATTTTAAATTTCCTGGGTCTCGGTAGATAGCCATATTTGAGCAGTATTTCTGCGGCATAATCTATACTTTTCACAGCCTGCTGAGTTGCCTTAATGCTCACACATACGAGCTTGCCATTTTCATACAATAGTAGACAACATTTTGGATCATGAAGATGCCAAATTAGTGACTTGAACATTCCAATAGTCAGGTTAGGATCATCCAATTTTTGGGCAAGTTAGTCTAAATTGAGTCAACATCTAAGTTCAGCTGTGACAGTAATGTTTTGTACTTGCATCTTTAGAATAAGCTTCATTTTCCAAAGTGTAACTTCACAATCGTTTTGCCAGAGACAAATTTTATAGGTTTGTCTTGATCTGTTCTAACTGAAATTTCAATAGAATCAATATCTTTTACGAGCACAGGCACGTAGTGAGGAGCTATATATATCTTATCTATAATGTCACCAAAAGCTCCCTCTATATTAAAAATACAGAGGAGGGAAGCTAAAATATCACCAGCAATCTGTTGTTACATGATGTTACAATAAACATACATGGTTTTGAGACCAGCCTTCATATCAGCAGGGTGCACAGCAACAATTTTCAATTTTTCAGATTAGTTGTTTCTAGTTATGATTTCTCAAAGCCCAACAGATAGAGTAAAGGATCACTTAATTTTATGCTCTTGATTCTAGTCAAGTTCACTTTCACGACAACTGCTTTAGCTAATCTCCTATATGAAAATTGGATAAACTCATTATATGGAACTTTTTCCTGTTCACTCAAAAACTTAATAGATTGTTGAATTGCTCCAATTAAATCTGTTAGAGATTCATACCTCGTAACAGGCACTTTAATTAGTAGCCTAGTATTGGTCTGGGTATCATAAAATGTTAATATATGATCACCTGGTACTATATTGAACCACGTATTAGGGTACATAAATTCACAAAGTGCACATTCCCATTCACCTTGCAAAATCAATCAATGAGGCAACCTGATACTAAAACTTGAAGCAGAGTAACTTGGATCACTCTGAGCATTGCTCCGTAATGTTACATAAAACTGTAAAAAATTCATTTTTCAATATGTGATTAGGGTGGAAATTAACTTTTATATTCTGTTGAGCTGGTCAAATAAAAATGCATCATCATATATGGGAGTATTTATTCTAAAGAGACTGTTGATGAAGCCAGTGAGGAATTCATCAGTATAGCTTTGTTCCAAACTGGCAGCAATATCTCTCATACTTATACCTCTAACCATCCACACAAGAAATTATACACATAACTGACCACATATAGCAGTCAAGTACTATTGTACACATTTGGTATTGCACTTGTAAGAAATAGCTATAGTCTTGATGTAATTTCCAAGCTGTTGAGGTGATTCGAGGCCGTAACTGTCAAAATAACAAAATGTGTGTTTTTTATCAACAAATAGAGCTGCCCAGTGTAAACCAGGTTTATCCTGCTTGTCCAGATTTACAACCAATGCAGCCAGTACAGTGTCAAGAGGTGGTGAACAGTCTATAGCAAATACCCCATTGAGGATTTGTCTGAGAGCTTGATCTCTATGGATCAAGATGTAGATTTCAGAGGTATTCATGCAGTATAGTCATTGAAGACATGTCTTTTTTTATCGATCATAATCAAATTGTCAAATTCTGCATAAACAATAACTTCTACACCTGTGTTAGGTATCTTATCAGCAAACGTCAACTTTATACTTGTGGAACCATCTCTAATCAAGTCCCAATGTCCACTATCATCTTCATCAATTGTAAAATCAGAGGCCAAGTAGCACTGTCCATTTTTAAAATTAAGTCTGCTAATGCCATTCCCCTTGTTATTTTTAGCCATGTTTAGAGTTTCAAAGAGCTGATCATATGCTCAAATATATTTGTTGTTAGCAAAATCAAGTCTTAATGGAGTCACTGGAAAAGCTTGACCACCAGAGACAACCTAGACTTCACTTATATTGTAACATTTAAAATTAAATGGAGATTTTATGATTTCTCTACGATATGCATATGCATCGACACATGCTATTATCATACTAGGTGGGGACTGACCAGTGAATAAAGTATTTAGAGGTGTAGATTGCCTTGTACTAGCAATATGAAGATTCACCATTTGGACTCCTCTGATTGGGTACTTGACTGATGTTTTCTACATTGCTTTTTCTAGAGCCAATCCAACACTGTCGAGAATGTCAACTTTCCTAATAAAGAGTTTCATCTGGGAAACTTCCAATTTTGCATTTTCTGTATCACCAGCTGGGCACTGTAATACAAAAGGATTACTATTGCGGATCAATTCCAGTTTATGCTCAGTATTGCTGAGTAAATAATGATCTTGCATTAGAAGATCAATATGAAGAGGAGCTGTTATTTCAACTGTTTGACCATTTTCAAAGTGCTTTACCCTTTCTTTAAAGCCCTGACAATCAGAAGTATCTATTTTAGGGCCACCTCCCTTAGTATATAAAGAAGACTGTAAGTGGCTATTTTTAGCATCAAAACCAGAATTTAAATCTGTTTCAAAGAATGCTCTATAGGCATACTTATACACACTATCATGAATCAGACAACCATTGAGGAGGAGCTTCACTTGCCTGAAAAATGCTTTACCAATTGGATTGATAGGTGCAATTACTGGTGCAGCTCCACCAGCAGGAACTGTGTAAGTAATTTTTCAAGGTCATGTACAGATAATTTTTGCTAAGCTGAATCAAGTAAGGATCTGGAGGTATACGAAATTCATATGGACCATCATTAGTGATAGGATTTATCGGGTTAACTTCATCCCAGTAGCCTCCTTTAATTACTAATTGTGTGGGAGGTACAGTGAAAAACTCCAATTCAGACTTTGTACTAATACTGGAAATTGTATCAATTAGGGCCATGTTTCCTTCTCTTTTTCTTTGCGACTATATGATTTTTCTCAACTTGTATACCTTTTGGTCAAGTTCCCACACCTCTTCCAGTCTGCAGAACATCTCCAGCACTATGGGCCAACTTGGAAAGTGCTGCTCGTCCATGTTCTTCTAGAGACTCCTTTATAGATTGACCTTCAGCTAGATCTCCAGCAATATATGCACCCCTGGATAGTCCGTGATTACAAATATGACCAGCAGCTGACTTAATAACAAGAATAGCCATTCTGAATAAAGATCTAAAGAGGCTTCCTAGACCTCCTCCATACTGATAGGGAGTGCCTTTGAAGCCTTTGAAACCATAGCCAGTTTGTTCAACTTGTTCAATGTAGTACTGAAGCCAAGTTGCATAATCTTTCAGATTAAAGTATTGTTTCATCTTTATAAGTTTACAAAATGCTGTAAATTACAACTTCTATACTTTTCCAAATTCTAACCATCTAGACCTTGGTGTAATGCTTTTGGGTGCCTTAATTTTTTTACCATCTATGGGTCCACTCAGGGAGGCAAATGTTTCATCACTTTCACTTCGAACATTTAACTTGGACTTATTTACAAAAAGATCTAGATACACATTCTCCTTTAAGAGGTTCTCTACAAACAATTCTGACCCTTTCGCTTGCTGGCATTTCAGAGGAACTCTTGCCACATCAGGAATCAAATCATCAATGTTTGTTCCACTTTTTTTTGCCTTTCAGAAGCCTTTCTCCTTTATCCCACCACTCCATGTGTGAATTATCTTTAGCATAATCTTATAACATTTTAGCTTGACTATGCCACTTTTTTGGTACAATTTTCATAGTTTTTTCATACAGCACATCTTTTCTCAGGGTAACATCAACAGTGCTTTCAGCAGTGTCTGGCTTTTTTTGCTTAGGTGTTATTTCTTCCAGATAAGGAATGGGGTGTTCTGCAAGAGGTTCACTGATGGTTAACTCATAAGGTCTCATTTGATCCTGCCTAGCCTGCCTATATCTGTGCAACACTTGATTGTATAAGATTATCTTTCTGTCAAAGGGCAATGACTTATTAGTTAAAATGTCATACATTTCTTTATCCAAAGCAGTCATTACATTAGCTGCTATATCTTCCCTATGACCAATGTCATGCAGTACAAGAATCATTTTATTTATAGGCATCATCTTTTTATATTAGCATTAGCTTGTAATTGTCCAGCTATTCCTAAGACTGGTGCCAACAATACAGGCAAAAATCCATCTTTTTGTTCTAGAATGTCTCATCTTTTGGTGAGACTTATTTTCTGATCTGCTAAAACTCATAAATGTCCCCTGTGGGAACTTTATTTATTTAAGGTATTTTTGTCATCTTTTATATTGCCTTCCAGAAATTTGAGTATACATTCACACAAACAAAGTTTCAGTCCACAATCAGCAGTGCTAATAATAGCTTTATGTTACTTCCATTTAGCCATAGTCAGTACCCTGATATAATCAATAGTATGTCTAAGATGATCAGAAGGCATTTCGACTTTACAACTGAAGAATAGACAACTTTAATGCCCTCGGCACATATATTGTGGAAAATTTTGAGAAAATATCAGCTCTGAGTCCGAGTTTATTTCATGTTGTTTGAGAAAGATCAATAATTATATAACTGTATGGTTTAGATGTGATATCTTCAAAAGACTCAAGAAAGTACTTTACATTATCAGGAAACAACTGTCTTGCCAAAGTTTTTACTTGGAGCCTATCTGCAGGATTTTCCATCAAAACAATGTACTCTACATTTATTCTAGATGTTTTTAGACCCTCCAAGAAAACATTTTCAACAATGTGTATCACAGACACATTCATGTGATAAGATCCATGAGTAAAAAGAATGTCCAGGTGCTTATTTTCAGCTATTTCGTGTATGAGATCATCTGGCATAACAACCTGAGGCACAGGACTCAGCTCTCTTATCAACTTCATGTCCGGTGACCCCTGATAGAAGTTGACTCAAGTT
Source organism: Romanomermis culicivorax (assembly GCA_963922205.1). Classification (NCBI taxonomy): domain Eukaryota; kingdom Metazoa; phylum Nematoda; class Enoplea; order Mermithida; family Mermithidae; genus Romanomermis; species Romanomermis culicivorax. The sequence goes on along the minus strand of CAWUHX010000018.1, from coordinate 213,057 downwards.
TATTATGATGGCAGAAGAAATTTCAATCGCCATGTGGAATGTCGGAACAGGACATCACATGGGCCAAAAAGAAATCATTGCTGTGGAGCTAGCAAAGTGCAAGATATCAATTGCGACATTGTCCAAATTAAGAATTACAGGATCTGGAAGAATGACCATCAACCCCCCCAAACATTGATTAGATGATTATGCTATTCTACTCTGGTAGAGAGAAACATGAAGCAGGAGTCCACTTTATGGTAGACAAACAAGTGGTGGGAAGTGTCTTTGCTTTCCAACCAATACGTGAGCATCTGGCGGTTATCATGTTCAATGGAACAATCATAATGCATATAATATCCATTCATGCACTGACTGAGGACAATGCTGACACAAGAAAGGACAAATTTTATAACCAGATTCAACATGATCCCATAAATGGAATTAGTTATGTTTGCAGGGTGACTTCAATGCGCACATGGGCACAGATCAGACTGGTTAAGAAGAAATATTTGTAAATTTTGGACATGGTGAGATAAATGATAATAGGTTGCAGATCCTTTTACTTGTGGCCGTGGACAATTTGGTTGTTGGCAACAGCATCTTTCAACACCCTCATAAACATCAGCTCACATGGCAAAACCCAGTGGGTGATGGTTCAGCAATGTTGAGTTATATCTTGGTCAATATCAGATTCAGGTGAATGAAAGTGAAAGAAAAGTGCCCATACTCAGTGCAACATTTAGAAAAATACCCTATATTTTGAAAAAGCAACTGAACAGTAGAGGGAAAAGTTCGAAGACTGAAGATTAAGGCAAATTTACAACTTAAGGCCCTGTCATACTTCACCCCACGGCGCCACGCGGTACCGGCCGGCGCCGCGCGGCCCCGGTTGTCGTATTCATACTAACAGGCAGCGCCGGCCAGGGCCGCGTGGTACCGTGCGGTGCCACCTTTGAAGTATGAATAGGTTTTTGTAATTTTTGCGGCGCCGCGCGGCGCCGTATCAGGTTTCAACTAAACCAATACACATTTTTTGAGAAGAGCAAAATCCAAAAGTAAAAAAGCGGCGCCGTACGGCGCCGGGCGGCGAAGTATGACAAGCCACCGCACGGTACTGCGCGGCGCCATGCGGTGAAGTATGACAGGGCCTTAATAAACATGAAAAATATTCGAGAATACTTGCAAATCACTTTTCACTAGTTCACTGTAAGCTTGAAGATGAGGGCTTGTCTATCAGCTAGCTGCTTCTTTAGTACAGCCGTGCCAGCTTCATGCAATGCCTTATTGTATTCTAGACATTTTGGGCACATTTCAATAGTAAAGAATGTTTTGCCCTACGTCTGGAAACACTCCCATACAGAGCTGTTCTTTTGACAAAAATAACACAGACCAATCATTAAGGGATACATGGCCTTCAGCAAGTTTTGAGCACAGAGGAGCCTTAACTTTTTTTGACTCCATTCTAGTTAATCAAATGGTTAAAATAATTTTGAAGTTGCTTATATAGTGGAATATTTGGCACAGGTAAAAAATTTTTAACCTGCAAATCATTGTTTAGTTTTCATACTGTAGCTATAGTTTTATCAAATTGGTCACCCAACTATTGAATTTCTCTGGGTGTCCCTCCCATTTGACAAAGTATTCAGTTTCACAAGCCTTTTTTACATATAATTTTTTCTATAATGCACACATCTGTAATCTTATCAACTTTCTGTAATTCTGGCCCATAAAAAACACCCTGTATGACTTCTCCCAGCTGATCTTCTACTATATATACTAGACAATGTCTAGCATTTTGTTAGTGAAACACTAAAACTTCATCACTGCAATTAGGAGTGTAACCCTTCTCAAAGGTACTTTTGACTCTGCTTATGCATACCTTGTCACCAGGGCCAGTTTAAATATTACACTATAATTACATTTCCTGAAAAGCTTCTCAACAATTTCAGCCTTATTCTCATCAGTAACATCAATGGGAGCAACACCTATGGTTCTATGCCTAGTGGAGTTGTAAGAGCTGAGTGGGTTAGGCAGAATTCTAAGTACTTGTATGTATTATTCTGAGTAAAATTATGCAACATTCTTTCTTTTAAAGTTCTATTGACCCACTCAACAATGCTAGCTTTTGTTTCACTAGCAGTTATGGAAAAACTAATGCCAAGTTTCTTTGATAAGTCCTGGAAGGCTTTGTTTGTAAACTCTGTACCAGCATCAGTCTGTATTTTTGATGTCTTCCTTTCAGATTTCAAAATGCTTTTGAAGGCATGTGAAATAGATGATGTACTTTTATTTTCCAAGGGTACATACCATGCCAATTTTGACAGGACATCTACACAATTTAAAAGAAATTTGAATCCATCATTATGCCTGGTGAGTGAACTGAGGTCTGCAAGATCCATTTGCCACTGTTCAATCTCAGTAACTAGTACAACATTTCTGGGGTAATGGTGTGTAGCATATTTGTGTACAGTATATCTTGGCTGTTTTTGTAACAATTCCTTAACGGACAATACTGACAGACAGACTTAACAATATGATGAATCAAAGCCATTTGAGGATTTTCGTGACAAAGTAACCAAACATGGAAAAGAAGGTGATGTTGATTCAGAACTGACCATATTGGCTGACACACACAAATTACTAGGAAACACTGGCTATGGAAAGACACTAACAATCAATGAAGCACATCTTGATGTCATATACTGTGACACTGATAAGGCAGTTGGCCCTTATTTAAAAGAATCAAACCTATGACTGATGACTGTTATGAAGTGCATATGCGCAAGAAGGAAATCACACTGAACCTTCCAATAGTTGTTGGGCTTTCTGTTTACAACTGGGGAAGAGTAAAAATGTTAGAATTTTTTATGACATTTTGCAAGTTTATTTCGACCAGTCATGCTACCACTGTATGGAACAGATACAGACAGCATATACCTTGCTTTGTCTTGCAATGAGTTACTGGACGTGATTAAACCAGAATTGCAAGAAAAATTCATAAGAGATATTTATCCCAAACGTTTTGTAACTAAAAGTGATGATAGATGGACACCCAGGTTGCTCAAGGTCGGATGGAAGGGTTCAGCTATGTGCTGTTTATCTGCTGAAACTTACATTGGCGTGGATACTGAAAATATTACAACAAAAATTAGCTGTAAAGGCCTAATGAAAAAAACTAATAAGTTTACATTTGAGAAGTATAATGCAGTGCTTGATGAAAAATAGCCTTGTTTTGGGCAGAATATTGGATTTAGAATGCAATTTGACAATAAAATGTGGACATATGTTCAGAACAAACAAGGATTGCCTTATTTATACATAAAGAGGAAAGTTATGGATGATAGCATATCAATCGTGCCATTGGATTTGTAGTTTTTATTTATTCTTATTTTTTGCTTCTACCATGTAGAAGTCATTATTTTTTGAATTATTATTTTTACATGTTTGTACTTGTCAATGTTTTTATGTTTTTGTATTTGTATTGCCTCTGCTAAGCAGTAGTAGTGCTTCTACAGGGCATTAGGTGCATGTTGAGGAGCCAATGACAGCCTAAGGTCAGGTGGAAGCCAGCAGTGCAATGGCCCTAGGTGCATGGTGAGGAGCCAATGATGGCCTAGAGTTGGGCACTGGGAGTCATACTATGTGTGGCGGGTATATTCTGTAAAAGGGATATATTTGGCATTACATATGTACCAGCCTCCTCAGGGCTGATGCTGGGACTGACTCAAAAAGTCAGTGCTAATGGGCACACAACTGCTATTGATATATCACATGACAAGATTTGCTACTTTTTTCATATTGATTGTTTATTCTACTTTGGCTAGCTATATAAAGCTTGAAGTGGCAGCATCAGCTTTATTAGCTAGGCAAACTTCCCTCCCCCCAACAGGCATGGCGGCAGCAGCAGTGTGTAACAACTAAGAGCGCAAACAGTAGAGTCCAACACTAAATTTAGGCTTTTGTCCCAAATGGGTCATGTTGGGTACTAATTGATAGATCTCATTGAGCTGATTCCGAAAAATACCATATATCTTACATTATTTCGAGTTTTGGAGATGTGGGTGGGCCAAGTTTTGAGGACTTTTTTCTTTCCTACCCCAGTTGTGACGCCATGCTCCTTTCCAGCTGGAAAAATGACATCATAGTAGTCCACAGAAGGTCGGCTATGTTTTGTGTATAAGCTCGTTTTTTCTGCCATGTCTTTGGCCTATGTTTTGTACAGGTTTAGGAACAATTTTATGTTTAAGGGATGGTCTATATACTACTCATCTGTCTACCAACTAAACAACAAAGGTTTCCCAGATCTTCAAGTTGATTCTCAATCAAGGTTCCCAATTGTTAATTGGGCTTTTTGCCCAGGATACCAAGTCAGAAATGGGTATCTTAAATGTTACCAAGCCTGTGTTAAAATTTTCATTTGGCATAACAGAAACATTGAATGTAATGTCATCACTATATCACAACACTCTACCCTTTGAACTCAGAAGGGGAGAATTTGGAAGTCGAATGATAATATATTGTTCCAGAATATAACAATTATCCATTCTGACATGCCATGAAAATGAAGTAGATGGATCTGAAGGATGCATAAAATTGACCAATATGTTGTGCTCTTCAATAGTTACTTCACATAATCCTGGCTGCCGATCAGCTTTACCAGTCTTTCATTTAGTTTATTTGTCATAGAATGCAAAAAAATCAAGTGGTGAAAATATCTGAGGCCGATTTCATCAAAGAGACTCAAGCTCTAGCTGAGCTGCAGTTTATGTCGTAGCTTAAGTCTATATGTTATAACATTGCCGTAAGGGTGCAAACTCAGCTGTAGCTGAATTGATAAACACAAGACATATCGAGAAACTTTACCTGCAACTGAGCTGTGCTTTAATGACTTGGTGAAACGGCCCCTGGCTATGGAGAGATCACTTGGAAGCCTGCTGTTGCTGATTTTGTTTCTCCCAAAAACATCATGCAGCAATTTATCCATTGCATAATGACTATGGATTAAGAACATCATATACAACAATTTTCACTTTTCCCCACTTAAATTTTTGAGTAAATCAGGCTTGGAATCCTACGAAGAGCCAAATGAAGGCTTGAGAACCTTGATTGAAGATCAACTTGAAGGCTATGGAAACCTTCCATACAAAGCTCCACTTATCTGCTAATTCCATGTTTTGTTGTATGGTAAGTAGGTAGATGAATGACCCACGACTTGACCTCGCCTTGATATCTGGCATGACCTCTAGGCGATGGGGTTACCAGCCTCTGGCAGCTGGTGGTTGCTTAAGGACACCATGGACGAACTGCCGGGATCATAAATATTACATAGCAATGTTCAGATTTTAATAACAGCATTCCTCCGACATTATCAATAAAGTGAGAATTGTGCAGAAGGGGCTCAGAGCTCTGATAATAAAATTCTGAGAGGCACACATACTTGAAAACGAGTCTGTTTTTATGCTTGGAGGATGACTTAGGGTTGATTATTTCATCAGGAAGTAGAAGTCTGACGAAATTTTTTTCACGTTTCCTATAGGAGAAAAAATGCTCCTTTGAACCGAAAGGAAAACTTAAAAAATTGTGTGTTATGTATTTTTGCTATTTGCATTTCAATACATTTGCACATTTTGAATTTTATCACAGATTCACATCCCTGTGGTGCAACTTATCAGTGAAACTTGAATTTCCAGACATGAAGTGAGCTAGTGTGGATATTGCCATGGTGAAGTATCATAAATTTTCACCTCACACGTTATAAGTTATGGGCACTGCAGTCGGTGCATGAATCATCAACAATTATATTTCATGATCACTTTACCCCAACCTGTGGAGAAAACTAGGCAATGTAAAATTTTCTAAACAGCATAGCTGGAATGTATGGTGGGCGAGACCAGCAAAATGGAGAAAAAAAATTCAACACCAAGAAAAAAAAATTTTCAAAAAACAATTTTTTTCACCAAGAAAAAAAACTTTTCAGCAAGAAAGAAAATTTTCATCAAGGAAAAAAACTTTCCCCAAGATAAACAAATTTCGCGCCACAAAATTTTAATTTGGTAGCAGAAAAAAGTTTCACCAAAAAATTTTTTTTCAGTGATGAAAAATCAAAATTTTCATTTTGCTGGTCTCAGGCAAGTTACAGCAATAGCACTTGCTGCTCTCAGGCACCTGCGTTAGTCGAGACCAGCAAAATCAAGAAAATTTTTTCTTGGCCAAAAATTTTTTTCGCCAAGAAAAAAAAGTTCATCCCAGAAAATTTTTACTTGGCAGCAGAAAAAAATATTTTGAAATAGAAAAAAAATTTGGCCAAAAAAAATTTCTTTCTGTGATGAAAAATGTGAATTTTCATTTTGCTGCTCTAGCACCTGCATCAGCTGAGATCGGCAATATTTCATGAGCATGTTCTGTTTCTTTTCATCTGTTTATGATAGTGTGAAAAACAAGAGAAGTGTGCGGCAATTTGCTGGTCCAGTTCATTGTGCTAAGCCTGGAAAGGCAGCAACTTTTAAAATAAAAATTGCCACAGAACCTACACATTTTTCAAAAAATGCTATCAACAGGCCAATAAATGACCAATTATATAAATCTACTGTTTGGGAAACTTTTTCTCTGGGCATTTGAATTATTTCCACAATGTGGCAAACTGGGCATTGATCTATAGATCTCCCTGAGACTGACTCTTTCTTTCAAAATCTCTCAAAAATCTTTGAAAAAGTTCATCTTGACTTTTATAGAGTTAATGGTTACTAATACTTGATTCTATTAGTAATATCACTGTTTCTACTAATGTTTTTCTAATGGACTGATGTCTATAGACTGGGGTCTTCATTTAGACAGTTAAAAAACCTTAAAAAACTTTGGCCCAGTCTGAACCGGTCTAGGAGGGTCTACAGACTTTGGCGTCTTATGAATACAGCCCAAGGCCTATACATGCACATAGGGGGTAAACCCACTTACCTGAGACTCTTACTACCTCCAGGCACAAAAATTGTCAAACACCCCCTGAACTTTTTCCAAGAGATAATTTTTGTGCATATTTTGTATGAAAAACAATCTTGCAGAAGGTTTTTTGGTTTTTTTGCTGGCCCACCCTCTACCCCCTGGATAATAAGTTCAAGGGCCCCCCTGGAAAATTCTTACCTTGTGTGTCTGCCAAGGCAAATGAGCACCCATAGTTGGGGCAGGGTCACCAAGTAAATTTTTTTGCTTATTTGCTCAAAATAAGAACAATGGTCTAAAGATTCACGCTTATGTGCAAAAGAGTCATAAAAATACTTAGTTGGTGCGAAGCACTGAAAATTTTGTATTTAGACTGAATTCTGATAAAAATTGGTCATTTATTGGCTTCTTAAGGGCATTTTATTGAAAAATGTGTGGATTCTATGGCAATTTTTATCTTACAAGTTGCAGCCCTTTTAGACTTAGCAGGATACACTAGACTGAACTGAAGCACCAATAATTCATCCAAACTGACCCATTATTGTCACTTTAGGCCATTGCCGATCTCAGCTGATGCAAGTGAGTAGTAAGGCCAGACTGTATAGGTCATATGGTTAAGCATATCCCTATCTTTTTTGTATGACCTGTAATTTGTTATTTTTGGTCGATTTATAGGTCATATAGTAAGCATAAATGCTCTATTTTTTTATCGATTTATAGGTCCTATGGTAAAGTATGCAGGTTCTGGAGTTACCGTAATAGTAGAATTACTGTAATTTTTGGACTATGGTAATAATGGATTTAGGGTAACAGTCCTGTTACTGTAGCTGGAAAACAAAAATTGATGATAAACAAAAAATGGAAAAAGGAAAACTAAAGTGAACAATAAAAAAAATGGAAAAGAAATAAAAAGAAACATGTATAAAAAACGACTTCCTATGTGGGCAGAGGAAGTCTTTCAAAAATTTGTGCTCCCTGGCCCCCTTCGACAAAAGGGCGCCACCTGCAGGCGTAAATATGCACGGAGGTCCCATTCCTGAACAATTGTTTCAGTCAGTAGTTGTCAGATTGGTGGGATTGGTCAGTAATGTTCTATAAGTATAACCTCGAAAAAGTCTATACGTGATGAAACATTATTCCTATGGGTGCATGCGTATAAAGTTGCTTGCCTGTGGAAAAGTGACCAAAAAGGTCTTTTATAGAAAAAATGACCTGAAGGAGTCTGGTATAGATAATGTGTAGAAAATTTGGTGATCATGGAGAGTTCAAAAAAAATCTTCACGTAGCAAAAGAAAAAACTGTTAAATCAATATATCAATTTTGTTTTATTGTGAAATAATTATTTAGTCCAACCATAAGGAAATGTACAAAAATTACATTTCAAAATACATTTATCATATAGGACCCTAAATTTTTTCAAAGTTTTACGGGTAACAATGTTACGATCTTGCTGGTGCTCAATGCAAAGACTGTGCACATTTACTTCTTCTTGTCCATTGTTTTTTACAAAAGCAAAAACCATTCGGTGTAGTGAATAAAAATCAATTCTTTTCATAGTGTGATACCTCCAACCTTGATCATATGATGATATTGTTTGGTAGATCGGGTGTACAGTTAAGCGTAAATCTTAGGACCTTCACTGACAAATTCCATAATGTAGGATCCAGGACCATATTCACATTACTCATTGGTCATTTTGCCTAAGCACCAACCTGTCCGTACTTGATATTTTTGTTTGTCAACCAATGACAAGTAAATAATGCTGTCTGTATCAAAATACAATACTCGACTTTTTAATTGTTCGAAGTAAGAATATAACTTTAGTCGAGCCTGAGCAGTCGTATAAGCTGCTATAACGGCATTAGTATTACCTATAACCTCGGCAAAATCATCATGTTGACAGTAGGTCATTGACACCAGTTGCTCATTGATTAATCTAACATTTTTAACAATGTTGACAATGTTCATTACAAGTCCAAAATATTCTTTAGGTGCATTGTGGATAATAGTCTTATCCATATTGTTTCATTGACCAAACTAAAAAACATAAAATAAGTAAAATAAATAAATAAATACAAAAACTATGCAAAACTACCTTTCCCTAAAATGAATTCAGCATTAGTTTAGCCAGAGCTCTCTTTCCAGGATTTTTTGAAATTTTCGAGGGATCAATGGAATATTCTCTCAGTTGTAGGCCTCCATTTCATATTCACATTTTTGCTCATTCATCTGAGCTCTAGCAGGGTAACGTTCACTCTCCTGCAAAAATTGCAATCAAATTCTGTCACATTTACATAACATGAAACTTACTAGTTTCATTTTCATAAGTGTTGACATATTGAGTGAATAAACCACCATCAGGGTTTTTGGTTGGATGATATTGTTCAACATTATCCTAATGCCAAACTTCTAAAATCTTGAGGATCTAAAACAAAAATAAAAATATTTGTATATAAAAGGCAAATTATTATTTCAGTTACAATATACCTTATATCCTTTCTCTAAGGCTTTGTATAATTCTAACGTAACCCATGTACCAGCTAATGCTTGATCTTGGTCATTGTGCTCCCATATGGTCTTTTGCGAGGCATGTGTACAAGTTTTACATAAAAGGAACAGCAATTTACCACCATAACAATATGATAAAACAGGATGTAAGAGTTTGCGAGGTGGTAAAAGCATACATTTGATCAATCCCTCATAAGGTTGGGTAGTTGAGCTGACCTCTTCAAAACCTTTAGTAAGGATTTTTGGATGACCTGTGGGATATTTCCCATATTTGTTGATGAATGGGTATAAACTGCACACATCCACGTAATTGATCTTTTCTATAGGCGTTCCATCCTCACTGTACTTAATTTTGTGGTATAATTTTATTACATTAGTATGATCAACAAAGAAAGCTAAAAACAAAACTTTGACAAAATGAAAAAGAATATATTTTAAAAGTTTACCTTCCCGAGGGTTTATAGGCTCAGGTATTTCAACTGTAGCAAAAAATGTTTTCATTTCAGGATTTGAATGAATTTGTTGTAACAGTTCACATTCCCACATTTCAACTACGTTATAACTGAACAATTGAAGTTCCATAGCATGATTAAATGTGCACTCATATGCATGGCTTGCTTTTGTATAGTTATCAACTGTTAATTGATGCCTATTTTTCATACATTTTGGACAACCATGCCAATAACAATGGTAAAATTCATAAACAGTTGTTCCTTTAACGAACAAACATATATTAAAATTTTTAAAATTTTGACAAAATTACTTGATAAACCATCAACCTTGTATTTTTCAATTTGAACTTCACCACCATTAAGTTTATGTTAAATATTCAGTTTTTCATTTTTATAAGTTAACCATTTTAACCATTTTGAGGTGATAACAGACTGCCTTTCTTCTTTACCGTAACCTTTGTACGGTATTATTCCAATAGTGTTTAGTTTCCAAAATAAATGTCAGAAAACAAGATTACAAGCACTGGGGATAGTTATCCATTTTTCAAGAGGATCAACATCTGTTTCCTCCATAAAAATATCCCTAAATTTCATACAACACTGCCATAAAACCTGCACATTGCTATGACAGTAATCAAATAGCTCGTTGTCAAAATTAAACTGACACCCCTAAACAAGGACATACTTCTAAATGCAAAACTTTTATACCTTTTTACAAACTTACAGCTTCAATCTTTCCATTATACCATTCAAAAAATGTGGCAGGAGCTGCAGGTTTCATAGCATTGTAACTGTACATGTCTGGCGAAGGATATGGTCCAGTATATCCATTACTTTCCTTTCTATTAAAGAAATTTGGAAAATATCTTTTACATATTTCATGTATCCCAAATTTTTTCAGTAGAGGCACTAGAGGCATTGGAAGAAATTTCAAAGAATCAATTATTTTTTTTGATCCTACTTTGATACACATCAATTCTAATCCTGGATAAATAAATAAATAAATGAAAATGAAAAACTATAAAGCAAGTTGCTAATTTACCCTTATTAATGATATTTAGTTTATGATGACCATTATGGTACAAAAATTGCATTATAAACTGTCCATCAAATCCTCAAGAATTATGTGCTATGGCTGTAAAGGTTTTCATATCTTTTCCAAAAAGGTACTCAAAAATCATCTAGACATATAGATCCTTTGAATAGGTGCTCATGTTGACCACACGTATTGCAACAAAAATCTCCTTCACTTTGATGACACTGATCACATACAGTATCAACAATGCATAAATTTGGTTCATGTTCAAATACATCGCCTAGTTCCATTTGTCATAAAACTTTTTCCTGCGTAGTCTCAAAATTAAAAAAAACAAATTTCTGATTAATTGGACACTTATCAGTAATTCCTGTTTCATCATCAACTAGACAAATATTGTCAGCATTAACACCCTCCTCATTTGTTTCAAATATGTCTCTTCTCCCCCATGTGTTTGTTACCAACAGGTTGCATAAAACATAAATGTCATAAAATTTAAAAATTTGAACAAAGATAAAAATAATAACTCATCTAACACCTTTTTTCGGTATGCTCTTATTGCATATTTTGCATTCAAAATAACCGCAATTATGAGGCTTAGAACGTGCTCATCAAACGAGTGTATCACACTGCTTGCACACAAATAGATACCCCAATTTTTTATTTTTCAATTGTCCTTTTTAAGTAGAAACAAACTTTTGTCGAGCAAAACACTTGTCATATTTAAAATATCTTTGCATTTTTGAGCATTAAATTGATTACATGGGGGTGTATTGTAACACAGAGGGCAAAAGTTTTTGCCTCTTTGTTCCACTTTGTTATTATAGGCTAAATTGCTATAAGGACAAAAGTAACCATGGTCAAAAAACCAGGCATTTTTGTAATGACTAAGTAATTATTGTCATGGTTTTAAATCTTCAAAACATGCATTGCTCCAGGTCCTCAAAACTCCAAATGTGCACACAATAACAGAAAAGTAGAAAACATGGTGACCTCTAAATATTAAATCTTTAAATCGTTCTTTGCTTAAAATTTTGATTTGATAATTGGGTAATAGAACAGTTTGCAGTTTTTCCCATTGATGAAATCCACAAGACCCTTGATGATTAGCTAAACCCGCCAGGACCATCAATTCTTTAGCAACCTTTGTTTGTAGTATATGTGTTTTGTTAGACTTTCATATATTTTTCCATTTGTTCACTGCATTCCAATTTTTTTATGAATGTAAGCTCTAGCAACAGCTAGAGTTGGAGCAAAGCATAAATCACCACTGTCAGTGATTTGAATGACGCAGCACTTGTCTTTCAGGAAATTGTTATGTTTTAGATATTGATGAGCATTGCGAATACCTTAAAATTAAAAAAGAAAATAAGCAAAGAAAAATGAAAAGAAAAGAAAAGTTTTTAAAAAAGTTAAAATGCAACCAAGTGAGTAAGTAAGTAATTTAATTAGCTTACCCTCACCCTCAGGTGGTGTTACAACAATAGTATTAATTGTAGCTTGTCAACTATCAATTTGAATTTGCTCGTTTGATTGAAGAACAGCATTAAGAGTGTTTGCAATCAAATCACCTGTTAATGCATGTTTTGGTCTTAAAGGTATCAAAATGCAACCTTTTTCAAATCTGGATGGTCAAAGGAAAACCCCATAAGTGCATTATTGTTGACATTCTCTGAAATTCGTTCAACTATGCATTGAAATGTTGGCGCTAGTTGAGCAATTAAATCATCCATACAGTGTTTTTTTTGCACGAGCTCTTCTGCACAGTGCAAAAAAATCACCAACAAAGTTTTGCAGGCCAAAAAAATTTGAAATTCGGACCTACTAAAATGCACCAAAATGCAAGAAAAAGCTTTAAAGACCATAACTCATGCACAGATGACTATAGCTTTTTCTTTCTTTCTTTCTTTCTTTCTTTCTTTCTTTCTTTCTTTCTTTCTTTCTTTCTTTCTTTCTTTCTTTCTTTCTTTCTTTCTTTCTTTCTTTCTTTCAAAGATTATAAAATTTTTTCTTTAGGAATTTTGGTGCTTGGGCCAACTCAATACATGAAATAGCACCAGCTATTCCAAATGGGTACAATGCTTTAGTAGTAAAACACCAAACAACAACAACAATAATGATGAAACACAAAAGGATTGATGATGATGATGGTGATGCCGATGCTACAACAACAAAAATTGCTGGAAAAGGCCGAGATGGTATGAAAATCATTAGAGAAGAGGGCGACAAAGCTACCAAAATCATTGGAGAAGGTGATGATTTTACAACAATGGTTGGACAAGACAGCAATGCTACGAAGATCATTGGAGAAGGAGGCCATGCTACTGTAAATCAAAAGACAGTTAGCAATCAAACAAAATTTGTTAAAGAGCTCTTTATGGACTACATCATCGATCCAGACTATGATTCAGCGTCTGATACGAGTTCACTGGACGCTGAAACCAAATGTATTTGCGAATTATGTTTTCCAGGTTTAGATATTCTATGGTTTTTTGATGAGCAAGTAGTAAAAGGTGAAAAACTGTTTATAATTATATGTGCTGAACTGGCTATACAAAACATCTTTATGGAGTGTATTTTTGATTGTTATTGGGCAAAAGACGTAGGAATTATTGAGGATCATCAGTGTCTGCGTCCTCATTCCTTATATGATAATGCAATTATACCAACAGTCGATCATTTATATGAAAAGTTGGGGATTATTATTGACTGTTTTGAGTATGTTATGAGGGAGGTTCAAGGTTATTATTGTCTTTGCACTTTTAAACAGATGATTGATATATTTCATTGTATTCCACTCACAAGTACTGGTCATAAGATTGTTAAGGATACTGTAGCTCGTTTTATTGATGAAGGTTATTATTATGATTTTGATGATGATGTTGTTGTCAAAAAACTATGCAAGTTCATTAATCATAAATTGTAAAGTTTTGTTTACACACATTATAATTTGATATGCCTAATTAATTAATTAATCAATACTTGCTTGCTTGTTTACTTGATATATATCCCCATACATCCTTTGCATGTATCTTATTTTTTTTTGCATTCAATTATTATTATTATGCATAACAGTAATACTATTCTATTTTATTCAATCATTTAGTTTTATGCTTTACGCCTGTATTGTGTTTTATTCTATTGTAATTTTGGTAATTATAAATAACAAACTGTTTAAAATAAATCCCTTTTAAAAGTTGTTCAAGTAAAAAGTAGCTGGTTTTTGTTGTGAGAGAGAGAGAGGGAGGAAGAGATGTCAGATGTTGAAGAGTTTTATATATGGAAACATTCCTTTAATTGCATAGTTTCTGCTCCAACAAAATCAGGAAAAACTCAATTTGTTAAAAAATTAGTAATTTTTGCAAAAGAAATGTTTCACCCTGCTCCTGTGAAAATTTATTGGTGGTATTCAGAATGGCAAGAAGTTTACAATGAATTAGTGCAAAAATGTTCTTATGTAGAATTTATTCAAGGTTCACCTGACTTGGACGAACTTCAAAAAAGTAAAGAAACACCTAAATTATTAATTATGTATGATATGATGCAAGAGATGAAGAATGATCAAAGTTTAACTCAACTTTTTACTAAAGGCTTGCATCACTGGAACCTATCAATTATACATATAGCTCAGAATGCATTTTTTGATGGAATGCATATGAGTAGAATAAATGCTCAATATTTAATTCTTTTAAAAAACCCTAGCAATAGGTTATAAGTTCACACACTGGCTCGACAGATTTTCCCAACTGGTTCAAATTCTTTCATAGAGGCATATGAGGATGCTACCAGTATACTCCACGGTTATATGTTAATAGATCTTAGACAGACATATCCTGAAAAATATTTACTTAGATCTAACATATTTTCCGACAATAATCACATGATTTTATATACAGCTAAATAATTTATCATTTTCACAAAAAACTTTTTACAAGTTAGTTGGATCTTATTATTTATCGATATGTTATGCAGTAAATACACTTTTTTTAATAGTCTTACTGTAATTCTTTTTATATCTGTTTTTATTGTATGGTTACAATATCATTTTAAAATTTATAAAAATGGAGAAACTGTAAATGTTACAGATTGTATGCTACCAAATACAAATAATGGTACAGCTTGGAAATATTTATGGGAAAACTATAAATTGTACATCCTTACTACATTTTGTAAAAAAATTTTACAATGTCCTCAGAATGATGGTGTGTTTTGCGAGTGTATTTTGAAATATATATTTTCAATCCTACTGTATTTTCTTGTTGTAGCCATACTAATAAATTTCAAAACTTGTACATCACTGGTATTATATATTGATAATCTAGATTTATTATGTAGTCAGAAAAAAATATTTTACAATACATCAGTTTAGTCGAAATTTTCAAAGAGGTTGGTCGTTTTTTCTACAACTTGTTTGCTTCTTTGCTTGCTTGCTTGTTTTCTGTAAATTACAATGTCCGCGGCATTTGAAGTTTTTGTCAGAATGGTGCAAAATAAAGTAAAAGGTAAAAACTTTATATCTATTTTACCCACTTATTAAATTATAATATTATTTTTTATTTGAGGTAAAATACTAACCAACAAAATGAAAGGAGAGATGGCTGATTTGTTTTGGACTCGCTTCTCACCTAAAGCCAAGACTTTTTACAAAGACATAGCTAAGGCGTGCAATCATTCACGTCATGAAGTTGGTTTACCTATGGGATGTAAAAAAGTTACACAGTTTTGGTGTTTTGCTAAATTATTACTAATCGAATTGGATATGATCAAACCCCACTCTATTTCTGTAGAAGATCTTTTTCTAAAGCTAGATACAAGTCATAAATTGTTTTTTATGAATATGAATAATTTGTGTGCTTTTTCTAGATGTGAAGAGTTGAATGTTATTATACAAAATAAAGCTTTATTACTGTCTTAATGTAATATATTAATTGTTTCAATGCTCATTTAGTGTTTGGTCATTCTTGTAATATTTTTCTGTACTGTGCAGTCTGTTTTGTATGGCTTCTAGATTAAAGAAATATATTCACAAGCTCAATGTGTTGAAAAATCAAACTGTATTTAAAGTTATGTTTTTCTTTAACATTCTTCCCCGATCTGATCTGTTGTATATGTGAAATCTATTTAAACATATTGAACAGTAATATTCCTATTAATTTGAAGTTAAAAAAGAAATTGGCAAAACATAAATTATTGCTTAGAGCTTTAGCTAAAAGACACAAAAAAAAAGAAAAAGGATTTATGTAATAAACATTCAAGAATTGTTCAAAGTAGTGGAGCATTTTTACCTCTAGTATTATTGGCTTTATTATCTACACTAGCAACTTTTGTTACAGAGAAATTATTATAAAATGGAATTCGCAAGTAAATTTGCTCTTATACCTCATGAGGTTCTCAATAAGTTGAATAACTCTCATGTTTCTTCTTCAACTGCAAATGAAAAGACAGGTATGGCTAAACAAGTTGACATGTATTGTAACAAATTAGAGCGCATTTTGAAAGATAATACATTAACACATGAAGAACATGCAATTATTTTCACAATATTTAACTTTTGAACATGAAAATGCTCAACCGGCTACCGTATATTTGAAACAAAAGGTTATTGATGGTAATAAAAATGATAGTTTTAATTTGAAAGAAAAAGAGAAATATTGGCTGAATGATGAAAAGTTACTTAGTGGAATTCCTGAACAATTTAAATGTTTAGCATCATTATTATTGGAACATGTGCGAGGTAACCTTAGTATAAATGTTAATCAGCAAGGAGAAGTATTAATTGATGGAAAATTAATTGAAGGATCCCATATTATTGATTTATTACATGATTTGTTGGGTAAACATTCGAAAATTACACAACTGTCAGGAGTAAATGAATTTGCTACTGCTTTGAGAAAACATATTGTACCCCTAGAGGCTATAGGAAATCCTTTACATAAAATTTTCTTCACTCTACCTTGGAAGCTCTCCTACAAAACAGCTGCAGAATAATCAGATGATCAGGCAAGCGGTAGTCTCAAGTGGTTGAATAAATCACATGTGAAAGATATTGGCTTATTTTCAAGCAGCAAAAATGGTATCAAAGATGGTTCATTCTTGAGTAAAGGAGCCTCAACAGAAAAGAAAATAGGAAAAAAGTTAGATCACTCAGACAGTATACTTCTTTGTACTAGAACGATGAATATTTTACTTTCAAAATTGTACAAAAATTTACATGGAAATCCTACAGCCTTTTTTAGTATCGAAAAATTATATGTTGAGGCTAGAAAACACTATAAAACAATTACAGGTAGAAATGTTAAAGATTGGCTCTCTAAAGAAGATAGTTACACCCTGCATAAGCAAGTAAACAAAAAGCTTTCACATAACCATATTTATGTTACAGCTATGGAAATTTATTTATGGAAAATTTATTTAGCCCATATGTCTTCTTTAGCAGATTTTAATGATGGATATAAATTTATGTTTACATGTATAGATGTGTTAATTAAATAGGCATGGGTTGAACCATTAAAATCAAAATATGCAAAGAATGTATGCAACGCTTTTCAAAATATTTTAAAAAGAGGTCGAATCCCTTGGAGAGTGCACAGCAATAAAGGAAAAGAATTTGTCAACAAAAATTTCCATAAATTATCAAAAACTAATGATATACATTTTTTACTTCCCAGAATGAAGACATAAAATTTTCAATAGTGGAATGGTTTAATAGAATGTTAAAAACTAAATTATTTAAATATTTTACATAATTTACCACCTATAAAAGGATTGATATTTTACCAGCATTGTTTTAAACTATAATCATTCTATTCATAGATCAATTAGTGAAAAACCTGTTAATGTGAATTATTCTAACAAAAAAATTATATGGCAAAGACTTTACCCCTAAAGCTCATACATTAGAAAATCTAAGATTGATATAGGGGATTACGTACAAATTAGTAAGCATAGAGGCGTGTTCAACAAAGGTTATTTACCTCAATGGAGTGAAGAAGTTTTTAGGGTAAAACATATTGTGAAGACTAGAAGCCATATACTTTATAGAATTTAAGATTTCGAAGGCAAGGATATAGAAGGACGTTTTTATGAAAAAGAGCTACAGAAAATTGATTTCAACCATATAATCAAAGAATACAAAATTGAAAAGATTTTAAAGACTAATCATTTACCAGAGGATCAGAATAGAGTACTTGTGAAGTGGTGGGGTTATCCTGAAAAATTCAACAGTTGGATTTTAGAAAAGGAGATACAAAACAATGATGAGAATGATTACGATGAACAACTTTGAACTCGCATGCTATGTTTAACAAGATGCAATTTTATCAAAAATTTTTCTAGGGGGTTTCGCTTGCCATATATTACTGGAGATAATTAAAAGACCTACCACTTTAATTGCAAACACTCATACATCTTTTCAAAAAGGAAGTCATTGGATAGCCATGTATTTTGATAGTGATAACTCTGTATATTATTTTGATTCATATGGTTTACCATCAATTATTCCTGCTTTTATAGCCTATATTAACAAGAATGCTACAGTAAGACATATAAATTAGAAATGCCTACAAAACTTTTATAGCAGAGTTTGTGGTATATATACCTTGTATTTTTTGTATTATGAAGTGTGACCTGTTCCTATGTATAAAATGTTTAAAAGTTTTAGTAATACAAATTTTGCTTACAATGATAAGTTAGTTTGTGAGTTCGATTGCGAAATAAATTATGTATGCATTTGTAAAAGTTAACTCGGCCTCCTTTATGTATATTTGTATAATTTTATTACTTTACTAGCTCCACCTTCTTTCTGTATTCTTGTATAGTTTAATTGGTTACTTTACTAGCTCAGCTTTTTTATAGAATTTATAATTAAGTATCTAATTGTTAAATAAAGATTTTTTTATTTTAACGTGGATAGTAGTAATTGCACTCCTTCCCAATCATCTTGCGTCAGTGTTTGGGATTTTTTTGGAAAACATTTACCTCAAAATGAAGTGGTGTTCTTTAGTCAGGTCACACTAATATGTATTGTAGTCATTACAGTTACTATAAATTTATTTCCCTACAATAATAATACAGAGTTGTAGGTTGGCTTATTGTGTGCTTGTCTAGGGTATTTTTTACCTAGCCCCGTACCAAGACTATTACCATCACATAACTCATTGAAGACAATACCTACAACAGCTAGCATTATAAATAATTACAACCTTTTACTATCAATTTTATATCACTTTACCTAATAATAGCAAATATGGAAACATATCCTCAGCTTTTTCAGCCCATTTATCCTACCATCTCAAGCTAGATGGTAATTGGGAAGTACGGTTAAGTGAAATAATACACCCCTATAGCTGGGCTACCTTTTTCCAACTATGGTGGAGATAATGTAATAATGTTAATTATGGATGGTGTTGAAAATAAAGTTAAAAGGGATTGCAGGAACTGACATTGAAATCATGTTTTCATATGATGAACACTGTCGAGGTTTGGTTAATTTGAAAATAAAAAGTGGTACAAGTTTGCATAGAATGGATATAAGCAACTGTTTGATGAAAATTCCAGGTTTTGGTTCTACCAATACTGCTTCTGACGCAGCTGCTGAAAATTTTTCGAATAGAAGTGTGAATATTTACCTATATACTACTGGAGGAAAACCATGAAATTCTAACACCCATATTCCACCATCCAGATCTTTTTTTCTTGCCGATTCAGGAAATAAACATTTATATATGTCAGGAATTCAACCACCAAATTTAAAGATTCACAGAGTTTTTATGTTTACTGTAATATTATTGAAAATCAAATTGTTGGAAATACTTTAGCACCACTTTTATGTATAGTAAATGTGCAGGGAAAATACAAAGATATTGTGAGTCGATTATATGAAACACCTCACTATATACCCATTCAGTTAAAAGAAATAACAGTATTCGACACAAATATAGAAAACAGTATGAATGAGTTTATACCCTTCCAATTTGGGAATGATATAGTTAAATTACATTTTAGGCGACATACTCCTTTATTCCTATAATAATAATGGTATCAAATTTTCACTAGTATTTATTCATTCATTTGCATTTGGACACGACGTCGTCAGGTTGAATTTTCGCAAATGCTCTTAATTAATTAATTAATTTATTTACTTATTCATTTTGATTTACAAAGCAAAATATGCATACAGTATTTATTCCCCAAACTGTTGATTACTGGGTCAATATTTATCAACATATCATTCAAGATAATCAGTTCCAATTAGGTGGAGCCTTGAAAGGTTTCAGAGCAGCATATCCATTTTATTTTAGACATCAGGAAGCAGGAGTGGGTAATTTTTTCAAGAGTTTCTGGCGTCTAGCTATGCCTTTGTTAAAGTCTGCAGGAAAGCATGCACTTGCTGCAGGTTTCAGAATTGCAGGTGATGTGGTAGAAGGTCATTTTTTAAAATAAAGTGTTGCTGAGCATGGATGAAACGCAGCAGGCAACTTATTACACAAGATGGGTGACTGCATTCAGAAAGGAAAAGGTCTAGGGAAGCATAAACATATAAATTCTACAGTACATATAAAAAGCAATAAAAAGTTGAATAATGGTCATCATCATCATCAGCATCAAAAACATCATAATTGTAAACATCTAAAATGATGAGTAAATGAGTAAATTTATTGATGCTGCATCCTCTTCTAGTAGTAAAACTGAACTAGATTTATTTACCATACCTCGAATACAGGTTGCTATTCGTAGAAGTTTTTGGTTGGAAATTCAGCTCCAAAATTATTGTGCTAATGAGGGACCATACCAATTTGTTATTTCACATGATTCATATACGTTAGATTTATCAAAAAATTTTATATATTTTACTATTTGAATTACAAAAGCTAATGGTGATGCTTGCAGTTTAACATGGGATGTCAACAACAATCCCATCGGTAATTTTGTAGCACCAATTAATTTGATGGGCAAAAAATTTTTTAAACAAATCAAAATTTATTTAATGGAAAATTAATATCTGACAGGTAAGTTTTATAATTAAATGTATGCTCACCTGTTTTTTTAAATTATAACATTTCAAGATTTTAGCAGTGATAGATACGCTTACAGGGCTTATTTGGAAAAGGAATTGAACTATGGTTGTGATGCTAAATTGACACATGTTACAACTGCTGGTTATACTTTATGGTGTTCTTGATATAAAGAAAAACAAAGGTGCTTTGGAAAGAGTGTGAATGTTTAAAAACAGTACGGTCATTGAGCTAATGGCCACTATACATGTTGATCTATTTATGGAAGAATGCTTTCTATTGAATCAATGTACTTTGAAAATTGATTTATACAAACATAGAGATGATTTTTGTCTACAGAAATTTATATCTACTGACAATGAAGCTTATAAAATCAAAGTTAAAAGCATGTCTTCATTTATTAAAAAAGTTGAAGTTGTCGATAATATAAATCTAGCTATTGAATTTATGTTACAAAGCACTGCTGCAAAATACCCTATTCGACGTTGTCATATTACAAGTCTATACATAACAGCTAGTCATCGCCCGGCTCCTCTAAACTCACTGTTCACAGGTCCCTTACCTCATCATCTTGTTGTGGCACTTGTTGATAGTGCTGCTGCTAGGGGTGATTATCAGCAGAGTCCCTTCAATTTCAAACATCTTGGATCAAACAAGATTAAAATAACTAGCAGTACTACAACACTGCCTACTACTCCTTATTCGTTAAATTTTAAAGAAAACAGATATTTGTATACTTTTATACAATTATTTGAAGGTGTAGGGATTGGTACAGATAACAAGGGTAATGAAATTACTTGAAATTCTTTTACAACACATAATGCACTTTTTGTTTTTAATTTGACTCCTTGCGGTATGGATGATAATTTTTGGGAACTCATACATGAAGGAACTACCAATTTACAAATGAATTCTGGTGAGGATATACATGATAGAGGTATTGAAGCACTTAAATACACAGAATTTGACTCTCTCGTAATGATTGATAAAAATCATGAAACTTTTATGGATTATAGTATTTAACTGAGCTATATATCTATATTATGTACATTCTAATTTTTTTATAATAAAAAACATTTATAGTTTTGTTATTTATACTATCCTCCTCATTACTTATTATTATTTAGCACTAGTCTCTCAATCTATCTCTAATTATAGATGGTTTTACTTCCTTCCTTTCTACAGTACTCTCAGTAATTATCTTACACCTTTTTTATCCTTTTTATCCTAAGACATACAGAAAAACTCTATAAAACACAAAAAATCTCAATATGAACAACACTCTACTTTTCATGCAATGATTTTTGTACCTGGTTTCTACATCTCATTCTCTCATTCATTCATGCATTCATTCATTACTATAATAACATGTTTTTCTCCTACAGTAACCCTTTTCATTTTTCAACAGATGACACACTAGAACTCTAGAGTGACAACCACTAATGTAAGTTGCAATAAAGAAAATTTTATTGTTTTTAATTTAATTTTATTTTTATTGAACATATTATACAACAACAAAAATAAAAATATATACAAATAATACCTAAAAATGAAAAACATTGTTTTTAAAAATTTTTGCAGAAATTTTTACTTGCGTAAATTAATATATACAATTAAACAACGATGACCAGCATGGCTGCCATCTCTATTTGTAGCCCCTAAAATTTTAAAACTTATTTTAATGAAAACAAAAATTGTTGTTCTAATATATACTCTATATATACTATTTTTAGCTGTTTACTAGTAGGTACAAAGTCTATTACTATTAACATTCTTTTTTTATTTCTTGGTCTTTCTTACTATACATTTTCCTTGCATTGTCAAATCTATATTTACGCAGATAAGCTATTCTTTTTTATCTTCATAACCTTTCTTATTGTACAAGAATTTCATAAAATGCTTGAAACCTTGTAGAATATTCTAGAAACAATGATTTAAAAATTTACCTACATACATACATACATACATACATACATACATACATACATACATACATACATACATACATACATACATACATACATACATACATACATACATACATACATACATACATATGTACCTACATACATACATATGTACCTACATACATACATATGTACCTACATACATACATATGTACCTACATACATACATACAATGCAAAATTTATTATACAGTAATTAACACCTGTTCTTTGTTACATTTTAGGAAAGTTAACTTTGTTATACCAGTTATTTACCATGCAATTCTACTATTTCTTCTACTATATGTTAACACCTGCCTTTTTGTAACTAGATGGTAAAAATATGTACCAAAGTTTGTTTCAGTACAATTTACCCTGTTCATGTCTTATCCCAAAATATTACAGTAAAAGGTCATGACAACTTTTACTCTCATTAGCTATAACTCTATAGAACTAAACCATGTCTTTAAGTATTATAACATCAAAACTTACTAGAAATGAAGCAGCGCTAAAGCTAAGGGGTGGTGGACTGGTTCCTATCCATTGAACCCTCCCACTGGGTGCGACTATGTTCCACATGTGCAAGGCCAATTGCTTGTTGTCCAGCATGGGGTTTTGGAGCATCTGGCGTAGGCATTTCATGAAACCCCAAAAAAGTTTGTTCCTAGCTGGATAGAAGTCCCCATGCTGGCTTTTCCACCAACTTTTAAAATTGATCGAAGCCTCCTTCCAAATGTTGACAACAGTGCATCGATGTCAATCATAGTTAAAACGGCACTAAATTGATAATAATAATAATATTTTTCAATGTTCAAATTATATCCATATTAATGTGAATTTAAAATTTATTCCTAATATCAACCTACTGTACACCTTGGAAGCGGTCCTCAGAGCTGTGATTCATTGTAGTCATTGTCCTCAACAAAGTGGTCGTCAAGCAACAATCAAAAATGATTTTCCTCCTATTTTTCCTATTTATACCTCTTTTTCCTCATTAAAGCTTTTCTGCTTTTTTGGTTGAATCTTTTTCGGCTTTTCTTCCCCTTTTTCTTTGAAGCTTCTAGGTTATCTGGGAAAGTTATCAAAAATAAGCACCACCTTAATTGTTTTGGTAAAGCATCTCTTGCTACCAGCTTTTTGTAGAACCTTGACCTTTTCTAGCATTAATATTTGATTTTATGATCTAAATGGGCTTCAGTGGTCTAACCTCTTTATGTTTGTTTTGGAAAACAGCCAGTATACAAAATCATACATTTACCTGTATAAATCAGTATGAATTATAAGATGTATCAGTTTCTATACACATCCTATTTTGTGTGTATGTCTAGCATCAATATTTTAGTTGACTTTTAACCTCTGGCACAGTTTTCTTTGTGTATATGGACTCTGTGTTCTTTCTCTTTCATTCATCTATTTTTGTAGTATCAATCACAATTTCTACACCGAAGACAGTTCCTTTTTGCATCTAAAGTGTCTCCAATTTTCCACATGTTTTTCTATACCAGTCTCTTTCTGGTCATTTTTCATGAAAGATCTTTTTGGTCATTCTTTCATGACCTTATAATTATGAACCCAAAGAAATGATGTTTCATCACGTACAGACTTTTAGAGGTTTTACTCATAGAATTGAGCATTACTGACATAAAAGACCGTTCTAATTTGGACCATTGTTCAGAAATGCAGGGGTTCCGATTAGCTTTTCTGTATACCTACAGACAGCAGACTTCATATTTTGGAGACCAAGGGCACTTTTTTTGGAAGACTTCCTCCATGGGTGAAAGGAGTCATTTTTACACATGCTTTCTTTTAGTTTTTCCAATTCTGCTTACTTTATTTTTCCTTTTATATTTTTGCAGTTGGACTAAATAATTATTTCGAAATAAAACAAAATTGATACATTGATTTAAAAGTTTCTCCTTTTGCTATGTAAAGATTTTTTTGAACTCTCCAAGATCTCCAAATTTTCTACACGTTTTCTATACCAGACTCTTTCTGGTCTTTTTTTCTATAAAAGACCTTTTTGGTCACTTTTCCACAGACAAATAACTTTATACGCATGCACTCGTAGGAATAAATGTTTCATCGCGTACAGACGTTTTCAAGATTTTACTTATAGAACAGACCATTACTGTCCAATCCGACCAACCTGACAACTACTGACTGGAAGGATTGTTCAGGAATGGGACCTCTGAGCATATTTATGCCTGCAGGTGGCGCCCTTTTGTCAAAGAGGGTCTGGGGTGCAAATTTTTGAAACACTTCCTCTACCTGAAGAGGAAGTCATTTTTTATACATGCTTTCTTTTTATTTCTTTTCCATGTTTTTTGTTCACTTTAGTTTTCCTTTTTCCATTTTTTGTTTGTCATCAATTTTCCTTTTCCACCTACAGTAACACGACTATTGCCCTAACTCCACTATTACCATAGTCCAAAAAGTCTACTATTACCGTAACTCCAAAACCTGCATGCTTAACCATAGGACCTATAAATCGACAAAAAAATCGAGGGTATATGCTTACCATATGATCTATAAATCGACCAAAAATGACAAATTATAGGTCGTACAAAAAAGATAGGGATGTGCTTAACCATACGACCTATATGGTCGGGTCTTACTACTCAGGTGCCCGAGAGTGGCAGATTGAAGATTTCTATTTTTCATCACCGAGAAAAATCTTTTTGGGTCAAAATTTTTTTTCTTTTTCAAAATATTTTTTTCTGCTGCCAAATGAAAATTTTCAGGAATAAAATTTTTTTGTCAGCATAAAAAATTTTTTCTGGGCGAAAATTTTTTCCCCTTGATGCCGGTCTCAGCGGATGCCGTCCTATCTCCAACCCCAGAGCATCCCCATTCCCCAAATCCCTCTTTTACCCAACCATCTTTTTTACCCGACCATCCTTTTACCCCGACCAATGCTTCAAATTCCCGATTCCCCGAGGAATGTGAAGTTTCTCGAACAACTCAATTTTTGTAATAATCCCGATTCCCCAAGCCTTGATATTTATGGCATATTTCATGAAAAAAGATACACATGGTTATTTTGTTGCAGAGTAAATCAGAATGTAAAATTTTGATTGCTTCAACAACTAACCTTTTACATTTCTCCATGAGAAAGATTTTGAGGAATTACACCGATTCTTTTCTAAATCAGCAATGGAAAATTATGGTGATTCAAGCTTTCAGTGCTGTAAGTGAATGCCATTTCGGCGCAGCAGGACATATTATTACAGATTCATGGCAAAAAATCAGTTGTTGAAAACTTAGTGATTCAACATACTGTCACGTACCGATGAATTTCGCCCAGCGTCACATGATTCACATCATATTTTTCCGTTATGTTTTTCACCACGTTTTGTGTTACAGTAATTTACATCAATTTTTACGTTTTGTTTCTATAATTTTTACATGCATTTTCTGTGTGCACTTTTACGTTTCGTTTCTGTTTTGCTTTCACACTTTTATTTCTGTTACGTTTTGTTATTTTTCGTTACGCAGGTAGACTACAGTATGTTACCCGCTAGTCAAGAATTTCCGTTAAAGATAAGCTCTCCGAGCTCATTGCTGTAAGTGGAGCACAACGTGCACCTCTTATCAGTAAAAACTAGCGACGTTTCGCAACGTGAAATGCCTAGTTGGAAATTCTCACTAGATGACATTCCTACTCTAAGCATGGAGAGTGAAAACTCGCCCCAATGCTTAACGTAGTGAACTGGAAAATGTCTATGTGACCATAGGTATCTTTTGCAGGGATTTCTGCTGCAGAAGTTACCTTGGGTGTGTCTTAGCTCCGCCCAATGCATACTGTAGAATACAGGGCCCTTTAAAGGCGCTTGTTTCGTTAATTTTGCACTCATTTGTGGGCCTAATGGTCTTGTTGCATTTTTACAGCCTGCGTCGTCTCATTATAATTTGCATATTGCACCTGCGTCCCCTGCATATTCAATAAATTTACATACCGTATTTATCCCAATAAACGGGGCGCTGTTTATTATTTCAATACCTTATTTGCTGCACCATTTATTAGAGGGCGCCGTTAATTAGAGGGCGCTGTTAAATATATTTTTCACGAAAATTGGGTTTGCTTTTCCATTTACTAATTCATAAACAATGTGTGATGCAAACAAAAACGAGATTAACCACATTTTACAATTCAATTTCTTCATCGGATGCAATATTGTTGAAAAAATTCAAATCTAGATTATTTTCATCTAAATCTTTTTTTTTTCTTTTTTGACACCGTTTTATTGACATGAGTTTCGTCAATAATATTTTCCATGATAATAAAGAAAGAAATTCAACACATTAAGTAATGACCACAAGAAAACAAAATTTGCATTCACTACTGTTAACGGTTAACGCTGGTCTACAGTTTACACTGACATTTGGTACCTAAATTCCTCTATTAAATGGCGCACCGGATGTTGCGACATGGAATCCTCTAATAAGCGGCGCGCCGTTTATTGGAGGGTGCTGTCTATTACTTTTTCCAGCTTGTAGTCCCGCTGTTTATTAGAGGGTGCTGCTTATTAGAGGGCGCTGTTTATTAGAATAAATATGGTATTCACCTTCGGTCTCCCTTGCGTTGCCAGTCACCGTAACCCAACCGTAGGAGTTTACCCCGTCGCTGTTGATCGAGAACCCCGTCGCCTCCCCGACGAAACGCTTTGATACCATCGCCCGCCGACCCACTTCCTCATACCCTCCACCCCAAATTGCTTTGGATTACCGTACCCACTTCCCCGCTGTCCGTAGGACCCATGCTTTGACCCTTGAACCCGTCGTCGAGCGCCGAGTACTTTGAGAAGAGGATTTAGTAAGTCTTCTCGGGGGTTATTATTGTTGAGGGTATATTTGTGGGAATCCTCCTTAAGCTAGTTTTCCTGTGAGAGTACCCTCAGTTGAGAAAGCCCTCGGACCCTTAAGGTCAGGGCCAATTAGGGGATTTGGGTTAACAATCGGGTCCCCTACAGTAAGCCGTTCCATGAATGGCACAGTCCCTCATTCCCAGTGAATGAGGACTAGGGATTGCCACCCCTGACCCAGCTGCGTTGTCCATTACTCTACAGCTGAACCCTATGACAAGGCCGAGGTACACCATGGGTTTTCCTGTGGTAGTACCAGCTGGGTTAGGTTCCCGAAGTAGATAATCTCACTGAGCCACCACACGGGGTCACAGCATGCCACTGGCAGTGGCATGACCATATTTTCTATGAATATGGTATGGGTTTTTACTCA
Source organism: Romanomermis culicivorax (assembly GCA_963922205.1). Classification (NCBI taxonomy): domain Eukaryota; kingdom Metazoa; phylum Nematoda; class Enoplea; order Mermithida; family Mermithidae; genus Romanomermis; species Romanomermis culicivorax. The sequence goes on along the minus strand of CAWUHX010000018.1, from coordinate 184,950 downwards.
TCAATGTGATTGTCCTATTTCATTTAATGTGACATGGCTCCAAATTCTACTTAATGTGACATGGGGAGGCTGGAAAATCGACCATTAAGTCTGGCTTTACAGTCCTTATAAACGAACCTTTTACCCTTTTGAGTGGAGATACCTCTTTCAATTGGGTAAAATTTCGGTCTGAGTGGGGAAACCTCTCTCAAATCATGGGAATCGCCACTTGAGTCGGGAAACCTCTCTCAGGTCAGCTGATTCTCATTCAAAGTGGGACTACTGACCCTTAGGATGATCCTTTGCCCTCATGTAAGTCGGATATGCCCTTAAGCAGGTACACTGCCCCTTAAGTTGGAAATGGCCCTTATGTTCCAGTTTCATCGCCAACTCAAAGAGCACCGCATTTGAGTAGAGTTTAATTACTGTAAGTCGGGATTAGCCCCAACAAGTGATCAAATTGATGATTCTTGTGTGTAATTTATCGCCTTATGCCTGTTGTAATGCCCATGAGCTTTAATAAATCCCCGGGTGTTAGGTTTTTCCCCAGAGTCGATCCCCAAGAGTCACAATTTCCCAGAGTCGAGTTTAAATAGAGTATTCTGCCTAAATCTCCTCTTAGCTTTCTTTTATTTTTCTTTTTTCTATTCTTTTTAAATTGGGTCTTCCTCCATTGCTTGTGATCGGATAATTTACTGTACCGCCATATGGCTATTTGGTTACAGTATGACTGCGATTTGTACGTACTCTGACTACAGTATATCTGGGTAGGGGTACTTGAGTATCACAGCCCATGAGGTTCTACAACCCCTGAGGGTTTCGGGATCTCCGATTACGAGATACAGTACTTCTTCCACTCTTGATTCTGAACATCAAGTGTGGTCGTGATTTGTTATCTGTGTCCGGTATTTGTGTCAACACACTTTTTCAAACTTTTTTCTTATCTTCACCGAGCACTCGCCAAGTTGCTCATTTTCCGGCCAAACAAGCCACAATCATACTGTTGACACATATAACACCGTACTTAGCAGATCACATTTCTTATCTCTTCGGCCTCAACTTTTATTTTTATTTACTTTACTTTTATTTTCTCGGTCTTCTATGCGTAACGTGTGACACCAATTATAATAACTTTTTCACCCAATAAATTTTCTTATCTCAAAAATCAACTCAAATAAAAACTATTAACTCACTTTCTCTTTTTTCTAAACAAACAAATTAAAATTTCTTCTTTTCTTTTCTACTAAATCAAACATTCTTTACCCATCTCAATTAACAAAAAAAATGAAAAAAAATAATTTTTTTTCTTCTCTTATCGGTCGCACTTACGTCATAGTTGGCAACCATTCAGTAGGTCATTCTTATTATTTTTCCACCTACTGTACGGTCTTCTCTCTCTTCTCTCTCTCTAGGTATTTGCGTGTGGTGACGATCTTACCGATCTTGACCACAGACGTCAGCAACAACAGCTTACTGTGTTTCTGCTATGAGGTGATGTGTCTGTGGGACCCTACCTCTGACGTCCGCAACTACCCCACATGCTGCTGTTGCACTGAGGCGTGACTAGCTAGGTCATGCCTCTGACCTCAGCAATGGCTGCATAGCATGTGGCCGTTAAGGGGTTGCTGGTTCTCTGTATCTTCCCCTGCGTCTGCAACAGCTGCATCCCTTGCTGTTGCTTTAAGGGGTGGGTGGCCCTCCGGCTCTACCTCTGACGTCAGCAATAGCAACATAACATGTTGGTATTGCGGGATAGTGACCATGCGGCACTGTCTCTCTGACCTCTGCAACAGCAGAGGTTCGTGTTGATGCACTAGGACTGATCGGGTATACCGGTTCCAGTCCTTGACGTCAGCAACAACAATGCTATGTATTGTTGTTCGAAGATGTGAGGCCTTACAAACCACACATCTGGCGTCTGCAACAACTGCATCTCTTATCATTGCTGTAGGATAACTGAGACTCAGCTATTACCTTTTGATGTCTGCAACAGCGATGCTCTGTGTTGCCGTAGCAGCATTGCTGGCCTTAGGTCCACGTACTGATGTCCGCAATGATAATGTTTCTATTCCAGTATCCGGATTGAGACTTTACAGTCCTATTCTGGCGTCAGCAACAGCAATGCTCCATGTTGCCGTAAAGGGGTCTCTGGCCGTAGGCTCTTACCTTTGGCATACATACTGCAATCTGAGACGATGGCACTTACATCCCAGTCACCTGAGGTCAGCACTGAGTGTGTGGTGGTGTATATCACATCTTTTGACGTCAGCACCGGGTTACTGTGGGTTTACAGGATGCTACTTGAGTCCTAGGTGATTGCTGGAATATGACCCTCTCACCTACGGCTCTTGGTTGCAGGTTGTGTCTGTGTGCCACTGATGCCTGGGAAACATCAGTTGACATACTCACTCAGCCTGAGATGCACTCGGTCCGTGATACTGATTAGGTTGTCCGCCCAGGTAGCAGCACTGATTGATCAGCACGTGACCACCTTCAAAGCTTTAACTGCAGGTTTGAACGGGTTACACTCGGCCTCAGCTGGGTCAGTTGTTCAACTTACGCAACCGTTAGGCATTTGCAGTCGGTACTGCCTGTGTCTGACAACAGCAAGGGTTAACAGCCTTCTTGTATATATTTTATCTAACTTCTCACATTTCTTTCTCATCTATGATCTTCTTTAGTGTCCCCACCTGAATAATTCCTCAGGAATTATGGCACAGCCACCAGTTGGGCCTAGAGTGTAAAATGCCCCTCTGTACTCATTCTTTACACTCAAACGCCTTCCTTAGCTGGCCTAATAATGTCTGCACTAGAGTCGCCCCTTAATACTGAGTCCGCCTCCGTTGGTTGTCCATATAGCATAATATGCCGCTAGTCCGCCCAAGCGAAGGTGTTCCAGTCCGCCTAAACACATTACAACTAAGTCCGCCTTAGCTCCTCACTTTACACTCATTTAATCGAGACAGACTGTACCCCTGATCTCAGGATGCTTTGAGCCTTGCCTCGAATCATAGGAGGAAGCCTGCATATCCCTACTTCCATTAGGCACAGCTGGGCCGAGGACCCCCATGCCATCCATTTACTGACTGAGTGTGTCAGAATAGCACCTTGGTACCTGGTGCTCTTGCCTCCAACTGGTGACCTAGCGAGCCTCATTTCATCTCAGTGATTGGAATCCCGGCCACCAGCTGTATATAATGCTCCTGGAGAGCTCCCGTTCTGTTCAAAATGCACATTCCGGTTTTGTGCATGGTTGAAAAATACATGCGAATGTCTTCCCCTTGGGAACCTCCTGTCTAGTCATCACACTTTTCAGAGATCGCAATTTCTCCTAGTGAGTGAGGCCAATTGCGTAATAGCCCATCCCCTTTGGGTAGTCTGGTGTGTAAAATAATTTTGTCCCTATCTATTTACACCCACTAAGTTTACTTTAAGTTGTCCCCCTTCACTTATTAATTCTTAAGCTACTTCACGCACTACTCCTGGTGAGTAGGACTTTGTCGGTTACGAGCTCTCCCATACCCAACGTTTTGTAAACTAGCACAATGGACTTGACCTCCAGATAAAATTCCCTTTTGGGCGGGTTTATCTGTACACAAGTCCTTACGTCATCCTTCTTTTCGGTTGGGAAACCACCATTTCATTCAAAATTTATTCACTTTTGGTTTAAAATAACCGGGTCTAGCCCCATTTTTCTTCACTAAAGTTTGGGACATATAATTTCCCTCTCTTTACACACGTTACCCCTTCTCTAAGTGCATAGGTGACCAGATAAATTCCCTTCTGAGTCAGCCTATCTCTCTGGCAGTTCTGAGAGCTAAAACCTTGTTCTTTACTAGCCCCATCGTTGAGTGGTCGCTAGTTTTTGTAAAGAACAAGCGTTAAAGCCTCAAAAATGCCGTTGCGTAAACGATCTCGTAATTCCCGCGCCTCTTCGCCGCGAGACCACAAGAGTAATACTTACCTCTTTTTCAAAAAATAGAGAAGACGTTCCTGCCCTCTCAGTTCTAGTGTTAAAAAGACCAGTGAGCCCCTCTCTATTCAGTTTGATCGAATAGCTTCACAGGCATGATTATCAGTTTTAGCTACCTTACAGGAAGATGAACCCTCAACTATGAAGTCAGAAGTTGATCTACCTTCACAGATTGAGAATAAGGTTCAAGCTGCATTTGAGAATGCCCTTTGACCACTCAACCAAAAGCTGGAGGCTATGAATGGCAGAAGGCACCCTCCTGTGTCCAGCTTCATGGCCCCTCCTGCCTTCTCCGGCGCTTTTGGTGAGTCTATAATGGATTTTATATCTCACTTGACTCGTTTCTTTACACTTCAAGGGGTAACAGAAACGGATCATGCATATAAAATCACGTTCCTGGAGTCTTGCCTGACAGGTCCTGCTCTTGCATCCTACCTGGACTTTAGCAGTGGTACTCCGCAGCCTACCTGCTACGAAGAGTTCACGGCTTTTCTAAGGAAAGACTTTCCGGTAGGGGGTGACGCAGATTTGCATCAGCAGTTGATCCAAGATCGTCTGCAGAAGCCGACAGAGTCTGCGAGAGTCTACCTTGAGCACCTTAAGAGACTGTCCAGGGTGGCTTATCCGGATCTCGGGACTGATGTTAGGGATTCAATTATAAAACCTATCTTTCTGCAAGGGTTGAAACCAGTCCTTCGAGATAGAATTAAGTTCAGGGAGTTCACAACTCTTGAAGAGACTCTCAGAGCAGCTTGTTACGCAGAATCACAGATTTTTCAGGATGAGATTAGGTATACGGCCCCATCTAATGCTGTTTTCTCTTCAGAACAAAGGACCGCCGACAACGTCAGGTCAATGTGGAATCAAAGGGGCACCGCTCAACGTCCGTCGGCAATGCCGTCTGACGAGATTTGATGTTTACAATCAGAGATGGCCCGGCTTACAGCTCACATTGCATGACTTAGGGCTCAGCAAATGGCGCCCTCCGAGAAATCCGATGCCATCAACGACGCCGTCCGCGCACATCCAAAAAGCTGGTGATCGCCCATCAGGGGCACATTTACAGATGTGCTCCTACCATGGAGGCTGCACCCACAATGATGCTAGTTGCCAGGCCCAACATCCCGACAGCGCCGGCCCTAGTAACACCACCGCCACCGGCGCCGGCCATTGCTATTTTTGTCGAACGAGGGCACACATGACTGACCAATGCGACAGATCCTGCCCGCATTGCTGAAAAATACGAGTGCACAGGGCCACAGCCTGCCCACATCAGACTCCGACAATGCCTGGTGAGACTAACTTTGGTAATTCTGGTTACTCTCCTCAGGGGGCAAATGGGAATTTTCAGGGTTATGCTAATCCAACTCCTCACGGGACAGGGAACCAATATCGGTCACCCCCGCGGCAAAATAATGCCGTAGGGGCTATCTACAGTCTTCCTCACCCAGATCTGTTTGATCTGGATGATGAAGTTCTGGCTGAACATCTGGCTGATCACTCACAACTGTGTTATCCTGTCTGTGTAATCAGTATTGGGTTTTCAGCTGCCGCAGTGGTTTGGGCACCAACTCTGTTGTCCGCTTTGCCGCTGCCGCCGCCGAAATACGCGATGCCAGTCAATGTAAACCCCTCAACGACGCCAAAAAGGACTGGTGACGTCAGCATAATCACGTCGTATCGACTGACGGAAGGTACACCAGCACCTTCGGCCCATTTTATCACTCAAGGACCGCCGCCCAGAATTCCTACGGACTCCGGGTTGGAGGTCGTCAGTCAATTGGAATCAATGAATCTGCTAGGTACACTACCTTCTTTTTCTGACGTTTCAGGTCTGAAAATCAGATATCCTTATAAGTCACCGGCTTTAATGATTTCTCATTTACAGATTCCTCATCCATCACCAGCCCGATGCGGGCCGTTTGGTCAACAGATTTGGCCACAAAGTATCCCCACCTTCCATGGGTGCTACTCAACAAGCTGTTCGAGGTTGAGGCGCTTACAGCCGCTGACGTGATGCTATTGGCGCCAGTGGCGCTGTGGATATTGGGACCCGATGTTGCTTGACGAGCGCTCGAGTTTATCGCCAACGGAACTATTCGTGCAACCCCGGTGGACAAGATCCTGTTGGACGGTGAACCGTCATCGCTGGCAGTGGACGCCATCCGCGGCACTGTGAAACAAGTGAGTCGCAACGCGCAGCACACAGCAGTTGTTGCCGCGTTACCATCAATGACAAAGACAGGAGCCCAAACACTGTTGGCGATTGCCCAGCAGCAACCAGTGGCCACTGCGAAACCGTCGCCCATGGTTGCCAACACCTTTGGAGAGATGTTGCGCACCCTCAACGACGATGTCAGCGTCATTGAGGTGTCACCATTCCCGATGGCAACCGCCCCCTGGTCCCCGAAGATTGGCGTTCTTCGCAAAGTCCACCTGTGTGGGGGTTTGGTCATCGACTTACCCGGCGAGAAGCCGATATCGTCCAAATGAAACCGCCTGATGGGTGAACACTGTACATATTAGTGTATATTTACGAGCACCATTTGTGAATAGCTTGTACATAATAAATTGGGCCTTTGTGACATTACTGTTCTTAGGAATGAGCTCTGCAATACATGCTACTCAGTACCAATTTTGTGGTCTTTCAAGAAGCAGACATCCACTTGAGCTACCTCAAAAAGTTGAATGCAAGCCACCAAAATCTTGGTGGAGTCCACGACGCATGAATGTTACAGTGTATGTTCCTATTTCTGATCCAATCACTACTGTAGCGTGGAAGTGCACTTTGCAAAACCGTAAGGTAGGCACCAACACTGGTTTCTTAAGATCTAGGCGAATTACTGCAGACGTCATTACTACTCAGCATCTAGTGCCTGCGGTTTGTATGCTAGCACATCACACAAAGGTGTTTGGTTTACAAAAGCTCGTGGAAATACGCCCTGGCTTTTATAGCACTAACCAAACACTGGACGTGATGTACTCATGGTGCTGCAGTGACCTCTGCAAGAGGGTGACTAACCTCTTCATCAAGGAGGGACAGGTTGCTTCGTGGGATGGCACTACAGCTCTAAGTACCTTAGGAGATGTTAGTGGATGCAGTCCCACTGCAGGTCAATGCACTACTCTGGACAGGGTAATCGTTTGGCCTGCAACAAACTTTACAGCACAGTGTCATTATCATCCTCAGGACAATTACACTGCGTCTGTTTCAGGCAACCATATCATCAGCAATGACTTGCAAGTTGCCCTGAAGATCCCAGGAAACTCTTGCGTCTTTCCGTTGTGTCTCAACCTCCGGTTGAACACAGTACGAACGAATCAGGGTCTTCTTCTACACATCCACGGAAGATTTAATATGACCCAAAGGTTGTTCAGATTGGCAAAGGACTCACGTCCTGACCCCGTCAATGCCAAATTGAACTACCTGGCTCAGCAGATCAAAGAGTCGGAAATTAACAATTTTCGGTTCATGTGGCTTGAGCTTTGTTCTCATGCTCAACACTACCTTGATCTGACTTGGCAGTTGCTTAGTTTTGACCCTACACTAGGAGCCCGGGCCTTTCTGCATAGGAACAACCTGATGGCGGAATTCACGGGTGAAGCACTGACGATATGGCTGTGTCAAAAGGTCAACGCCACTTATGTCTACCATTTGTACCGGGTGGGGGACACCTGTTACAAGTATTTACCCGTACAGGTTGGCGGTACCTTTTACTTTGCCACACCCAGTGGCCCAGATCTCATTAAATTCAGCCCAAAAGTGCCGTGCGGCCATCACTTTACGGGGATCTTCCAGAATCGCTTGGGCTGGTTTACTGAATCTGGCACAGTCCATGTGAGCCACATTCCGCTTGAATTTTTCTGGAAACAGCACTTCAACATCACTCACTTTGATGCTCCCGCACTCTTTCATGATCAGTTAGTGATGACCCTTTCGAGTTTTGCTTTCTTTAAGCAATATGTTTACAAGACTGAGCAAATCGAAGCGGTCTTAAACTGGTTGGTAAACTTTACCACTGGTCTATCCCTACAACCAGATTCTCTCTAACAGGCAGTTGCAGGGGTAGGGACTGACATCAAGGCCTCACTGGAAGGTGTTGGTCTCGCAGCAAACCACGTGATTACTGGTCAGCAGCATAATCTCATACAGGGCTTACAGTCTCTTCTGAGTGGACCGGTGCAGTTGATCTTTAACACCCTCATTACCCTGGCAGTGCTGGCCGGTACAGGATATCTCATCTACGTTGGGTTGTCCTATTATCTCAGCTACCGCCTGTGGAAAAGACAGGTTTGGTTTGTTAGCCAATACTCTCGTTGAACCTCCTCCGGAAAGTTCAACGTTGGGTCAGTTTTCACTACGTGCAGAACAATGTGCCGACTCAGTTAGACAGAATCACTCCGTGTTTTGTTGTACTGGTTGAGGCCAAGGAAACTCAAGCTTTCCTTGACACTGGTTGTCCATGGACCATCATTAGTCAGCGCCTCCACAGGGCCTTGATTAAAGAAAGTTTGAAGGCAGCGATGGCTTTCCAGCAACATCAGGACTTCAACCCATTAATGAGTATCAATGAGAAAGCCGTCCATACTCTTCTATCGGGACTGTATGAGATCATGTTGCCTCGAACCCATCAGCCACACACAAGAGTGGATATACATCTCCATGTGTGTAAGACTACGTCTCCTTTCTGGGCACCGGTCGATCTGATTCTTGGATTGGACTTTCTAGAACAATTCCAAAATATCGCGATTGATTACCAACAACATGTCTGTCGGTTGAATGCGGTAGAACTGCCACTTCTCTTGACAGCGGCTGAGATTGATCAGGTTGAACCCTGGTGGGAAAACACACGTTCACTATCAAGGGCCTCCCACAGGTCCGGGTCTCCATCAAGATCAAGGACTTTGTCCATTTCTCGGCCACCCTCATGGGCTTCCTCGGTTGCCTCATGACCTGGGTCGACCAGAGGTAGTAAGACCTCTTCTAGACGGGCCAGTCATCATTTAATGGCCCGGTCAGGGTCAAATTGCCCTCGACCCCCACCTGGAAATTCTCTGGTTACACTAGAGAAAGGCCGATTCAGCGAGCCTAGTGATTCAGATGCACCTGCATTCTATGTACTAGAGGTGCCCCCACTCTCTGACACAGAGGTCGAATCCCTAGGAACTACTCAGAGCTCAGGAGAGCGATCGGATCATGTACTTACTGTTCAGGTCCATCCCACTCCTCAGACCAATCTGGAATCATCAGTTGGTTATGCTCGGGTTACTCCGATGCACCAGTCTGCCGATACGGAAGCAAACTGCTGCGCTAGAGTCCAGTTTTGATGACTCCGCACCTGACCCAGGTCATGTGGTGTCAGCCTTCTACCCCACTGAAATGCGGACCCCTCATATCAGAGTTCTCCTGAACAAGTGGGTGGAAGCCAAAGCTCTCATTGATACAGGAGCCGTGTTCTCGCTCCTGGATCACAAGTTGGCAGTCCAGTTACCCGACTTGGTACTCACAGAGACTAGGGCTCGCCCCATAGCAGCCAATGGTTCTCCGATTCTACTGCTAGGTGCTGCCTATGTCACGGTGACAGTGGCTGATGTCTCTGAATGGATTCAGGTCCAAATTCAAGAGAATTGTTCAGCTGAACTAGTCTTGGGGACGAACTTCCTCGGACGCTTCAATTGTGTCAGCTTGAACTGGGAGAAATCCTTTCTTCAGTTCAAGGAACTTCGGGTTCCGTGTGAGGGCCTCATTCACAATCCTCCCTCTGCCCATGGTGCACTGCCCTTGCAGGAGTTGATTGTCCTTGAACCTCGCTCGCTAACTCAATTTACTGCACCTGTACCTTCAATATATGCGAATGTGCCTGAGGAAGCTTTCATCCTTAAGCCCCTATTGGGACAATAACGCAGGGTATATTTTGCTGGTACTGTGAGCACTGTGACTAACGGTCGCATACCTCTGCAGGTAGTTAACCCCAGTACACACCCAGTGGTTCTCTACCCGCAAACGACCATCCATCATGTGCAGATGCACAGTGATTCCTCATGGGGATCAGCGGTCAAGTCTGATACCATTCTTGACCTGAAGTGGGTCAAGGCGAATGCTGTGATATCTCCCGATATCTCCTCACAGGACAAGGCAGCCTTACTTGATCTACTGGTCCCATTCACTGACCTCTATGCTATTGATGAGAAGGACACAGGTTCTACTGACCTTGTGCACCATGAGATCAGCAGGGGTGATGCTGGCCCAGTCCACCGTATCCCTTACCACACCGCGCCCAAGGAAAAAGACCTCATCATACAAGAAGTCAGAGCCCTCCAGGAGAAAAGTATTATCCTGCCTAGTACTTCCCCCTGGGCTACTAATACCCTCCTGGTACGCAAGAAAAATGGGTCACACCGGATGTGTGTTGATTATCGTGGGCTTAACGAGGTCACGAAAAAGGATGTCTATCCTCTCCCACGGATTGATGATATCCTGGACACACTCAAGGGTATGAAATACTTTACTACCCTTGATCAGGCTAACACCTACTGGTCTATACCTATTGCCCAGGCAGACAAGGAGAAAATGGCATTTAACATGCCTATTGGGCTCTACGAGTTCAAATATCTGCCTTTTGGTCTCTGCAACGCCCCTGGGACGTTTCAAGGTCTCATGGATCTGCTTCTCAGGGGACTGCAGTGGCCCACAGCATTGACCTATCTCAATGACATCTTGGTGTTCGGGAACTCTCACACCCAGATGCTTGAGCGACTGACGGATGTGTTTTTGCGTCTCTGTCAGGGTGGAATGAAGCTCAGACTGAGCAAGTGCAAGTTTTCGCACTCTGAGGTAGAATATCTAGGCTACCGTATCTCACAGAACAGCCTAGAACCAGATGGAGTCAAATTGGCTGCCGTCCAGGATCTACCCATTCCACAGAACGCCAAAGACATCAAGTCTTTTCTTGGTCTTATTATAGGCGTTTCATCCCTGGTTGCGCCCGGCTCAGTGAGCCACTGACCAAGCTCCTACCGAAGGAAGTTACCTTCCTGTGGTCAAAACCTCAACAAGCAGCGTTCAACCAACTCCGAAGGCTGTTGACGAATCCTCCTGTTCTGCGCCATCCGGACTTTACGAAATCCTTCATCCTTCAAACAGATGCAAGTATTTCAGGGATAGAAGCGGTTCTGAGCCAGTTAGATGATCTTGGATACGACCATCCTGTCACCTATGCCAGTAGAGGGTTAACGGCAGCCAAGAAGAACTACACTATTACAGAGTTAGAGACTCTCGCTTTTGTCCATTTCATCAAGCACTTTCGGCCTTACCTCTTTCAACACGAGGTGGTCGTCCAGACTGATCATACTGCTGTTTAGGCTGTGTTGGAGAAACCTAACCCTTCAGCCCGGATAGCTCGGTAGGGCCTCGCGCTAGCTGAATTCAAACTGACAATTCGGAAATGAAAAGGTCTGTCTAATGGTAATGCTGACGCATTATCATGCCTGCCTGATCCTAATTCCCTTGCCGGGGAGAGTATCGACGATACTCCCCTATACAGACCCGAGGGAGAAATTATGATGATCTCCAATGGTGCGCAGCACCTGGCGCCATCATCCCAAATGACCACCGATGGTGCGCAGCGCCTGGCAAGGTCCGAGTCGTATGCTGAGATATCACAGGATGCGCTGCACCATGATCTTCTCGCAACTCAATTTGAGGATCCCGAACTAGCCTCCATTCTTAGGTTGCTCAAACCCTACAGTGACCAGAATGATGTTAATGGCTACCACCTGTTGGATAACATCGTTCAGAAGTGGACAGGCAAGTCCAAAAAGATTGTCATTCCTTGATCAATGGTTACTACCATTATTGAGGCTCACCATAATGACATTCTCGCTGGAAACTTTGGTGCTAAACGTACCTCAAGGCTTATAGCCTGCAAGTACCACTGGCCTTCCCTCAGTGCAGACGTAAAATTCTTTTGTCAGCAGTGTGATCTTTGCCAACGGAATAAACCCGCAAGATAAAAGACCCGAGCAGCTCTGAAACCGATCACCATTAGGGGGCCGTTTCATCTATTAGGTGTCGACTGTATGGGACCAATGACCACTAGTGAGAGTGGAAACCGTTTTATTGTAGTCTTTATCGACTACTTTACCAAATGGGTTGAAGCTTTTGCTACTCCGGATATTACTGCGCAAACCATAGGACACCTTTTTGTTACACAAATTGTCTGCAGACATGGGGCACCGCAGATTCTTCAGTCTGATCGTGGCACTGATTTCACATCCAAACTGATGACTGAAATCACTGCCATTGGTTCAACTAAGAAAATCCACTCCACAGCTTATCACCCGATGACAAACGGCGAAGTGGAACGAGCTAATCAAACGCTAGCTACATGGCTACGTATGTATGTCCACCAAGGTCACACTGATTGGGATGAACACCTGCCGCATTCTGTGTTCGCCGTCAACATTAGCATGAATGAGTCCACAGGATATTCCCCCTTTGAACTCATGTATGGTCATACGCCCATGCTATCCGTTGATGCGGTGCTCTCATTCAACCCTCCAGCCCATATCATTGATGTTTCCACATATGACATGGAGGTCAAACGGCATTTTACAAATGCCTTGACCTTGATCCAGAGCCGAATTGAGAGATCACAGGTGGCTTATGCTCGGTCTTACGATCGCATGGCACGAGATGTCTCATACAAAGTTGGTGATCAGGTACTCAAACAGCGCACTACCGGCAAACGTGGCCTCACGCCTAAATTGCTGCCCATTTACAGTGGGCCCTACTTTGTAACAAATGTGGCATATCCCAATGTCACCATTTGGCTTGAGACAGAACAGGAAGATACTGTGCATGTCAATCAGCTTCGACGCTACGTGTCACCTGATCAGCCTGCTGAAGCGGAGGAGATACCTTCCACTTCACAGGTAATCGAGATGGCACCCTTGTTGATTCCATCAACAAGCCAAGACTTTACACAAGATCCCATTGAATCACATCTTGATGCAGAGGTCTCCGACTGGTAATCAAGTAGCTTTTCTCTTCTTTAGTCGACTTACAGAGGAGGTCGTCCTTTTTCGAGGGACAACCGTGCCCCTCACGGAATACCCGCTCCTGCTCCATGCTGGAACAGCAGTGTAAAGAAGAGAATGAGCAGCGATCAATGCATCTAAACTAGGGTATTGCCTCACATCACAGGTGCATCGGTGCGATAGCCTACATTTCGCCCCTAAAATTTTTCTTTTAGTTTCGTTACAGATTCCACAAATCAGTCGACAATTGGCAACTTCACGCATTACCAAACGAATCAATTGGCATCAGCAAGTCCACGCATTTCCAATTGACGTCAGCAACTCCACGCACCATTGACATAACTCCATGAGCCAAAACGCGCCGAAAAACCACTGGACCTCTGACCGCCCGCCATCACCTCTACCTGGACATTTGACCTCCACGGACATGCCGCATACTGGACAACACAAGGACGAGGACGCCCTTTTTCGAAGGACCACCGTGTCACGTGCCAACGAATTCCGCCCAGCATCACGTGATTCACATCATATTTTTCCGTTATGTTTTTCACCATGTTTTGTGTTGCAGTAATTTACCTCAATTTTTACGTTTAATTTTTATAATTTTTACATGCATTTTCTGTGTGTACTTTTACGTTTAGTATCTGTTTTGCTTTCACACTTTTATTTCCGTTACGTTTTGTTATTTTTCGTTATGCACGTAGACTATGGTATGTAACCCACTAGTCAAGAATTTCCGTTAAAGATAAGCTCTCCGAGCTCATCACTGTAAGTGGAACACAATGTGCACCTCTTATCAGTAAAAACTTGCGACGTTTCGCAAGATGAAACGCCTAGTTGGAAATTCTCACTAGATGACGTTCCTATGCTAAGCATGGAGAGTGAAAACTCGCCCCAATGCTTAACATAGTGAACTGGAAAATGTCTATGTGACCATAGGTATCTTCTGCAGGGATTTCCACTGCAGAAGTTACCTTGGGTGTGTCTTATTTCCGCCCAAGACATACTGTAGATTATGGGGCCCTTTAAAAGGGCTTGTTTCGTTAATTTTGCACTCATTTTTGGGCCTAATCGTCTTGTTGCATTTTTACAGCCTGCGTTCCCGCGTTTGCCTGCATCGTCTTATTATAATTTGCATATTGTACCTGCGTCCGCCGCCTATTCAATAAATTTACATTTTCGCCTTTGGTCTCCCTTGCGTTGCCAGTTACCGTAACCCAACCGTAGGAGTTTACCCCGTCACTGTTGATGGAGAACCCCGTTGCCTCCCCGAGGAAACCCTTTGATACTGTCGCCCGCCAACCCACTTCCGCATACCCTCCACCCCAAGTCGCTTGGGATTACCATACCCGCTTCCCCGCTGTCCGTAGGACCCATGCTTTGACCCTTGAACCCGTCGCCCAGCGCCGAGTACTTTGAGAAGAGGATTTAGTAAGTCTTCTCGGGGGTTATTATTGTTGAGGGTATATTTGTGGGAATCCTCCTTAAGCTAGTTTTCCTGTGACAGTACCCTCAGTTGAGAAAGCCCTCGGACCCTTAAGGTCAGGGCCAATTAGGGGATTTGGGTTAACAATCGGGTCCCCTACAGTAAGCCATTCCACGAATGGCACAGTCCCTCATTCCCAGTGAATGAGGACTAGGGATTGCCACCCCTGACCCGGCCGCATTGTCCATTACTCTACAGCTGAACCCTAGGACAAGGCCGAGGTACACCATGGGTTTTCCTGTGGTAGTACCAGCTGGGTTAGGTTCCCGAAGTAGATAATCTCACAGAGCCACCACACGGGGTCACAGCATGCCACTGGCAGTGGCATGACCATATTTTCTATGAATATGGTATGGGTTTTTACTCATCAATGTGATTGTCCTATTTCGTTTAATGTGACATGGCTCCATATTCTACTTGATGTGACAATACATTTATGTAGCGACTTCGATTTGCTTTGATTTAGGGCCATATTTTTTCCAATATCATACATTTTTATTTTTGTGACACACTTTTAAGAAATGGGCACGTAAGATTTATTCTTTTGAAAAAGAAAAAAATGATTCGGATTAAAATCTCCCATTTTAATAAATTCGATTTTCGATGTTTGGTAGGAATAAATGTTGCAGGATCATAATCTTCCATTTTTGAGAATAAATCGAAGAACTAAGACTTAACTAATCAGAAATTCTTTGCTTTATATACCTGCTGTAGGCTTGAAGTTTTGTAAAGCACAGTGGGAAAACATCCTGGGAAAGTAATGTGTCTCAGTTTAAATTTCCTTGCAGGCAAGTTTTTGTAATAAGGCATGAATTTTTCTTACTTTCTTCGAAAAATTAGTCGGGGAAAAGGAATGGTCGGGGAATAGGGACGATCGAGGAAAAGGAATGCTCGAGGAAAGGAGATTTTTTGTATTTATTTTTAGCATTAGTCGGGGAAAAGGTATGGTCGGGGGAAAAGGGATGGTCGGGAAAAGGGCATACAATCGCCGACTCAGGTGCCCGAGAGCAGCAGATGGTATTACTGTTGCCGGTCTCGGCCGATGCAGGTGCTCGAGACCGGCAAAGAATAAAAATTTCAATTTTTCGTCGCGAAAAAAAAATTTTTATCCGGAAAAAAATTTTTCCAGCCAAAATTTTTTTTTCTGTTCCAAATTTTTTTCTGCTTTTTCAAGCATAAAGTATTTTTTCTCTGTGAAAAATTTTTTCCTGATGAAATTTTTTTTTTCTTGACGAAAAATTTTTTTTTTGATTTTGCCGGTCTCGTCCACTGTTATCAAGAGCCCCCTAGCTCCCATCATTTTGGGAATTGGACGTAAAAACTTTGCCCAAGTTAGTTTTGGATTCCGGATGACATGTAGATAAAATTTCATCAAAATCTGAGATGGTTAAGCGTGGACCCCTAGACCACTTGACGAGGAGTGTCCAAGACTCGATTTGTTTCTTATTTTAAGATCGAGCCAGCACTAGATGATTGCGTATTTGGCTTTTCTGAATCCAAAAATTCCTCATAAGTGAGTCCTCAATATGTATACTCGAATTATGAGTCGCAGGACTTACATTTGATTTGTACAAGCTTCGCACATGCGCAATATACTGTACTTTCCATAACATACACATGCAGTGTTTCTCGACAAGCGTCACAGCGTAAAGCCATCAATACAGTAACTTCGATTTTCTAGATCCCATATAACAAACGTTTAAACTTCATTTTCAAATTCGAATCTGAACAGAAATATTAGAACATTGTCTGGAGTTATTGACTCCAACAAATCTGCGATGGCGGTGCTGAGCAAAAGTCCTCTGTGCTCCGGGTTTCATCTGGGAATCATACCCGTAAGTTGAGGGCCCCCCCCCCAACTTGGCCAACCATGTACCCAACATAACCCAACCCCCCCCCAGTTTGGAAAAAATTAAAAAAATTTGCAAAAAAGTGTATGTTTTTTGGCCTTTTTTGGGAAAAATTTCGACTTTTTTCTACCCCCCCCCCAAAAAAAAATTTCGGATTTACCCCCCCCCCCCAACTGGTCGGAGGTCTTACAGGTATGCTGGGAATGAAATAAAACTTGGGATTGAAACGGGATAAAGTATGTTCATCGGAAGATGGTGCCCTGAGAAATTTCAGGCATTATTTTTTTCCGCCGGCCTTGAAAAGGGTTGAAATTTTTTTCCCCAAGTCGTTTTTTCGCTTTAAAATGCTCATGGTGAATTATCATAGGTGGCGCGACAGCGTCGGCCCCCAAATTTCATGCCCCCCCCCCCTCTAGAGCCAAAACGGTAAGAGCTAGAACCTTCGGGTTTTTTGCATAATATCGGGCATAGGGGCAAACTATGGGGTGCCTTTTGTCATTTCGCCTCTATCTGCAAGTGGTGCTCGGTGGGGCCCCAAAAACAGGTAAAAACGCACCTTTTTAGGCCCCCCCCAGTTCCACCATGCCCAGCAATCGGTGTGCCATATCCAACGTCTATACTTCGGCCTAAGCATCTTGGGGGTGTAATCTCAAATGCGAATTTTTCTTTTTTTGAAATATGGCCTCAATTCAATTATATGGTTGTCCAAAGTCCCGGAAAACGCCAAATTCCCCAATTTTGTTATATAATACTTATGGGTTCAAAAAAATAATTTTTTGCAGCATAATGCACTACTAATTTTTTTGCAGTTTCAAATAAACCTGTAGCCGTATTGCGATTTTTGGACTGCAAGGGTTTTCGACCATTGGGAATTTGAAGGACACGGTCACTTTACACGAAAAATTATCCCGGGTGTAAATAAGCGTATTTCCGTGATTTTTCAGTGGAGGGAGTTTTCGACTGCGGGGAATTCAATAGACGTCCTCACTTTACACAAATAAATTATCCACGGTGTAAACAAGCGTACTGCCGTAATTTTCTTGTGGAGGGGATTTTCGACAACGAGGAATTCAATGAATGTGATTACTTTACACCAAAAACTATCCCGTGTGTAAACAAACGTATTTTCGTGATTTATTGATGGAAGGGGTTTTCGACCAGGGGGAATTTAATGAATGCGATCACTTTACACAAAAACTTATCCCGGTTGTAAACAAACGTATTTTCGTGATTTTCCGGTGGACGGGGTTTTCGATCACGGAGAATTTGATGAATGCGATCATCTTATAAAAAAAAACTATCGCGGGTGTAAACAAGCGTATTTTTCTTATGGAAGGGGTTTTCGACTACGGGGAATTCAATGGATGTGTCACTTTACACAAAAAAATTATTCCGGATTTAACCAAGCCTGTTTTCGTGAGTTTTTTGTGGGAGGGGTTTTCGACCACTGGGTATTAAATGAAAGTGATCACTTTACACATCAATTCATATTGAGTGTAAACAAATGTATTTCTGCGATTTTTGAGGGAAAATGTTTCTGACCATGGGAAATTCAATGGACGGAGTCAGTTTACACGAAAAAAGTCATTTGTGTAAACAAAGGTATTTCTGCAATTTTTTGGGTTGAAGGATTCTAAACCATGAGGAATTCAATAGATATGGTCACCTTTCAGTATCTTTACACCGTTTTTTAAGTACTATGCGGTTTACACATCCTTTACTTTTGCCGGAAGTGAGAATTCGTTGCTTGAAGTTTTTTTTTTATTTTTTTTTTGAAGTGCAGATAACCAAATTTAAGACTTCGATGTGCTTCTATGAAAGTTTTTGTGCATGGTTGAGGCCCACTAAAAAGAGGTGAACTAGTTTATTAGAAAATGCCACGATCGGGCAGAAAAAAGGAGAATATACTTGCTTCGACAGTTGCCATGGTAGAAAAAGAAGTGGACTAGATTTTTGAGAACTTGGGTCAAGGTTGGAAAAAATTCACTTCCTTTATATTGGATTTTCATTCTTTCTCAGAAAAATTGTCTATGTCTGTGAAAAAGTATATTCTGCAGCTGAGTGCATCAACAGACTTTCCAACCAAGCATGTGCATCTCTGAAATTTTTAGGAGAGTACAGGCGTGGACCTTGGTGTTTTAGCATTTTGTGAGACAAAAAATTCAAAAAAATTGACCAAAAAATTTTTTGCATAACAAATTTTCCGGTTTCAAAACCCTTGTGGAAATTTGTACCCTCGTGTCTCCTCTCACACATGTTTGCTTCCAATGGTGTTAAACATTTCACTGAATTTGGTGTCAACAAAAAGAATCAAGTGACATTTTCGCATAATTTTCTTGTCTCTAAAGCAAATAAATATGAAAATTTCTGTGATTCTCAAACTCGAACTTAAACCTCAGTTTTAGTTAATCCTGAAGTGAGTATGATTTGTGCATTGAAAGAAAATAATTTGGACATTGTGAATAGCTTAAACTCAGGATCATCAATTTGATCCCGATGTTGAGATTATCCTCATGTTGGGTTAGTGCAATGAACCTCAGGTTCCTTTATCGTTCTGAAAATGACTGTAATATGCCTCCCTCACTATTTTTCAGCTAGTGTGAAAGGCAGGAGTTTTGAATTGGTCGGAAGTTAGAATGCTATCGGTTTACCATTTCTTTACACTTGAAGTCAGGTGCATATAATTTTCATACAGAAAAATTTTACTGTAGTTGATGCCAGTTGAAGGACAAAATGCACGATGCTGCAGAATATACTTTTTCACAGACATAGACAATTTTTCTGAGAAAGAATGAAAATCCAATATAAAGGAAGTGAATTTTTTCCAACTTTGACCCAAGTTCTCAAAAATCTAGTCCACTTCTTTTTCTACCATGGCAACTGTTGAAGCAAGTATATTCTCCTTTTTTCTGCCCGATCGGGGCATTTTCTAATAAACTAGTAATGATCTGTTCCAATCATTCTAACATTTTTAGAGAAATTAATTCATTGAAATTGAATAAGAGTTGAAGTTTTAGAGTTTGATTGAAGTTACGAGCATTGTGAAACAAATTCTCCAGCAAACTATCCAAGGGCATAATAGTGACTTTTAATTTGTGAAATCGATGGTAAAGTCTTTTTGATGAAAAGTTGGGGGCCCAAAAACCTGTTTATATCTTTGCGGCGCTTGGCGCCGGAAACATTTTTTCGGGTTCTGAATTTATTTATTCTGCAACGTTCTGCAACGCCGGAAAATCAATTATTCAAATATTTATTTCAAAAACCTGTGAGAACAATGTCTTCAAGTTTTTATGTATAATATTTATCTAAAGTTCGATTTTTTGATTACATTTTGATTACATGCAAAACCAACTCACGTCATTCTAGAGTTCACAAATGTTCGCTACCATGTTTATTTGCTTTTGAACATTGCAAGCAGGCCCATACCCAGGCATTTTTTTCAGGGGGCGAATTTCAACAATTTTTTAAAATAGATGAAACTCGACGAGGTGAGGTTGCGTAGCTCCTGAATGTCGTGCTGAGAGGTTCAGAATGGTGTGCCTAAAAGTCTCATGGTGGGGTTTAGAGCAGAGCTCCAGAATAAATCAATTTTAGCTACTTTAAGATCGAAAAATCATGATCTAAGATTGATGATAAAGTCAGTTCATACCACTGCTTGCTAGTTTGATTTTTTTAATCATTATATTAACGTCTGGCCCTCTTTATCTTTCGATATTGTTAATTATTCTCCCAGTTTGCACACTTTCAAAGAAAAAATTAAACTTCTGAACTTCAATAATCGAACTGGGGGGGGGGGGGGGTGGATGTAAGTTTTTACTTTTCAAGTAACCTTTGCACCCTATTGCTGCATGATTCACTCGTTTCCTAAAATATTTTAATAATTTGCGAGTCGATTTACAATTCTTATTATTCATACGACATTCAGGATTGGCAATGCTTTGGTTTTTTGGTTTAAAAAAAACAAAAAAATTGAAAAATCTCTGGTGTTTTGGTTTTTTTCCAGAATCATTGGAAAACTGTTTCTTCACATTAGTCGATCTTCTAGGCATGTGATGGTGTCTATTTAAATCAACAAAACAATTAATTCAGTTGAAATGAGTTGGTACAAAGTAGAAAAAAGTCGTATTTTTATTATAAATTTCGTTCACAAAAGATGTGATATAAATCAATCAGTATTCTTTGTATCTATCTTGCAAGCACACATTTAGTGAGTTGAGTTTGCTATAATTTGCTCACAAAAAAATGAGATGCTAAATCTTTCGTAGAGTGTGCTCTGACCATACAGGGTGAGATCCATTGATCCATATCATCATCAAAATTTTGTAAAATATGATTGAGGACTCAATTTGAGGTTAATATCCTGAATTTTTTTTAAGGTAAACTTTTCAGTTTCCTTAGCTCGAAATTTCAAAATATAAATGAAACAATAATAAAATTTTATACAGGTGATTTAAGCATACTGTAGGTTAACAAAGAAAAGAGCTTTTGAGTGGCTCATTTTTACGGGACTTTACATCGCTGCTAAGTAGAAAAAATCGTACAAAAATATGTATCTATCATGCAAGTGAGAATAGTATATATAATGAAACCCATTTTCTGTAGTTATAGCTCACAGACAGGTTTGAAAAAGAGACTTTCAACGGAAGTTTGTAATATTAATAACATATGTAATAATCTGTCAATTTAAAACTCTCTTAACGAAAACGGTATACTTAGAAGTTGTGTCATTTCAGCTTTCCTGTGCACATGTGTATATATGTGATGCATTGATACAATTCTGTGGTTGATTTCTTATGAGTTCTGATTACGTACATTGCATTTCCCTTTATTTGTATTTTTTCTTATTTTCCTTGCATTTGCCCTTTACATATCGCCTGCTCTGTTCTATTTTTACTTTTCTCATGTTCTTTACTAATCTTCCATTCTTATGTGCATGCTATTACTGTATTTCTATTGCTATAATAGGGATCTCCTATAGCATAAAATAACGACACTTCCAATAAGATTAATACTTCTAGCTGCCAATTTAAGGCTCCCTAACTAATCTTACATGATAGAGGGAGCTTCCAGCAGTTTTTTACATAGTCGTTTTGATATACCGAGCGTTTTGAAGAATTGAGCCAGAAAAAAACACTAAGAAACCATAGAAAAACCAAAAAACCATAAAAAACACTAAAAACCAAATAACCAAAAAGCTAAAATTTCTATCGTTTGGTTTTTGCCAACCCTGACGACATTATATTATGTATTTAATTTTGCATTTCTCTTTTCATTTTGTATTGTGTAACAGCAATAAATATTTTTCATTTCATTTCAAAAATCTCCAAAAATATATAGTTAAAACATATAATTTAGACTACTCATGATCGAAATTTATTTTTGAATTGTTACTAACTAAACTATGAATAGAATCATCTATTCAAACTAAACAAAGTGGTATATACATCTATCACCTATCATTACATTCTGATAATCAAGCTGCACACCAATTTTTCCTCAAAGATTCTTTCCACATGAGAACCAAACTCTTCATGTGTTTACTGTTTCAATTTTCTGGTTTTTACATTCTAAAATGCTGGAAAATGAATTTTCACTACATTTAAATGAAATTAAAATCATACTAATAGATAGTAATTTTGTTTCTCATTGTTTTAGAGTATAAAAATTTTCAAATTTTTATATACTAAAATGCTGGGAAATTAATCATTGCAATAGACACATACCTGTAATTTGGGGGGGATTGGGGGGGGAACTACCCAAAATACATGCACATAGGGGGGTAGGGGCGTAAACCCCCATACCTGAGACCCTGGCCACCCTCCCTGAGCAAGAAAATCATCAAAACACCCCCCTGAACTTTTTTCAAGACAGCATTTTTCATAATTTTTGTGAATATTTTGTATGAAAAACAGGCTTGCAGAACTTTTTTTGTTTTTTTTGCTCACCCACCCCCCCCCCTACCCCCTGGGAAAAAAGTCCATGGACCCTCCCTTCTGGAAAATTTTTGCCGTGCATGTCTGCTACCCAACCTGGTCAACTCTGTACCCAAAACCCCCAAACTTAGAAAATAAGGAAAAAGTACCTTTTTGGGTTTTCGCAAGTCTAAATTCAGTGTGATTTTTCAGCTGATATGGATGATAATTGTATTGAAAAAATTTTCAAACACGAGCATTTGATAACCAGCCCAGATATTCAGCAAAACAGGTGAGATTTTGGCCTACAGCCTGGCCGACTTTGTGAAGATGAAATGGTAAGTCTAGGGCAGAATGCCAACGTCTCAGCCTCATTATGCTGCTAATAAAGTAAGGAAATTCACTTGTTACTCAAATCAGTAACTCAATTTTCCTAAATTCATTTCTTATAACATTTTGTACCTATACAGAACTGTAGACAGCTGTGAAAAGGCTTTTTCAGGACTCAGACAAAAAATGGCGCTATCAAAAAACAAAACTGTTGTGCTAACTTGGGCCTACTTCACCAAACATATTCTGTTTGACAGTTTTCTGCTTGTAGGAGCATAATTTTGCTAACATTGAGAAAAAGCTTGACATATGCATTAATCCTACACTTTTTCAGAATTTGAAGTCTCAAAAAGAAATTCACGATAGATCGAAATGATATCCTTGTCGAAAAATTAAAATATTTTTATCGTTGTTTCCATACTGTAATTGTTTTTGTGCACTATGCGCGTTGTATTTTCGTTGAAAACAGTCATTTTATTTAATAATTTGCTTGTAATTCTATGGAATTCATAAAGCTTGTGAATGAAAGTCTTATTTACATATTAGTTAGCTTTTCAGTCACGTTCATGACACTAACATGATTTTAAAAGTAAGTTTGACGTTTTGCGCTTTGAACAACAGTTTACTGTATTGATGGCTTTACGCTGTGACGCTTGTGTGTTTCTCGTCAGCCATCCACTGTTTTTTCGACATTTGCAGCACTATAATCACTTTTTTCCACAATTGCACTATAATGTGGAAAAAAAATCTGGAATGTGGAAAAAATTTTTGAGGTCTTTCCACAAATGTGGAAGAAAAATTTGGGGTTTTCAATTCAGTGTTTTTTTTTGTGGCAAAACATGGTTTTTGGCACAAAAGAATTTGGAATGGCACAAAAAATTTTGAGCGTTTGTACCAATTGGCACAAATTTTTTGGCTGGTCAAACATTAAATTTCCTTGATTTTTAGACGTTTTAGGGGCTGAAAATGCAAAAAATTTTCTCGCTCCGCGCCGAATCAACGAATATAATATTTCCTATTCGTTATTTGATCCGAACGCGAACGATTTCTCTTTGAACAGTGTATTAGTATCGTTGCAGCAAACTTTATAGGCTGTCAAGACTGATGAGTGAAAAAAAGTTCTGAATATTCTCTCTTCATTCAGTCAGATTCGGATTTAAAACTGAAATTGTTACTTTTTGTGTTTGATTGATTCAAATAGAAAAATCGATATCGTTGATAATGGCACAATGTTTCAATCGAAAATTGACACGATTTTCGACTTTATTTTCTCTAGTCTTTACATGTTTGTTAAATATACATAACATAGATATTCGTTCGTAGTCGAAAATTGAATCAATTTAAACTTCCTGAACAATCCTAGAGCTATTTGAATTGTCTCAGCATTCCATTTCTTTTTGGGATTTCGTGAACTATTTTGTTGCAAAGTTTTTTCTCTTCTCACTGACATGGTTAGCTGAAAAATAGGTTGGGCACGATTTTTACAAAAAAATTAATGCGTTAAACAATAGCTTTTTATCAAACTTTTGGCATAAAACTTTTCTGCAGTTTTCAGTAATGTCATTAGTAAAAAAAATTTTTTGTGCCATTGGCACAAATTTTTTTGGCCTCTTGTGCCAATTGGCACAAATGTCCGTGCACAAAAAAAAACGCTGGTTTTCATATTGAAAAGATGCATTTTGGTGCATTTTGGGAGGTCCAAACACTGTTTTTTTTCCACGAACTTTTTTCCACAAATGTGGAAAGGGGTCAAATTTTTTTTTCACATGTGGTAAAATTTTTTTCGTCTTAAAATCCTCGTTTTTTTGGCTTAAAAATTCTCACACACGCCTTATCGCACCGTTTTTGAGCTTTTTCAAGCCTTCCGGTGTTTTTAGAGAAGTTAATTCATTAAAATTGAAGAAAAAATTGAAATGTTCGACTTAAAAGCCTAATCTACAAGCATTGTTGAACAAATTTTCTAGCAAACTATCCAAGAGCATAATTGACTTGAATTACACAAGAAATCAATGGTCAAGTCCACCGTTTTTTTTTCCTCGAAGATTTTTTCCACATGAGAACCGGACTCAAAATTTTTTTCCTCATTTTCCAAAAATTTTCCGCATTTTAAAAACGCTTATAATGTGGCTACGGATGCTTTTTAATGCATTTTAGGAGCATACCCAAGCATTTTGTTGTATTCGTAGTCAAAAACCTGCAAAAATGAGGTAAAAAATTGAGAAAATTCTGATTATGTTAGTCAAGATGAGCTCATCAAGAATATATTCGTGTTCTATAGGAGCGGATAAAGCAAGTTAACGATAGAGTTCCCATGAATTTATCCGCTATCAACATTTCTGTGATTCCCATTAGTATCATCTAATTTTATTTAGTTCTTGGTCCGGCGCGTAGCGCCGGAAAAATTGTCGGATTTTCACTTTCTAAAACGCTGGAAAATGAACCTTCATAACGTTGTGAAATAAATTAAAATCAGACTGATGAAGTGTAATTTGCTCCAATTTTCGGGTTTTTATATTCTAAAACGCTGAAAAAAAATCTCTCCAACAGATAATTCGTGAACAAAAGTTTTAAAATCGCAGTCTAGAATGATGCCTTCAATTTCCACCTTCAATAAACGCGAAAGTTCAGATTGCAAACGTTTAAAAAATTCCAATCATCGAGAGGAAAAATTGAGAGAATTGATGAAAAATCTTTTTTTTCGGCGACATAATTGACTGTAAACGATTAGAAAATGAAACGAGCTAACTTGATTGATAGAAACTGTTGAGCATTAATTAGTAAGTCGAAGTAGATATGCTAACGGCCGCGCCTGATAGAATATAGTTATCATTATACCCATGACGGGCGCGAAGCGCCGAAAAATTGAGATTTTGACCTTAAAGTCCACCAAAACGCGTCTGATCGGTTTAAAGTTCCCCAAAATTTTTTCCACAATGAGAACCATAGCCCAAATTTTTTTCCTCATTTCGAAATTTTTTTCCTCAAAAGACCCCATTTGAGGAAAAAAACGGTGGTCAAGTCCTCTATGATGACAAGCGAAAGCCCAAAAAAGATGGTAATCTTTCCGGCGCCAAGCGCCGGAAATTTTTTGGGTATATTGACATTCTGGGATGCTGGAAAATTAATTTTCCGAACATTTATTTCATGAATTAGATTCCAATTTTGTGTTCAAGAGTCGTAATTTCTAGAAATTTACTTGAAAAATTTTAAAATCTGTAATTTATTTGTAAACTCTCATGAACTTGGTCGAAAATATATGAGTAAGAAGAGTATAAATTTCCGAAAGATATTTCCATGAAGCTTTTGAATTGATTTTTTGTTAGCAAAGAAATAATCGCATCATAAAGCATAGAGACTTGACGTTGTATTGATTTTTCTCAAAAGGAAAAAATGCGAATCTTCATTGAATATTATGATAAAATGTTGAAGATTATCAATTAAAACATGAGATGCTATACGTTTAAGATGATGAAAACTATTATACATTAAGTGATAAATGGAGGTAGACATGATAAAAGCCACGCCTGAGCTACTTAATGAATAATGATGATTATTAAAGTTATAACCATAGTTTTTTTAGCATTTTACAAGCCATGGCTTGTTGGACTGACAAAATGGCTTGTAGAATTTTAGTCCAACAAGCCAAAATGGCTTGTCAGAATTTTTGGAGTCATGTGTTTGATCATATCGGGTACAGAAAGGATGCATTTTGGTGCATTTTAGAAGATCACAATCTCAAAATGTTCCGGCGCTTCGCGCCAGTTATAACTTAAATAAGCATTATTATTTATTTCCTAGCTCAGGTGCTGCTTCTAACATGTCTACCTTCATTTATCATTTAATCTTCAATAGTTTTAATCATCTTAAACGTATTATCTTATGTTTGTTTCAATTGGTAATCTTCAATATTTTATCCTGATATTTAATGAAGATTCGCATTTTTCCCTTGACACATTTTTTGAGAAAGATCAATACGTCAAGTCTGTAAACTTTTTGAAGCGATTATTCCTTTCTTAACGTAAAATCAATCCAAAAGCTTCATGGAAGTAGTTTTCGGAAATTTCTACTCTTCTTACTCATATTTTTTCAGCCAAGTTCATGAGAGTGTGTGAATGAATTAATGGTTTTAAAATTTTTCAAACATAAAATTCCAGAAATTACGACATTAGAACAGAAAATTCGAAACTAATTCTTCAAATAAATGGTTGGAAAATTGATTTTCCAGCATCACAGAATGTCAATACCCAAAAATTGTTTCCCGCATTTCAAGCAGGAAAGATTAATAGCTTTTTTGGGCTCTCACTTGTCGTCATAGAGGACTTAACCATCGATTTCTCATGTAAGTCAAAGTCATTATGTTCTTGGATAGTTTGCTGGAAAATTTTTTCGACAATGCTTGTAGATATTAGACTTCAATCAAACTCAAAATTTTCAAATGTTTCCTGAATTTTAATGAATTAACGGCTCTAAAATGTTATTAAATAATTGTTGAATGACATCTCTTTTTTGATCGATTGCCATGATGCTCAATATATACATTTCTTTAAAAAATAACCTAGCGTTGGAATTTATTCACGTATACTGATATTATAAAATTGGCTTGTAAAAATTTGGAATGGCTTGTAAAATTTTAGGTCAACCAAGCCACTTGGCTTGTGACTCGTAGGTCAAAAAAAAACCCTGGTTATAACCGGCGCAAAGCGCCGGAAAATTTTGAGATTTGAACCTCCTAAAATGCACCAAAATGCATCTTTCCAATATGAAAACCCCAAATTTTTCTTCCACATTTGTGGAAAGACCTCAAAAATTTTTTCCACATTCCAGATTTTTTTCCACATTATAGTGCACATGTGGAAAAAAAACAGTGGGTCCAAATCTCAAAATTTTCCGGCGCTTCGCAACGGATAACTTTAATAATCATCATCATACCTGTACTTGGGGGCCCCCCCCCACTTGGCCAACCCTGTACCCAAAATCATCCAACCCCCCAACCCCCATACCTGTAAGACCTCCGACCAGTTGAAGGGGGGGGGGGGTAGAAAAAAGTCGACATTTTTCCCAAAAGGGCCAACAAACATACACTTTTTTGCAAATTTTTTCAATTTTTTTAAACTGGGGGGAGGAGTTGGGGGGGGGGGGGGTAAATGATTTTGGGTACAGGGTTGGCCAAGTTGGGGGGGGGGGGGTCCCCCAACCCCCCCAGGTACAGGTATGCCAACCTCCCCCCCCAGTTTGGAAAAAATTAAAAAAATTTGCAAAAAAGTGTATGTTTTTTGGCCTTTTTTGGGAAAAATTTCGACTTTTTTCTATCCCCCCAAAATTTCGGATTTACCCGTCCCCCAACTGGTCGGAGGTCTTACAGGTATGATCGTCATTATTTATTCAGTAGCTCAGGCGCGGCTTTTATCATGTCTACCTTCATTTATTACTTAATCTATAATAGTTTTCATCATCTTTTCATCATCTCATGTTTTAATTGGTAATCTTCATGATATTTAAGGAAGATTCGCATTTTTTCCTTTTGAGAAAGATCAATACGTCAAGTCTCTAAGGTAAAGTGGGGGTAACTTTGGTCAAAAGCGGGTCAATTCGACTTCACCAGCATATAACTTGTTATACATCAGGAATTCGTGAAAATATTTCATGGAACTCATATGTCAAAAATGTCAGACAGATCGATTAAACACATCATCTCATAAGTAGCACGCAGATTTAACCTACCATTGATCGTTGAAAAGAGCTCACTTTTTGACCAATGTTACCCACCATGGTGGTCAACTTTGGTCGCCATTATGATTTCTGTTCAAGTTACTTTTTCGACAAGTAAAATCGTTATATCTCAGCACAGATAGAACGTAAAACAATAAATTTTGGATATGAGGTAACATAACTATCGACCTTTATTGTCACAAAATTTCAGCTGGAAATGATGAATATCATCAACAGCAAAAAAGTTTTCGTAAATCTACTCCCAGCTGTCCCTATATTGGGTAACTTTGGTCAATTGACCTAAAAAAGTGCCTGACATAAAAAATATTGTGTTATTCAGATACAGCAAGTTAAGAGGTACATGAAAATATCAATATGAATGAAAATAAAAATATCAATCGTTCAAAATTTATTAATGAAAAAAAATTAACGTGTCGACCAATGTTACCCATCAATGGGTGGGTAACATTGGTCAACATACAAAAACATGAGGTTTACCAAAACAATGATAAATGCGCGTTTTTAAGATCAAAATACATGAGATTAACCAAATTTAAAGGAAGATTAATTGTTATGAGTAACACAAACATGACAAACAAAACCACCAGTGGGATCAAAATCATCCGCCATACAGTTACCACATATCCACCCATCGCATCTATCACAGCATGCCCAGTCTTTTTTGTACTTTTTCTTGTAAATTGTCCATTGAATATGGCAAATGCGACGCACATTGGTGCTTCTAGCTTTTTTCACTTTCAATTCTTTGGCTAAATTGGCCGTAGGCTGGGAACCCATTATTATGTATTACCTAGCTCAGGCACGGCTTTTAACATGTCTACTTTCATTTATCACTTAATCTATAATAGTTTTCATCATCTTAAACGTATTATCTCACGTCTTAATTGGTAGTCCTCAATATTTTTCATGATATTTAATGAAGATTCGCATTTTTTTACTTTTGAGAAAGATCAATATACGTCAAGTTTCTAAGCCTTTTGATGCCATTATTTCTTTTCTAACGTAAAATCGACTCAAAAGCTTCATGGAAATATCTTTCGGAAATTTACGCTCTTCTTACTCACATATTTTCGACCAAGTTCATGAGAGTTTACAAATTAATTACCGGTGTTAAAATTTTTCAAGTAAAATTCTAGAAATGACGACTTTTGAACACAAAATTTGTTCGCAAAACTGATTTTCCAGCGTCACAGAATGTCAATATCCCAAAAAATTTTAAGTCTAGTTGTACACGCATAAAAATCGGACAACAAATCGTTAGACAAACGAAATTTTGTTTATGCACAAAAAATCGTGGGCTCTGCCTTTTTGTGGACAAAACTTCTTCCATAGATAATTTTCGCACGCTTCAATTTTTGTTTTTCGTGGGAAATAAGTATAAGGTACGATATTGAAAAACGCAGCTTTCTTTTTTTAAATTTTTTGTCAAAAATTACACATACCCATTTTCCTATAGCCAGAAAGACAGGCTTTACAGGACTATACGGTCATATAAGTGCCCACCTTATATGAGAGACGCTCTTCGGGGGCTTTTTACCGCCTAGTGAAGGTCACATTCCATAGGTTGACGTTTGCCTGACAAGGAGAACTTGATCGGCTACCTACTTCATAATGGAATAGGCCCCCTTCTCATTCGCCGCACTATCGCCAACATGCTAACTGAGATGAATAGACCCCGGCGAGCAGCATTCTATGCTCGCCCACACAATTTAACACCCCCTAGAGGATGAAAGGCTGTGTCTGCCCGGGCCAGCTACCAGATATTCAATTTCGGGTTACACCCGGAATCGAACCTGATTCTTGAGACTAGCAGTCAGAGGCTATAACCACTAGACCAAGACGGCCCCAGCTTTCTTTTTGTTACTAGCTTCTCATGCAGAAAACTAGAGAATTCAGAATTAATGTTGTTCGTACGGTTGAACATTTTTCTTTTTAAACCACGATCATACAACTTTATTCATTAAAATACTGATACCCTCAAGAAAATACTGATACCAGTACGTTATATTTATATAGCCAAAAAACATTGTCAGCACGCCACAGATGTATCTTCATAGCTTGCTTGGATGAACCAATCCGTGTAACAATTAAATACATTCCAGCGCCAAGCGTCGGAAAATTTTCTGATGTTTTACTGGTTTTAGAGCCTGAAAAAGCGTTTTCAGACTAAGATATGTCAGAAATCTTTGTGCTTTGTACAAAAGCCACCAAAAAAATTTTGCAGCGAAAAATGTTCGTCCCATACAAAAAACAGTGAATCAAAGAGATCAAAGATAAAAAAATAATCAAAAGAGTCAAAATCAAAGAGCTAGAAAATTTTGTGAACTTGCGCCTCCGAAATTCTGAACCCTCAAAATTTCTTTTCGCTGCCAAAACACCGTTTTAATGAAAAACGGTACTCACAAATTTCTGATTCCGTTTCATTATGTTTTTTTATTCTGATCGCATTAATTTTTTTTCCTCTGTAATGCGTTCTTGTTGTGTTGCATATACTTCAATTCTCCAAAACAAGAATCCCGGATTGATCACTGGTTGATACTCATGTCGCATTTGTTGGTTGAGTGATTCCCTGAATGAGTGACTTCAAGATCGGATGGATTTTTTAGTCTCTGAGGTAAATGTTTGGTTCGTTAGATTAGTCCTCTAGTTGGGATAGTTTTTTGGTTGACTACCCATTTTTTATTTGCTCCCAGACATAGTTTTTTAGCACGAGTCCTACTTTTCCTAATTTGTATTACTTTTTCTTAGCACGACTAAAATTTTCATCAGCGTAGGCCCAACTTCATTAACACCGTGCTAAAAAAGCACCATGATGCCGGATCAGTTGGTTGTTCAGTTGACTGACTCCATGATTGGTTTGTTGGTTGTTTTCCAAATCAGTTAATTTTTCCCGGATCGGTTGTGTTGGTTAACTCCCTGATTAGTTGATTGGTCGGTTAGTTTCTTC
Source organism: Romanomermis culicivorax (assembly GCA_963922205.1). Classification (NCBI taxonomy): domain Eukaryota; kingdom Metazoa; phylum Nematoda; class Enoplea; order Mermithida; family Mermithidae; genus Romanomermis; species Romanomermis culicivorax. The sequence continues at coordinate 153,704 of CAWUHX010000018.1, read as the reverse complement.
CAAGTTTGTTCTTCGGTTGACCGACTACCATTGGTTAGTTCTTCCTATATTGGTATTTGGTTGGTTTAATTTTTGTTTTGTTTTTAATTTTTTCTCGACAGGCCAATGGGCTCCTAGGGTCAAAATTTTAGAGGCCAATCCAAATTTCAACAAGCCAAAACTAAAAATTTTGTAAGCAAATGTAGAGTGGGTAAAAGAACAATGTTTTTTTCAACAAATTTATTCGAAAACACTCTTCAAAATCACAGTAGACGCCTACATAACAGATCAATCATTTTGAACACATTTTCAGTCAAACATAAAATAATAAAGCTCACATATTAGATCAATCATTATTCAAATCAATCATCAGGGTTATTTTTGAAAAAGCCAGGTTGCAGTGTGCAACTTGCGGAAGAAATTTGGCTGCACAGAAACATTTTTAGTTGCCCACTCTAAAGTTGATAAATTCGCTTAGTTTCATCAGAAAAATAATTGAAAGCTACTCCCCTAGTATTTAATTGACTCCGTGTCATTTCCAGACTTTTGAAACAGAATTTCGTGAGTTTTGGAGGAAAAATCAAGGGGCTAGTTAAAGTAACTTGCTAGGCGTCGAGCGCGAAAGGCTTTGATTTTGAGACCTTTAAAACGTGGCAAAATTAATTTTTTCAGCACATTCATCTGCTATCATACATGTAACGGAGCTCCGAAGTCTGGGGGGGGGGGGGGTTGGAGCACTTTTTTGGGGCCGGGGGTCAGTAATTCCCAAAATTTTGGGGGGAGGGGTCCCTGAAGGGAGAAAAATTCGATTTTTTCTATGAAAAATGTCCGAAAAACGGTTTGAAAAGTAGTTTTTTTTTCTAAAAATTGATAAAATATGTACTTATGGCGCGAAGCGCCGAGAAAATTGAGGTTTTTGACCATTTTTTGTTCAAAAATTGACATTTTTCATGGAAAAAATGACATTTTTCAGTATTTTTCCGACTAAAACTATGGGGGCTCCCTAGGGCTACCATATGGCTAGCCATAGGATTGGAAAATCCTGGGGGGGGGGGTCGCCCAATGGCTAACCATATGGTCGACGATTTCTGGGGGGGGGGGGGGGTTCCCATAGCACTTCCCCCCCAATTACATGTATGTCTGCAATTACTGATGATCGATCGTAATGTTTTTACCATTTGGTTGGCAAAAGCGTTCAAACATTTTTCCAACATTTTCGATCTACTATATCTAGAGCCAGTAATTTACCAATCATAATTATTTATGATTGTTTTTAAACGTATAAAGCATAAAAAAGCGCGATAGGTATTTTACTCGGACTTGGATATCGGTAGTCAATACTGACGCTTAGCATCGGAAGAAATTTTTGCATTTTGATATTCTATAGCGTTGGGAAATGAATATTTTTAATATCTATTTCCTGCATGAAAGGTCTAATTTTTCAGTGAATTCAATGTGTTTTCAGTCGGGCAAACTAAAATTCAGAAATTAGGCAAGCAACAAAAAATTTGGATGACTTCTCCAGACGGAAGAACCTCTCCCACTACCAATGCTGATGATGTCTTAATCATTTTCCAAAAGCAAAAAGCTATATTCACGAAAGCCGAAAGTTCTAAAAGACCACACAACGATTTTGTGAAAATAATCTAGAAAAATCTAGGTTTTCGACAAATACGTGAAAAAACAATTCAAGGCATACATGTAATTGGCGGGGGGAGTGCTATGGGAACCCCCCAGAAATCGTCCACCATATGGCTAGAAATTGGGCGACCGCCTCCCCCCTCCAGGATTTTCCAATCCAATGGCTAGGCATATGGTAGCCGTAGGGACCCGAATACTTATGGTCTGAAAACTGTCAATTTTTTGATTGAAAATGTCAATTTTTGAAAGAAAAATGGTAACAAATGTTAATTTTCTTGGCGCTTCGCGCCATGGATACATTTTTTCGGTATTTTCAGGAAAAAGTTACTATTTTTTGAACATTTTTCGGACTTTTTTCGTGAAAAAATCGAATTTTTTTTCTTTGAGAGACCCCTCCCCCCAAAATTTTGGGAATTACTGACCCCCGGCCCCAGAAAAGTCGCCCAACCCCCCCAGACCTCGGGGCTCCGTTACATGTATGATTCAAGGTCAAACATTCATCTATACCATGCTGATGGTTAAAAGCTATAAGCATAAGCTAGGCCAACATTTTCCAATCGCACAACAGAAATGATACCAAGAGTCATGAATGATTTGAAATCCGGCGCCAAGCGCCGAAAAATTTTCGGTATTTTTTCTTTAAAATGCATAAGAATGTATCTCCGGACAGGAGACTCACCTAATCAAAAGGGTCGTTAAGGCTCTAATTTTTACAAGTCAATTTGGCTTGTGCCTTTTAATTTTTAGAAGTCAATCAGAGATTTTGAGGAGCCATGGCTCCTAATTGGCCTAAAGAAACCCTGGCTTGCAAATAGGCTGATTAATTATTCCCCAATTCTTTTTTTTGCTTCTCAGATCAGTTAATTGATTGGTTGCTTCCAAGATTACTTATTTGGTAGGTTGAGTACCAAATTTGGTGGTAGCTTCACAGACTATTTGGTTAGTTAGTTGATACACAAATTAGTTGTTTGGTTGTTTGATTCCCAGATTTATTGGTTGGTTAAGTTCGTTGGTTGCGTCTTATATCAGTTGATTGATTGCCATCTACATCTGTTGGTTGGTTGTTTTCCACATTGGTTGGTTGCATCCTATATCAACTGGGTTGTTGTTTGACTTCCACCCAGTCATCAGTACCTGTTGGAACCCCCAAACTGCGTTATACTCAACCTCTCCTCCAAGTCGAATAATTTATCAAAAAAGTGCGTTTTTGGTCTTTTTTGGAAAAGTTTCGGGATTCTCGTCATAAATTGAGGTTTTTTCGACTTTTTGGGGTCATTCAAACCCCTTAAGGATTTTAGAAACGTTGGATACCCCACTAATTTTGGATTTAATCCCCCCCCATCTCGATCTGAGGTTTCAAAGGTATGCATGAAACCTTATAACTTAATCAAAATGGTCATCAGGCCTTTTATATGGCTGTCAGAAAGTAGCACCGATTGCATTACTACCTTCAAAAACTCTCACTAAAGGACTAGATTTTTCTCACATGATATTTTGTCCTGAATTTGAATTTACGATTCTGGTGTTTTAGTTTTCAGTATTGTCGAGATATTCGAGACTGAGTGAGAGTGACTGTTCCACCCAATCAACATATTTTTCATGCCATCTTTCGGTCTCGTCATTTAATGCATATTTGAGCATTTTAGCATTTAATCCGAATTGAACTGCTCGGCAGTCGGCACCATTTGTTTTTCCACCAATAATTTCAAACTAATGGAGTACACCTCATCGATAAATGTTCCAAATGGGCAATCGTCATCATCGTCGACCGAAATGTCAAAACTTTATCATAATACCAAAGATGGGTTGGCCAAAACGTCCGGCCGTAAAATTATCGTGGTCAGACACGGTGAACGTATCGATTTTACGTTCAATCCGACCCACGAAAGTTGGGTAAGGCGCGCGTTTGATCCAGACGGTAATTATAAGCGTTTTAATATCAATATGCCCCGAACTTTACCTCGTCGACAAGACGGTTTTATGAACTATCTGCTGGACACACCGTTGACGGAAATGGGATATTTGCAAGCTAAAATTACAGGTACATACGGAAATTTGTGATAGAATTTTTGGTTAATCTCAATTGTATTGCATTGTTTTTTAAGGAAGAGCTTTAAAAGATTCGGGATGTAAACCGACATACGTTTACGCTTCACCTGCTTATCGAAGTATACAGACTGCTGTTGGTATTATCAAGGGTAAAGTTGCATCAAATTTTATTCTATCGTAAGGAATCATTTTTTTAAATCTCGTAATTGTCGTGCTTGTGCTATTCAAATTGGGGACCAATTTTTGAGTATCTGTTTGTGACATGAAATTTACAAACACCTGTGTAGTGTGTATCTATGTACTCGTTTCCAAATTCTAGGCAATAGTCTGTTTCGTTTGTTGCAGTTTGTTGCACAGAGGTAGCTAGATGAATTGAAGAACATCATGTTCGTGCTATTAATACCCAAAAAATGCTTTGAGTCTGAAAAATATTTTTTTTTATTTCAGGAAGATTATTCGTATTTTAATTTACCAATCAGCATTAAAAATGTTTTTCAAAACGCCATCTACAAAAACCAACGAAAATCAGCCCGGGTTTCCCTCTAATCTGTTCAATGAACTAATTGATTCAAGAACAATATTTTGCTTGATGAGCTCATCGATTTGAAAACAATAATTCATACATAAATTCATAATGACTAAAATTTTCATTAGCACAGACCCAACAAAATTATTTGCGCTTCGTTTAAAAAAACATTTATGGATAGTTTATCTTCCGTACACATATATTCTCAGATAAATACTTTAAATTTTCAGTCTATCATGAGTTTTCACCGTTTTCAGACAAATAGAATGAAGGTAGACTCCGAGATTAGTTATAGTGCATCAGAAAAAACCGGTGCGGAGCGCCGGAAAATTTCCAGATTTTGAAGTCGTAAAACGCGCTAAAATGCATCTTTGTCTTATTTTGAAAAAAGTTTTGTAATATTTTGGGGGATGTGCCCCTGCCCCAGGCTTGTTACAGTAGGAATATTCGATAAAAGCAATTTTAACTATGCGGAGGCATACATAATTGGTGGGAATTGCGTGGGAACCCGTGAGTTTTTGGTTGGAAATAGACATCTCTGAACAACAAAGTCAAAAATGACAATTTTTTGCGCCTTGCCCCACTCACGGTTTTTTGATTAGAATAACAGATTTTGGAATCATTCTTCATACTTATGAGGCAAAAATTTTTAACTTGCTTCCTTTGACGATCTCTCCCCACTGAATTTTGGGCGATTACGACGATCCTACCCATAACAAACCCCACCTATCCTTCTCAGATTTCAGAGTTCCTTCAGCAAAAAAACTGGACCCGTTCCATCTCTAATGGCTTCTTTTTTGTATTTTTTCATTTCTAGGTCTCAATATGCAAGACGGTAAATTATTAATCAATATTGAAACGGCTTTATTCGAATGGGGCGGCTGGTTCCGACCGAAAATGCCGAATTGGATGATGCCCGATGAATTATTCGAGCACGGTTATCCGATTAACGTTGATTATCAGTCCTTAGGTTCTAAGCAAGATATTTCTCCGATGGAGACTTTAGCCGACTATTATAATCGTTCTTTTTCAATTACAAGGAAAATTTTGGAACGTCATCAGCATGAAGGTAATATGTTCAAAGAGAAACTATGTATAGGAACTATGTAACTATGTATAGATGGACGACTGTGACAAGAGAAGAATCAATATTCTGAAACAAATATTTGAAGCCCCATTCTTGAAAATCGATCGGTGATGTCCTCTTCAAGTGTAGATAATCAGCTTACTCTTTAAAAAAATTTCAAGGCTTTTGATAAAGATTCAATACCTGATAACTTTTTTTTATAGCCTGATGATTCTATACTGACACAAAAGCAATCTTTCCTAATCCTCACTTCGATATTTTGATTCTTTCAGTATCGCCGATGATAGACAAACTTCTGATTTCCGGGTTCAAATATTTCGCACATTTCCAATTACAAATATATTTTCAATCCATTTTTATGTTTTCGATGTATAGACACTATGAATTAAAAATTTCATAAGTTCAGTAGGTTGGGAATACGAATAAGCGGTTTGTAAACGGAGTAGGACGATAGAGAGCTGCGATGATTATTCGAAATCTTTGTCAGACAAGTAAAATTTCAGCTGTCGCTTGCAAAACTTGTTATGCAACAAATGGTTGAACGATCTTGAAGCATAAGGTTGATCGATGAATCAAGCTCCTTATAAAATATAATTTTTTTACACCGCATAACAAATTAATTTCAGATGGGGTAATTTGACTTGGGAGCAAATCGTTTAACTGAGCTGCGTCGACATGTATGTTTGTAATTTTTATGGTTCATTTACCATTTTTTGTTGTTGTTTATGATTTGATTTTATTTCGATTGTGATTTGATTTATGTTGTAGTCGAACTTCGTTAGTGTGTACTAGGGATAGTAAGTTTGTACTCCGACTAAGCGTGTCCTAGCCGATTTTATCCAGTTTGACATAGTGACTTGACTCCCTTAAGTCAAGTCGCTATATGTAATAGGTTCAGTCCATGAAAAAAAAAGAAAAACACCCGTCAATTGGGATAGTACGTAGGGCTGAATCCCTACCATTGCGTACCTTTTGGGTACGGAAATATCTAAATCTTTGAGAAACTTCACGTAAAAGATTTTTATCATAATATTTTTGTCAATGCAAACGTTTGACTATAAGGGATCATATTTTTATGTTAGAAAATCTAAGCCGAGATCAGACGTATTCGGTATACCTGTAATTGGGGGGGGGGGTAGGGGGGTCCCCCACGCCCAACTTGGTCGAACTCTATACCCAACCCCCAACCCCCCTTCCCAACTAAAAAAAATTCGAAAAAAGTGTTTTTTTTTGCCTTTTTTGGGAAAATTTTCGAAATCTTTTCGACTTTTTGGGGTCTTTTCGACCCCCTCCCCAAAGTTTTGGAAATTTCGGGACCCCACCTCAAAATTTTCGGTTTACCCCCCCCTCAACTGGTCGGACCTCTTACAGGTATGATATTCGGTTGGCACGTACGCTCGGTTAATCCTTATGGCTAGGTCTAGTCCCCAAGAGGTATGTACGCACTATCCGAGTCGGGATGTATTTTGATTCAAACCTATGCCTCCGAAATTCTAAAGTTTTGTCATTTTTTAGATTGTATCATAGCCTTAATTGCTCACGGTGCCTCGTTAGATACGTGTACTCGTCAATTAACCGGTGGTTCGCCTCGTAACCAACAAGATTTTTATGCAATACTCCACCAAACGCCCTATCTGGCTCTAGCAGCCGCCCGCGAGGACTACGTAACGAAAGCGTGGAAGCTTTGCGAGCCGCCTATCCACCCTTTTCAGCATCAGGGCAATGCTTCTTACGATTGGACGCAACTGCATCAATAGTAAAAAATTGGGTGGAAAACGTAGGCGTACGGTTCAGAAGTTTCTCAACGGTAAAATTTCTAGCGCGAAGAAATTCATAAATTTAAAGTTTTAAGTGGTAATCCTGATTCTTAGTCTTTTTACATATGCTCAACATATAATATTCCGATATCGAATGCCTCCCTGACAACTATGTAAACAGGGTTGCTCCCGTTGGGTGTTTTATTTTTCGACGTTTTCAAGTTGATACATCTTACATCTTTTGTATTGCCGCGATTTGCTTCTCTTAAAATCACTACTAAAAATTGTAATTCTCATGAATAGTGAACGACCGATGGATCAGCCGATACTCCAGCCAATAATTGACTTTTTGACCATCAGCAGAGGGTCGATAGTACCCGGTTTTTAATGACAACTCTTGCATTAATCGGTTATCTTGAGCTGTGAATCATTTTACATGAGTGATGGATCATGAATAATTTTGAGTCTTCACCTGCTAAAAGAGTGTTCCCGAAAATCGTTCAATTTCCTCAATTTATGTAGAATTTGATGATGTAAAAATATCAATAATATGATAGTGTGAAAACCACTTTTGAGATAGTTATAGTTCAAGCATTAGCCACAAGGAAAATGATGTTTTAAATCGAAAAAGTTCTAAAAATATCGGAATGTGAAGCATCGAAAGTATAAGCATATAAACTGTAAATTTTACTTATCACAGTGATTTCAAATAATAAAACTGGAAAACAAGTATACTTCACATTTTTACCTCTGTCTAATGAACCATGTAGAACTGGGAGTTTGTGAGCCTACACAAACAAACAAATTTTGAGCAAAAAGTTCTGTAGTGAAATCTTTATGTATAAACGATACTTGATCAATTTTGATCATTTTCTAACTTACAAGCATTTAAAAAGAAAATAACAGACCTTAGCTATAGTGTGCCTTTTATTCAACGGTTCCAAATAGAAAAATGTTTTTCTGTTTCCAGAATCGTTCATATACTATATAATTTTTTAGTCATAAATTTATAAGGATTAGTATGCTATGCCCCTAAATCTGCAGTCTTGTGTGGCGGTTTAGCTAAAAATGTAACCGTATAGAATACTATTTGTTTTCCAGTTTCATTATTTAGGAATAATTTCAAGAAATCGCCGATTATAGCGTTATTTGGTGATTGAATCAGAGTGCATACCTTATTTTATCAGTCTCTGCGGGATTCTAGAAAGATTTGTCAGTTTTTAAGGAAAACAGTAGGACGGTACAATAGAATACTTCGAATTAAATGGCTTTCAGAGAGGCTAGATTACTCAGGGGTCTAAGACAATAGACATTAATTCGTAATGATTCAAAATTTGCTATACCATGGAAGTCTTAAAAATTGTTGAACAAGAAGCTATGCAAGAAAAATGCATTGAGTGAAGTGAAATCTTTGATATTGCCGCGAAGATTTCTTCAATAGACGAAAAAATATTTTTTTAAATTCAATTCTGCTGACGGACTTATAATTTGGGTGGCATAAAATATCGTTCGATGTTTATATGCTACTAATTTGTACAGATTTTAGCCGATATCGCCCCGGCCGATGCATCAACCGTACTGAGACGTGCACTCGTTCTTAATTCCACGTTTTACTTTGACAGTCTATCCATTTGTGTTGCGCTTCACGTTTTTTGCATTGACGTATCGCTGATCTTTTTTGTATTTTAATCGCCGGTGATTGGCATACTGTATTGATAAATGCCTCTCTCAGTATCGGAAATTATATGATTATGATTATAAATTTTTTGCGTCTCATACATAGATGTACACGAAAAGTAAGTCGAGTCCAAAGTTTCTCCGGTAATATTTTGCATACTTGATTATTTCGTACACAGAAACTCAAGTTCTGATATTTCTGATTTCTTTGTATTTTTTTAAAATTTCACATCATTTCTTTGTTTTATGTCTACGTCATTACATCTATGCAGGAATGACTAGCATATATTCTTTGTTTTTGAGACAATTTTACGAGTATATTTTAATAAATATGAGGAACAAATATATAACGCCTGATATAGAGCTTTTTCCTATTTCTACTATTTATCGGAGGAGGTAGGTAATTGACTGTTTGTTTCTTTCATTTTATAAATATAAAAAAAATATTTTTTCTACTTTCGTAGATATTATCAAGATGGAAAACCACGTGCGACCGTCGCGAAAAGACGGCGGTGAATTTTTGTCAAACAGGCGATTATAACTAGTTTTTGGAAGAAAAATAGATGATCGCGAAACTGATACGTTACGTACAGAGTCGAACGTGATCAACATCGTTATTTTCAGTTGATTAGGTCAACTTTTGAGTGAGATTTTTTGCGACGTGTTTTATATCAGATTGGCCGTACTAAATGCATAGTGTTTTACCGTTATTATTCTTGGATACACTGCATTGAATTCTGAGAATTTATGAACGAACTATATCATTTCGTACGGCACCGCTTTTCAAAAAAGCTGTATCTTCAAATCTAAAGCGGTTATTTTGCTAATCTGCGTACCTTTCCATGAAATTTAATCCCGTCCCTTACTCAAAGAGTGCAGAATAGCTGCAGTTCAAAAGAACATTGACAGTATGTGTGGTCTGCGTTTGTTCAGTCAAGAATATAAAAAGTCGATAATTTAGTTAATGTTTATTGTAAATAACCTGTAGTTTAAATTCTTTGAATCATTAATTATCTTTAACAGAATCGAAAGTAGAATTTTCGATAATATGGATACCATTAAATTTTGACATCGTTATTAAAATCTGGGGACTTTTATTTTATGAAAGGTATTCTAGTTTACTTAGAATGAGTCCCATGTTGATTGTTTTCCTCTAAAACAATATAGATGGGTTAAAAAATGGCTTGCTGTATACCGCAGTAAAAAGAGCATGCATTAGAACACAACTAAGCGTTCAAGTCTGTGACTATGGAGTGTTCAAGTCTGTGACTATGGAGTGGTACGTGACTATGGAGTGTCAAAATTTCATTCGTGTCCGCAATTCACAATCTCTTAAGTATTCTCAGCTTGAGCTCCATTCGCAAGGCGAAACCCCTCACTCACCCAAATTTCGGTCCTCTCATCAGCCAAGTCCTCCCCTAAGTGACTGAAAGTTGACATAGATTTCCGAAAAATTTTGAAATCATTGGACCAAACCTGTCCGTATATGCCCGCGCTGATACACCTGCACTACGAGAGCATCGTCTTTTTCTTTTTCCGCATGTTAGTATTTAACAGATTCTGCGACAATATCAACGAATTTCGAGGAAATCACGGCTGAAGTGTCTGATTTGAGGTAAAAATTGTTGGTTAGGACCTGAATATCTAACGACATTTTAGTTGGCATAGATCAGAAGCGTTCGAATCTTCGGAATTTCGTAATCTAAAAAATTAATGTCGGAAACAAATGAATGATTTTTTAAATGAACAGATTTAATGTTTACTCCATCCTTCAAACCTTATTGATTGTAAGACATTTCCCTTATGCAAGCATGCATAATATTAGTCCATTCTATGATTAGCAGTTACTTCAACATTAGTTCTATTTAGTGTGTGACAAAATTGTAGTTGATCGATTCATTGATGGACAAACTTGAAAAATTCACCCTTTTTTTAGATTCATTCAACCATGACTATTAACACGGAAACTTTTCAATGTGAGGACATTTTGCCAACTTATGCTGCCGCATCGACGATCGCGGCAGCTTCCGTGACAGAAAAACCTCGACCGCCCCAAGCTTCCTGTTGTCAAAAATGGGGTTGGTTCGTCGGCCAGCTGATGCCGTTTATCAAACGTATCTTCCTCGTCGTTTTATTCCTCGGCTATTTGGCTTATTTGGGTTACGCATTACATTTGGACGTCAACCGAGCTAAACCGCTAGTCATTTTTACAGCAATCATTCTATCGGGTTTGGTTTATTATAAAATTGTGTCACCTTTATGTGGAAAAAGGAAAACTAGTGGAAAAGTGTGTTCGAGTTTGCCTCGACTATTGAGAAGATCCGGCGGAAATACATGCCTGCAGTTGTAAGTTATTATTTTATGACTACTTCAATAAACTAACATTCCTATACCATGAGAAGGATAAGCAAGATTACGAGATAATCTCCAAATTTTCTATGTTTCCAATGAGCAACATTTCCCGAATTTTTTGAACTAGCGATTATCGTGTTTAGTATAACCGGTCCCGGATGATTGAGTTTCAAAAGCGGTAATCTTACATTAAAATGATTTGCATGATTCGCTGGTTTTAACGAAGAAGTACGTAGTTTATATTGTTAGTTTTTGAATCGAATTTTTTACTAATTTTTCAATTTTTCCATTTTTTCTTCTAAATTACGACCTCTTGCATTCAAATAAATATAAATACATAAAGAAATAAATATAAATACATAAAGCTTATAGAGATGCAACGGTTCCTATTAATTTAGAATAACGGCTCCGGTTTTAGAATTTTTGAAATACTGGTTCCGGTTCGCTTCCAATTTCTGCATAAAGTATATAAATGGACGTTTTGTGCCGAAAATGCTATGTAAGTGAATGATTATAATGCTAATCAAACGTCAGTTGGTATAGTGATGCTTATTTTTGAGTCTCAATTTTACTTATTAATGTTTTCATTCATGAAGTTTCATGATGATGGCGTCACATGCACTGTCAGTTAGGTAGACGAACGCGGATATAATTTGTCGTTTCCCTGCACACAATCTTCATCAGAATTGAATGACTGACTCTTCTTTCTTTTCACATCACAAACTGATCCAGTTTCAAAAATTTTGTGTAATATGCGAATGCTATTACATCGATGACAACACTCCCAGTATACTCAAACCAGGATACACTTCTTCACGTTCCAAAAAAAAATCAAGCACGCCATGAACGAAGTTACGTAATTCCATCAATACGAAAAAGTCAATAACTAAAATTTTACTGATAAAATTTCAACGACTAATTTACATACAGTCAAACTTTTATCATGTTTACCCCAAAACGTTTCGTTTTACAGGAAATCAAAGTAATTTATAGGTAGATGAGTCACCCTGTACTGCAAACTGTTATATCTGAGCATAATTTGGATAAAAATTCAAAAACATCTGTTGCATGTTGAATAATCAATGATCAACGCCTGACTGATCAATTAAATGTGCTGATAAAGAAGAATTGAAGATTGTCGGATTTAGTAGCAGTAGATGTAAAAAACTCACATTCTTTTCCAGAGTCTGACATGTAGGTGATCACAAAATTTTTCCATCAAAAGAGAGCATTAACGAAAAGAAATTTATTTTGAGAATTAAATAACAATTTTCAGTATTTTGGTTTGATAATACAGGCTGTCATTAGTTTTACTTTTCCACAAGATACGTCCAAAAGTTATCGGAATAATGTAGTACCAAAAACGAACCTTTTGTGTCTTTCTAAACTGAAAATAATTTCATTTTTTCACTATATTCTCTCAATAATTGGCCCTAGAAGTGCTTAAAATCCAAAAGCTCTGAAGTTTTCCATAAACGATATAAAAATGACGAGAGAAAATTAGCAGCTTAAAGATTGATTCAAAATTAATATCAAAATGAAATTGCTCTAAACAGTTGTATGAATGCGATCGAAAAGCTATAAACTAAGTCATTGTAATTAGTTCGGCCGCAGCCCACAGAATTTTTATATTCAGAATGTTCCGATTTAGGTTCAGAACTTTCCAAAATTTTGAAAAATCCGCGTTTTTATGGATTTCAAAAGCCAAGAGGAACAAAGGGAGAAAGCGTTTGGAACCGGTATTTTCCAGTGACAAATACTATTTCCGGTAGAGGTTCCGGCCACAAAATTTGAATCGGTTTATATGATTCGGGTTCCGGTTGACCGTTGCACCTCTATTGGCCTGTAAGTACCAAAAATGGAAAGTACCTTTTAGCTATACCTGTAAGAGGTCCGACCAGTTGGGGGGGGGGGGGTCGAAAAAAAGTCGAAATTTTTCCCAAAAAAGGCCAAAAAAATACACTTTTTTGCAAGTTTTTTTAATTTTTTCTAAACTAGGGGGGGGGTTGGGCATATGGTTGGCCAAGTTGGGGGGTCTCCCCCCAACCCCCCGAGTACAGGTATGCTTTTAGCTTGAGAAGTGTTGAATTAACTTTAAAACCATTTCAAATCTTGGTAAAATATTTTTTATTGCATTAATCGTTGGGTATCAATTTTGCATATTTTTGAACGAAAAACTGTATCCGGATTTTACATTTATAAAAATGTTTGAGGTCGGATCGAAGTTATGAAGAAACTTGAAACCACTTAAAAAACTTGTAAAAAGATGAAACGTTTCAGAGTAGCGAAATTAAAAATGATTTGAAGTCTTAATTTCCATTCTGTGTCTCAGGCTGACTTTCAGTAGGTCTTTTTATTTTCAGTACTCTCATTCCATCTGTTCACTTTTGTAGCCTGTTTCCTGCTGCCACATTCGTCGCCATCGCAGTCTTTTTAGCAATCGATACGGCGAATAACCGGCGTAGATTAATACCCTTAGGAGCGATCGGCTCTTTAATTGTTTTATCCTGTATTTTTTCCACAAATCCGGCTAGTGTTAGTCGATCCATTACTAGATTTTACTAAAATATATTCAAGTTTTTTATTTAGATTCCTTGGCGCACCGTGTATTGGGGATTCTTCCTACAATTTTTGATGGGTGTTTTGTCATTGAAATGGCAAATGGGATTGAATGCCTTCGGCTGGCTTTCGGAAAACATTGTTCATTTCTTGGAGTATACGGATTACGGAACGAAATTTGTTTACGGCTTTTTAGTAGATCCACCAAATATATGCGGCGTTGGACCGATTTTTGTATTCAAGGTTGGTTTGCGGCAGTTGTGCTTCTATCCATTATTACTTTTCAATTCTTAATACCTCCCAAATCTGCGAAAAATAGTCAGTTTCTCCTTTGTTATTTGTCGAATTTTTTATATTTTTCAGGTCCTGCAAGTTATCATCTTTTTTGGCAGCGTTGTGGCCGTTCTTTACTATTTCGGTATTATACAATTCGTTTTAAGTCGTTTGGCCAAAATTCTACAGTGGACGATGGGCACCAACGCTACAGAATCGTTCTACGCCGTCGGCTGTATCGTTTTGGGTCAAAGCGAAGCGCCAATCCTCATCACACCTTACTTGCCCAAAATGACCACATCGGAATTCAACACGATTATGACGACAGGATTTTCTTGCATCGCTGGTTCAGTTTTTGCCGCCTATGTGTCTTTGGGCGTGAGTTTTTAGCGTATTAGACTCAGAATGCAAATATATGACCATGAAACTGATTGGAAAGCAACATTCTGCTAGCTCAAGTATATATCGGTCAATGCGCGTATAATTCTCCTATTCAAAACTTTTCATTTTCAATTTCGTAGATTTTCATCGGAGGTAGAGTATTAATCTGAAATTTGCAGTATGAAATTTACAAATGAGATATTGCAAGTTTTCTACAAATTTTATTCTCACCAGGGTTTTTTCCGCACGCCTTCATCCGCACCGTGCGGAAATGACCCAAAATTTTTTCCGCACACGAAAATTTTTTCCGTTTGAAGTTTAAATCATTTGAAAAATGTGTGAAATGAGCGAAAATTATAGATTGCTAAGAAAATAATGTAAAGTACCCGTTTTTCTAGCTCAAAAACATTATTTTAGCTTGATTAAACAAAATTAATAGTTGCTGCTGTCATTTCTGTGATTAGAGCTGATGATTTATAGATTTCAATCGATTTTCCAATTGATTCAATTTCTACATTTTGATATTCTAGAATGCTGGAAAGTTAGCCTTTTCAACTTTTATCTCTAAAATAAAAGGTTTGCATTTTCAGTCGAAAATCGTGTAGTTTCCCAATAACAAAATTTGTGTTCACAAAGTTCAGAAAACTTCAAGTGAGAGAAAGAATTCATGAAGATCAATATTAAATCTCAATTTTCAACAAAATCCGAACCTAATATTGAAGATTACTAATTGATGAATGAGATGAGGAACTTCAAATCATGAAAACCATGCACACTTAAGTTCCGATGCGTCACACCAGAGAATTTTCAAACAAAGGAGTTACTGAAATGTTGGAAAATGTATTCTAGAGATAATTTGTAAAACTTTCGGTCTAGATTTTCCCTAGAAAAATAATGGTATTAAATAAATGTGTGGAGGAATGTGGGAAAAATCACCAAATTCGTATGAAAATTCCAATTCACACTACAAAGTGACGAGTTTTACTCACTCTAGCGGAGACATATAAGATTGATGAAAACAATCAGGGACAACCAAGAAATCAAAGTAAACTTCTTTTTGGCTGCGCTTCAGCTAAATTGTAGTTAATATTATAAATTATTTTCTTTGCCGGCGCGGAGCGCCGGAAAAATGTGAGATTT
This sequence comes from Romanomermis culicivorax, assembly GCA_963922205.1. NCBI lineage: Eukaryota > Metazoa > Nematoda > Enoplea > Mermithida > Mermithidae > Romanomermis > Romanomermis culicivorax. The sequence continues at coordinate 138,283 of CAWUHX010000018.1, read as the reverse complement.
TGACCATCTAAATTGCACCAAAATGCACCTTTTCATCAATGCCAGCAGTAGAAACGCCCAAAAAAATTTCCGTTCTGTGCGGAAAATTCCCAAAAATTTTTCCGCACAGCTCAAAAAAAGTCCGCACCGTGCGGAAAAAAACCTGATTCTCACGTTATTTTTTTGTGTTTTCTTCTATCCTCTATTTCCACAATTTTTCAAACCTATCGAAAAGATTTGGAAAGTATTTTGATTTTCCGATTTTGCGTAATATTTTCCAATTTCAAAATTGCAGTCAGTGAAAATATTACTTGATTTCCGACCAAATTAAACAGCTCCTGTGAACAATATATTCATGTAATCCTACGTCAATTAGGTCTAGCGTGGGGGGCCCTCGCCCTTTGGGGTGGAAAAGAGCTAAAATTTTTCAGTTTTGTGGTTAAGAATGGGGATTTTTGTATAAAAATGGTCGGAAATGTTAAATTTTACGACGTTTTGTGCCATAAATAAGAATGTTTATGGATTTTTAGACCACAACAATAATTTTTTGGATCACTAACCAAATTTTGAGAAAAAGTTTTGAAATTTTCTTCTCTGGATTACCCCCTTAAATTCTGGACCACATATGATTGATTCATCAAAATCCCGCCGACCCACCCAGGGCTGCGAACTCCTTTACATACATCTTGAGGAAAATCTTGGATGTCGACTGTTCCTTAATGTTTTTAATAATTGTTCCAGGCTTGTCCATTCTATATTTTATCCGCTTGTATAATGTCGGCTCCAGCTTCTATAGCTGTTTCGAAAATTTTGCGACCAGAATCTGAAGAATCTCAACTAAAGAACGTATCCGACTTGAAATTGCCAAAAAGGTTGATTCATCTCAAATTTTTCATTCATTTCGTTCACCTAATTTTCTCATTGTATACAATTTCAGCAAAGAACAAAATTTTATCGAAGCCATAAGTTCAGGAGCCACATCCGTTGTTATTGTCGTTGCTTCGATTACGGCGAATTTAATCGTCTTTTTAGCCTTTTTGTATTTTATTGACGACGTCGCTAAATATTTGGCAAGCTTAGCAGGCTTGAACATTGGTTTTCAGGTGAAAAGGTCGTCTATGATGATGTAATGCTTCAGAATCACAAAGTTTCCGGTTTCCTTTTCTGTAATCTGTTTTCTTTGATATATTCGTGAATAGTGATCGGAAACTTTTTCATATTGTTGAAGTTTTCTGTTAAACCGCTTGTCATGTGCGATCATAAATTTGCGGACTCACTCGACTAACTTTTAACAACAATTTTTGCGTCAAAACTCTACAATAAAAACTTTGTGCAAATAACTTTGATGACATTATTTACATTGTGTCAATTTTCAATTTACAAACATTCAATTATAAAAAAATACTATAGTTCCACCGGTGTGTGGATCGTATTTTCGTATTTTTCGTTGAAGGCGGAGTTAGCTGCTCCTATCAAAAATACTGTTCCAAAGTACTGGAAATATTTAGGGGAAAGAACAGTATTGTATGTTGTGCGTGAAAAATAACACGTTTTTCAACTTTTATTCCATCTTTATCTTAATTTTCAGCAACTACTCGGTTACGTATTCTTTCCTATCGCTCTCGTAATGGACGTTAGTAGCCACACAGAATGGGAAGCAAAAACTAACGAAACCTTACTTGTTGCTCAATTGATGGGCACAAAAACCGTTTTGAACGAATTTATTGCTTATGAACATTTGGGAAAATTGATTGCCGCCGGTGAATTAACGGTAATAAAGCTCGCGTCAAGTCAAAACTGAAATTTGAAGCATTTTCGGTAGAATACTCTTGTAGTCATTTTTAAAGATTCGTCTTTGGTTTCACATCCTATCTTAATGTCTTCCTTCACTTTTCCTTCTTCCCTATTCCTGCACATATTTGTCATTATCTTACATTTTCTTATCACGCCAGTCCTCTTTAAGGTCAAACTTGCTGTTTTCCTCAGCATATTTGTTCCATGTCTATTTTAGCTCGCTATGCTCTTCATTTTTATCTCATTTCTCGTTACTTGCAGATTTAACTTTTTTCCAGGAAAGGGCGTACATGATGGCCACTTATGCTCTGTGCAGTTTTTCCAATTTCTGTTCCATCGGCGTTCAAATGGGTATTTTGAATGCTCTTTGCCCCGAGAAAAAGGGCGTTGTCGCTAAAACGATTCTAAGGGCTTTGGTCGGTGGCTGCATTTGTTGTATTATCACGTCATGCGTGGCCGGTAAGCTGAAGATTTGAGTATGTTTCCCCGCAATTTCATTTCCTTTTATATTCCTAGGTATATTGGTTGTAGATACACATTCCTGTCCGCCGAGGCTCAGCAGTACCAACTGTACAATAATTTGATATTGTCTGAAAAAGAAATGAACTGGCACGTGTTGAGCGATGTATTCACGAGTTTTTGCGATATATTCTGAAATTTTATCATCTTCGAAAACAAGCTTCCTCAAAGAACAAAAGCGTTTAGTTGGTCACTTATTTACATGTTTTTTCTTGTTTCATATTTAAAAAAATAAAAAAACTAAATAAACGATGTGCAGCCCCGACCAACTCTGACGAGAAACGGCTAGTTTCTTGCTCGCAATTACTACCAGTCCCTTACGCAATATTTATATTTAAAAAAGATTCGTCCACTCATGGACACTATTGAGATGTCGGCACCGATATTTGTGTCATTTTGTCCGGCCGGGGTAGTATGGCGAATGCAGGTTAGTTAGCAAGTTATAATATGTGATAATGCTTAAACATAATTCAGCAGAATTACTGTAGAGATCGAGTGCAAATTTGCGGTTTGCCTGTTTTAAGATCGTTCGTCAATCGTTATCCAAGTTTCGTCGAAGCGAACAGTATTGTGCTCACTTCGCTTTTTAATGCGCTGTCTCAGCGCGTGGGACTGATATGACTTGATATGATAAATAGACTTTTCGACAATTGCCTGAAAGTCTTTCGCTCGTCGTTGAAAATGACCGAAGCTTTCACTGGGGGTATAAAACGTTTGAGGGAAGAAAAGACAATCGAAACGTGTTCAGTCGAGGATGATCAAGTCGAAAAAAAACTTAGAACCATTGGGGTAGATGATAATAAGGTAAGAAGGAGGTATGTGCTGTGCTGTCAATCGTTAGCATTAGCACTGATTTTTTTATCGTAGTCCATACTTGCTCCTCATACATGTAATTGGGGGGAAGTGCTATTAGAACCTCCCCCCCCAGAAATCGTCGACCATATTGGGCGACCGCCCCCCCCCAGGATTTTTCAATCCTGTGGCTAGCCATAGGGTAGCCCTAGGGACCCCCACACTGTTTTTTTGCCACGGGCCTTTTCCCCAAATGGGGAAAGGAGTCAAAATTTTTTCCCCCATTTTCCCGAAGTCGTTTGTTTGCTTAAAAATGCTCACAGACGCTTTATTTAGGTGTTTTTGAGCCTGTTAAAGCCTTCTGGTGTTTTCAGATCCGTTAATTCATTAAAATTGAGGAAAAAATTGAAATTTTCGAGTTCAAAGTTTGATCTACAAGCATTGGAACAAACTTTCAAGCAAACTATCCAAAAGCATAATCATTTTGAATTACATGAGAAATCGATGGTTAAGTCCTCTATGATGACAAGTGAGAACCCAAAAGGGATATTAATCTTTCCGGCGCCAAGCGCCGGAAAAATTTTATGGGTATTGATATTCTGCGACGCTAGAACATCAATTTTCCGAACATTTATTTCAAGAATTGGATTTGAATTTTGTGTTCAGAAGTCGTGATTTCTAGAATTTTACTTGAAAAATTTTAAAACCAGTATAATTTATTTGTAAACTCTCATACTTGGTCGAAAATAAATGAGTAAAAAGAGTATAAATTTCCGAAAGATATTTCCATGAAGCATTTGAATTGATTTTACGTTAGAAAAGAAACGATTGCATCAAAAAGCATAGACTTGACGTATTGATCTTTCTCAAAAGGAAAAAATGCGAATCTTCATCAAATATAATGTTAAAATATTGAAGATTACCAATGAAAACATGAGATAATACGTTCAAGATTATGAAAACTATTATAGATTATATGATAAATGGAGGTAGACATGCTAAAAGCCGCGCCAGAGCTAAGTAATGCATAATAATGATTATTAAAGTAATAATCGGCGCGAAGCGCCGGAAAATTTTGAGATTATGACCTTCTAAAATGCATCAAAATGCATCTTTTCTGTATCCGATCCCCAAAATTTTCTTCCCCAAATGGGGAAAGAGCCCAAAATTTTTTTCCCTTTCCCGAACTTGTTTTCCCGAAAAAGCACGATTTGGGGGGAAAAAACAGTGGACCCCCATACTTTTGATCAGAAAAATGTCAATTTTTGAACAGAATATTGTCAAGAACGTCAATTTTCTCGGCGCTTCGCGCCATTAATACATTTTTTTGGGTAAATTAGGGGTGGCAGTGGCCGCCGAATTTACCCTACCTTCAAAATTTTCCTTAGGCTTAGGGTACAGCAGCTGCGCCCGCTGTTGAGGCTCTTCCAAATGAATAATTTGTAGAACGATGAAGAAGAAAAGGTAGACGAATATGGGGACATCATTGTATAAGTGATGCAAATTTTTTTCCATAACTTCGCTTTGGCGCTTTTCCCATGCATAATTTCACTTGTTCTTTCTTCCCTTCATCATGAAAACCCCCAAAAACCGGCGTCAGAGAAGTTTCGGCGTGGCCACCGCCATCCGTAAAAATTCCCATTTTTAGACAAAATTAATATTTTTTGAACTGTTTTTCGGACTTTTTTCGTGAAAAAATCGATTTTTTCCTATAGAGACCCCTCCCCCCATAATTTTGGGAATTACTGACCCCCGGCCCAAAAAAAGTGGTCCAACTAACCCCCCCCCCCCATACCTCTGGGCTCCGTTACATGTATAATGCTCGACCGTCCAGTGGGGTTGGGGGGTTGAAAAAAAGTCCAAAATTTTCCCAAAAAAGCATTTGTTTGCTAATTTTTCCTAGTTTGGTAGGGGGTTGTGTACATAACCGTATTCAGGAATTTTTGGTAAGGGGGAACTTTCCAGAAATTCTATCTACTGAATGAAAAGAAAATCATTGTTGCAGTGAAGACGACTGATTTTCAGTTATTTTATGCGTGCTTGGATTAGTGGCCAAATTCTATGTTTGACGAAAAGCATTCAAGTATAATAATTTAATTCGGGAATTGTGATAATACAATAATATTCCTGAAAATTTTATTCTTAGAAAAATGCTTGAATTAGAGTCAAATATTTTTTTTTTCATTTTGGGAAATTGGTCACCCTGTTAAAGAATTAATTTCTGTCTAATTCCGATGCACAGCGATTACGGGCCAAGAAAACACCACTATCAAGTCGATACCGATTTTCAATCATGTGCTACTAAGCAGTTTGGTTATTGATCTTGATATCTGTGTTTTTCAGGATGTTAGCAACCAAAGAATTAAATACAGCAAATACGCCATGCTGGTATCGTTTTGTGGTCAGGGATATTTTGGAATGCAAATGTAAGTTACAGATTTTGATCTTACCCAAGTTAACGAAGTCTATCATTTCATTTTCCTTGAGAAACGGTGACACTCCTACTATCGAAAGCGAAATACTGATGGCTTTACGGAAGTGTGACTTGATCGACGACGAAGATCGTCTGAAACCGGGCGAAAAATTGAACTTTCAGCGTGCCGCGCGGACGGACAAAAACGTTTCAGCCGTCAAACAAATGTGTTCATTGAAGTTGAATCGTAATTTGCACGATGAATTGAATACAAAATTCGTTGAAAAATTGAACGAACACTTACCCGAAAAAATTAGAATATGGGGTAAGCAAAAGTTTACAAAATTGTAAAGCGTGACTCTCTTCGTCTATCGTTGTTTTAATCATAGCGGTCGCCGTTCAACCTGTTCGTGTTGTTGGTAAAGTATGTTAACTTGACCTGTGAGGTATTCATTTTGAGGATTCATCCGAGCCACGCAAGGATTTAACGCAAAGAATAGCTGCGACAATAGAACATATAGTTACACAATGCCTAGCTTCACCCTGTCGAGCACAAAAAATGTATATAGTACAGTACATAGAGAAAAATCTTGTATATATTGATTCTTCATCCCAAATTAGTACTTTCAGATAATTGACGAACATTATCGAATTAACGGTGCGATTTTTAATTAATGCTCAATCTGTCGGGTGACTTATCCATAGTTTTCAGAAGATCAACTCGTTAAAATTCAAAATTTGCTCGACAAGTTTAAAGGAACTTCGAATTATTTTAATTTTACGTCCGGCAGGTAAATAATATACGTTACACATATTCTCAATGTAGTCTCGCCCGTACAAATTTGTCCCTGTTATTTAGGTCGCAAGACGACAAAAGCTGTAACCGCTACATTATAGCATGCAAAGTACGTTTCACTCTGTGTTTCGATCTGTTAACATTAAAACATATCATGCTACCAAATGATGAAGCTGTATGATAGGAATTGCCGTCAGAATGTCTGTGACGAAATTTGTTTCTGATTTGTCCTCAGCTGAGCGCTATTCTTTGTGATTACGGGTGAGTTTTCCTTCTATTGTTTTTTAGCACGAAGAGCCGTTCGAAATCGATGGCATCGAGTTTATCACCATCACAATTCGAGGTCAAAGTTTCATGATGCATCAAATTCGCAAAATTATAGGTAATATTCAACAGTATATCGTTGTGTTCAACTCTTGAGGCCTACAGCTTTTTTTTTTCACCAAGGGTTGACGATCGCTGTGATTCGTGGTTTCGCTGAAGATTCTATAATACCGCGAGCTCTATCGAATCAAGCCAAAGTATGTTGTAGGAAATCGGTAGTGAGCACGGAATGGCATCACGAGTCACTGATGAGACTATTAGATGATAGGAATTGCCGTCTGAAATTTTTGACGATACTTTTTTACCTGAATGTGAGTTCTTACGACTCGTTTGTTACACCATGCGTATCGTACCTTTTACCTGTATTTTTGTTTTTGTAGATCGACGTCCCGAAAGCTCCAGGTCTCGGTTTGGTTCTCGAAGAAGTAAGAGTTCATTACGCTTTCCAAATTTCCTTTTATTTTCTTGGCAGCTTTAGGTTCACTATGATTGGTACAATGGGCGATACGAGAAAACTCACGAAAAGATCTGCTGGGATAAATTCGAAGTAGGCTCCCGAAACATGTAATGTGTGCAAGTTTTTACGCACGACAATTAAGCTGTCTTCTGAAACAGTTTTCTACTGCAAAACAAGAAGTCAGTGAGTCATAGCGTGCTATATGGAAAGGTGTGGAATTCAAATGCACTTTGTATGCTCGTCTCTCATGGACATTAACTCTGTGTCAGAGGTGCGATTTTTGAACACAACATGTTTTTGTGAATGCCAGAAACAGTTTATGCGATATCATCAAACATTATTATCTGAAAATGTTGCATTCCACGAAGCATGATATCAGGTTCCTGTTTTATGTAATTGTAAAATCCTCGCTAGAATTTTTGTAATTTTTTGAGGGTAAACTTACCCCGACCCAGAATGGGTGTTTTTGAAGGTATCAAAGATCACCATCGAATTTTGCATAGAAGGCGTCTCAAAGCAACTTTTTTCTTCAAGAAAAAGTGAATCAGAAATGTCAATTTTACATTGAATTGAGTGAAAATGTGTCCCCCCCTTTCGGGCTGACATGTGTACATGCACGAGTATCATTGGACTGATTTCTTCGTCAATTCAAAAAATTTAAAATCTTGTCAAGCATATAGCATATGAAACTTCGAGCACATCCACCACTGCTTGCGCTGTTTAACGCTCCCAATCGTTTTTGGGTCGGACGATAATGTAGGCTAAAGATAGATACAAATATGTTGAAAGCATACTGTATTTACGTGTTCATTGTTGGTTTGCTGGGACAAGATCATGGTTGGGTCCATAAGACCCACAGTGGAGATGGCTTTCTGAACTCATCAACACACAAATTTCTCAATGTTCCCCCCATTCAGGGTCGGAAGTGAAAAATCAAGTCAGTCAACGTCATTGTGCAAGTCACGGTCAATAGTCAGAATTTTTCCAGCGTGAGAATACGCTCTCAGCTGTGATCTGATGAGTCACAGACCTCTGACTGTATGCTTTACGAAACATGATTTCAGTCTCATCGACCTGAGCAACTTAACATCCTTTGTACGCAACTTCTAGCATTTTACTTCACGATGTCTCACCTGATTCGTTTTTCCCCCTTCGTGAAGTTTGAATTTGTCCAGCGTGCAACTTCTGGAGAACTAACTTTTGAAACTTCGTAAAATCGAGCCGAGTTGTCAAGTTTCCTTATTTTCGTTTCTCACAGGATGATGTACGCGGTTTTCGTCGTAATTTTATCGACAGGACCATCGTGGAAACCGAAAAGAATACCGAAAGGTACTAATGTTAAAATTCCCGCCGGCTCATGGCTTAGTGCGAAATTTATTTTTCTCAGTATGATTGAATGGCTGAAAGTTCTGGATTTGCATGAATTTTCATACAGTGACAAGGAACGGGAAACGATGATAAAGGTCCATGGAGAAATGCCGCCGACTGAATCGCTCAATGTGCGTTTGAACTAGCTTAATATTTTTATTGAAGTCTTATAGTAATCGAAAATAAAATTGGGCAAATAAATTTCCACCGGTATGTTCTCTCCAAAATTCGCTCCAACCCGAAAAAATAAGGGCAACATGAACTGTCCTTAAGAAAGAAATGTGATTTGTGTGCGAATCAACTTAAATTTTGGTTACAGATTCTCAAAATGACACTTGAATAAATGTGGCACATGCCATATGGAATGTAACAGACTTAGAAGTTCATAAGATGAAAGCTTTTAGCCTCATATGCTCATGAATTGGCAATTGTCAAAAACAATTTTCAATGAACAAATCTATGAAGATGTCGAAAAGGTTTTCACCCCTATCCAGCGGAACACTTTCCTCATTCACTTTTTCCCTTTTTTTTTATCTTATTTATTTTTATGTCTATCCTCTCTTTAAATACGCGTTGAGCCCTATTCAGCAGTGAAAAATCCTGGGATTTTTGTCGGCGACTGTCGCCGATCCCTAGGAATTTATCGACGATTCTAAAGAATATAGACACTCTGCAGAACTAGGATTTTTGTCGCCGAAAATCGGCGACCGCCGTCGATTTCTACGAATAAATCTGCGAATGCACTTCTGAATTGGGCTATATAGTCCATTGTTGAAGCGAGAATCGTTTATTGTATTTGTACCATCGACGTTGAAAATCCGTTGGCGAATTATTATTATTGTCGTTATAATATCGTTTATCGGGTGCCATCCTCGTGGGCCGATTTATTTTGAAGCAAGTAAAAATATAAGTTAGAAACTGGGCGTTACACTTGGCCGAAAAGATATGAGTAAAAAGAGTAGGAATTTCCGAAAACTACCACTTCCATGAAGCTTTCGAATTGATTTTATGTTAAGAAAGGGATAATCGCTTCAAAAAGTTTAGATACTTGACATATTGGGTATTAGTGCATCTGGTGGCCACCCATCTTGTAACATGTGTAATGCAAAAGGTACCTAGTAATAGGGTAAAATGTGTGGGGAACCATAAATGGTATAACGTGCCTGCCAAATGATAGCCTAAGCCTAAAGCGCAATTCAGAAGTGCAGACGCCGACTGTCTAATTGTCAGTGACAAAAATCCGGGAATTTTTTCACTTCTGAACTTCTGAATCTGAACTTTACTTCTGAATAGGGGTTAGGCAAGCCTAAAAAATCATTTATACTTTATTTTTTCAACAAAACGGAATGGATCACCAACAGCTTGAAACGTTCAGTCTGAAAATCAACTGAACAGAACAAAAATTTCCCTTTCATTCGGTAACATTGGGTCAATTGAATTCTATTCCATTCCACCGAAAAAGGCAAATATAAATAATGACACTTGAGCCTCAGCCTGAGCCAGGTTCGTAATGTTGCATAAAGTTACACATCATAATCAGTTGCTAGGTACCTTTTTCATTACACATGTTATAAGATGAGTGGCCACCAGGCATAGTGACATATTGATCTTTCTCAATGTTGTGTCTTGAATTATGACTGAACTAAGTTGAAAATAGATTAGCCTTAGGATAAACGATAAAGTCGTTTGCCTTATGACGTGACTGAAACTTTTTGGCTTATTCCCCATATCATTCAAGAAATCGACGAATCAATGGAAGATTTGCAAGCTCACTTGACTGTAACGCATGGTGCTGATAATGACGTGAAAAAATTTTGTAGTTCATGGTTTGTTGATTTGAAAAATTGAAACTTTTGGAAATTTCAAACAAGTACCAATTGTTTTGGTTCTTCCTAAATTCAAATTTTCAGAATCCTATGATCATAAAAAACTTTTATCGATTTGTAAAATTATTTGAACTCTAATTTACAGGCATTGTGGAACCAATTTCCCAGCTAACTATCCCATACCTGTAATTGGTGAAGGCGTTGGAGGGGGACCCCCTAACTTGGTCAAACCCTATACTCATATGTCGGAACCATACCTGTAATTGGGGGGGGGGGGGGACCTCTCAAATTGATCAACCCTATATCCAACCCTCTCCCTGAACTCGGAAAATAGGGAAAAAAATCCTTTTTTGGGGAAATTTTTTCGTTTTTTTGTAATTTTTTCAATCCCCCCCCCCCACCTGAAAATTTTTGACCCCAGCTACTTCATTATGCAAAGTTTATTCGAATTTTTTGTTTCCCAGGGACTGTTCATATTTTTTGTTACTGTTACGCAATATTTTTTCTATGCTTTATTTTTGTAATTTGTCAAATTTACATAGCATTTTATTTTTACCGCTGTTATCGTATACATTGTATGAAATGTATTTGCAACAGGTTTATAACTAGAATCATAATAAATATAAGATCATAAATCGATTCATAAAAGAATATAAAAATCCTAATTGGAATCATAAGGAAATATGAAAGGTCATAAATGATCCATAAGGAAATATAAAAGGTTATAAATGATTCATAAGAGAACATAAAAATTTACAGAAAGATGCAAATCAGTTATGAACTTTCATAAAATTTTATACATCTAGTTATGATTTTTTATGATTATCATAAAGCTTGGGATGAAACTAAGACTCACTACCGTTTTGTTTTCCTAGGCCTAAAAATGATCAGACGAAATTCCGAGCATGTTGGGGCTTCTTTGGTTAAAATTTTCACATTTGTATACTACGAAGATTGGCTCGCATTTGTTTTGCCGCCTAGTGTTTTCGTCTGATTTGACTTGCATTCATCCTAAAAACCGAAAATCGACGTTTGGAGAAAATTTCGGAGGAGAAAGACTTGAAAAGCTTAGCCTGAAATTGTATTGCTTGTAAAACGTTCGTTTGTGTGAAGTTGATGTCTGTTATAAAATTTCTCTCTTCTGTCACAGGAGCGAATGCTGCGGACTTTATCAGATAACTCACGTCTGCCATGGTTCAATATGCTCGCAAATTTTCAGTACGATGTGAACTGGTATGACAGAAAATTTAGTTTTCTTTTTTATATAAGCATTACAAGAAAACCAGACTATAAGAAAAATTGGACTTATTGCAAAGCATCAGAAGAAGACATTTCTATAGAACTAACCTGACTTTCAAAATTCAATCATCTTTCTATCAATCAATCAACCATGATCACAAATCAAACAAAAATATATCCCATGGTTCATGTCTAGTCTCAGATGAAATATCAGACACTACTGACTAAATCTAATGACTGGTGAGCACTGAATAGACGTTCATGAAGGACGATATTTATTGGGTGGTATAAGATCAGATATCTTTCGGCTTTCCCAGATCATTTGAATGAGTATTAATTTCAGTTAATTATGAATTCATAACACGAATACAAAGTATATGAAAACCCATTTAATGCTCAATGTATGTCATCTCGAGAGTTCGTGATCATGATCAAGACACAAGGAGTTGACATTGTCATCCAACCATATATTCACCATCAGCACTTTAGCTTCTCACAGGCGAACTACTACGTTCAGCTGATCACTGAAAATTCTCAAAATATACATGTTCATACAGTATGCTAGACCACTAAAGGGTCATTTACTTGCCTTTTCCGATGGAATGGGACGGAACGTAATGCAGTCGACGGAATGTAACCGAACTAAAAGGAAATTTTCGTTCCATTCAGTTCGGTTGGAGGTTACAGTCGGTCGTTTTCTACATAATTGCAGTTATCCTTTCCTACTGAAAGTGGCTTTTCAGGCTGAACGTTTCAAGCTGTTGGCGATCCGTTCCATCCGAAAAGGCGGAAAAGGCATAAGGCCCAATGTCTATTTTATCGGAATGCACTGCTGGCCGGTCATTGGATGCAGACTTTGCCACCAATATTGAACAATGGGTTTCGGCGACGAGGTTTTTGTTTCTTTGGCTGATGTTTTTCCTCAAAGTGGACGTTTTGTTTTGGCTCTTTGGGCTGGAATGTGGCAGGCTCAATGATGCTTTGATGTGGCTCAAATGGTAGATGGGCACATCGATTGAACATTATTTGTGCCGGTGACAATGTTTAGGGATTAGGTAGCCATTGCTTGCGCATGGAATTTTAGTAAACGATTAAACTCTTCCACTTTGCCATTTGACTGCAGGTGGTGAACGGGCATCGTGATGCTGTATGTCGCCCTTTGAGAGGAATTCAGTAAATGCATCTGATCAATATTCAAGCCCATTAACTGTAACAAGAATGACAGGATTACCATAGCAGGCAAAAAGTTTGGTTAAGAATTTGATTGTCCTTTCAGCAGTGTGGTCGGGGCACAATCCAACTTCAGGGAAACTGGAGAGGTAATGGATGATGATGATTGCAAATTGATTTTGATATGGTGCCATTTCAAATGGTCCAGTGACATGGATTGCAATTTTCTCCCAGGGGGCTTTCAGTAGGGCAATGGACCAGTTGGAATCATCGATGGAGGGTTTGACTTCTGGGGTCTTGACTATGTTCACAGTGGCAGATTGTCTCTTCGATGTCGGCGGTGATACCAGGCCACCAATACATTTCAGGTAACTTGATTTTGGCTCAGACAATGCAGCGATGTCCTTTGTGGGCTTTGTGCATCAATTATCTGCATAACTTTGATGGCACAACAATCCGATCAGCTTTGAGCAGCAATCCTTGATCCACTGCTAAATTGCTTTGAACAATGTAATATGAAGCAAGGTATCCCTCCTGATGATGGTTGGCCTTCCAACCACATTCGTTGAACAATTTGATCAGGAGGCACAAGGCATCATCCCTGGAGGTAGCTATTGGAAATGTCTTAAGTGAGAATTTTTCGGCAATGATTGAATTGACTTTCATAGGCATTGGTTGTGGCAACTGTGATAGCATGGCGGGGATGACATTGTCCAACCCTGGCTTATGTTGAATCTTGTAGTCGAACTCGGATAGTCAGGCAAACCATCAATCAAATTTGTGGGCTTTGCGTCCACTGCTGGATTGCACCAATATCCATACAAGGGCTTGAGGTTGGACGCATCGGTGGCTAAAATAGTCCAATAATCAGAATCAAATATCGCAAGTTGTAAATTGTTTGTAAGCAGCAATTTCAATTTGTTGAATGCTGTCATACATTCATCGCTCCATCTGAATTTGGTTTGATCAGACATAGGGGTCAATTGCTGGAGCAGCTCAGCATGGTTGGTAAGATGTGACAAAATTTTTTTGAGGTAGTGTTATGTCCTAATGGTTCTTTTAATTGACTTTACCTTTTATTTTGGGAATACGAAAAACGCATGGAATGTATATATAGTTTTTCTTTATTGTAAATATGAAAAATGGACAAATAAATGGACTTAACGATAATCTAACTACGCGTTATCTATTAAGAAATTAAGACTGAAGAAAAATATGATCTCTAAAAATGTTTCCTCTTTTCTTTTCAGTTTCTTATCTCATTTGACCTGAGTCAAATGTTTACTCTGGTGGGTTGGTCTCATGGTATCTCCTTATCTGTCGCAAGCACGAAGCTAGCTAATGGACTCTCGAAGGGTTCACTCTGCTTATTTTCGCTAGCATGAAACTAGCTAGAAAATTTACTCTATATTTTATTTGCGGTTTTGGTCATCATCCTAGACCTTGCTTATCAAGTCTCACAAATTGTTTATCATGCGTTTCTCATGAATATTATTTTAAACAGGGTTTCTCAAACTCAACAAAATAAATATAAAAGAACTATAATAAAAGTACAGTAAGATTACAAGAAATACAAAATGTAACAAAATGCAGTTTTATTATTCATCCCTTGACAATCCGCCGGTCTACAAGTCAAACGTCCGCGTTTGATGTCGATTTTTGCGAAGGTTGTGATCGTGTTCAATTTGACGAGTCCATAGGTTTTCTTCTTCATGATCGTTCGTTTCGTTATCATTCTGTTGCGAGTTGTTAAGTTCCATTGATGATTCGGGATTTTCTTCAAATGGGGGTTTGCATGGTTTGGTTCGATTTACATGTATGGTTTCATGGCCCAAGGGCTTGTTTTTGTTTTCAATTACGATATTTGGATAATTAACGGTAATGATTTTGTATGGGCCATCAAAAATTGGTCTCAGCTTTTTGATTTGTCCACGTTTAATAACTTCTGATTCTTTCCATATTAGTTCTCCAACTTTGTACTGTATGTTACGTTTGTTTTTGTCATATGTTTCCTTATAGGTTTCTTGTGATTTTTTGATTCTATTTTGTATGTGAGTTAATGCTTCTGTGAAATGTTTCTTTACAGTACATTGATATTCATCTATGTCAATATAATGCAGGGGCGGATAAAAGTTTATGGCTGCATCAATAGGCAGTCTGGGGTTTCTACCAAAAAGTAATTCAAATGGAGAATATCCCGTTGTGGAATTAGTGTTTATGTTTGTAGCAAAAATGGCATATGGCAAATGTTGATCCCAGTCGCCGTGGTTCTCACCAATGTACATTCTGATGCAAGTGATTAGAGTTTGGTTTACTCTCTCGACTTCCCCGTTGGCTATTGGGTGATACGCCGATGTGTGAATTTTCTTTGTATCAAAAATTTTTGTGATCTCAACCATCAATTTTGAAGTAAAGTTTGATCCTTGATCCGATTGTAAAATAATGGGTGCTCCATGTCGGCACACTATTTGGGTCACAAAAAGTTTCGCAGTAATCTCCGCTGTGATGTCTTGTGTAGGGAACGCTTCTACATACTTTGTATAGTAATCTATGAATACGATTATGTAACGGTTTCCGGATTCAGTTATGGGCAATGGACCAACGCAGTCGACCCCAATACGGTCAAAAGGACCTGATACTGGTATGGGTTTTAAACTTGCTTTGATCTTTTTCAGCAAAGGTTTATTCTTTTGACATGTTTCACAAGATTCACAATATTGCTGAACATCTTTTGGTAGACTTTTCCAATAGTAATGTCTTTTGATCGATTGAATTGTTTTCTTTGTGCCAAAATGACCAGCTAAAGGATCATTGTGATACGATTCGATAATCAGTTTCTTCAGAATTTCAGGGACTACAACTTTATTTTGACCATCCACTTGCTTACATAATATTTTGTCCTTAAGGATATAAGTTTGATAAGTTTCTGATGGATTTGCTTCTAGATAGTTTATGATCGGAAAAAGATTAGGATCTTCTTTCTGTAATGTTTTAAGGTCGCTTTGTGTGTGATTTATTAAATTTACTTGACCTTTCTCTTCGGGATCAGTTTCTATGTCAAAAAATGGTGTGGCGTTAGGATTAGGAAGCCTGGAAAGTGCATCAGCGTTAGCGTTAGCTGAACCTTTTCTTGGTTGAATATTCAGTTTAAAGTCGGCTAGAGCAAGTCCCCACCTGGCTATACGACCAGAAGGATTTGCCTTTTCAAGCACTGATTTGACTGCTGTGTGATCAGTTTGAACAATCACTTCATGTTGAAAAAGATATGGCCTGAAAAGTTTAGTAAATTCAACAACAGCAAGGGTTTCTTGCTCTGTGATTGGGTAGTTTCTCTCCGCATCTTTTAATTTTCGACTAGCGAATGCTATAGCGTGTTCTTTCCCGTCATTTTGAATTTGGCTCAAAACGCCACCGATGCCTTCATTTGATGCATCAGTTTGTAAAATGAACGGTTTAGTAAAATCAGGATGACTTAAAATCGGAGGTTTGACTAGTTTATGCTTTAGTGTGTCAAATGCTTTATTTTGTTCTTCTCCCCAGTAGAATTTTGATCCTTTTTTGAGTAGACAGTTTAACGGATGACAAATTTGTGCACAATTTTTGATGAATTTTCGATAATATGAAATAAGCCCTAAGAAAGATTTTAATTGTTTGATCGTTTTAGGTGGTTGTATGTTTGCGACTGCTTCTAATTTTCTTGTGTCCGGTGTAATCCCTTCAGCTGAAATTTTATATCCAAGGTATTCAATTTCTGGATAGCTGAATTTGCATTTGTTTAATCGAAGTTTCATTCCTCCTGTTTCCAAACGGGTCAAAACTTCTTTGAGCCTTTCTAACATATGAGAATGGGTTTCTCCAAAAACAAGAATATCATCCAAATAAACGAGACATGAAGACCATTGCAAGCCAGATAATAAAATGTCCATGAGTCTCTGAAAGCTGGCTGGTGCATTACAAAGGCCAAAAGGTAGATTATTGAATTCGTACAATCCGATTGGCGTCATGAATGCAGTTTTCTCACGGTCTTCTTCAGCAATGGGTATGCTCCAATAGGCGTTAGCCTGATCAAGCGTTGTAAAGAATTTCATACCATTTAAGATATCTAAGCTGTCGTCGATTCTCAGAAGTGGATATACATCCTTTTTAGTGATTTGATTGAGTGCTCTAAAATCACAGCAAAACCTATAACTTCCATCCTTCTTTGGAACAATCACTGAATTTGTGGAATACGGTGATATGCTTTTCCGAATGATGTTTCTAGATTGTAAAGCTTTCACTTCATTTATGATTATTTGTTTCTCTTTCGGAGAAGTCCGAAAGGGGTATTTTCTAATTGGTTTAGAGTCTCCTGTATCGATATGATGTTCTAATAATAAAGTGTTACCTGTGTCTTTTCCACTATCTGCATAAAGATTTGGGAATTTTTGAAGAAGATCAACCAGTTGATCTCTATCCGTTTCTGTCAATATTTTTGATATGTTTACATTATTTAAAATCCATGCTCGATTTATAGTTTTGTTACCAGTTTCCGGTCTTTTATTTGATGCTACGGTTTGCTGATCAGGTTTATAGCATTTCACTTCACCAATACACATGCCTGGATAAAGCTTAATTGAATATTTATTGGGATTTAGGATTTGAATTGGAATATGTCCATTGAGAATTCGGTTTACTGAAGCTGCGGCATAAACATGATGTTGTTTTAGCAGTTTCGGTTCAAAAATGATGTCGTCTGTGCATGATTGATATTGTTTTGATATTGGCACGGATAATAAATGAATTGATTTTGGTTCAAGTTTTACAATATCATCTAAAATTATCGCACCACGATTTTGGGGTGGGTTGAATAACATACCCTCACATGGTATTTTCGCCTCTCTGAACCGAATATAAGAGTTTTCCCAATTGAATTCAACAGCTCTAAATCGGTTGAGAAAATTTGTGCCTAGAATAAGTTCAGCTGTACAATTTTCTTGAACCTGAACCTGAATAGTTTCGCTAATATCATGTGTCGATACGGTTATAAAAGCTGTGCCTAATATTTTAATAGGTTTACGGTTTGCAGCTATAGGCGTAGCTTTCGAGGGAAAAAGATGCAAATTTTTGATTCGTTTAGCAACATCAGCATCAAGCAATGAATAAACTGCTCCCGAGTCAATTAATGTATTCGCCCACAGCATCCCATCAATTTTAAAATTGGCATGTGGCGTACGTTTAGGTGCTTCAAACAAAACGTTAATTGACTCATTTTGGCTTTCTAAGTCAACATTGTTTCTTTGTTTATTGAATTTTACGATCCATTTGCGTTTACTCTTTTTTAATTTTTGTTGTTTCTTTTTATTTTTTGATTGTATTTGTGCAAGTTGTAAAAGTGCATCGGAAAAAGTTGGTTGACTCTCTTCAGTCGATGGAATGATTTGTTTATTCCGTTTTCATTTATAGTATATGAGAAAAAGATATGCTACGTAAGCAATAACAATTATGATTCCGATTATGATTAGGGTATTCAATAGGAGTTGAATAGGCGCTTTTAAAAAACCATTGAATGCATGTGATATCACTTCAGCTTCTTTATCAACCACATGTTCAAAAGCATTTCCGAGACCTTTAGCAGTATTGCTGATACCATCCGTGGTTCCAGACAAAATTTCAAATATTCTTTTGGGTTGTAAAGATAAGCTAGACGTATAATTGACAACATTGTTGAGTACATTCTCAAGTTTCTGCGTTTTAAAAATATAGTGTCTCAGAAAAACGTAATTTATGGGAGCTTGTGCAATTTGATCGTGAAATACTGCTGGTGTATTGAACTGAAAAAGTTTATGATCTCCTTTCCATATCAGTTGTAAAGACATTGAGCTTACATGAACTGGTCCAGAATTAGTGATCCATGTTTTATTTTGCTTGAATATACCGATCATGTGATGATTACAATCAACCACAGGGCTTGATTGTATGAGATCCTGCCCTCCTGGAGTAACAAAAAATACAGTTTTCTCCACTTGAACGGGTAAATATTTGTAGCAAGTCTCTCCTATACGATAGTCATAGTAGAGCTTATTGACCTTAATTTGTTTACACGGCCAAACGGTTAATGCATCTCCAGTGAATTCGGCAGTTATATCGTTTCTCTGCAAGAATGCTCGAATACCCAATGTAGGATCAAAAAGAAGTAATTGCCAAATTAGGTCAAGGTATCTCTGTGCATAATAGCAAAGTTCAAGCCAAACATGCTTAAAATTTTCAATTTCGTTTTGCGTTATCCGATATTCTAAATAATTCAGTTTAGAGTTCACTGGATCAGGATTGCGTTGCTTAATTTCTGAATGAGTACGGTTTACACTTTTATAGTTCTCCTTGATCTGTAAGATGACACCCTGTTCTGTGGATAAAAGATGAGAATGATCTGGACATTCACGATAACTTGATGTGAGGACGAATGCGCCTTGTATCTCATCAATAACAACATGATTTCCGCTTATTTTTGCCTGGTAAACATTTTTGTACACGAATGGACAAAAATTCGAAAAGTTTCTTGAGACCCAAACAATAATGCTCTCTTCATTAGCACAATGGCCCGAGGTAGCAAGGCAACCTCCTAAATCACCTAGGTCGCTGCTAATAAGTTTACCATCCCAAGTGGCTACTTGACCCTGTTCAATGACAAAGTTTTCTACTGTTGTGCATATATTCCTACAACACCACTTATAGTTTACATGTAAAGTATTGTTTGTGGTCCACAAACCATCATGGTTCTTAATTAAACGTGTATCTTTGTAGACTTTGGTTCTCATAGCCTGATTGCATTGCTTAATAGACACATGACTTACTGTAACTTTATCTGCCACGATTCCTTTTGAACCAAAGAAACCCATGTTCGTGCAGATGATACGATTTCTCAGACTACATTTGAATGCACTTGCATATGCTGGCTCATTTCTTGGAACAAAAATTGAAATGTTCATGAGATAGGGCTTTATTAATTGTTTGGGCGGTTCACAAATTATATTTTTGGGTAAATAAACGGCATGTCCACTTCTCGAACCACCACAAATATGATATGAATTGATAAATACAGGATAATATATAAGAAAAATCAAAAAACAAAGCACAAAAGATTGTATATTAAAATCATAATTTTTCGGATAAGCTTCTCTTTGGCTTTGATTGGATTCAAACTGGTGATTAGGTTGATTTTTCTGAAAAGAGTTTTGTTTGTGAATAAAGTTTGAAAAACTGAATAGTTGAAGTTTACCGCAAATCAAGTTGCTCAAAGTTTGCTTGACATTCGTCGCATGTTTCTCCAACGCATCTTTAACCGATTTGTCTTCAATAGACTCGATATCCATTTCCATGCTGTTGAGCATTACGGTCAAATTATCGACGGCAATTTGATTCGGTGATAAAATGGTTTGGGGTTTCTCATCGATTTTCGTTTGTTGATCAGATTCTCTTGACAAATTTCCAGACGACTTTTCGTTTCTCGTTTGAACGGATTTGCTGTACGCTCCATGCTTTGGACAATAGCAGCATGTGCATAGCAATTCTGAACAAAGACTTTCTGATGAATGATCATTCTGAATAGTTTGCAGAAAATTAGAATTATTGAAGTATGATCCGTGAACCTGATTAGCTGAAGAAAGATTGGGATCATCTTGATCCAATGAATCAAAAACATAAAAATCTTGATTTTCATCTTGCTGGACAGCATTATTAAACCGTCTATTTTGATTATTAGCATATTTGTTAAGCTGATTACTGTTTCTTTGAGAATTATAATTGTGATTTTGAGCATAAGAATTACGATTTTGAGTATTAAAGTTTCGATTTTGATAGTTGAAGTTTTGATTCTGAGACTGATTACCTCTCGATTGATAATTATTGTAATTTTGAATGTTACCTGATCTTGGAGGCATGCGGCATTGTGAAGTACGATGTCCGGTTCTCCCACAGTTTCGACAAGGCGAACGACATTGATTGGTGCCATGATTCGATCGACCGCATATTTCGCAATTCGGTCTCTGGCTGCCGTTATTGGTTCTCTGATTGTTGTTGTTGTTTCTATAATAACATTGTTCCGTCGAATGCATATTCGTTTTGCAGTTTGCACAATATCGACGATTTGATTTCGAAATTTGTTTCTGAATATTGGATAATTTTTCTTCAAGATCTCGAATTTTATTGGTCTCTAAATGAAGAACAGCATTGGATATAGTTGCATTATGGTTATCAATGTTATCACGTGCAAGCTGTGACTCTGCGTAAGCTGCAGCTTTGGTAGCTTCACTTAAGTCTGTAATTTCATGAAACCTAATTGCTTCTCTGACTGTAGGTTGTAAACCAAGCAAGAAAATGGGTTTAATTATTGCATGTCTAGCGTTACTGTTTAAATCAGGAAAAGCTGAAGCAGCAATTTTCTTAAGATCATCAACGTATTCAAGTGCAGTTTCTTTGAATCTTTGTTTTCTATCATAAATATGCTGCTGGTAGAGATCACTGTCTCTTCCAATGGGGTATAAATGAAGCATCTCATTCTTGTAGCCATCATACGTTTGAGGCGGTGCATTACTGGATTTAAGTTCTCTGAAAGATGCTAAAGCTGCGCCTGAAAAATTAGCTTCCAAGTATGCTAGCCTAAAATTGTCCTGGGCGGGAGTAATTCCTTGAAGAGTCATAAAATGCTCGAATTGCACAAACCATTCTTCGAGATTTTGACCCAAGGCACCCGAAAACATGGGTGGTGGCCTCAAAGCAATAAGAGGGTTGATTCTCAAGGTTGCTCTTCGAATTTCCTCTGATGCTTCCTCTAAGTTAATATTGTCAAATCTGCCTGAAAGATCATCAAGTCTGTCGTCTACAGGTGTCATTAGTTGCTGTGTCTCTTGAAGTGTATCAGTTATGGAAGTTAGTTTTTGTTGCATTGGATAAACAATTGTGTGAAGCGTACGTTTAAGCACTTGTTCTAATGCGTCAGAATCAATCGACATTTTATTTTTAAGCTTACTTGATGATGCACGTGTTTGACGAGGGGTAGAAAATGATTTTTGAGCGTTCTCAACTATATCGTTATATTGATCAAAAACTGACTTAAATGATTCCTCTGATTCTTGTGCTAAAAAAGTATCCTCAGTGTCCGAGCCTGACGATTGATCCAGTGAAAAAAAAAAAAAAAAACACGAAAAACAAAGAAAAAAAAAACAAACAAGAAAAATAACAAAAATACGTCCGAACGTGTGATTGGAGTTCTATGCTGTTGGAATGCCCTGTGACTATTAATGCTTAAGGTATACACGCGCTTTTCCTTCTGTGCTTTAGAACAAAATACTAAGCAGTAAAAATAAATGATTTTTTGAAGAAAAAAAAAAACGAAGAAATCGGACAAAGTTTGTCTGTGCTAGTTCAAATAATCGGTGTGTTCAAGGGGAAAACTTACCTTACTTCTGCCTTGGCTGTCCTTCGCCGAACTGCTGTGATCAAACGAGAGAAAAAAAAACGCAAACGCAACGTGTGGAGCAAAGCGTAAATGCAAAATTCGTGCCAAGCGTCGCCAAGTTTGTTATGTCCTAATGGTTCTTTTAATTGACTTTCCCTTTTATTTTGGGAATACGAAAACGCATGGAATGTATATATAGTTTTTCTTTATTGTAAATATGAAAAATGGACAAATAAATGGACTTAACGATAATCTAACTACGCGTTATCTATTAAGAAATTAAGACTGAAGAAAAATATGATCTCTAAAAATGTTTCCTCTTTTCTTTTCAGTTTCTTATCTCATTTGACCTGAGTCAAATGTTTACTCTGGTGGGTTGGTCTCGTGGTATCTCCTTATCTGTCGCAAGCACGAAGCTAGCTAATGGACTCTCGAAGGTTTCACTCTGCTTATTTTCGCTAGCATGAAACTAGCTAGAAAATTTACTCTATATTTTATTTGCGGTTTTGGTCATCATCCTAGACCTTGCTTATCAAGTCTCACAAATTGTTTATCATGCGTTTCTCATGAATATTATTTTAAACAGGGTTTCTCAAACTCAACAAAATAAATATAAAAGAACTACAATAAAAGTACAGTAAGATTACAAGAAATACAAAATGTAACAAAATGCAGTTTTATTATTCATCCCTTGACAGTAGCTGCTGGATCCAAGGAAACTGTGGACATCGGTGATGGACTGTGGGATCAGCACATTTCAGATTGCATTGAGGCTCTTCGGGTCTGGCTTGATGCTAGCCCTCGATATCAAATGTCCTAAGAATAGAACATCGGTGACCACAAATTGGCATTTTGGGACGTTGAGACCAAAATCTTTGTCGATGAGGCGTTGCAGCACGGCTCATAGTTGTTCATCATGTTGTGTGGCCGTGGAACCAAAGACTAATATGTCCTCCAGGTAGATGATGCACCCTTCACATCCCGCAAGCATTTGTGAGACAAGGCGCTGGAACACAGAGGCAGCTTCCATCAATCCCATCTGCAAGCATTTGTGTTGGAACAAACTGTATGGCATAATTGTCGTCATAAGCGGACAAGACTCAGGTGCCAATGTGATGTCAAAATACCCCTTTGACAAGTCGAGCTTGGTGAATATTGTGGCTTCTTGCAACCGCACATACAAATCATTGATTTGTGGCAGCGGATGACATTCTGGGTCAACAAAGTTATTGAGAGGTAAGAAATCTGTCCTATTTCGAATTCCGTCATTGGTCTTTGGAACTGTAATGATTTTGAGGGCCCATGCCCTGGATGTGGTAACTCATTCCCAAATGTCATCAGTGACCATTTGTTCGACCTCTTTCTCAACTGCAGCACAATGAGCGATCGGCACTTGTCTGACTCGTCTGGCCATGGGAATGGCATCATCCGTAAGCATAATGCGATGCTCAAAGTCTGGAAACTTCCCCATGCTATCAGTTTTGGGAAGTTTGGGGAAATATTGCTGAGATATCCATAACTTGCGCCAGGCATACTTTGCACTGGCTAGACTGCAGCAGCTGGTGGCATCAAATCAATGGGTTGAACAAAGTTGATTAGTCATATGGCTCCATCCATGACCAACTGTAGCCCCTCCATCATATCAGTACCCCAGGTTGCGACTTTGATCATATCTAGAATGAGTAAAATTACCTTCACTCTACAACCATTGTATTTGATTGTCACAGTAAACTGTCCTCTAAGACCGGCAATTTTGGTATTATTAAAGCTAAACAATTGAGCCTTCAATTTGCTGAGTGGTGTGCGGATCCATTTTGTGTAAAGCAAATGCAGAAACAATGAGGCTTCGGCTCCGGAACCGACAATACCACTGGTGGTCTTTTCCATTTGGATGGTTAACATGAAATGTGCATTCATTGGAGGTGGCAGCACTATGCATAACACTTAGTAAATGGATCATCTTCAGGGCTTTCTCTCCCTCACTCGATGGATTTGACTTGCCCTGACATCACTTGCAATACTTTGAAAAATGTCCTTTATGATCACAATCGTAGCACTTGCTGTCCTATGCTTTGCAATCAGATGATTAAATATGCATGATGTGTCGAACTGCAGCCCCTGCAATGCTTTGACCTTGCAGGTGATTGTGGGCCCTTCAATCGATTCGGCAATTGATCTCAAGCAGGATTCTGATATTGGTCACTGTTGCGATAACTATTATTGCAGATGGCATTGACACCTTTCGAATCCCCTTATATGGCTCCAGATGAACTTTCGGCACTTTTGGCAGCCTGCATGATGTTGATGTAAACAACCAACGTGGTGGCATGCAACAAAAATAACTGTTTCTGAGTAACCTGCAAATTGCAATTTTGGGCGAGCATGTAGGCGAGGTCCATGTAGGTGATGAAATTGTTGTATTTACAAAGGGCTGGCAAGGTTCATAGCTGGCTGAGGAATTCTGACATTAATGCCTCCCTGCATTGCTTGCATATTCAGAACCCGTAAAACATGATGGGTTGTGGCGTCAGCTGCTTGGACATTGCGAGGATGGCATTGTAAAACTCATTGTGCAGCATTGTATGGATCTGACCCATGGCTGGTGAATGTTCGAACCATCAGATGGCCTCGATTCCCAGATGCGCATACACGATCTGGTTATTTTCTGGGTCCTTGAGTTGCTTGTTGACTGGATGTTGGGCATCAGTCAAGTCAAACATGATGTAGAGTTGTTGCTTCCATGTCAATAGGCATCAAATTTCGACGAATGGGTGCTCCGGCAGGGGCGTAACTGGTGGGATGGGGATGGCAGCCATTTTGAATCAAAATCGCCAAAAGTTTGAAATTTTTTGTAAAATTTTGAAAATTTGTGAATTCCGCCTTTTGTAGACGTAAGATGTCAAAATCGTTGCAAAATTCGGATATGGCATCGAATTCCACCCTGGGAGAGTCAGCATATAGGGTAATGTACCATTGCAGGTCAAATGTACCCTCAGAGGTATACTTTAGCCATCAGCGTACTGTAGTATTCCTTGGGCATACTGTAGTGTTTGGTCAACAAACTTTCTGCAACAACCTGTTGTGTGGGTCAGTAGGTTTATCCTCTACTGGCGGCCCACCCATACAATGTGGTTGATGTATATATAAAGACAGAAAAGAAGGCGAAATGAGATGAATGAATAGTTGGCCAAAGGCCCAACTATTTATACAGAGAAAATGATGCACACATAAAATTTACATAGGTCCGTGGTGGACCAAATATATGACACAAAAACATGGGAATAATTTGCATGCCCAAAAACTATATGCACGTGCACCAGCATGATGTGCACATGCAAACACATCAGTAAACATAGTTGTTTCATCACAAAAATCTCATTTTTGTCATCATTTTTATGGTCAATAGTTGCAAACATGCTGTAGAAAAAAACATAAAATTAATTTTTTTAAATGGAGTACCTCGATGATAATGTGTGAATTATTAATGAATGAAGTATGTGCCAATCCTAGTATCTGGGAGGAATTGACGGAAAGTAACAAAGATACCAAAACAAAAGACTTCACCGATTCACAAAGTTCTGGTAAACTCTAATACAAACAAAGTAAATAGCACTGTTTGAAATGTGGCTCATGAATTAATGTTTGATTCCCTAGAACTTCGCAGATTCACAGACTTTGCAGAATAATCCTTATTTATGTGCGAATTTCAGATGCAGAATGCACTTAATTGGGAATCCACTTTTTGTGCTAATAAGGATGCAGGCTTCCATACGTTCATATCATTAGTTTTTCATTACACACTTAAAGGTATTATTTATAACATTTTTTATCTGGAAAGAGTATATATGTCTACTTGTGTCCATTTTAGTCGGCAGAGCATGGAGTATGAATGCTTCATTGGGAACCCTTATCAGCATGCTGATTTTGTGTCCCCTTCGAAACATCATTCCAATAAAGTGTAGATGGAGCTTGACTGATCCTATCGTAGAGTGCGTAATATTCATGCATGATTTAAAGATTTTAGGCGAGACCTTTATAGGATTATTGACTCTCAAATATACTGTAATATCAAAAAATCAAAATATAAATACTAATCAGGAGACTCCATTTTAATTGTGTCCGAGCTTGGCATCCATTCTAACTTGGCATATTACATGATTTGGATCAAAATTGAGTAATGCCAGTCAAGGAGTCCAGCAGAGAAGCTGAGGAAGAACTATGAAATGATGTAAGCCATTACAGTGCTTTTTTTGTTTATTATATTTTGCCCTCTGCACTTTTGCTCGACAAATTTTATCTCATGCTATTCTTGGAAAAGCATGAGGGCATGGTGCTTAGGTGTGGCACCATGGGATGCCTGAAATTCAAGATGCATAAGAATAAACCCAGTGCCTAAACAGCATGTTTTACAGACTACTGTAACCTACCGTAGTGTAATATATCCTAGTGTAAAAACTAGTATTCCTCTGGGGAAACATTGAGGAGTGACGTTTTTTTCAGTTGTTGTTGTTGTAGTTCTTGTAGTTGTCGTCAGTTGTTGGTTATTGTTTACCAGTCATTAGCTAGTAGCTTCTTTTTCCATCCATATTTTATTCATCACTTGTTCTCATTGTATCTTATTTATTGTACTCATTTGGGGTCATCTCCTAAATCATCTATAGGCGTTTGTTGTCAAGTTATTGTTCATCAACCAGTAAAACTGTTTAGTAAGCTCCAACTGATTATTTCACATCATCGCCTGAGGCCAGTGTTTTTTTAGCAATGCACACATTAGCAGTGCAGCTAATGGCAGTTTGACTCCATTAGCGCAAAAAATTTTTAATAGCACACAGTGGTTTATTTCTTTTTACAACAGTGATCAAGTTATTAGTGATTGCATTAACCATTATTGAGAAATGTGTTGTTGTAAACTTATTTTTTGACAGCTTTCTTTAAGATGTACCTACCTATATTCACAGAACCACAACTGAGCAAAAAATACGCGCCTAAAAAAATTTTCAGGTTTTTACATTCTAGAAGGCTGGAAAATGGATCTTCATAACAATGAAAATTAATCGGAATGAAACTAATGCACCCTAATACCTTTTTTATCCCGGCTTGCAGTGCCAGGAAAATTTTCAGATTTTTGACTTCCAAAATGCTGGAAAATGTATATTCCCAACAATTATTCCTGGACAGAAGCTCTAAATTCAAAGTCTTGTGATGATGTTTTTATCATCTTTCAATCACAGATTGTGAATGTTAACGTTTCAAAATGTTGGGAAACTCCAAACAAAGCGAGAGAATAAAATTCTGAGAAGTGATGAAAAATCTCAATTATCAGCAAATTATTGACTCTATACTAAATTAGTAAAATAGAAATGAAGTAATTCAATTGATAGAAACTGATGAAGGTTAATCAGTAAGTGGAAGTAGATATTCTAATGGCCGCACCTGATAGAAAGCAATGACTGTTGTGTTATACTCATTGACGGGCACGACGCACTGGAAAATTTTGAGATTTTTCTTGTTGAGAGACATGAAATCGACTTATGACAAAGAACCAACGGCCTTGTAAATTCTGACATAAAAATTCGGTCATTAGTGCTCGGTGCTAATGATCAAAATGTTTCATTAGCACAGCCCAAGTTTTATTAGCACCACGCTAAAAAAAACAATGCCTGAGGCCATCACTGTGCATCCAGATAGTCTGATTCATAGTACTGATACAGTTCCCAGTTATATCCTACACTTAGTTGTCTCATAGCTAGTCAGGGTGTAACATGTACTTGATCAAATTAACTTTTTATTGATAATTGAAAAGCATACATTCGCAAGCAATACACATATAAGATCATAGTTGTAGGAGTTATTCAATATACATAAATCGTTTTCCAATGAACAAAGCACATAATTTCACAAAGAAACTTGCATCTTTGCATGTGAACTGTACATTTTGAGAATTTCTAAAATTGAGTAAATTATCTTCTTTCAAAACATTCTCAAAAGCGACCAGAATTCACATAAAACTTTCCATTTGAATTCAAGTTTTTAAATAAAGTTTGCACATAGCACTGTTGTTATTGAAGATTTTGGAGGAGCAAACTTCATGTTGTTACAAGGTCAAATGTTGCTAGTTCTCTTTGAGAGGAGGGTCACTCCCCACCATTTCTATTCGTATAGAAATATAAAATT
This sequence comes from Romanomermis culicivorax, assembly GCA_963922205.1. Lineage (NCBI taxonomy): Eukaryota > Metazoa > Nematoda > Enoplea > Mermithida > Mermithidae > Romanomermis > Romanomermis culicivorax. Next base: position 109,999 of record CAWUHX010000018.1, on the reverse strand, counting down.
AAAAATTGATGTATTAAATTCAATTAGCGCAGTCAGTAGGGATACCAACATAAAGGGTTTCAAAGGAGAAAACGAAAGGTGAAACATAATAAAATTAAAGGCAAGAAACAAATAAAGATAAAGTTGGAGATCAAAAAGATGAAAAACTGGAAGAATCAACTCAACCTTGGTTTCATAATACATTGGACGACAAGTTAGGACAGACACTATGTGAGGATCCTTTCCTTCTACACTGGACACCAAATTGAGATGGATGCTAAGTTAGGACAGATGCTATACTTAGATTTGTATATTTAGCCTTTACTTTTCTGACAGACTCCAAGTTAAGACAGACACTAAGTTAAGATTTCACCAAGTGAGGATCTTTTCCTTGTACATTGGAGGCCAAGTTGAGATGGATGCCAAGTTAGGATGCATGCTAAGTTGAGACCTTTATATTTAGTCTTTAGTATAGCATTGAACACCAAGTTAGGGCGGGCACTAAGTTGGGATGGAAGCCAAAGTGAGATAGAATGTCCATTTTTTCAAATGTGGCTCGAAAAGAAAAACGTTGTTGACACATGGCTGACTGACTGTACAGGGTGGCCGAATGTAATTTGAAATAGTTTATATGTATAAGTCCAACCTTATGTAAAATGTTTTTGCACGAAATGTGAATAAAATGTTGCTAAATACATGTTTCAATGTAAAAGATATCACCAAAAAATGCTAGAGCAATGCAAAAATATGCTAATTAAGTACAAGCACACAAAGACACCTATTTGAATTCAAAAGTTTTTCATTTTGTAAGAAATTTTTCTCCTCATAGCCATTCACTTTGTTGAGTGTATTAGTTATAAAAATGATTTTGGGGTTGCAGAATATGTGTTGACAGTTCATAGAAATTCAATCTTGCTCAAGTGCGAAAGTCCCACAAATCCCAATCATTTTTGGCTTTTCAAAAAGAATAAAACTAAACAAGGATTTGATGGTTTGCAAACCATGTATTAAGAATGCAACAATTGTGCTAACATAGGATGCAAAAAAAGTCAAGTTGTTGTTAGGGATGGTCAGATCAAGAGTGATCCTGAAGTTCGCCTCAATGTACAGTGTGCTCCAACTAATGCTACAACTATGGAAACCTTAAGTGTTAAGCGGAAAATTATTAAAAGTGCTGAAAATGGCCAAAAATTGTTAAGGGCTTACAGGAATGGTCTAGCATTGCTCCCACAATGTTTTTGGGATCAAGAATTATGAAATAAAATTGAATTGAATTTGCCATCTTACAAATCTTTCTCGAAAATTCAATTTTTTTGTCAAGTTCTAACATATTTTATTCATAGTTTTTTTCTACAAAAATATTAGAAAAAGTCAATAAAATCAATCAATCTAGGCTTTTATAATGAATTAGAAAATTATGAAGGGCGTATTTCTGCACTTAATTAGCATATTAGTAGTATAACTTGCCCCTCCAGGGGGGTATGGTTAAGCATATACACGTGTTGAAGTATAGGAAGTGGGTGGAGCTATGGTAAGGGGCCAAGTTACAGTAGGGGGCAGAGCTACAGTGGGTGGAGCTACAGTAGGGTGTTATGCAATGCTTACATAACTACAGTAGGGTGTTATGCAATGCTTACATAACTACAGTAGGGTGTTATTAAATGCTCACATAGCTACAGTAGGGTGTTACGCAATGCTCACATAACTACAGTAGCATGTTACCCAATTCTCACATAATTACAGTAGGTTGTTACGCAAAGTTCATGTAACTACAGTAGGGTGTTATGCAATGCCCCCACTACAGTAGGGAGTTATGCTATTCCTACATAGCTACAGTATGGTGTTATGCAATGCCCCTAAAAACGAAAATTGATTTGGAACAAAAAAATGGATGTACAGTATGCATGCACTGTACAAAAAAGGTGAAGCAAAAAGAAAAATCGATCTGGAAAAACATGATATACACTGTGCATGTATTGTACAAATGTGAAAGGTAAGACGAAAAAAAAGAAAATTGATCTGGGAGAAAAAATAGACATACAATATACATGTACTGTACAGAGGAAAGACGTTTTTAGGGTTACTGTGGGCTGCATATGAACAAAAATGGATCTCAAAGAAAAAGTGGACATACAATGTGCACATAATGTACAGAAGTAAGAGTAAAAAGGCAGGTAAAAATGAAAATTGATCTGGAAGAAAAGTGGACATATGGAGTGCATATAGCATACAGAAGGTAAAAAAATGTGTAGAAAAACATTATTCATCTAAAGAGAGCATATAATGGACTAAGGAAGGGGAGAGCATGCATACTGTGCTTAGAGAAAATTCTATCTGCAACAAGAAGGGTCTACAGAAAAAAAATCGATCTCCAGATATACAGGGACAGGTAAAATGCATAGAAAGGGGCACATCTCATAATAGGTAGTGCTTTATATAGAAAAATGTTTGATTTTGCAGGTTGGCAGTTTTTCAAAACAATCAAAAAATAGGGTGAACCACTAAAGTTCCACAGTGTGCATGTAGTGGACAGAGGCAAAAAACATTTTGAGGAGTACTGTAATTTGCATAAAAATCAAAATTGATCTGGAAAAAGTGGACTTACAGAGTACATATAGTGTAGTAAAGGTAAGGTGAAAAAAAACAAAATCAATCTTGAAGAAAAAGTGAACATAGGAAAGGATTTTTTTCTTGAATTTTATAAGGAAAATGTATTCAAACAAGTTTCAACTATTTTTTATTCTAAACTCAGTATTTACCTTAATTCATGGAAATGTGCAAACAAAACAACCAATAATGACTGTCTATAGAACTGTGTCCATCTCTCTGTTATGAAAGTGGGACTATGATTCCACAGAGCTTCAAAATATGTTGCTTATTGCACATTCAGGTGAAGAATGAATAGAGAAACCTGGTAAAAAAAGTTGCACATTGTGAATGAAAAGGAAGGAAGGAAATTTCAGAATGGTTTCTTTGGTTTTGCTAAGAGTGAGTGAAAAAATGCAGTTTGAAGACAGTAGGAAAGGGTAATATTCATATACAGTTCTATGCTCTGAATTTATTTAAGAAAAAAATTATACAAGCACTAATCATATAAAAACATTTTAGGTTGTCCATCCATAAGGAAATGTACAAAAATCTGTATTCAAAATATGCTTATCATACGCAATTTTAAATGTTTTCAATGTTTCTCTGGTCACAACTTTCTGATGTTGCCCATGCTTTATTTGTAGGCTACATACATTGATTTTTCCTTGTCCTTTGTTTATTACAAAAGCAAAAACCAGTCATTGTAATGAATCAAAATTCACTTTTCTCATTGCATCTGATGATAGAGTGATCCCTTGAACCTTGATCATGTGATGATACTGCTCAGTAGATGGACTAAACACTTTATAGGCATAGTTTTTATGACCTCCACTAACAAACTCGGTAATGTGAGATCCAGGGCCATATTCACCTAATTTGTCCATCATTTCTCCCACACACCATCCCGTCAGTACTCGATATTGTTGTTTGTCAACTGTTGACAAATAAATAATGCTGTCCATATCAAAATACAATACTCGACTTTTTAATCATTTGATGTATGAATATAACTTCAGTCTAGCCTGGGCAGCAGTATATGCTGCTATAATGACATTAGTATTGCCCATGACTTCAACAACATCATCATGCTGGTAGTCGGTCTAGTACAGAGGGGGGGCCTGATCACAAAATTGATCCACTTTATATGCGAAACATATGCGTTGGACTTGAAAAAAAATTTGCATTAGTGACTGCCATACAAGACTTAGCCGGCCTTCTTCTGACTATGACGTCATTATTCTGGATGGAAACAAGCATGAGGTCAAAATTGCCAAAACTTGGCCCACCCACATCTCCCTCAAAACTCAAAATAATGTAACATTTATGGTACTTTTCGGAATCAGCTCAATGAGATCTATCCATTAGTACCCAAAATAAACCCAAAAGTTCATGTTAAAAATGTTGGAAAAATTCCAAGCATCGAAAGAAAAAATGAGAGAATTAATGAAAAATTCTTTTTTTCAGCGAAATACTGACTGTTAATGATTAGAAAATGAGATGAGCTAACTTGATTGATAGAAACTGTTGATAATTACTTAGTAAGTGGAAGTAGATATGCTAACAGCCGCGCCTGATAGAAAATAATGGTTATTATAGCCCTGCCCAGCATGAAGCGCCGGTAAATTTTGAGATTTTGACCTTTTAAAGTCCACAAAAACACATCTTTTGGATTTTGAATTCCCCAAAATATTTTTCCACAATATGACCCATACCCAAAATGTTTTTCCTCGTCTCCAAATTTTTTTCCTCAAAACACCTCATTTGAGGGAAAAAATTGATGTGCACGATAACCAGATAATACTATATCTGTTTCACATTTTTTTGAAACCAAATGAAGGGTATTTTCTCGAACTTTGGTCACTCATAGAATTTGACCAAATCAATATTTTCAATAAGTAAAGAAACATTTTTAAGAAGGCATTTGATAGATGCACAGGTAAATGTATCAAGGTCCAGGGAGGCATATCCATTGAGGAACTTGCTGCAACTGGGGGCCATAAAAAGGCTGTTTTTTGCATGTTTTTGGCGCCCCACTGAGCACCATTTGATTACAGACCCTCATTGACCTTTGCCACTCCTGTGTTTGCCCATATGGCCGATATTATGCAAAAAACTTCATGTCTCCATCTATAACCATTTTTGCTCTAGTGGGGGTTAGTCAGATTTTAGGTGGCCAAGTATATTTTAGGTTGATGCTACCGCGTCACCCATGATACACTCCTGAATAAAAATGCACACTAGTCAATAGCACTGGCTATTTCCTGAAGTGTAAACTTGCTTATCAATTACAGTAGTAAAATGCTACGCTTGCAGGAAATGGATAATTGTATATATAAAGCTAGTTTGAGACTGCTTGGTATCCAAATCCATCTGGTAAATCGAATTTTTTTTTGACCATGATCTCCATTCTGTCTGTTTTTCAAGATAACAATATGCTAAAATTGATGCTATTGTGGCCTGTTGATCTTTAAGAGATGCTAAATTTATTTTAGTGCTTGTAATAAGAATTTGATTCCTATCCCAAATCATGCCATTATTCCAATAGAATACCAACTTGAACTTACAGGATGAGAAGCTCATGCAAGAGATCCCCAGGATCCAAATGCAAATCACTGGGTTTTATTATTGAATAAAAAGGGCTTGCTGATATTTGCCTCTGATAGTTTTACATCAATCAGAATATTAGGTAGCTGACGGCACCTTCAAAATGTGTCCAACAATGTGTGCCCAAATATATGCCATTCATGCTTTCATTGGCCGAGAAGGTACAATACAAACAATACTAAAAGTTTCTTGAATTTTTTTATATATGGAGATAGGCACTTCTGAAGTGTAATTTTTATGATTTTGAATTTTCAGAAATTGTTTGCTGTTATGGCTTATTTACTGAACAAAAGTCGTCAAACATACGAGATTTTCTTTAATGCAACACAGAATGAAATTATTAGGCTATTTGGGAATCAAGGTCAAGTCCATAACTTTATTCTTGATTATGAGGCTGCAGCCCATAGAGCTGTGTGAAACGTCTTCCCAAATGTGATTACTAAGTGACGTTTATTTCACTTTGGTCAATGTCTAATTTGAAATGTTCAACACATGGGTTTGATGCCACTGTACCAAGTCCAAGATTCCAAATTTAAAAGATGGTAAACCTATCAAGGCCTTGACGTTTTTGCCTCCTGATCTGGTTTCAGAAACATACGATCATTGGCTTGTAAATCCCCCAAATGGTTTGGATCAAGTTGCTCTAATCGGTTTTCAAGAATTTGTGGACTATGTTGAGGTAACTTTTTGAGAGTAAAGGAAAAAATTTGCATAGGCAAATGAAGTTCGTTTGTTCTATGAAAACAGTACAAGGTACTATTATAATCTTAGGGTACTTGGATGAACAGCATTTGGTGAATTGATATCTGTAATCACTTTGTTAATGAGTGGAGGGGTGATACTTTGGGACCTTGAACTAAAAATCATCCAGAAAGTTGGCACAATCGCTTTAATCACAATTTTGGCCATCACCATCCTGCTCAGATATCATTTTTGCACTGGTTGCAACAGTCACGTGCTGATCAAAACTAGCAACATCACCTGATTTCTCCCACTGATACTTTATTATTTTGATCATTTGTCATTTTTATGCTTTTCTGTTTCATCTGTGTTTTGTCATGCATTTGTTTCCGCTACAGTATGCCCCATTAGCATAAGTTTCCTTCGAAGGGCACTCCTTGCTCACAGCTATTTCGGGTCACATTACATGCACTTGTGTCAACAAAGCAAGCATCGCTCCTGCTGATGCAAATGAATAGCTGTGGGAACTTTTGCTAAAAGACATTCATATGTTTAGCACAGGCACTAAGTCAGCCCCAAATGCTAAACATATTCGAACTGGGCAAAAGCCTATGTGCAGACAGGCCCTGTTTGGCAGAGAAGAAGCTGTAAAATTTTGCCTGGGCATCATTAAGGCTGTCCCAGTCTTACTGTAGCCCACAAGTGCTTATAATCATGTGTTGCCCTATGTTATTGCTCATTCCTGGGTTATCCAGCATTTTCCCTTGTGTTTAGCTTCCCATACATCATCTTAGTTGCATTTATTGGTTTGCCTGTGCTTATCAGCATCTGTCTCATTTCCCTGTCTATTGTGCCCTTCCTGTCCCATCATATTTGCATATTTTTATTGGTACCTGTCGTCTCTGCACCGAACCCAGTCTCCTTCATTTCGATTGTCGTTTGAGTAAAGCCGTTTACCGGATGTTGTTTCAGCCTTCCCTAGCCATTCTCCACCCGAAGGTAGTGGATCCTACTGACCCCACTCCACCATCCACTGTGAATTGTGTTTCCACCCAATTGTTTGCTGTAGCCACTCTCCAGCCAGACTAGATATCAGGGTATATTAGTGCTAGGGGTAGTTAAGGGTATTTCTCTCTAAGCAGGGTTTCCTCCCTAACTTTTCTCCTAGTTACCAACAACATCCCCTCCCTGAGGTCAGGTCAAGAGGGATCTTTTGGTCTACAATCAGGATTATGGGTGGCCCCGTTCATTGTCTACACTAACTGGACTAATATTGTTCACCCCTAACCTGGTGGCGTTGCCCTTACTCTACAGTGGAAACCCCAGAGCAGCACCACAGTACCTATAGTCTCTTCTATAGCCAGTACTCACCAGGTTAGGTTAACAGGGAAAGCCTTTACCTTGGTGCCAGGCTCACAGCCCCTTGTTTTGGTGACCTATCTCTCTTACAGGGACATGGGGCTATAGTTCACCCATGGTGACATGGCCAGGCCAATTTCCATAATAATGTGACATGGCAAGGCTGATAAATCTTCCTTTGGGTTGGTACCTCCCCCATAGGCCTGGTAAATCACCTTTGTCTGGTAACTAATCCTTAAATTTGGTAAATCTCCCTTAAATCAGGTAAATCTCACTTGTTTGGTAAATCTTTCTTGGGTTCCAATCTTTTCAGTTTTTTTCTTAACAAACAGACTGATCAGATCTCTTAAGGTTACATTTCTATCAACCACATTACTTTTTCATGTCAACTTTCGTTTATATTCCTTTCTTTTTCTTTTTCCCATTTTCTGAGCGGTATACTGTCCATCTCAGAGCTGGTTTAGTTACAGTATGCCTGTTCACAACACACATTCCAGCCAGAATATACTGTCAAGGGGCAATTGACAATAAAATCTAGTTTGGGCACTTTTTGTTTTTAATAAACAAACAACAACAAAACTATAATTAACATATACCTTTCTTTTCCTGGGGTGCGATGGGAGTCATAATTTCTTTGTTTATTAACTGCACAAAAATATGGTCCAATATTATACTAATACAGATTAGTTGCGATGTAGAAGAGTAACGTGGTGGAGTAAAACGATCAAAAAATGGAGATGCGTATTCCAAGAACTCACTACGAAATTACCAGACACTGAACTCAAAACTCTGCCTTCTCCCTTTTTATTCCTTCCAAAGTTGGTGTCCCTGCCTGGGGGTATCTGCTTAAATTTGTCTTGGCAACTGTTTGGGAGAGAATTGATAAAGGGCTGTACTTTTGGAATTTATGTATTTGCCTTTTGTTGTTTCCTTTGTTAAGGTTATACTGCTTTTCATAAAGATAAGTTCGTTTCTATAATTTCACTTTTGATCATATTTCCTGTGTAATTATGCACTTTTGATAGAGACTTGGACGAACTTTTTCTTCGGTTAAGTTAATGAATTGGCAAAGCTGTTCGACAGTTTAAGAATCTAGAAATCTCGAATTTTGGCTTGATTGATCATGTGGAGCAAAAATACAGATTTTGAGAATAAAAATAAAACAATTAATCAAACAAATATTATTTCTTGACATTTTATATGTGAATACGAAATGAATAAAAGTACTAAACTAATTTTAAATATGCAAATCTAAATTAAAACTGTATTACATGACATTCCCCCTCTAATAGTCGAACGTCTGCGTTCGAGAGGGATTGCTTCGCAAGTTATAAGGATGAATTCGATTTCCTTGAGCTTGATCAAATGTAGTCGCCGTGGAAGTTATATGTGAGGTTAGTCATTGATCAACGTTTGGTATATGCGGCACAGCATTGATATCATCGGATTGCAATGGTTCCTGATTTTTGTGAAGCGTGATCATTGAATCGAGTAAATTATCCGGTCGTTTCACAAAAGGTCGTGTGCGATTTACGTGAATTGTTTCCATTTTGGAGGGCATACTCTCATTTTGAATGGTTATAATTGGGTACGAAATTTGAAGAATTTTGAACGGGCCATCAAATACTGGTTGTAATTTCTTTGGGAAACCTTTCTTTACAATTTGGGACTCTTTCCATATTAGGTCGTTAATTTTGTATTGAATATTGTGTATATTTTCGTTATATACTTTTGCATACTTATCTTGAGATTTCTGTATTTGGTCTTGAATAATTGTTAGTGCATTGGTAAAATGTCTTTGAACTTCTAAATGATAACTGTTCAGGTCAATAAAGTGTAAGGCTGGATTATAGGTCAAGGCAGCATCTATTGGTAGCCTTGGTAGAGGACCATACATGAGCTCGAATGGGGAATAGTTTGTGCTTGCATTTGTGTGGATATTTGTTGCAAATACGGCATATGGTAAATGAGTGTCCCATGTGGATTGATCACTTTCCAGATACATCCGAATTCGTGTGATTAAGGTTTGATTAGAGCGTTCAACTTCACCATTTGCGATTGGGTGATAGGCGGATGTATGTATTTTTTTTGTCTTGAATAGTTTGGTGATTTCTGTCATTAGGTTTGATGTAAAATCGGACCCTTTGTCTGATTGTAAGATGGAAGGTGCTCCATGACGGCAAACGATCTGGGTTACAAATAAATTTGCAATAGTTTCAGAGGTAATGCCAATTGTAGCAAAGGCCTCAACATATTTGGTGAAATAATCTATGAAGACTACGATAAATCGGTTCCCATTTATAGTGATTGGTAAGGGTCCCATGCAATCTACTCCCAAGCAATCAAAAGGACCGGTGATCATTATGGGTTTCAGGGTAGCTTTAATTTTATGGCGTAGTGGTTTATTTTTTTGACATAAACCACATGTTTGACAGTAATGTGCAATTTCTTTTACCATTGATTTCCAATAATAATGTTTACTGATCAGTTGCATCGTTTTTTGTGTTCCGAAACGACCAACAAGCATGTCATCATGATGGGTGCTAATAATCAATTTTTTCATATTAGGGACAACAAGTTTGTACATATCATTATCAATTTTGTATAGGATGCCATTTTCGATTTTGTAATTTTCACAAGACTGCTCGCTTACTTGGTTATTTTTCAATGCATTAATAATCGGTTTTAATGTTTCGTCTGCGTACTGCAACTTATCAATGTCAATTTTGTTTTCAATTATGGGGAAATTTATTGGGGTAACCGTTTCATTAGGCCAGCACACTAGGTCTGTTTCAATGTCAAAAAGTTGTTTTGCATTTGAGTCTGGCAAGCGTGATAAAGCATCAGCATTTTGGTTTTTATTTCCCCATCTGGGCTGTATATTGAGTTTCGTTTCTGCAACTGCCAAACCCCACCTTGCAATGCGCGCTGAAGGATTTGGTGTACTTAAAACTGATTTAACTGCGGTGTGATCTGTTTGAACAATGACCTCATGTTGAAAAAGATAAGGTCGAAAGTATTTGATAAATTCGACAACGGCCAGAGCTTCTAATTCAGTGATTGGGTAGTGCTTTTCTGCTGGTTTTAAGCTACGACTGGCATAAGCGATTGGATGTTCGTTTCCATCATCTGAAATTTGGCTCAAAACTGCTCCAATTCCTTCTATGCTGGCGTCAGTTTGTAAAATGAAAGGTTTAGTAAAATCAGGATGATTTAGGATTGGTGGGCTTATTAGCATTTGTTTGAGTAAGTCAAAAGATTTTTGTTGTTCATTTCCCCATTTAAATTTTTCACCCTTTTTTAGAAATTTGTTGATAGGTTGACGCAATTGAGAACAATTAGGTATAAATTTTCGATAATAAGATATCAAGCCAAGGAACGACTTAACATCTTTAGCATTTTTGTACAGCCTTGAGTTTCGAATTATCCGGACTGATTCCCTCTGCTGAAATTTTGTAGCCAAGATATGTGACTTCAGGAAATCCAAAATTACATTTGTGTAATCTTAATTTTGCACCACCTTTTTGTAATTGATTTAGGATTGTTTTTAATCGTGATAACATTTCAGGAAAATTTCGGCCAAAAACTAAAATGTCATCCAAATACACAAGGCATGATGACCATTGTAGGCCAGATAGTATAATGTCCATTAACCTCTGAAAGGTCGCTGGCGCATTACAAAGGCCGAATGGGAGATAGTTGAATTGGTATAGCCCAGTTGAGGTCATGAATGCTGTTTTTTCACGATCATTTTCATTGATAGATGTGCTGTAATATGCATTTGCCTGGTCCAAGGTGCAAAAATATTTCATTCCCTTTAGCATGTCTAATATATCATCAATCCGGGGAATTGGATATACATTTTTCTTGGTCACTTGATTGAGACTACGAAAATCAATACATAGGCGATATGTGTTATCTTTCTTCTTGGATAAAACTGTATTAGTTGACCAGGGGGAAGTACTTTTGGTGATTATGTTTTTATCTTCGAGTGCCTTGACTTCATTATTGATTATTTCTTTTTCTTTTGGAGAGGTTCTGAATGGAAACTTACGAATAGGAGGATGATCACCTGTATCAATATGATGTTCAACTAGAGTTGTTCTTCCCACATCTTTATCATCTACAGCATATAATTTTGGATACATGAGTAATAGATTTATTAATTGATCTTTTTCTTCTTCTTTAAGATTTGTTGAAATTTGAACCCTTTGCTTTATCCAATCATGGGTTACAGTATTTATGCCATCAAGAATGGGATTCTCGTCTGTATTTTGTATAGTGTTAATACCGTTGTCAGTAGAATGAGCTTTTATGAAACCGATATTAGTTCCTGAATAAAGTTTCATCGTGTATGGATTGAGATTTATAAGCTGTATCGGTATTTGTCCATCTGAAACCTTACTAACTGACGATGCAAAATATATATTTTTGTTTTGAAGGATTTTGGGTTCAAAGATAATATCTGATTGTATAGGTTGATATTGACTGGATACAGGTACAGATATTATATTAATTGTTCTTGGTTTAAGACATATAGACTCATGTAATATGATTGCTCCTCGGTTCCATGGGTGATTAAAGTACATTCCATCACATGGAACATAACATTGCTTAAATCGGATGCGAGAATCTTTCAAACTGAATTCTGTGCTACGGAATCGGTTCAGAAAATTAGTTCCAAGTATCAATTCTGAAGTACAATGTTTCTGAATATGAACAACAATAGATTCGTCAACATCAAATATAGACAGTTATGACTGTTCTACCCAATAGTGCAATATCACTACCATTTGCTGCAATAGGGCGCCCATTTGTGGGCGTAATTTTTAAATTAGGTATCTTTTTTGCTATGTCATAATCTAATAATGAATAAACTGCTCCAGTATCAATTAAGGCTTTGCAGCTGATTAGGTTGTTTAATTTAAAATTTGTATGTGGGGTTCTTTTGGGAGAATCAGAAAAACAAACAACTTGCTCTTCTATGTTTACTCTGTCTTGTTTCTTGTTAAATTTTATTTTCCATTTTGATTTAGCTTTGTGTGATTTTGACATAGGTTTAGCATTTTGTGTCAATCGACATCCATTTAGTAATGCATTGACGATGACATTTGATTCTATATCATTTAATTGCTGATTCGGTTGTGGTTCTGCAATTTTTTATGGGTATTTTGTTTATAGTATGAATAGGTAAATAAAGTAGCTAAGAATTATCAAGAAAAATAGAATAATTAGAATGTTTAGTAATAGTTGCAGAGGAGCCTTGAGGAAATTGTCGAAAAAATTTGAGACAATTTCTCCTTCGGTTTTAATCACATGCTCAAAAGAATTTCCAATTCCTTGAACAGCTGTTTTTACACCAGTTTCTGCTCCAGCGAGAATATTATATAGAGCATCGGGTTGTAAGGATAGACCTGATGTATAATTTACAACCTTACTTAATATGGTTTCAAGTCTGTGAGTACGGAATAAGTATTGTCTTAAAAATGTAAATTCATTTGGTGATGAAGCGATTTTATCATGAAAAACCGCAGGTGTATCGAATTGGAACATTTTATGTTGACCCTTCCATAATAGTTCAATGGACACATAACTTACATGAATGGATCCTGTACGAGTTGACCACTGGGTTTGATTGTTTCTGAAAATAGCTACTACCTGATGAGCACAATCTACTGTCTGACTAGTTTCAATCAGATCAGTTCCTCCAGGCAAAGCGAACATGGTTAACATTATTCACTTTTACAGGAAGATTTTTGTAGCACGTATTACCAATTTTGTAGTCATAAAAGATTTTGGTAGGGTTAACTTGTTTACATTGCCAAACCGATAGAGCATCACCCGTGAATTCGGCAATAACGTCTTGACGCTCTAATAGTGCTCGGATGCCCATAGTTGCGTCGAACAAAAGTAATTGCCAGATAATGTCAAGATGTTTTTGTGCATATCTGCACATTTCTAGCCATACGAATCGGAAGTTGTTGATTTCATTTTGTATTATCTTGTACTCTAGGTAATTGAGCTTACTATTGATGGGATCGGGTGCATTATCAGTGTTGTTGGGAGCGGGTAGGTTTCTTATTCTTTTTGAACCTTTTACTTGTAGAACAATTCCTTGATAGGTATACAGAGCGTTTGTGAGTTCTGGGCATACCCGATAACTTCTTTTTAATTTGAAGGCACCCTGTATTTCGTCTATTATAAAGTATAGGTCACTATATCTTGCTTCATAAGTATTTTTGTAAACCACGGGGCAGAAATTGGAAAAAACAGTTTGATTCCAAATTACTGTACTGTCATGATTCGTGCATTGGCCAGATATTGGAGTACAGCCACCTAAATCTCCAAGATCACTGCTTATTAGTGTGCCATCCCAGGATGCCACTTCAATATAAAAATTTTTGGCTATTTTACAGATATCTTTGCAACACCATGTAAAGTCTATGTTTAGAGATACGTTTGTGGACCAAAGACCATCGTGTTTATTGATTAGGGGTTGTCCACGATATGTTTTGGACTCAAAAGCTTGTTTACATTCAGTAGGAATTGTATGCGTGACAGTAACTTTATCAATGATAATACTTTTACTTCCAAAGAAATCCATATTTGTACATACAGTACGGGTACGTAATGAACACTTGAAAGCCTTAGTGTGAATGGGATCAGTTCGTGGGACATATAAAGAAACATTCAAAACTTGTGGTGTACGAATATTCTTAGTTGGAGGTTTACATGTTACTTGTTTCGGAATGTGAAGTGCATGCCCAGCCTGGGATGAACCGCAAATTTGGAAAGTTTTATTCGCTGTAATTGCAGGGCAAGTCACAATAAAAAATATATATAACATGAACAATGAAAACATGTTAAAATCTATTGATTTCCGAAAATTGTATTTTATTTTTTCATATTGTGATATTTCACAAACAGGTTTGGTGGCTTGTAATTGGGCTACTTCATGGCAAACATTTTCTAATTCCGGCGGTTGAGGCTTATCAGACTGAGGCACATGCAAACATTTGAATTTTCCGCTGGAATTTTGTAGTTGAGGTTTAGCCTTTAAAATTAAATTTCCGTAAAGATTGGCAATGAAATTAAATGACAGAGCAAACTTACTAGTTAAAAACTGGCTCAATTGCAGCTTAATGTTCATTGCATGCTTGATCAATTTTTCTTTAACAAGTGGATCAGGCTCATTTTCCGACTCGATCTCGATGGCATTTAAAGCCATGGTCAATTTATCAATAGCCAATTGATGGCTATCAATAGCATTTTGGTTCGACTTTGGTTCTGTCATTTCAACATCAGAAATCGTATCAACTTGCCCATCATCTTGATCCTTGAAACTCTTATTTACGCCTTGGGAAATGGTAGTGTCTTTTCGCACCCGATTCCCATGTTTCGGGCAAAAGATACAGGTACAAAACGGATCTAAACATGCATTGTCATAGTTAGAGGCTATCATTTCGTGAACGTCAGTTTCAGGATAAAACAAAAGTAAGGCATCATCTTCAAAATCAGTAACATTTCCTGATGAAATTTTTTTTTTCTGTTAGAATTTTCTCCCACACCGTTTATTGGGAATCTGCTGTTTTGTCTATTTTTTGAATGATAATGGAAGTTTTGATTTGATGATGATACATTAGGGTTGTCTCTAGAATTATAATTTTGGTAACTAGAATTTCTATAATTATTACTTTGTCGTGGAGACAAACGGCACATAGACGTTTTGTGTCCCGTACGTCCGCAGTTTTGACAAGGCGACCTACAGTTTTGGGCGATGTGTCCCAATCGGTTACAAATGTGGCAAAGTTGCCCTATTGGTGCACGATATTCAAGTTGAGAATGATATTTCGGGATCCTGGCGTCATTTTCTGGAGTTCTTGCTTGTTCGCTCAACTGATGATTCAGTTTTGTTTGCAATTTGGCTACAGTTGTTTCCAACTTTTTAATTTTGGAATCGGCGGCTAAAAGAGAAATAGCATTAGCAGGTTGAATAGGATTATATAAATTATCACGAATAATTCCTGATTCGACAAAACATGCACCCGATAAGGCGTTGGATAAGGTAGCATACTTATTATTCTTAATTGCATCATAAATTTGGGATTTCAATCCACGTAAGAATATTGGCTTAATTATAGACTGCTTGCTTAGCTTGTTCATCAAAGTTGGGGTAGGCTGTATTGGAAAGTTTCCTAAGTGCATCATAATATTCAGTTACTGTCTCAGCTGGGTGCTGTTTACGATCAATGATGATTAATTGGTGAATATCAGAGTCCTGACCGATAGGGTATAAATTTTGTAAAGCTAATTTGAAGCTAGCATAGGTAGTGGGTGGGTTTTGTCCAACTTTTAGTACCCGGAAAGATGCTTGGGCTGCACCAGTAAGATGGGCTTCTAAGTAAGCTATAAGGAACTGTTCGTCATCATCACGGACACCCTGTAATTTCATATAGTGTTCAAGTTTTTCGAACCATTCAGTAAAATCCTCCCCAATAGCTCTGGAGAAAAAGGGTGGTGGCCTAATGGAAAGAGTAGGATTGAACGGCATGGATCTTTTTATATCTGCTGTAGCTTCAGTTAGGTCCAAATTTTCAAATTTGATGTCAAGTTGTTGTAACCGCTGATCAATAGGATTTAGAATTCCCTTGAGTGATTGACGAATAGCAGATTCTAATGTGCTGGGATCTATAGCCATTCCTTTCGACAAAATAAATTTATCTTTCAAAACTGAAAGTTTGGCTCGATCAATAATTTGTTGATATTCGTCAAAAAGTGTAGATTTTTGTCGTATGGGATATTGTGCCTGAGTATCAGAGGAATTTGATTTACCTGGATAATCGGTAGAATCCACAATTAAATAATACAAAAATATGAAGAGAATAAAACAAATATAATGATAAAAGATGAAAATTTCTTTGAGTGGGAAAAGAGAAAAAAAATCTGCTTGCAACAATAACAATATTCATCCCAAATTAAAAAGGACAAGGAAAAAATGAAAACATGGAAGAAATAATATAAGAGGAAGAAAATACTCGTAGATGCCCACAAATTTTGTTATGTATTCGTCGTTGCTCTAGGCGGATGAATGCAATAACTGTCGTTGCTACCCACGCGGAAAATTTAGGATACTGTCGTCGCAACTCAAGCGGAAAATTAGAATACTGTCGTCACACGGATGTGGATAATAAGAATACTGCCGTCGCACTATGGTGGAATTAGAAAGAGAATTTCCTGCAAATATATTCCTGAGGGAAAAGAATTCGTCGTCACACAAAGACAAAAATTTGTGTGGAAGTGGAATAGCAAATGTTATGCGAATATGCAGCTCACGTTAGTAGAAAATATAATGCCTTATCTACCTTGCAAGTTGCAAAAAGAAATATTGGCCAGCCTCGCCATTTTGTCAAGGGGCAATTGACAATAAAATCAAGTTTGGGTACTTTTTGTTTTTAATAAACAAACAACAACAAAACTATAATTAACATATACCTTTCTTTTCCTGGGGTGCGATGGGAGTCATAATTTCTTTGTTTATTAACTGCCCAAAAATATGGTCCAATATTATACTAATACAGATTAGTCGCGACGTAGAAGAGTAACGTGGTGGAGTAAAATGATCAAAAAATGGAGATGCATATTCCAAGAACTCACTACGAAATTACCAGACACTGAACTCAAAACTCTGCCTTCTCCCTTTTTATTCCTTCCAAAGTTGGTGTTCGTGCCTGGGGGTATCTGCTTAAATTTGTCTTGGCAACTGTTTGGGAGAGAATTGATAAAGGGCTGTACTTTTGGGATTTACGTATTTGCCTTTTGTTGTTTCCTTTGTTAAGGTTATACTGCTTTTCATAAAGATAAGTTCGTTTCTATAATTTCACTTTTGATCATATTTCCTGTGTAATTATGCACTTTTGATAGAGACTTGGACGAACTTTTTCTTCTGTTAAGTTAATGAATTGGCAAAGCTGTTCGACAGTTTAAGAATCTAGAAATCTCGAATTTAGGCTAGATTGATCATGTGGAGCAAAAATGCAGATTTTGAGAATAAAAATAAAACAATTAATCAAACAAATATTATTTCTTGACATTTTATATGTGAATACGAAATGAATAAACATACTAAACTAATTTTAAATATGCAAATATAAATTAAAACTGTATTACATGACAATACCCGTACCTGTGTACTTGAGTATCTCAGTTTTGGAGGTCTATGACCCCATAACTTTGGACAGTTCACAACCCCAAGATACAGTATACCCTTCATGTTTGATCCTGGATGTCATGTATGTCTGTGACTGTGTTATTTGGGTACAGTACTCTCTATTTTTTTTCTTTTCTCAACTTGAGCATTGTCAGTGTCCCTTTGCTAGTTGAGGATAAGCTCCAAATTACTGTTGACACATATAAAACATGTACACATAAAATTTTTCATTTTCTTATCTTTATATTTTATTTATCTTCTTTCCTTTTCCTTTGCCGTATGTAGGCTTTTGTGTGACCCAGAAACAAACACATTCATTTCCCAAAACCCACTTTTCTAATCTCAAAAAAACAGAATCAACAATCATTCTTTCACTTTTCTTATACATAAAAACTTTTTCTATCCAAACAAACATCATTTCAAAACAAAAACTAGTACAATCCACATTTTATTCATGCACACAAAAGTGCTACCATATGACACCCTTACATAAGTACCATCTATTACATACATGTCTACTTACTGTAAGGTCACTCTTGTTCTTTCTCTAGAGGGGTGGCTGGTCTTACAGACCCACCTCCTGAGGGCAGCAGAAATATCTTATGTTGCTGTTAATGGATTTGTTGGTCTCACAGCCCTATCCCTGATGTCAGCAACAGCAACGCCTTATGTTGTTGCATTGGGGGTTTGTGGTCTTACAGCCCTAATCCTGACATCAGCAAGGTTTAGGGATTAGTTGGTCTTACAGACCCTGTCTCTGATGTCTGCAACAGCAGCATCTCATGGTCTTGCATAGGGGTTGCTGGTCTCATGGCCCTCCCCCTGATGCCTGCAACAGCAACATTTTGTGTTGCTACATTGGGGTAGCTGGCTCCACTGCCCTATCCCTGACATCCACAATGACAATGTTTCATGTTTCTGCACTGGGGTAGCTGGCCTGACAGCCCTATTCTTGATGTCTCTGCAACAGCAACATTTCCTGTTACTGCAGGGGTTTGCTGATCTTGCAGCCCTTCTCCCTGATGTCTACTGCTGCAACATGTTACTCTGGTCACTCATATCAAGGGCACCTGCCATGGGCACTGAGGGCACATGTTGGTTTACAACCTTACCCTTAACGTTAGCACCAGGTTACTGTTGGTGTTTTGAGTTTGCCACTTGAGGAGTAGGTGGTTATTGGTGCATCGCCCTACCACCTGGGGCTAGCTCAAAAGGGTTGGTGTCTTGTGTGGAACTGATGTCTGGGAAACATCAGTCAAGATGCATATGCCACCTGAGATGCTCTTTAGTCTGTGATACTGTATCAGGTTGTTTACCTGGGTAGCAACAACACTAATCAGCATGTGGCTCCCTTGTGCTTTAACTGCAGGTTTGAAGGGGTTACACTCAGCCTCAGCTTGTTGGCTACTCTGCCCAAGTAAATGTCCAACATTTGCAATTGGTATTGCCTGTGTTTGACACCCTCAAAAGCATAGTAGCCTTCTTGTACATTTCTTTTTCTTCCTTTGAATTCCTTCTCTAAGCTTTCTTCTATGATCTTCTTTAGTGTCTCTACTATGGTGGTTCCCTAAGTACTGTGGCACAGCCTCCAGCTGGGCCTAGAGTGTACAGGGCCCCATGTAATATACTATTACTACATTTGAATGCTTTCGTTAGCCGGCCTAATGACCTCCCTACTAGAGTCACTCCCACCCAGAGTCTGCCTCTATGGTTTCTGAAAGTCATCACTTGGTCTGGAACATTACTCAAGTCCCCCTCAGCTACATTGCTAGGGTCCACCTCAGCAAAACTTGCTAGAGTTCACCTCAGCAAGAACTGCTAGAGTTTGCCTCAGCAGTATACGCTCACTGACTGAATGTCAAAGAAGGATCACCTTGTACCCATGCATCCTTGGATGCTTGAGTCTGCCTCAGCATTCCTAACTAAAATAGTTGGGCCCAGGACCCCATTTTCTTTTTACTGACTGAGTGTGACAGAATAGCACCCTTGGTACCCGTGCTCTTTCCTCAGTTCAACTGTGTGACCTGTGAGCCTCATTGCATCTCAGTGATCACTAACCCGACCACCAGCTGTATATAATACTCCTGGAGAGTGTCCATTCTGTTCAAAATGCAAGCTCCCGTTTTGGGCAGAGCTGTAAATATTTGTGAGTGTTCTTCTTCCATGAAACCTCCTGTGTAGTCCATCTCACTGCACAGAGATTGCAATTGCTCCTGGTGAGTGAGGCCTGTTATGTAACAGCACAGCCCCTTTATGTCAATAGGTTGTAAATTAGTTTTTTCCCTATTTATCTCCCTCTTATGTTTACTTTAAGTTGACCCCGTTCCTTATTTTTTAGATACATCATGCCCTACTCCTGGTGAGTAGGATCTTATCAGCCACGAGTCTGCCTCATCCCCAAGGTCTGTAGTTCAGTACAAGTGGCTAACCTCCAAATAAAATTCACTTCTGAATGGGTTTCCCATCTTCACATGTGGTTAGACACCCACTACTTCATTCTCAGGCAGGGAAACGGCCCATTTATCTAAAATTCTTTCATTTCATCCAAAATAGCTGGGCCCAGGACCCCATTTTCAAACTTTTGGTCAAGATCATTTCCCCATAAACCAGGCTATGCTTATACTTATCACAGGTGACCAGATAAATTCCCTTCTGTGTTGACCTGATCATTTTGGTTTCTACAACCTTGTTCTCTTGTACTAGCCCAGTCACCATGGCTGCTAGTCTTAAATTCAAAAGAACAATCCGTTTACACTGGCCAAAACACCATCGCATAAATGAAAAAGAAATTCACACACTCCTTTGCTATGAAATTAAAAGAGTAAAACTTACTTTTTCTTTCCATAATAGAGATACCTTGAAATTCTTGTCATCTTTGTACCCAGTCTGTACTGACCAAACAGTCTCTCTCTATTCAGTTTGATAGAATCACTTTACAAGTTCACCAATCAGGTCTAGCCACCCTACAGGAGAACGACTTCTCAAAAAATGCTTGTTGGAAGTTGACCTCCCAGCACAGATTGAGAACACAGTTCAGGCTTCATCCAGGAATGCACTTTGACCATTGCACCAAAAGTTGGAAGTCATGACTAGTCAGAGGCACCCTCCCCTTTCCAGTTTCATGGCTCCCCCTACCTTTTTGAGTGCTTTTGGTAAATTATTGCTGATTTTTTACCCCACTTGACCCATTTCTTCACCCTGAAAAGTGTGAATAAAACTGATCATGCATATAAAATTGCCTTTTTGGAGTCAATCCTTACGGTTGCTGCTCTTGCCTCCTACCAGGAATTTAGCAGTGGATCTCCTCAACCTACCTGCTATGATAGTCTATCTTGAGCACCTCAAAAGCACCTCAGTGATAGTCTATCTTGAGCACCTCAAAAGACTATTCTAGGTAGCTTATCCAGATCTCTTGACTGGCCCCAGGGATTTAGTCTGGATTTCCTTGAGCAGTTCAACACCATCATACTTGATTATCAACCTAAAGTATGTATGTTGAATGTGGTACAACCGCCCCTTCTCCTGACAATGTCAGAGATTGACCAGATTGACCTGTGGTGGGAGAATGCATGTTCACTATCAAGGACCTCCCATAGGTCAGGGTCAAGATCAAGGTCAAGGGCTTCTTCCATCTCAAGGCACCCTCACAAGCATCCTCAGTTGCGTCATCATGTGGGTCAACCAGAGGACACTGGACTTCTTCCTGGCATGCACACCGTCTATCACTGACCATGCAGGGGTCGAGTTGCCCTTGATTGAATCACTAGGAGCTATAGAGAGCCAGTTGGACTACTCTGACCATCTGCCCCTAGAGGATCTGATTGTCCTTGAACCTTGCTCACATACACAGTTTACTGTACCCCTACCACCAATTTATGCCAACATACCTGAGGTGGCTTTCTTCCCTAAGCATCTCACAGGATCTCACAGAAACATGTATTTTGCTGGAAGGGTTAGTAGTGTCCCGAACAGCCACATACCCTTACAGGTAATTAACCAGAATACACATTCTATGGTTCTCTACCCACACATGACCATCAGTGATGTGCAGATGCATGCTGATTGCTTACAGGGGTCACAGGTCATATCAGACATTGTCCTTGATGGCAGTTGGGTCGAATCCAATGCTGCAATCTCATCAAATATCTCCCCATGGGACCGGACAGCATTGCTCATCCTACTGATGTCTTATACCGACCTTTATGCCATTAATGAGAAGGACACAGGTTCCACTGATCTCATTCAGCACAAAATCAGCATGGGTGATGCCCGCCCAGTTTGCCATTTTCCTTATCGGACTTCACCTAAGGAAAAAGATCTCATTATGCTTGAGGTCAAAACACTTCAGGACAAGGGTATTATCAGGCTAAGCAGGTCACCATGGGTCACTAATACTGCCCTGGTGTGCAAGAAAAATTGTTCTCACTGTATGTGTGTTGATTTCTATGGCCTTAACAAGGTCATGAAAAAGGATGTCTACCCCCTTCTGAGGATCAATGACATCCTAGACACTCTCAAGGGAAGGAAATACTTCACTACTCTTGATCAGGCAAATGGCTATTGGTCAATCCTGATTGCCGAGGCAGATAAGGAAAAGATGGTGTTCGATATGCCCATTGGACTTTACGAGTGCAATTATTTGCCTTTTCGTTTGTGCAATGCCCGAGGGACACTCTAACATCTCATGAATCTACTACTTACAGGAATCCAATGGTGCACGGCACTGACATACATTGACAACATTTTGGTGTTCAGCCATTCCCACACCCAAATGTTCCAGCTCCTAGCAGATGTCTTCTCTCATCCTCCCCAGGGTGGGATGAAGCTCAGACTGAGGAAGTGCAAACTTTAACACTTGGAGGTTGAGTATCTTGACTACTGTATCTCACAGCTAGGCCTAGAACCAGATAAAGCCAAACTTGCTGCCCTCCACAACCTCCCCATTCCACAAAATGCCAAAGACATCAAGTCCTTTCTTGGCCTTGTGTCACACTATAGGTGTTTCATCCATGGTTGTGCCCGCCTCAGCGAGCCTCTCACCAAGCTCTTATGGAAAGTGGTCACTTTCCAGTGGTCAAAAGCTAAGCAGGAGGGGTTTGATGAACTCCAATGATTTCTGACCAATCCACTTATTTTGGGCCATCTGGACTTCTCCAAATCCTTCAACCTCCAGATGGATGCTATTATTTCGGGAATAGGTGCAGTTTTGAGCCAATTGGATGAAAATGGACATGATCATCCTGTCACTTAGGCGAGCTGGGGATTAACAGTAGCTGAGAAAAACTACTCTACGCTGTTGTCCACTTTGTCGAGCACTTTCCACCATACCTCTTTCAACATGAGGTGGTCTTTCAGACTGACCATACTGCAGTCAAAACAGTATTGAAAAAACCAAATCCCTCTGCTGGCATTGTTAGATGAGGACTCACTCTTGCTGAGTTCAAACTGACCATACCACCCCAAAAGGGTCAGTCTAATGATAGTGCTGATGCATTATCCCGCCTGCTAGATCCTACGTCCCTCACTGGTCAGAGTATTGACACTACTCCACTCTACTGACCAGAGGGCAGCGATCAACCGGGCTCAAAATTTTACCCCGGGCTTCGATAATTTACCGGGC
Source organism: Romanomermis culicivorax (assembly GCA_963922205.1). Classification (NCBI taxonomy): domain Eukaryota; kingdom Metazoa; phylum Nematoda; class Enoplea; order Mermithida; family Mermithidae; genus Romanomermis; species Romanomermis culicivorax. The sequence goes on along the minus strand of CAWUHX010000018.1, from coordinate 86,960 downwards.
CTGGGTACAGGCCAGGGCTTATTACGTAATATGTATGTAACATATAATATATGCATTTAATATTTATCTAAAAGTCGGAATCGAAAATCAAGTTTAAATGAACGTTTATTTTAAAAATCGGAATTGACTAAATATAAAAATAAGAAAAACGAAAAAAACAAGTTCAACACATGTACCCAAAATATGAAATCACATAAAAATGCCATCCCATATTTTGAAAGTACAACAAACAAAATGAAAAAAAGACGAAAAGTATACAAAAGCAAAAATGATTTGAAAAATGTGAACAAACAATGAAAAGAATTTTTTCAACACGAACTTTTGCGAATATTGTATTTGAGAAAAACTAATTTATTCACATTTCCTGGCAGCAATCTGTTTCCATCATCGTTAGCTATGTCAGCAGCTACACTAAGATGCCGAATGTGAACCATTGCCCCACTTTGAAGCCAAAAGTCCACTGCCTGGTGAAATGCATATCTTGCAAATTTTGCAAATTGCCGTCGATCGATCATTGGATTTTAAATCGAAGAACATCCACAAAGCAGATGACATATTATCAATAAAAATATACAAGTTAATTAAGCTGTAAATAAAAATAGGTTTATGTAAAAGTAAAATCAGATGACTTCATAAAACAATCTTAAACAAAATAAAATATAAAAAGTGAAAACGCAAACAGGAAAGAGAAGATGAAAACTTTTTTTACAATATTTACAATATTTATTTGCCGAAATTCAATTGTAAACATTTTATTGTAATTAACGCAAATAGACAGTATATAAAATGAACGGAACAACTTTAATGTTACACACCATTTATTCCATTTTACGAGAAATCAAAAAATAGCATGCAAAATTTTGAGCCCGACACCCAGTAATATTTGGACCGGGCCAGGCGGGGGTACCCGGTCGATCGCTGCCAGAGGGATATGTGATGATGGTCACCTAGGTGTGCAGCTCAGCACCTGGATTGAACAGGGAATCATGCAATGATATCCATTGGTGCGAAGCACCTAGACCCTCTTGCAGCTCAACAAGGGGATCCTGAACTAGCCCGCATCATTTGATCCCTCAAACCTTTGGGTGATCAGGATGATGTTGCTCATTACCATCTGTTGGATAATGTCCTTCAGAAGTGGACAGGGGAGTCAAACAAGATTGTGATACCTAGATCCATGGTGACTACCATTATCCAGGCAGGTCATGATGACATCATAGCTGGACATTTTTGTGGTGCTGAATATACTGCATGGCTCATAGCTCGCACATACCACTGGCCATCCCTCAGTCAGGACATCAAGTTCTTTTGTCAGTGGTGTTATCTTTGCCAATGGAATAAGCCTGCTTGACAGAAGACCACAGCTACCCTGAAACCTATCACCATCACAGGACCATTTCATCAGGTAGGGGTCGACTGTATGGGAACCATGACCACTAGCAAAGCTGGCAAACATTTCATTGTCGTCTTCATAGATACTTCATGAAATGCTTTCACAACACTGGATATTACTGTGCAAACTATTGCCTGACTTTTTGTCATGCAAATCGTCTGTTGGCAGGGGGTATCGCAGATTCTTCAATCTGATTGTGGTACTGATTTCACATCAAACCTGATGGCCGTATTCACTGCTATCTGATCAATGAAGAAAATCCACTCTACTGCCTATGATACCATGACAAAGGGCGAAGTAGAGAGAGTTAATCAAATTCTGGCTGCACAGTTGCTTATGTATGTGCATCAAGGACATATAGTTGGGATGAACACCTATCATATGCTGTGTTTGCCGTCAACATTAGCATAAATGAGTCCACAGGTTACTCACCCTTTGAACTCCTTCATGGTTGCATGACCATGCTACCTGCTGGTGCCACACTCTCTTTCAATCCTCTGGCACATATCAATGATGTTTCCAACGTATGGTATAGAGGTCAAATGGCATTTTAGGAATGCCCTGACCTTAATTCAGAGTTAGATTGAGAAATCACGGGAAGCCTATGCTCGGTCATATGATGGCAAGGCCAGATATGTCTCTCACAGCATAGGGGATAAACTTCTCAAACTGCACACTTCCAGCAGATGTGTACTTCATCCTAAATTGCTGCCCATTAAGACGGAACCTATCTTGTTACTTGAACTCTGCCAATGCCGGTCCCAAGCCCAGATGAGAAAGGAGGAGGGTTGGGTGTCGGGCTAGCTATCCATCCCTGTAAAAACCCAAACCGCTACAGAAACGGCAAATGAAAGCAGAAATTTTGGAGAATGTGGCAGGAATCTCATTTCAAATGTGATGGTACTGGAGGAAACCAGGGACGGAGTCCAGTGCCTAATGGGAGGGATATTCTCAGCCAAAAAGAGCACAAGAATCGGGACATGGAATGTCCACACACTATATTAAAGCGGAGGATGAGCACAACTCCTGAAAGAATTTGATGATTATCGACTCGATATCCTTGGGATTAGCGAGGTCAGGTGGGCATAAAATGGCCGCTTTATTAGAGATGGCAAGACGATATTGTACTCCTACAACAAAGTACGGCATGAACGTGGCGTTGGATTTGTTTTGAGCAAGGAGGCGACGAGAGCCCTCATCAGTTGGAAGATAATCAGTGATCAAATCATCACAGCCGGCTTCGGATATGGCCATGCCAAAGCAACTGTTGTACAAGTCTATGCACCAATGGATAGTGTGGAAAATAGGGTGACTACGACCAACTGCAAGATGTTTTTGACGACATTCCCAACCATGATCTCAAGATCCTCATTGGCGATCTCAATGCCCAAGTGGGCGGCGACCAATTGGGATACGAATTGGTGATTGGAGCGCATGCATCATCCACAGGGCTCAGCGACAATGGGGAGTGGCTGATGTGGTTCTGTGAACACAATGGGCTCTGCATCGGCAATATGCACTTTCAGCATAAAAGGATCCACAAGAAGACATGGGGGTCACTGGACAGATGCACGTTCAATGAGATCAATTTCATATGCATAAGTCAAAAGTGGAGGTCGTCTCTACCCGATGCAAGGGCCTATCATAAAGCGGACGTTGGATCTGATCACTATCTAGTCAGGGGAGAAATGAAGCTAAAGCTTCGAAACCAAAAACAACCCAAACCAAAGAGACCATTTGCAACCGAAGAACTCAAGGACTGGACCAATGCCAATGCCTTCACCTTGAAATTATGAAATCGATTTGCCCTCCTCGAAGAGACCGAGGAGATTGAAGAAACATGGCAAGGCTTGAGAGATGCCACTGTGGAATGCGCGCAAAACAGCATTGGAAGATGCCCCATAAAAAAGAGCAAACAGTGGATCCAGGGAAGATCATGGAAATTGATCGATGAAAAGAAAATCGCCAAGCTCAAACGAGACCAGGCCAAAACACCAGAAACTGTCGAAGAAGAGAACCAAAACTATGCTGAACTAGATCGGCTTGTGAAGAGAAGTTGTCGGAAAGACAAGAAAGAGTGGTTAGAGTGGAAAGGCGCCAAAGCCCAGGAAGCAGCTGACCAAAACGATTCTAAGACCCTGTACCGTATCATTAATGAGCTCACTGGATGGAGACCCAATTCGAATGTCCCAATAAAGGACAAGAATGGAAAGCTTTTAATCGCCCAAGAAGAGCAGAACAAAAGATGGGCTGAGCACTTCCAAGAAACTCTCAACCAGCCAGAGCCCACCACAATTTACAATTTTGATGTGGAAAATTCTCAAGAAGAACTGATGGTCAACACCAATGAAATCACCATTCAGGAAGTGAAGATGGCGATCAAGAATCTCAAGACCAACAAAGTGGTCGGTCTGGACAAAATACCCGCAGAGCTACTGAAACATGGTGGTCAAACGATGGTGGAAGCACTGACAGCACTGTTCAACAAGTTCTGGCAAAGAGACACAGTTCCGGAGGATTGGCAAAAAGGTGCCATAGTCAAATTACCAAAGGAAGGCAACTCCTCCAAATGCACCAACTAAAGAGGCATCACCCTCCTCTCTGTGCCTGGCAAGGCATTCTGCATCGTTCTTCTTCGAAGACTGCAAAATGCCCTCAACCAACGTCTATGAGAAGAGCAAGCGGGGTTCAGAAATGGCCGTTCATGCACAGAACAAATCTTGGCCTTGAGAAATATCATTGAACAGTGCATCCAATACCGGCAACAGCTTACCATCAACTTTGCCGACTTCAAAAAAGCCTTCGACAACATCCATCACCACTCCCTTTGGCAAATTTTACGCCTGTACAGCATCCCGAGCAGCTTCATTAACATGTTCAAAAACCTGTATCACCAATCAAGCTGCTGCATCAAGACCGTAAATAGACATACTGAGTTTTTTGAAATCGCCACCGATGTCAGGCAAGGCTGCATCCTTTCTCCGCTACTTTTCCTCATCGCCCTTGATTTCGCCATGAGGCATGCTGGGGCATGAATTGGGGCTGGCATTCATTGGTCCGACCGCAAATGACTTGGAGACCTTGACTTTGCTGAGGACATTGCCCTACTCGAGGAAACTGAGGAAAAGTTGCAGTGGGAACTTTGGACTTACAAGGAGAAGCTGGGAAAGTTGGCTTGGGGATTAGCGCCGAAAAATTGAAGATCATGAACATCAACAACACCAATCCATGGTGGGGAGTATTTACTGGGACGCAGAAACTGGAGGAAGTGGAGAAATTCACCTACTTAGGTAGTCTGATCTCTGAAGATGGCAACGCCCAGGTGGATGTTAAATGCCACATCGGGAAGGCAGCAGCAGTATTTAGGAGGATGAACAAGATCTAGGCCTCGCCGACCATCTCCCTCAGGATCAAATTCCCCCTACTCAACTCCATCGTGTTCCCAACTGCATTCTACACCAGCGAGACGTGGAAGGCGTCAGCCAGCATTAACAACAAGCTGGATGTCTTCCAACAACGTTGCCTCCGCCGAACCCTAAAGATCCGCTACACCCACCACATCACAAACGAAGAAGTCCTGGGAAGGAGTGGCGCAGTCAAACTCCACAATATCCTTGCAGGTTGAAGACTCCGACTGGCTGGCCACATCTTCCAAATGGATCGCTCATGGATACGGAGGATAGCAATGCACTGGCAACCTCGAGGCACCAAAAGGCCGCGCGGATGTCCATGAAATACCTGGAGAAGGATGTTCATTCAAGACCAGAAGGCATTGAACATGGCGTGGGACAATACGGAAACTCTGGCGCAAGATCGAAACCAATGGCGATCATTTGCTGCCCAATATGCTACATAGCATGGGAGGATCTAAGTCTAAGTAAGTATCTTGTTACGAATGTGACATATTCTAATGTCACTATTCATCTTGAGACAGATCAGGAAGACACTTTACATTTCAATCAGCTTAGACATTACATGTCTCCAGATGCACCAAATGAAGTAGAGGAGGCACCTTCCACTTCATGGACAGCGGGCAACTTTGCTGACCACTCAGCTCCCATTTTGATCTCCTCAACAAACAAGGTCTTTACACCAAATCTGATTGACCCTCATCTTGATGAGGAGGTCTGGGACCCCTAAGCATCAGGATGCTCTTCTCTTCTTGGTCCCCATCTTACGGACGAGGACGTCCTTTTTTGAAGGAATGCCATGCCCTTCATGGATTATTCACTTCGACCCTTTCACTCTCCCCTCTACAAGGTCGAGAAACAGTTAAAAGACAGTTTGGGTCTAGTGAAAAGAAGAGAATGAGCAGCGACCAAAGCATCTGAATCAGGGTACAGGCGCATCTCCCTGATAGCCTAACATTACAGGGGCACCTCCATTATAGCCAGGTGCATCCCTGCGATAGCCTCACATCCCCCTAAAATTTTTCTCATTCTAGATCTCATCACAGGATACCAGACTTCAGCAACTTCAGGGATCCCCAATCACCAGCCGTTGCATCATCAGCTGTTCCACAACAAAAAAATGCTTCCCACACCAACAGTTCAACTGATCACTGATCACCAGCTGCCACATCACTGGATGATCAACAACCATGGACATGCTGTGCAACAATTCTATGACTCCTGATAAGGATGACGAGGCCGTTTTTCGAAGGACCTCCATGTCATGTGTCGATCAAAACTAGCAACCTCATGTGATTTCTCATGCTGATACTTTATTATTTTGATCATTTGTCATTTTTATGCTTTTCTCTTTTGTCTGTGTTTTGTTCCACATTTGTTTCAGCTACAGTATGCTTCATTAGCATAAGTTTCCTTCCAAGGGCACTCCTCACTCACAGCTATTTCTTTTGTAGTGTGTTTCTGCCGATTTTCAGGTTTTTATAATAGTTTGTCAATTTGATAGAGATGCGTGCAGGTGCAAATAAAATCAGGCAAAGCAGAACAATTTGGAGCATCTTACTGTAGCCCGAATTCGGTACATGTGCCAGCGAGCTCTCTTATTATTGTGGTTGTTATATGTTTTTGTATTAGTCAACATTGCCTTGCTTTTTTGTCATTTCTCAGTACACAGGACATTTCTTGTGTTAACTCTGCCCACCATGCAATATTTTATATTGGTCACATGAGTTGTTTTTGGTCAGGTAAAATTTATAGGAGAAGCTTCTCCTCTTTTGATCTTAAGCATTGGGAACTCAAATTAGGAAACTGAAGGTTTTCTGATTTGGATTATTTTATTGTGGGGTTTAAGTACTTTAAGAGTTTAGGTTCTGGAGTAAGCATGGGTGTTGAAAACACATGCAATAAGGTTGATCCCTAGACAACTCCTGCCTGCCATCAATATCTACGCCAGGACACATATTTTCAAATACAACATTGGTGTGCAACCTGGTTTGCAGGCCTCATTTCCATGCCATTGCACTGCAATCGATTGTCATTTTCAAGTCTGGAAAATCGTCCACACTGCATTTGTGCTCAAGGATACAAACAAGAATTCTATAAATTGCTTACAACAATGCCACGCATGAAACATACACCTCCCGATTAAACCTGTCATGATTCACATTCACGTTCACCCAATGCCATGGCCAACACCCCCAGTGGCACACTAAATTTCGATCAGCAATTTCCTACAGCCATGTCAACTATGGCTATGGTCTTAGCCCAACCTAGTGCCCTGCCTTTGGTGAGCCTTCCATCTATGAATCCACAAATTTCTACTTTCAGTAATACTGGGCCTCAAGGAGAACCCATCCAACAGTTGCTGCAAACTACTGTTGCGGCTCTACTGACGACTACAGCCACGCTGATGGTTCTTGGACAAGTTTTGAGTTCTACCACAACTGATAGCACTGGCGCATTAGCTGAACGGCAAATGCCACCAGCACACATTGCTGCAAACATGGCACTCAACTGGAATATTGACAACACTGATTCTACTGATTCTTTTGTCAATCTCGATTTGCCACTGGCCCTAGCCACCACCCAAGCAAATTTGTGTGACCACTGCAACACTTTAGCCTTCCTCAACCCCTGCAAAGTTCAAAATTTCTGATTAGAAGAGTGCAATGCCCTTGAACAACTGAATACCCCCACCGGAAGGATTACCAATAATGTTCGGACTGTACAAACCATTGATCAAATCATTGGCACCATTTCCGACCAATTACAAGCACAGCAACTGCAGGTGCAACACAAAATTGAAGAACAATCTCAAGTAACAAACACGTGATTGGCCGCCTTCGCGGAACAAATGCAACAGTTAATTTTGACAACTGCCGCTGTCGCGGCGTGCAATAACCAACCAACCCCTAGGCCACCGCTGGCTAGTTTTCGATTCCACTGTAAGGATAGGCATGATATTTATATCACAAATGTACTTTCAGAGAAAAGGACCCAGTGTCGGCGTTGCCGTAGGTGCACCTGTTCAGCTTCCGGCCTCGGTGCCCAGGCCGTAGGACGCGGCGAAAAGTGGCGGAAAGAGAAGAAAAAAATTTACATAGATGTGTGTAGCCACTGTTTGGCGTGTTTGTTTATATTTTTTATTATTATCATTATTATTGGATTTTGGATGGGAGCATCACTGCTGTTCGCTATTTACTTTATTTTTGATTTTATTGTATTGGCCTAGCCCGTTGTTTTCCCAATACAAGTTGACACGGTAACTTGTACTGTTTTGTGAGTGTAGTGGAGGAGATTATATGCTTAGGAGTGGAGACTTGGGTAGGAGCTCCTGAAGTACGTGCCAAGGTGTTCTGCCTGAGGTTTGGTGAAGTACTGGAGTGTATCTGGTGAAACGTGTGAGAGAGTTTTGGTTTATTGTTTTTGTTAGCCTGTGGTCAGAACTGTTGCTACTTCCTTTGTATAAACCCAAAGGTCGGTTACATCATCTTTAACCCACAGCAGCCTAACAAGTGGCGGACTCTTAATGCCTCTCATGATGGATAACCAGAGAACCACCAGGAAAATAACTAAACCTTCAGGGTTTTATTTACAGTTACACACAGGAAAGGTACAAAAAATGAGTATTCCACTAGGAAAAACCTTGAGAACACCTCCTAGGTCACACGAACCTAGTGTTTCGAATTTTGACTCCCCTGAAAAACATGCAGCGGTAGGACAAATTCAAACACAGGCGCCTGAGACTGAGGTGAGGGGAGAGAGCAAAAATGCCGAAATGGCAAGATTGGAAGAGGAGTTGATGAGGAGTAGTTTCGAGATGGCTAGGCAAGCCGAGATCAAAGCTACTGTAGGTGGAAATGCCAAAGGTCATCAGACCTTGGAGAGAAAAAGACCCACGACACCTCCAAAAATTGTCCACCCGATGGCCGAAATGCTGGACGAGATTAGATGGAAATCGAAACTGGCGTGGAAGTTGAATATGGTGGACATGAATTTCAACGAGTATTATGAGGACCCGCCGGCCGAATTATACGATGATAGATATTCAAGGCGATATGCGGCAGAAACGGCAAATTGGGTATGCTGCAAAGATCAAAGGGAGCCAGTCGACCCGAAAGATTTTCGAATTAACCCCTTGGAGAAAAAGATCGAATTATTAATCAAAGTAATAGAAAACGCGCAAGATAGCGAAAAAGAAATCGAAGAAGACCAATGGAAGAAGATAAGTGAGTCTTCTTACTTAGAAAATAGAGTAGAAAGGGTCAATGAACCTAAAAAAGAGGTTCAATCGGAAGATTATGTAAGGTCTCAGGAGAATAGAGAAAGATATTCTACCAGAGATAAAGCATGGACTGAGGAACAACAGAGTTCGAGGAATGCTGAACAAGCACAATCGAATGCCTATGGTTACTCAGAAGATAGAAAGTCTAGGGAAAGAAAGGTGACTATGTGTGATGAATTGTCCCAGGGAGAGGTTAGATTTTCTCGTCGTACTCCTTGGAGAGATACTGTTGTAGTGTGTTTCCGCTGATTTTGTCATTTTTTGTCAATCCCTGCATGAGGCCTGCAAGTACCAAGTGGAGTGAGGGACGTGGACCATCAACAGCCGTCTTACTGTAGCACATGTCTGTATGCGTGCACTGGCTCTCTCCACGTGCATTCCTCTTTGTGTTTTTTATAACGTACGTTTTCTATTAGTCATATGTCCTACTCGCTGCCTCCCCGCACGCTCGTCTTTGTTTGTTTTCCCCCCAGTGCGTGGGATTGAATTGTTTATACTCTCGCCCAGCCCTGTTTGTAAGTAAGTGTTTCTTATTGTGTAAGGTAAAATTGAAGAAGGGTTTTCTTTCTTGTATTTATCTTAGTTCGGGAGACAATTAAGGAAGTATCTTTTCCTTGATTGGTAGGATTATTAGTGTTGGGTTTAAGTACTACTAACTAAGTTAATCGGGTAAGTATGGGGGCGGGAAATAGGTACATTAAGGACGAACCCTGGGATCCCACTCCTGCCTGAACACAAATCCCCCAATTTATTTTTAAATACAACACTGATGACCATTTGGATTGTACGCTTCCTTTCCCCCCGATTGCGCTGCATCCGAATACGATCCCAAGTTTCAAAATTCGACCACGCCGTAGTTATGCCCAAGGTTACAAAAAAGGTTATTATACCCTCCGGAAAAAGATGCCGAAAGTAAGCCACACACCCCCAGATTTCACACGCCTCCCATCTCGATCAAGCTCGCCTAATGCAACCATGGCCGCGCCCCGTGCTCTGAGTTTTGACCAAATATTACTGCCGTGGATGACAAATATTACGCAATCATCAGCGCTACCCACAGTAAGCCTCCCGCCCCCTAATCCGCCATTGTCTACTTTCAGTAACCTTGCGTCGGATGGGACTGCACAGACCCAAGTACCGCTCATCTCCGCAGCCCCAGCGATAGTCAATTCACATGGGCAGCCACCCTCGAGTCAAGATCCAGTCATCGTCATATGTGTTAGCGCGCCGGTCATATCACAGATACTGCCGCCCAGCACGGCCCCCCAAGTCAACAACGACCAAACTGTCACCAGAACTGATTCCTCGGACTCCTTTATTAATATCATTCCACCCCAGGCCCCAGCCACCATCCGCGCTCCAGTAACCAATCACCGCAACAGTTTAGCAATTGCAAATGCAAACGAAGTTCATAATTTCCGAATAGAAGCAGGCGACAGGTTAGACCAGCTCAGCACCACCGCCATGCGGATAACCAACAATGTTCCAACAGTCCAAACAATTGATCAAATTATCGGCGCTGTTTCCGATCAATTCCAAGCACAGCAACTACATGTTCAAGGTGAAATCCAAGAGCAAGTGAAATCCACAAACACGCGCTTCACTGCCCTAGCAGAGCAAATGCAACAATTGATTTCAACAACCGCCGCCGCAGCCGCAGCAGGTAACCCACCTACACCAATACCACCGCCAGTGACCTCAGGGTTTCACGGCGAGGAAACGCGCGATATCTATATCCTGAACAAGACTCTCCGTGAAACTGAGCCGGCTTTGGCTTTTGGTCCACCACCAGTGCATGTCAAACCTAAAGCGTCATCCACCGACACCCTGTACAATAATGAATTTTCTCCTAACACATGCGGAGAAGAGGAAACATCCTGTTCCGTACCTCAAAGACGCCCCCAGCCTGCGGCCAACCCATTTGGTTTCTCGGACTACCCGCCTGACGATTATTATGACCGACTGCAACCTTGGTACAAATTGCCGTGCACATCTCACCACCAAGAAGATAGTCGAATCAAAACCATTGTCGACAATATGCACCCGCTAACTATTGATGGAGCTGCAACAAACAAACGCCTCCTACGCTTTTTCATTCGCTTAGAAAATGAGTTTGGATATGACGCCTCCAACCACATCAAGATGAGCGCACTCTGCCGACTTACCCGCGATACACCGAGCAACATGATTCAAGATATGACACGCTACGAAGACACAAAAAATTTCCTCATGTTCCAATTAGCCCCGGATTGCAACCAAATGACCCTCAAACATGAGCTCGCGTCGATCACCCCCAAAGTCGGAGAGGAACCCGCCGCGTTTTTGAGTAAGGTAATGACTTATGTGCAATTGTTATTCCAAGATGAGGATCAAACTTTTCGGCACAAACAAGTAATTGACACCTTTTTGACTAAAATACCTGTTTTCTACCAATTAACAATCGGCGAACAAGGGAAAAGTTTTACAAATGTCCAACAATTGGCCAACGCCGTCACCAAAGCCCGTAGCATCCTCAACGCAACCAAAGCTGAAATGGGGACCACGGAGTGGCCTATACTTGTCAACCAAGCTGACCTGGAAATGCAGCCACCAAGGTCGCCGCAGCCGTCCAATTGCCCTTTTGACCGCCGCCGTAGAACGGACCGATCACAGGATCGCTATCGCGACTGAACACTTTCAACTGATCGCCACTCGCAAAATTCCGAGCCGCCACCCAATAAATTCGTCTCTTTTCAATGCAACAGCTAGAACAACCTCCACAGTCGCAACCACGCACAGAAATGCTCCTGGAGCAATTGATCCAACGATACGACCACGGCCATGAAGAACGTAAATCACGGCAACGTCCCGGAGAATTTTCATCCAATTCCCGGCCACAAAGCCCTCACCACCAATCTGAACCGTCCAACCCATGCCGCTCAACCCCCGCAAACCAATTTTCGAATCAGCTCTAACAATATCCCTGGACAACGGGAGTGGAGACCATGCTGCGGAGCACCGCCCCAGAGAGGTTCAAATTACTCCCGCAGTGCAAGGAACTATTTTTATGAAGGTAATCCAGTAAATTGTCCAAATGATTTTGTTCAGAACACCTACACCGTCTACCCGAATCAACTTTTTCCGGTGCCATGGGAACAACACATTCACTATAATGCGGTGCCAGCCCCATACGTTACAATGCCCACAGATTCCTCATGCACCAGTTCTCAATCCTCAGAACTCCCGCTTGCGCTACCGGCTTTGCCATCATCCTCAGCCATTTCCGCAACCGCTCTAGATACGCGCGCACTCAATCAATCAACTTCCACCGCCAACATGGTCATCCCTTCTAAAGAAATAGCATCTTCTACCCCGATCATGAGCCCCGGGATCGTTTGTTAGAACGCAACAGGTCATGCTTTCTGAGATCCATGCCACATCTGTTCATCTGTTTGCCAGATTGACAATCTCACGCCGTCATCAAAGCTTTTCGTCCGCAAATAAGTTTCCACCAGAGCTTTCCAAATCCCAATTAAACTTGGCGCCATCAAGGCACACGCGCTCATCGGTGCCCAATGCTCCCTATTGTCTTCAGGATTAGTCAAATGCGCCTTTGACAAACAATCGCTCCAACTCCCGATCTGTGGTAAAATCAAAGTGGCCGATGGCGCCGTTGTCAACGCCCATGGTCCAGTAGTCATTACAATGGAATCCGCGTTTGGTGAACATATGATCAAGTGCGTAATCCTCCACAATTACGGAAATGATCAATGTATCATTTGAACTGATTTTCTCGCCCATCCTGATATCCATGTGATCTTAAACTTCAAGGAAAATTACATCGAAATTCAAGATGTGAAGCTACCACTCAAAGTAATCACCTCAGTCCGCTCACAAACAGAATTATTTTTAAACACCACGAACGATAATGCTCTCCAAGAAATTCCAGAAGAGGAGCGAGTAAGTTTTTCTGACGATAAATCTGATATTTCCAGCCAACCTGAGGAAATCGAGGCCAAACAACCAATAGGACAGGCTCAACCTAGTCCACACCAACTGCCCCCTCGGGGACTAGAGGTTACCCACCTTGCCAAGCCAATTTTCCTCATCGCCCAAATATAGGTTTCAATATCACCACATTGCCAGCAATGGGTAAACAGCACCGTCTTTCCCACAACTACGGCAACCATTCCAGACATGATTGTTCAATCACTATCAACCAACAGTGTAGCCCCAGAGCTCCCAATCGAAACCGCAATTGTTAACGTCACCAATGGCCACTGTCCACTGCTTTTTGTCAATAATATGCCGAATAGCATAAAGCTCCGCCCGAACCAACTTATCGCAGTGGCAAAACACGTGCTTGGACAGGTCGAATCTCCCATAGATTGTCAAGTAGCAACCCCTGCCGCGGATGGCAATTTAAGGGACCACGAACCAGCCGCCCTCGACAAATCACTCCATTGTCACACAGATCAACAAAAATTGGATTTCGCTTTGAACAAGATGACTGAAAAAACTTACATTACAGCCGCCCGAAAATCAAAGGCCCTTGGCATGCTATGACAAAACCGCGATGTCTTCAGCCTTCATGGGGACAAACCAACTGTCACCAACGAATTAACCATCAGCATCGACACCAGCACTGCAAAACCAGTATCCCACCATTACTACCGCGCCGGGATGGAACAACGACCAATTGTCCGCGGCCATATCCAAGAGATGCTTGACAACGACTTTACCAAACAATCTCCTTCACCCTGGGCCCCACCGCTATTCCTTGTAAAGAAAAAAGATGACTCTTGGCGACCCATTGTCGACTACCCTGGAATAAACGATGTTACGCCTAGCGACAAATTCCTGATTCCATGCATTGACGATTATTTGGACGCGATGGGACAAGCGAAATTTTTCACCACCCCCGATCTCAAAGCCGGGTACTGGCAGGTACCTCTCAATAACGACTCCAGTGACAAAACAAGCTTCATCTGCCAGGAAGGTTTGTTTCAGTTCAAAGTTTTGCCGTTTGGTTTGAAAAATGCGCCCGCGGAATTTAAACATTTGATGGAAAGAATTCTCCTCCCATATATATGGAAATATTGCCTCGTTTACATGGATGATATTATCATTTTCACAAATTCGTTTGAAGAACATTTGGAACATTTGCAAATCGTTTTCGACGCCCTCCGAACTGCCAATCTTACACTTTGGCCTGATAAATGCGAATTCCTGCCACTGCAAGTTAAATTTTTGGGACATCTTCTTAAAGCCAACGGAATTGCTGCCGACCCAGATAAAGTCAAGACTATCGCGGAGCACGGAGTACAAATTCCCAACTACCAAGAAAGGTATGCAAAGTTTTTTAGGTTTAGTTCAATGGTGCAAGCGATTTATCCCGAAATTGGCAACCTTGTCCAGTCCATTCTATGGACTCTTACAGAAAGACGCCCAATACATCCCCATGGAAGAACACTATTTCGCTTTCGAAGGCATCAAAAAAGCTCTCACGTCAACACCTTTCCTCCGTTACCCAGTCTAGGACCGCAAAGCACAAAATTGTTATCCAAACTGACGCCAGTACAACCGCCATTGGAGCAATCTTGTACCAGGAAACCGGCAACGATCAATGGGTCATTACCTACAACAGCCGCGTACTTACAGACGCTGAAACCCGATACAGTACAATGGAATACAAATGTCTCGCCATCGTCTACAGTTTTCAAATGTACCATCACTATGTATATGGCCAAAAAATTATCATTCGTACCGACCACAAGACGCTTGAATGGCTCAAAGATGAAAAACACCGAAACTCATGCCTCCAGCATTTCGCTATCAAGCTTCAAGACTACGACTACAAGGTTGAATACATCAAAGGCAAGGACAAGGCTTGGGCCGATTTTTTGTCCAGGAAAGATGACCGCGAGAAACTACCAACTCCAAATAATGAAGACTTGACTGCTAAAATTTTCCGGAAAAATTTTCGTCCTGCCGGTGCATTATGGGACGCTGACTTAAGGGTACCCGATATACTCCCAGCAGCGGTCTCGCCACCCAAGGAAATTGACGTGGACGTCAACGCCATCACCCGTGCAATTACCAAAAAGACCACCAGTCAACCCACACTCTTTGATTCCATACTGTTGGCCGCCGATTACGCGCCGCCTCCAGTCGAAGCCATTACAATTGCCTCCCATGACGAAGTCTCACGAGCACAGGCCGCTGATCCCGCTATCACCCCGCTCGTCCCTTCTCTCCAAATCCATAACATCGCAAAGCGCCCAACGATTTTCTTCACAGAAGACGGACTTTTGTATCGACAAATTAAAGATATCAAGCAATTGGTCATTCCCACATCCATGATTGACCAAACGCTACACCAATTCCACTGCACGAAAATTTTGAATCACCAAGGATCAAGCCGCACATTGGCAGCCATCAAAGCTCATTTTTGGTGGCCTGGCATGGAGGAAAACGTCCGCCATTGGATCAAGTCCTGCAAAAATTGTCAATTGACTACACCGCGCACATTGCGGCCTCCGCGGCTGTTGCAGATCCAGCCCAATCACCCTTTTGAAATCGTCGCAACAGATATGGTCAACATATCGCCGGTAGGTGAGAAACATCCATATGTTATTGTTTTTCAGGATTATTTTATAAAATGGGTCTCCGCACATCCCATACCTGACCAAAAGGCTTCAACAATCGTCAAATGCTTTATGAACAATGTCGTCCTCATGCATGGTAGCCCGCTTGTTCTTCTTTCCGATCTAGGTGGATGCTTCACATCAAAGCTCATGCAGGATATTTGTGACCTACTCAAAATAGGGAAAGTCAAAACAAGGGCGTATCATCCCCAGCGCAACCGAATGGTCGAGCATTTCAATCAAACGTTGATTGCTCAACTAAAGAAGTACACCGCCGACAACCCGGACAGTACCCTGTATTCGCCTACAACGCCATGCCGCATACGGCTACGCGCCACTCCTCTTCAGCTTATTACGAGGCTATGAACTGCACATAACCTTTGACTATGATTGCCCCCGCCGACTCACTTTGCTGCTCAATTACGACGAGTATCAGCATATCCTTACGCAGGCACAACTTAAAATGCACAAAAAAATCAAGACTAACCTTGAAAATGCCGCTGCTGTCAGTAAAGAATATTTCGATCGAAAAACCCGAACAGGCGACTTCACCATCAACGACCTTGTTCTCTTGACCAACACACAAAAGGCGAACAAAATTCAACCCGATTTCATTGGACGTTTTATTATCACAAACGTGTCCCGAGCAGCCGAAAACGTCCTCACCATCGATTCACTCGATGCACCCGGCGGGCAGCAAACTGTTTCCACGACATGACTGAAACCATTCGTACCACACCCGGCCAAAGACATCTTTGACCTTGAAACCCGCGGCCCACGTTTGCCCTACACTTCAGGCTGCCAATAGTTTGCTTTGAAATGTTCTTTTGTGATACCGCGCTCATCACGCCGAGTTGTACATAAATTCCGGCATTTTGTTTAATTTAGATCCTAGCGACGATGTTGATGAGACAACGACTACGGAATAAGTGTTATCCCTTCGGTTACATTCTCTCCGCCCAATTCATCACCAGCAAAAACCTTACCGAATTTACACCATCGCCCTACGCCTTCCCTGTTTTCCACACTTTCAGGTAGGAGGGGGTATCTTCTTTAAGGTTAGGTTCTGTTCCACGCGAGGCCATTCAGTTTACTTCCGCCCGACCCTGACCGCATTCACTCTCATAAGACTAACTCCGAAAGGTTGATTTTAGCTCCCATTAACATAGTGGTGTTTGTATTGCTTTGTCATAACCGTAGTTTTGCATTTTCCTACTTTACACTTTCTCCACCTTTCAGTGGCTCATTCTTTCATTATTTCATTTCTATTTCTCGCTTCCGCCCGCAATAGTCGTATTTTCCAGCCGCTCTCAAAAATATTTTTTCAACATGACAACACCATCAACTTCTTCCGCCTCCACAGCGGATGAACCCCCACCATACCGCGAATCCATAAACGTCAACGAAGGTTATGTAGGATGGGCTGAACAGCAGCCACATCAGAACGATTTGAGCTTCTGCTGCAACGGTACATTTTATTCTTTTTAATGCTTTCTTTGCTTTACTTTTGCATGCTCTTTCTGCTTGGGACCCCATGGGAACCCCCCTAACTCTGTAGCCCCGAGCCAGAGCCCATTGTTAGCCACTGCGATCCGGTCATCGTCAAGTTGTGGCAACTACTACACCACAACCGGCGGCTGCTTTGACCCACCCATACGTCAACTCTCCTCATCTCCCTATCGTAGCCCGATCCAGTTGACAAAATGCGCTCGTCAAAGTGACATCACTGCCCAAGCCGCCATCTCCCCAGGGCGTGCTCTCCCTTTTCGTACAGCAAGCAACGCCATATCTTTCTTGGTTCCATTCTAAAGTCAACCTTTTGAATCCATTTCGTTTCCTCGATCTGGAGCCCACTGTGTCATCTGCCGAATATTGGGCTGCCTCTTGTTTAAGAAAATAATGTCAAATGCTTGATTCGTGCTGCCGATTTGGAATGTTGGTACGTCTCCTTGTTTGCCCGACCTCCAAACGTAATGCCGCGGCCGATCTTTCTTTCACCCGGAAGTTTGGAGCCCACGCCAAACTTCTGTGGCTACACTCTGGTTGGCTTCGACACTGAGTCAATTATGGCCGTGGATATGAAGAATTTCCAGTTTGCCGTGCCCATGCCAGCCGATTCCACGGCGTCCAGCTATCCCCCCTACGTCCAACTCAGCTTCCCCAACGGGGTGATGTTCGTTTTTGAAACCTTCGCCGCTAGTCTGGAAGACTGGACCGCGTTATTTTCCCTGGTCGACGGCCAACACACCATCGTCGTTTCCTTCGATGGAGCCAATGACTGGGCGAGAATATACGCTCTTTCAGGTACCCAGTTTTGAACCGATTGCCAAAGGAAGAGTAAGGATCCTATCGTCAAAGCGATCCATTTGGACACGTACCGCGTGATCTGAAACATCGATATCTCCCCGCCGCTGTACAAGCTAGCTTGGCAGATAGGGTTTTTCCTCGAAAAGCATACCTTGAAAGCTACCGTTTCCGCCATGTGGGTGTTGGATGTTTCAAAACTCACGCCAAAGTTCCCCGCTGCTTTGTGATTCTTCAACAACCTGGCAACATTGTTCCTACAATCAATTGTTCTCACGCATGCAGCCCTTGATGCCTATTATCCGCTTTTATTGTTTTTGGCTTTCGGTCGTTACGGCTTCGTCCCCAAAGTATACAACGCTCCTGCATTGTTTCCCCATGACTCATTGGACGCCGCCAAAATCAACCACCTCCCTGAGATGTTAATAGCCGCGTTTCACAATGTGGTGTTAACGGATGTTCTACCCGCTGATTCCACTGACAAAATTTATCCCACTATCTCGCAAATCGCCCTCCCAGTGATTATGAGAGACGAGGTTTTCTCTGCATATAAATTTTTTTATGTTTGATTGCACATCCTCCGACCACGGTCGGTCTTTTTGTTCAGGAACAGTGCCCAACGGTTTTTGAAACCCCAAAATCTTGACGTGGGCATCACATCCGAAGCTTCTCACAGCCCCGAAAGTGCCCAAAAAGAAGAAGAAAAAGAAGCAAAAAGATGAATGGAACAAGTCGCCACACGTATCAGATGACGAAGACCCAGCTCTCCAACCTTGATCATTGTTCGATGACCCGAAACGCCTTCAAGCAGCCGTCACTTCGGCCATGAAGAGTGGGCTTACGGACCCGTTCATCGAATTGCTCAACTTTCCAGTCTCACCTATGTACAAATTGGCCATCCCCGATCGCCTTCAATACGAAACTGACTCTGCTCTGCCACGGATTCCACAAGAAGTTGATGACGTGTGGATGGACAGCGTCGCCACCGACCAACCGCTCCGCGATCGAACCTACCAGGGTACCCATTACCATTATCTCCCCTCCACCATTCTTAGTCTTTTGCAGGTGGATGGCGACTGGTTTCGACAACTAACAACTTGCATGTCGTTGGCCACGCTTTTGGCTTGGCCTTGCTCCGCCACGGAATATGCCTACGTTAACGATTTTCTAATTCGCCACGCTCAAAATTTCAATCCGGCAACACGTACCGCCTTTTACCAATGTATGTGGTACTGCGCCAACGGCAACCCCCGGACGGGTCTCAACGATTGGATGAACCGAATACCAGAGCGAGAGCCCTCTTTTGCAAGTGATCCCGGAACCTACGTCTGCAACAGGTTTGCTCTGCACCCGATCATCTTCAATGAAGATTTCCACGTGGAAACCAACGTAGAACAAATCGATATCAACAAATCGGACTATACAGCCAATTCCCATAGCCGTTTTCATTTCTATTCGCATTTGCTCAACATCATCGACTTTCAAAATCGATTTTCATTCCCTGCGCCGGTGTACGCGTACCCCTTGCCGACTACGGCCTCGGTACACATGCTCACCGCCGAGGAACTCCTCGACGGCCCAACTTGGGTGATAGACGTAGAGCCTGCTGATGAAAAGCTTTTGGACACCCTGATTTTCGATTTGAATATAGCAAAGCTGCTGCTGTCAACTGATGTGTCAGCCCTTCCCCGCTTGCTGTCACAGCTGATCTTATGGCAACAGCAACGCAAATAACCGATTTTTTGGAGCTGACGCTTGACGAAATATCGACCCTCACATCGGTACCGATGGACGAATCTACTCCGGTCCAACCTACCGCGATGCATGCCGAAACGTACACCACCACGGATCAAACGCTAACCGATATACCCGAAGAAAGGACCGCCGACCAGTCCACGTTAATGGACGTCATGCCTGCAGATCCCGCAACAATGTTGCCTCGGACGGCGCCTGCCGTGGACCCGCACATTTATTTGGCTACTCCGGCAATTCTGCTCAGACCTCCAATTATTGCCACTGTTGCCGCTGCTAGGTATAGTGCTCCTGTTCGTTTTTGGCAACATATTATTTCAGATCATCAATGGCAAGCATTGGCCGCAGCCCTCACCACGTACCACTTCCCATCACCACCGCCCGATATGTTGTTCCCTAAACACCATTGGATGGATTATCCAGACCCGCTAAAGGAAGAGATACACCGTATTTTGCTGCGGCAACTGACGCCAGCTGTACCAGTTCCTCAAGCTGCTCAACCGGCTCCGGGTATTGCTCAAGCAGCCGTACAGCCGCCCACTGCACTGCCGCCGCCGCCAGTACCTCAGCCACCGCCACCTCTGACTCTATTGCCGCCGACGGCGCCTATGTATGTTCAAACCCCACAGGCTCCCAGCACGTCTGCACCAGCTTTAGATCGTTATGGTCAACCTATCAGAAAACCTGGACGTTATGAGCACTCAGTGAAACACAAGCAACATCTTCAGGAAGAAGCCGAATTCCGCAAGTCTCACCAAACGCATACGACGGACGAACCGCGCACTTGACGAATGCCGCCACCCAGTACTTCGCGTACTGAGCGCCGCAAGACGCCCAGTGAAAGAACAACTCGTCGCCGTGAACAAAACAACCAACAGAAAGGTCGAGAAGGGGCCGGTCAAACTACTTCTCAAACTAATGCGACCTCGCAGCCAAAAGTTATGACCACAAAGACAGCAGTGTCGACCAAACCCATGCAGCCTGCCCGCCAATCGGATAGTCACCGTTCCAGTCACGAGTTGCATTTCGGTGATGACCGCCACCGCAAAGAAACCAAACAATCGCCATGAAAAGACACTACAAGCCGTGACAGCTGCCAACAAGAACGCCCTGGCGATGCACCGCCGCACCACACTCAAAGCGAGCAAACGCCTCAAGTGCACTCCTCGGGTTTCTACGAACAAGCATACCAGCACCATTTCTGCTGATCACCACCCAAATTGACAGACTACATTAGCCCATTGCATCGCGACGCCCAAATCCAGAAATGCATGGAAGCTTTGAAAAACCCACCGAAATCAGTGTTCAAGGTTCTGCTTCCGCGGCCGCCCCCGATGGATGTGGAACCAGCCACGTCATCTTCCACATCACTACCGCCTACGGCTACGTTGCTGCCGCCCATGGCCCCGACGTCTGCCTCAGCAACTACTGTAACACAAACCACATCGCTGCCGCCTACGGCCCTGATGTCGGTTCAAACCACTATGCATGCTCAACCATCATTGGTCATTACAACCCGACCAGTACTCGGAGCAGCCCCGCCGGCTGGTACCACCCAAAGCTTCGAACCACGATTACTGAGCGAGGCCACCAGATTGCCGAATTACACAAATTTCCGAACCACGGACTCCCCGCATTGTATTAGGCTAGCAACGCCACGTTATCCGCCTCGTATCGATCCATCTGTCGAGTTTTTCTCACCGGGAACCTTGCATGAGATGGTTTTGATCAATTTTTTCGGTCGCCTTGGTGTTCGCATCACCATGGCCATACACATTTGTGCAACGAATGCTTCGCTAGCATTGTATCAATATTTCCGGGCTCACTATCGCAGTACCTATCAAGAACAACAACCACCTGTTTTGCCTGACGTGGCCACGCTGATTCTGCGATGGGTCATCGGCCTTTGGGCCGAAGAGCTCAGCGTAGTTGACGCCATCAACACCGCCCATCTGGCACTCTTTTTGTATGAAGCATGAGGCCTAGACAACCCTTCATGTCTATTGCAAGCTCACAACACCGCCGTCAGCTTAATCAATAGCTGGATGGCCTACCCGCAATACTTGCCGTTTGAACAACCCCCAGAAATCGCCGACATCCAAAGAATCTACCTCCAATACCATAGCCAAACCGACCGTCAGGTGCCCCTGCTGCATCGGCATGATTTTTCTGCACAGTGGAACTTGCCACCAACAGGGTTGCCTTTGGACCGAACCTCTTTGATCGCAACACAGCTCCGGCCCCCCCGCGTGAATCCTCTTTCGCTGCTGTGCTCGCAAACCTTTACCTCGTCTTCCCGCCAACGCGACACTGCTGATTACAGCCGCTATCCTTGCCACTCCCGTTCCATCCCTTTCAATGGCCATGACGATCCCCACGACCCCCATGGCTATCACAATGACGGCTATCTCCAAGAAAACTGCGACCGCTGCGACAACCACAATCAATCCGGATCCGCATCAGACACCTGTCATCATCGCCCCCATTGATTCAAAGCTTTTGTACAGTAACATTTGTTTTTTCTTCTTTGTTTTTCTTAACCTCGTTCATACCGGTTGTTTTGTTTTTTCTAATCTCTTTTGTCTTGCTTTATTTTTTCTACTAGTTTTCCCAGTGCACATGCAGCCGATGCTAAGACCACGCAGTGAGACGGCTCGACTTGTTCTACCGCCACACAACCCCACTTGCGCCGTTTGTCCTTTCTGCCTCCGCCGCCTTGTGCCCATATCGTTATTGCCACCGTCGTAGTGGCCGGCCTCACCCTCCCATCGGCATGGCTTTGTATGCTGGTGCCTTCCAGTATATCAGTGCGGACGGAGTGACAACACGAGCTGCGGTGTTGCCGAACTTACGGCCTCGCTAATTGTGACCTGCGTTGGGAGGTCTCACCCTATGCCCCGTCTAATATCGGCTTAAACAACTGCAACGACTCCGTCAGCCCCGCTGCGTGACGCCAAAGATCACTTCAGCCACCCCGGTGACGGCCTGTAGTGGCAGTGTCCTTTCCTCTTGCACGTTTTGGTTATTTCTTGATGATCGCTTAGGGCGATCTACCGCAAAGGGGGAGGGATGTTGTAGTGTGTTTCTGCTGATTTTGTCATTTTTTGTCAATCCGCTCATGAGGCCCACAAGTACCAAGTGGAGTGAGCGACACGGACCATCAACAGCCATCTTACTGTAGTGCACCTGGGTACGTGTGCGCTGGCTCTTTCCACATGCATTCTTCTTTGTGTTTTTTATAACATACGTTTTCTATTAGTTATATGTCCTACTGGCCGCCTGCCCGCACGCTCGCCTTTGTTTGTTTTCCCCCCAGTGCGTGGCAGTGAATTGTTTATACTCTCGCCCAGCCGTGTTTGTAAGTAAGTGTTTCTTATTTTGTAAGGTAAAATTGAAGAAGGGTTTTCTTTCTTGTATTTATCTTATTTCGGGAGACAATTAAGGAAGTATGTTTTCCTTGATTGGTAGGATTATTAGTGTTGGGTTTAAGTACTATTAACTAAGTTAATTGGGTAAGCGTGGGCGTGGGAAATACGTACATTAAGGATGAACCCTGCGATCCCACTCCTGCCTGAACAAAAAGCCCCCGATTTATTTTTAAATACAACAATACCGCACATAGAGCTGAACTTAGCCCTGAGAGGAGAAGAAAAAGGAAATCGAAGAGTAGAAGGAGATCTCATAGATCAAGAGCTAGGAGTAGACATTACTCAGATAGTGATAGTAGTAGTTCATGTACGTCGAACTCTAGCTCGAGTGTAGAAGTGGATGTAAGAGACATAGTAAAGGCCTAGAAACATAGACCTTTACATGATAGTATAAAGCCGACAGAGGCACTCAAATTTTTCACTGATCTGGAAAGTGAGTTTTTGGAGAATACTATTGACAAGATCAAGAAGGAGTGTTTGAGAAGACTGTCTCAGAATACAGTTAGGAGGATAGTAAGAACATCCCCAAGTTATACAGAAGTGTGGAGAAATATTTTAAAGTATCTAGTGCGGACTTATTATTTGATGATGCTTAAAAGGTAGATATTCAATATGAAACAGGAAGAAGGCAAGTCAGCCTTGAAGCTTTTAAAAAGACTGAGTAATTATGTGGATCTGGTCTATGCAGATCAGACAGATCTAGTAAGGCAGGAGAATATTATTAATGCCTTTATTTATAAAAGTAGTCCGTTATACCAGACAGAGTAGCAGGATGTATTGCCATCTATGAAAACATGGCAAGACCTTGCATACGCTGTAACACAGATTGATAAGACGTACAAAAATGTTTTTACTACTTTTGGAGCCAAGGATAAGCCTATTGTAGTAAACCAAGTTGTAGCTACATAGGAGAAATGCCCGGAAATTGCTTTTGTGGGGAATGCTACATATGGAAATACTAAAAAGTATAACCAAACGAAGTCAAGATCACAAAATCAGTTGCAAAAGGCAGTGGAAGAGGAGAGAAGTGAGGAAAATGGTGAAGTGATGCAACCTGGCCCATCAACTCCTGATGTCAAAAAGACTAATGAGGAGCAGGCCAAGGAGTCATTTTTAGCTATTCTCTCAAAGAAATGGCTACAATTGGTTCAGAAAGTGGATAAATTACAGATTACCCAAAATGAAGCTTTAAAGGAGTTGACTACTGTGAAGTCCTTGTCTGCTGAAAAGCAAAAGCAGGCGAAGCAGCAGAGACCCTATTGCATTTATCATAAAAATAATACTCATGCTACGGATGAGTGTAAAACTTTAGCTTACTGACATCAGCAACAACAACGCGGTGGATTTAACCGTGGCATGCCTAATCAGTGTTATGGTGGTGATAGAAATGCTTCGTTTTGAGGAAGTTTTAGAGGTAGAGGTGGACCTCAGTTTGGATTAAGAGGAAGAGGAAGAGGTGCTTATTATGTAGGATTCCCCGAAGAAGATCAAATGTACAGGTATGACCCAGAATTTGAGAGATACAGGGAATTCTGCAGACTAAGAGAGCAAGGCATCCAGTTGCAGAGGCAGCCTCAGTTGATGCTACCTGCATCAACTAGTCAACCAGCAATTCAGGCTAGTACTGTCCAAGACCAGGCTGGATCATTTGTTGGGAACCAGTCGCAATCTAGTCCGCATAATGTAATGGTGACAAGCCGTACAGATGTGAATGATGAAAGCGAACCGAGTAGAGACAAATCTTCAAGTCTGATTCTAGGAAGTATTATCGACCTGGATAAAGTGACATCTCTAGAAAAAGTGAAGAGCAAAGATTTGGCTCATGTAAAGTAGGGAAGGAAGGTGATAGATGTGGAGAAGAAGTTATTGGAAAATTATCCAAAGATGGTTCCATTCTACATTAGTGTAGTTATTGGAGAAACGGCTACCAGAGCCTTAATTGATGCAGGAGCGCAATGTACGGTCATGTCTTCTAATTTTTTGAATAAGGCATTAGACATTGATTATACAGTGTACCCCTGAATTCTGAAGGTGACTGTGGCTGATGGAAAAATTGTGCATGCCTTCGGGTGTGTGCCACTTTGTATGAAAACTGAATTTGGGCATTTTCCAGTCAAGGTCATAGTGTTGCCAGATGCAGGTGAAGACCTGATCTTGGGCAAAGATTTCTTAACACACCCAGATTTAGGTGTGGTAATTGATTTTAAAAGGAATGCCATGACAATACAGGGCATCAATTGACGTAATTCAAGTCCCTTCTGTAACTACTGTGCAAATGGTAGTGGATAAAGTGCCTAAAGTTAGTGTAGCATCGACTGATTGTATAAATCAAAGTGTTTATCCGAAAGTTTGTCTACTAAAGACAACTGTTTCCATTGTCGCATGTGGGAAAACCTACATTCCATATGGAACAGATGTTTTGATCAAGGCAAAACTTTGGGATCAGCATAGAGATGCTACATTAAACGGAATTATTGTCGAATCGAAAGATTCTGAAACAAAATTTAGAATGCAAAAAGCAGTTGTAGATGGATCACAGAAGGAGTTTGTAGTACTAATCTCCAATAACACGGGTTCTGGTTGTGGATTTCAGAGAGATCAAATCATTGGCTATACAGAATCAATGTTTGTTGAAAATGATGATACTTACAAAAAGGTGAGAGAAATGGAAAAAATAAAGGAGGAGAAAGAATATCAGACCTGTATGGTAAAAGGAGAATGACTGCAGTATCAAAATCTGATTCTGTAGAGTTTTACACTTCAATATGCAAGATAATATCGAAAGCGAAAATCTCGGAAGAGCAAAAAGCGAAAGCTATAGAATCTTTGTTGAAATACAGAGATGTCTTCAGCTTGCCTGGTGATCGGGCAACTACAACTCCAGCTCTTATGTGTAAAATAGATACAGGAAACCCAAGACCTGTAGCAAAGAGATATTACAGAGCTGCAATTAATAGTCGGCCTTGAGTGAGGCGACATATTAAGGAAATGCTAGATCAAGGAGTGTTAGAGCCCTCAAAGTCACCATGGGCTGCACCTTTGTTCCTAGTAGGGAAAAAGGATGGAACTACGAGATGGGTAGTTGATTTTAGAGGTATAAACAGAGTGATTAAGGATAATAAATATCCCATCCCGAGAATGGATGATTATTTAGATTGCCTTGGAAGAGCCAAGTTTTATACGACTCTAGATTTGAAGTCGGGATATTGGCAGGTCCAGATGGAGGAAGAGAGCAAGGAAAAAATGGCTTTCATATGTCAGGAAGGATTGTTCCAATTTAAAGTAATGCCGTTTGGTTTGAAAAATGCACCTGCCAAATTTCAAAGGATGATGAAGAGAATCCTTGGGGATTTGGTATGGAAAATTTGCCTAGTGTACATAGATGATATAATCATCTTCTCAAATACGTTCGAGGAACACTTAGAGAATTTGACATTGGTGCTAGTGTTGTAGTGTGTTTTCCGCCGATTTTTCATTATTTGTCAAAACGCATCACAGGCCCGCAGGTGGCAAGTGGAGAGAGCAACGCGGACCACCAGTGGCCATCTTACTGTAGCGCACGTCGGTACGCGTGCGCTGGTCTCTCTCTACACATTATTCTTTAACGTATACTTTACGTGTGTTTTATATTTTTCTTTACTAGTTGTGTGCCCCGCCGGCCACCACTAGTACGTATTAGCCGCCTCCCACCACGCCTTTCTCGTCTTTGCTCGCCCGTGCGTGGGAGTAGATTTATTATTATCATTTTATTTTCGTCTCGCCCGTAGCGTTTTGGTCACATAAGTTTTCGTACGTTTTCGTATAATAATAAATAGGTAGGAGAGAGCCTCTTTACTTTAGTTAGTGAGAGTAGAAGGGAGACAATTAAAGAAACTAGGTTTTCTTTAATTGTTGGGATAATTACTGTCGGGGTTTAAGTACTATTAATTAAGTAATCGGGTAAACGTGGGTGTGGGACGCACGTACATTAAGGACGCAACCTCGGAATCCCAATCCTGCTCACGCCGCATCATCCCCGACCCCAAAACAAGATATAACACTGGTGACCGTTTGGATTGTACGTTGCCGCTCCCCGCTGTTGCGTTGCATCCGAAGAAATTAAAGAATTCAAAATTCGACCCCGCCGTAGCTGCGCCAAAGGGTACAAACGAGGTTATTATACCTTGAGAAAAAAGATGCCAACGGTAAGCCACACACCGCCGGACTTCACTCGATTTCCGTCGCATTCCAGTTCTCCGAACACTGCCACAGCCGCACGCCGCGCTTTAAGTTTTGATCAGATGATGTTGCCGCGACCGTCAAATATTACGCAATCGACAGCGGTACCCACGGTAAGCCTCCCGCCCCATAACCCGCCCTTGTCTAATTTCAGCACTCCCGCGCTGGACGGGACGGCACAGCCGCAAGCACCGCTCATCCCCGCAACTGCGGCGACGAATATTTCCCAAACTCCGCGCCTTGTAAACCAAAACCTCCATGCCGCCGCTGAAAATCGCCTCAACGCGCCGCCCGCATCACAAATGCCGCTGCCGCCCGCGCCGGCTCGAAATAATGATGACCAAATTGTCGCCAGAACCGACTCTTCCGAATCCTTTGTCAATATTGAACCGCCGCAAGCCCCAGCCGCCACCCGTGCTTCAGTAAACAATCACCGCAGCAGTCTCGCTATCGCAAACGCCAACGAAGTCCAAAATTTTCGAATTGAAGCACGCGACGCGCTGGAACAACTCAACACCGCCGCCGCGCGTATAACCAACAATGTCCCCACGGTACAAACCATCGATCAAATTATCGGCGCCGTTTCTGATCAATTTCAAGCCCAACAATTACGCGTTCAACGCGAAATTCAAGAACAAACAAAAGCCACTAACGCGCGTTTCGCCGCGCTCGCCGAACAAATGCAACACTTGATTTCCACAACCGCCGCCGCGACGCACGCGCGTAATCCGCCTACACCA
The DNA here is from genome assembly GCA_963922205.1 of Romanomermis culicivorax. Lineage (NCBI taxonomy): Eukaryota > Metazoa > Nematoda > Enoplea > Mermithida > Mermithidae > Romanomermis > Romanomermis culicivorax. The sequence continues at coordinate 58,807 of CAWUHX010000018.1, read as the reverse complement.
AGACCGCCGCCGGTGTCCTCACGGTTTCACGGCGAGGAAACAAGAGATGTTTACATCCCTAATGAAACGCTCCGTGAAACCGAACCGGCTCCAGTCTTTGGCAGGCTACCAAACCAAGTCAAACCCAAAGCACCGTCGACGGATACCTTATATAATAATGAATTCGCCCGCAATACGCGCGCCGATGAAGATTTACACCGTTCCGCGCTTCAAAGACGCCCACCGCCCGCGGCAAACCAATTTGGTTTTTCAGATTATCCACCCGAGGATTATTATGAACACCCGCACCCTCGGTACGACATGCCGCGCACGTCTCATCGTGAGGAAGATAGCCGCATCAAAACAATCGTCGACAATATGCATCCGCTGATAATCGACGGCGCCGCAACAAACAAACGCCTGTTACGCTTCTTCATACGACTGGAAAATGAATTCGGCTACGACGCCTCCAACCACGTAAAGATGAGTGCCCTCCGCCGACTTACCCGCGATACGCCGAGCGATATGATCCAAGATATGACGCGATATGAAGACGCCAAACATTTGCTCATGTTCCAGTTGGCGCCCGATTGCAATCCCATGACTCTTAAACGCGAACTCGCGTCAATCACGCCAGAAGCTGGAGAGGAACCCGCCGCATTCCTGAGTAAGGTAATGACTTATGTACAACTATTGTATCAGCATGAAGATCAAACTTTCCGGCACAAACAAGTAATTGATACCTTTTTGACCAAAATGCCTGTTTTCTATCAACTCACAATTGGTGAACAAGCAAAGGGTTTCACAAATGTTCAACAACTGGCCGACGCCGTAGCCAAAGCCCGTAGTGTCCTCAACGCAACTAAAGCCGAAATCGGAACCGCGGAACGACCCATTCTGGTAAATCAAGCCGATCAAGATGCACCACCTCCGAAGTCGCCGCAACCGTTTGATCGCCGTTTCGAACGCCGCCGCAGCATGGACCGTCATCAAAACCGCTACCGCGAGCGCTCTCCCTCAATGGACCGCAGGACGCAGAATCCATCGATGCAGCCCACTAAATTCGTCTCTTTGCAACCACAAGCAATTGAACCACCGCCGCCGCAGCCGCCGCGCACAGAGATGCTTCTGGAACAATTGATTCAACGACACGACCGCGACTATGAAGAAAGAAAATCTCGACAACGCCCTGAAGAAACGGTACCCAACAATAGGCAACAAAGTCCGCGCCATCAATCTCAAAACAGAGAGCCCTACTCAAACCGTTTCGACCGGTCCGCCAGCAGAGACCGCGCACGCCCGACGCAACCTACAGGTCTGTGGTGCGACGCTCACAAATCCCGCACCCACAACACTGAAGATTGCGTCTGGCTCAAACGGCAAAACGCTCAACAATCAGCCCGACTTGAACCAAATCGCTCAAATTACGCCGCCCAACCACGGCAAGTTGACTTCCGAAACAACTCGAACGATGTCCGTGGACAACGCGATTGGCGACCCCGCCGCGGAGGACCGCCCCAACGTGGAGCGAACTACGCCCGCGGCGCGCGAAACCATTTCTATGAAGGTAACTCTATACAACGCCCAAATGATTTTGTTCAGAATACATACGCCGTCTACCCGAACCACCAATTTCCGGCGCCGTGGGAACAATATATTCATTACAAGGCGCTACCTGCTCCATACGTCACAACGCCGACGGATTCATCGCGCGCTAGTTCTCAATCTTCAGAAATGCAAATTACCCTACCCGCCCTTCCGGCACCAAACACCGGGCCCGTACCTGCGCTCGAAACACGCGTTAACAATCATTCAACGTCCGCAGCCAATATGGTTGTTCCATCCAAAGAAATCGCTTCCGCCGCGCCCATTGTCAGCCCCGGCATCGTCCGTTGGAACGCAACAGGCCGCGCTTTTCAAGATCCCTGTCATATTCGTTCGTCCGTTTGTCAAATTGATAATCTCACGCCATCTTCCAAATCGTTCGTTCGCAAGTACGCTTCCACGAGAGCCTTTCAAATCCCCATCAAAATTGGAGCCGTCAAAGCACACGCGCTCATCGACACAGGTGCCCAATGTTCCGTCCTCTCATCCGGTTTGGTCAAATGCGCTTTCGACAAGCAATCGCTTCAACTACCGATTTGTGGGAAAATTAAAGTAGCCGACGGCGCCATAGTCAACGCTCACGGCCCGGTAGTTGTCACAATGGAATCCTCCTTCGGAGAGCACATGATCAAATGCGTAATCCTTGACGATGACGGAAACGATCAATTCATCATCGGAACCGATTTCCTCGCGCACCCCGATATCCACGCCATTTTGAACTTCAAAGACAATTATATCGAAATTCAAGACATTAAACTGCCGCTCAAAGTAATCGCCTCGATCCGCCCGCAAACGGAATTGTTTCTCAACGCCACTAACGATAACGTTTTAGAAGAGATACCAGAGGACGAACGAGTAAGTTGTTATGATGATAAATCTGATATTTTTAGCCAACCCGAAGAAATCGAAGTCGAACAACCGATACGGCAGGCTCAACCTAGTCCACACCAACCGCCCCCTAGGCGGTTGGAGGTTACTGAGCTGGCCGAACCGATTTTTCTCGTCGCCCAAGCTTCCATTTCGATTTCGCCGCACTGCCAACAATGGGTCAAAAGTAGCGTTTTTCCCACAACATCGGCGACAGTGCCCGATGTGATTGTACAACCACTCGCCACGGATAACGTTGCTGCAGAGCTCCCAGTCGAAACCGCAGTGGTCAACATCACCAACGGCCATTGTCCGCTCCTTTTCATCAACAATACGCCGAATAGTATCAAACTCCGACCAAATCAACTCATTGCAATGGCAAAGCACACGCTGGAGTATTCCGAAACCCACGCCGATTGTCAGATAGCAACCGCCGCCGCCGACCGCGACTTAACCGATCACGAGCCGGCCGCATTGGACAAATCATTCCCAGGCAACACCGCACAACAAAAGCTGGAATACGCCTTGAACAAAATGACGGAAAAGACGTACGTTTCTACCGCGCAAAAAGCGAGAGCCCTAAGGATGCTCCGACAGCACCGCGATGTTTTCAGTCTCCCCGGCGATAAACCAACCATCACTAGCGAGTTGACCGTCAGCATCGACACCGGCACCGCAAAACCAGTTTCCCGCCATTATTACCGTGCCGCAATGGAACAAAGACCGATTGTACGCCGCCACATTCAAGAAATGCTTGACAACGATTTTATCGAACCATCCCGCTCACCCTGGGCCGCACCGCTATTTTTGGTAAAGAAAAAAGACGGCTCATGGAGACCCGTTGTTGACTACCGCGGAATCAACGATGTTACGCCGAGCGACAAATTCCCAATCCCGCGCATCGACGACTACTTGGACGCAATGGGACACGCAAAATTCTTCACCACGCTCGACCTCAAAGCTGGGTATTGGCAAGTACCCCTCGACGTCGATTCCCGCGATAAAACAACCTTCATTTGTCAAGAAGGTTTGTTTCGATTCAAAGTTTTACCCTTCGGCTTGAAGAACGCGCCCGCCGAATTTCAACGCTTAATGGAACGAATCCTCCGCCCTTATATTTGGAAAATTTGCCTCGTTTACATAGACGATATTATTATTTTTTTGAATTCGTTTGAAGAGCATTTGGAACACCTTCAAATCGTTTTTGACGCCCTCCGCGCTGCTAACCTTACGCTTCGACCAGACAAATGCGAGTTCTTGCCGCCGCAAGTCAAATTCTTGGGACATCTTCTTAGCGCCCGCGGAATCGCCGCGGATCCCGAGAAAGTCAAAGCGATCGCCGAATACGAATTTCCGAAGACTAAAAAAGGTATGCAAAGTTTTTTAGGTCTAGTTCAATGGTGCAAGGGATTCATCCCAAATTTGGCGACCTTGTCCAGTCCTTTGTACGGACTCCTACGAAAAGACGCCCAATATTTCGCCACGGATGAACATCACGCCGCTTTCAAAGGCATCAAAACAGCCCTTACGTCGTCGCCCTTTCTCCGTTACCCCGTTTACGATGGCAAAGCTCAATTCGTTATTCAAACCGACGCCAGTACGACCGCCATCGGAGCAATTTTGTATCAAGAAAACGAAAACGATCAATGGGTCATCGCCTACAATAGTCGCGTACTCACCGATGCCGAAACCCGCTACAGTACAACTGAGCGTGAATGCCTCGCCATTGTATACGGCTTCCGGATGTACCGCCACTATGTGTATGGCCAGAAAGTTATTGTCCGCACCGACCACAAGCCCCTCGAATGGCTCAAGGACGAGAAACACCGCAATTCACGACTACAACGCTTCGCGATCAGTCTACAAGATTACGATTACAAAGTGGAATATGTTAAGGGTAAGGATAACGCTTGCGCTGATTTTCTGTCTAGGAAAGATGACCGCGACAAATGCCCGATCCAGAACGCTGAAAATTTGACCGCCAAGATCTTCCGTGAAAATTTTCACCCTGCTGGTGCAACTACGGAAGCCGACCTAACGGCACCGGAAATACGCCCAGCAGTGGCTTCACTATCCACGGAGGTCAACGCCGAAATCAACGCCATCACTCGTGCAATGACGAGAAAGACCATCAGTTCACCCACACTCTCTAATTCAATGCCTAAAGATGCCGACCACGAACCGCCTCCGGCCGAAGTCATTACGATCGCCGCTCACGAAGAAGTTTTAGAAGCTCAAACCGCAGATCCAGCCATAACGAAAATTGTCGCCACCCTCAAAGCAGATAACGCCGCCAAACACCCGCCGATTTTCTTCCTCGAAGATCAACTCTTATACCGGCAAATTAAAGATGTCAAGCAATTAGTCGTACCCGCCTCCATGGTCGACCAAACTCTTCACCAATTCCACAGCGCCAAAATTTTGAATCATCAAGGAACAAATCGGACGCTAGCCGCCATTAAAGCCCACTTTTGGTGGCCCCGCATGGAAGAGGACGTTCGGGATTGGATCAAAACCTGTAAAATTTGTCAGTTAACAACGCCGCGCACGTCACCGCCTCCGCCATTGTTGCCAATTCAACCCAAACACCCATTCGAAATCGTGGCAACCGACATCGTCAATATTTCGCCAGTAGGTGAGAAGCGTCCCTACGTTATTGTTTTTCAGGATTACTTTACGAAATTCGTATCCGCGCATCCGATACCGGATCAGAAAGCCTCAACAATAGTGGAATGTTTTATCAACAACGTCGTCCTCACGCACGGTAGCCCACTTGTACTCCTTTCCGATCAAGGTGGATGCTTTACGTCAAAACTCATGCAAGATATTTGTGAACTTCTCAAAATTCGAAAAGTCAAAACAACGGCGTACCACCCCCAGTGCAACGGAATGGTCGAACGTTTCAATCAAACATTGATCGCTCAACTCAAAAAGTATACCGCCGACGATCCAGACAACTGGGAGCGATACCTGCCCTACGCCGTGTTCGCTTACAACGCCACGCCACATACAGCCACACGACATTCGCCGTTCAGTTTATTACGAGGATATGAACCGCGCATCACCTTCGACTACGACTGCGCCCGCCGCCTCACCTTGCCGTTGAATTACGACGCTTATCAACATATTCTAACGCAAGCCCAACTCAAGATGCACGAAAAGATCAAAGCTAACCTCGATGCCGCAGCCGCCGCCAGCAAAGAATATTTTGACCGCAAAGCTCGAAGACGCGACTTCGCCGTCAACGACTTAGTTCTTTTGACCAACACGCGAAAAGCCAACAAGATTCAACCCGACTTCATCGGGCCTTTCCTCATCACGGACGCTTCCCGCGCAGCCGAAAACGTTGTTACCATCGACTCACTTGACGCGCCCGGCCGCCCGCAGACCGTCTCCATAACGCGTCTGAAACCGTTCATCCCACGACCGGCAAAGAATACATTTGACAATGAGGAAGGTGGACCCCGTACGCCCCACACTTCCCGCCGGCAATAGTTCGCTTTGAAATTTTCCCTTTGTGATACGGCGCTCATCACGCCGCGTTGTAAATAATCTTTGCGTTTGTTTAATTTAGATCATGGCGACCCCGATAACGAGCAAGGATGCACGGCAGTTTCAACACGTTTCCACTTAATCAGCCGTTTTTGCCTTCAACCGCCTTTACAATGTCACTTTACATCCGGTCCCGGTTTCCACACTTACGCAATAGGAGGGGGTTTCTCCTATAATGTTAGGTTCTGTTGGCGCGAGGCCATTCGGTTTACTTCCGCCCGACCCTGGCCGCTATCACTCTCATAAGACTAATTGGGAAAGGTTGATTTTACTCTCCATTAACATAGTGGTGTTTGTGTTGCTTTTCGTAATGATAGTGTTTGCATTTTCCTACTTTACACTTTCTTCACCTTTCAGCGGCTTATTCTTTTACTATTTCATTTCCATCTTTCGCTTCCATCAGCAATAGTCGCATTTTCCAGCCGCTCTCAAAAATTTTATTTTTCAATATGACAACGCCGTCGACCACATCATCCTCCACGGCCGACGACCCCCCGCCGTATCGCGAATCGATAAACGTAAACGAACGTTACGTCCGCTGGGCCGAACAGCAGCCCCACCAGAACGACTTAAGTTTCGCCTGCGACGGTATTTTCTCATTTTATGCTTTGCTGCTTATACTTGCATGCTTTTGCTTGGGACCCCATGAGTTTCTCCCCCTCTGTAGTCTTGGGTCAGAGTTCCATGGTCAGCCGCCGCGATCCCGTCATCGTCAAGTTGTGGCCTTCTCAGTCCACAACCGGCCGCTGCCTTGATTTCCGCATACCACAACTCTCGTTATCTCGCTATCGTAGCCCGATCCAGTTGTTCAAGTGCGCCCATCAAGGTGACATCGCCGCCCAAGCCAACGCCGCCTCAAAGCATGTGTTCTTCTAACGACTTGACAACACCGCACCGCTTCCCTCTTCGTCCATGTTTACATCATCCTTCAAACCCCATGTCGTTCATTCGACGTGGTGTCCCATGTGTCACTGATGAGTATCGCATTCGCTCTTGTTTAGAAAACAACGTCAAACGCCTAACTCGCGTCGCCGATTTGGAGTCGTGGTACATTTCCATGTACGCGCGACCCCCGAACGTCTTGCCGCCGCCGATTTTCCTTTCACCCGGAAGTTTGGGGCAGGCCTTGGCCGCCCAACCCACACCAAACTTCCGTGGCTACACGCTGGTCGGCTTTGACACCGAATCCATCTCGGCCGCCGATTTCAAACAATTTCAATGCACAGTTCAAATGCCAGCCGACCCCAACGCGTCTAGTTACCCCCGCTACGTTCAACTCGCGTTTCCGAATGGCACGATGTTCGTCTTCGAAACGTTCACCGCCACCCCAGAAGACTGGACCGCGCTTTTCGCCCTAGTCGACGGCGACAACACCATCGTAGTTTCCTTCGATGGAGCCGACGACTGGGCGGGAATCTACGCGCTTCTGGGCACCCAATTTCGAACCGACCGGCAAAAGAAGAACAAAGATCCCGTCGTGAAAGCAATCCACTTCGACGCGTACCGCGTCATTCGCAATATCGACATATCTCCGTCACTGTACGAGTTGGCCCGCCGAATCGGTTTCTTTCCAGAAAAACGCACGCTCAAAGCCACCGTTTCTGCAATGTGGGCGCTAGACGTGTCAAAGCTAACTTTACGCTTTCCCCACGCTCTCCGCTTTTTCAACAATCCAACAACGTCGTTTCTACAATCCGACGTCCTGGCATATGCGGCCCTCGATGCCTATTATCCGCTGCTATTGTTCTTGGCATTTGGTCGTTACGGCTTCATCCCCGAGGTCTACAACGCGCCCGCGTTGTTTCCCCACGACTCGTTGGACGCCGCCGAAATCGACCATCTCGCCGAGTACGTCATCGCAACTTTTCACAACGTCGCGCTGTCGGATGTCTTGCCTCCCGACTACGCCAACCGGATCTACCCGACTACGTCGCAAGTGGCCTTGCTCGCGATCATGCGAGATGAAGTTCTTTCGGCTTATAAATTTTTTATGTATGATTGCACATCGTCCGACCACGGTCGGTCTTTCTGTTTAGGAACGGTTCCCAACGGCTTCAAAGATGTCAAATCCTTGACGCGGACAACTCACCCAAAGCTTCTCCCCGTTCCGAAAGTGCCGAAAAAGAAGAAAAAGAAACAGAAGGACGAATGGAACAAGTCACCAGACGTCTCCGACGACGAAGATCCGGCTCTCAAACCACAATCGGTGTTCGATGATCCCAAACGTCTTCAAGCAGCCGTCACGTCGGCCATGAAAAGCAATATCATCCACCGCATCATCGAGTTGCTCAACTTCCCGCTTTCACCCATATACAAGTTGGCCGTTCGCGATCGTATGCCTTACAACGATCCCAACTTGCCGCCGCTTCCCCACGAAGTCGAAGATCTTTGGACCGAACGCGTAGCTGCCGACCAACCCCTACGTGAGCGCACTTATAACGGTACCCATTATCGTTATCACCCTTCAACCTTCCTTAATTTTTTACAGATTGAGGGAGAATGGTTCCGGAAGCTAACGTCTTTTATGCCGTTAGCCGCGCTCCTAGCTTCACCATGTTCCGCCGCGGAATACGCCTGGGTCAACGACGTCCTCCTCCGCCACGCGCAATCGATGACGCCAGATACACGCGCCGTGTTCTACGAATGCATGTGGTACCGCAGCGACGGCAACCCCAATTCGCTTCTCACGAATTGGATGAACCGCATTCCAGAACGCGAGCCCAGTTTTTCGGCCGACCCAAGCACGTACATTTGCAATCGCTTTGCGTTACGCCCGATCGTGTTCGACGAAAACTTCCATATGGAAACGTCGGTCGAAGAAGTTGAAATCGATGAAAACGATTATACGGCCAATCCACATAGCCGTTTCCATTTTTATTCAACATTCATCGCGCTCATCGACCACCAAAACCGTCTTTCGTTCCCCGCGCCGGTGTATGCGTACCCCATGCCGACTACGGCTTCGGTGGACACGCTCACCGCCGAGGAACTTCTCGACCGTCCTATCGACGTTGAAGTTGAACCCGCCGACGATGAACTACTTGAAACGCCGATCTTCGATCTCAACATAGCGAAGCTGCCGCCGTCAACGGACGTGTCGGCCCTTCCTATGGTACCCGCGCCTTCCGATATTACCGCAACTGCCACGCAAATCAACGATTTCCTGAAATTGACGCTCGATGAAATTTCCAACATCGCTCGGGCTCCAATGGACGAGTCCACACCCGTCCAACCCGCTGCGATTGACTCCGAGACAATGACGTCAGAACAAATGTTAACTGACATACCCGAAGAAAGTAGGGTGGACCAATCCACGTCTATGGACGTCGCCTCTATGGAACCAGCCGCTACGACAGTCACCACGGCACCCGCCGTGGATCCACGAATATACTTGGCGACACCGGCCGTTTTGCCGGGACCTCCGCTTGTTGCTACTGTTGCCGCAGCCAGGTATAGTGCTCCTGTACGTTTTTCGCAACAGTTTATTTCAGCTCCGCAATGGGACGCTTTTGCCGCAGCACTGACCGCGCATCATTTTCCGCCACCGCCGCCAGGTATGTTATTCCCCGAACACCAATGGAAAAATTTCCCCGAATCGTTGAAAGAACAAATACAACAAATTTTGTTGCCGCAACCGACGTTGATCGCCCCGGCCCCGCAAGTAGCTCAAATTGCTCCTGCGATGGCCCAACCCGTCACGCAATTACCGGCCCCGTTACCGCCGCCGGTCATATCGCAACCGCAAATGATCCCGCAACCGCCGCAACCAGCGATTCTACCGCCGCCGACGGCGCCTGTGGATGTCCAAACCCCACAGGCATCCAGCACGTCCGTGCCGGCTCTAGATCGCTATGGTAATCCCATCCGAAGACCCGGTCGGTATGAACATTCGATAAAACGAAAACAACAGCTCCAGGACGAATCAGCGTACCGCAAATCTCACAAGACGAAAACATCGGACGAACCGAGTACACGGCGTACGCCGCCACCCAGCACTTCGCGTGCTGAGCGCGGCCGAACGCCCAGCGAACGTACCACTCGACGCTGTGAACAACGCGATAAGCAAAGAACCCGCGAGGAAGCCGAACGTTCTTCGCACGCTACGTCAACGCCGAAACCCAAACGCGATTCTTCCAAAACAGCAGCGTCGGCAACGTTACCGCCGCCTGCTCACAAGCCAGACAGCCACCGTTCACACCACGAATCTCATTCTCGTGATGACCGCCACCGTAAAGAAACGAAACAAACTCCAGCAACCGGCAGGGAAAGCCGCCAACACGAACGCCGCGATGACGCACCGCCGCATCGTACTCAGAGCGAACAAACCCGTAAGGTGCACACGACGGGTTTTTACGAAGAACACTATCGCCACGGTTTCCGCCGTTCACCTACGAAATTAACCGACTATATTAGCCCATTGCACCGAGACGCCAAAATCCAGCGCCGCCTGGAAGCGCTAAAGAATCCGCCGAAAGATGAATTTAAAGCTCCGCTCCCGCCGCCTCCTATGGACGTGGAGCCCGCAACACCTTCGACTACGCCTACGGTAACGTCGCAGCCGCCTACGGCTCCGACAACCCCCATGACGACCACGGTAACCCACACCACGTCGCTGCCGCCTACGGCCCCGACGTCGGCTCCGGTTACTACGGTCAGTCAGCCGCAAATGATCATCGCCACCAAACCGGTCCTTGGAGTTCCGTTGCCACCAAGTTCCGCACCAGCAATCAAGCCCAGGTTGCCTAGCGAGGCTACGCACTTGCCGAACTATACGCGATTCCGTACTACCGATAAGCCGCATGCTGTTACGATTGTCACGCCGGGCTATCCGCCACATATTGACCCGGCCGTCGAATTCTTCTCACCACGCACAATGCACGAGATGGTGCTGATCAATTTTTTCGGGCGCCTCCGCATCCACATCACAATGCCCGTGCACATACGCGCCACGAACGCTTCGCTGGCGTTGTACCAATATTTCCGCGACCACTACCGCCCCTCATACGTCGAACAACAACCACCGATTTCGCACGCCGTTGCCACAGTGATATTGAAATGGGTCGCCAGTCTTTGGGCCGAGGAGCTCGGCGTCGTTGACGCCGTTCACACCGCCCACTTGACTCTTTTCCTTTACGAAGCCCGCGGCCTGGATAATCCTTCGTGCCTGCTCCAAGCCTATAACACCGCTGTCAGACTTATCGACAGCTGGATGGCCTATCCGAGCTACGCACCGTTTCCACAGCCACCCGAAATCGCCGACATTCGAAGAATTTATTTGCAATACCACAGCGAGACGGATCGCCCCGCGCCCCTGCTGCGTCGGCACGACTTTTCGGCCCGGTGGAATCTTCTGCCACCACGACCGTTGCCGCCAACAGGGACGCCGTCCGACAAACCGTCGTTAATTGCCACTCAATTGCCAGCACCCGGTGTGAACCCGCTATCACCGCTTCCACCTCAAACATCAACCTCATTGTCGCGCCGCCGGGACACCTCTAACTACGGTCGATCTCGTTATTCCCGTAACATCCGTTTTGATGATCACGACGACCCGTATGATCCCCACGGCTACGATAGCTACCGCCGAAACGAACGCGACCGCCGCGATCCGCAACGAAATCACCGCTCCGCATCCGACACCCGTTATCGCCGCCGCCATTGACAAGAGCTTTTTGTACAGTAACATTGTTTTTTCTTCGTTTTTTGTGTTTCTTATCCTCATTTTGATCCGGTTGTTTCATTTCTAATCTCGTTTTGCTTTATATTTTTGTACTAGTTTCCAGCGCACGTGCAGCCGACGCTGCAAGCACACAGTAAGTTGTCCGCCGGTGGCCCGCTACACGCCCCCACTTGCCCCGTTTTGTCCGTACACTCCGCCGCTGGGCTTAGGGTCGCTGCCCCAAAAATCGGCTCAAACTACCCCAACAACTCCGCCGGCCCCGCTGTGTGACGCCGAAGACTCTTCGGCAACCCCGGCGACGGCCTGTAGTGGCGGAGCCCTTCCCCTTGCACGTTCTTTTCGGTATTTCCTGACGATCGCTTAGGGCGATCTACTGCAAGGGGGGAGGGGTGTTGTAGTGTGTTTTCCGCCGATTTTTCATTATTTGTCAAAACGCATCACAGGCCCGCAGGTGGCAAGTGGAGAGAGCAACGCGGACCACCAGTGGCCATCTTACTGTAGCGCACGTCGGTACGCGTGCGCTGGTCTCTCTCTACACATTATTCTTTAACGTATACTTTACGTGTGTTTTATATTTTTCTTTACTAGTTGTGTGCCCCGCCGGCCACCACTAGTACGTATTAGCCGCCTCCCACCACGCCTTTCTCGTCTTTGCTCGCCCGTGCGTGGGAGTAGATTTATTATTATCATTTTATTTTCGTCTCGCCCGTAGCGTTTTGGTCACGTAAGTTTTCGTACGTTTTCGTATAATAATAAATAGGTAGGAGAGAGCCTCTTTACTTTAGTTAGTGAGAGTAGAAGGGAGACAATTAAAGAAACTAGGTTTTCTTTAATTGTTGGGATAATTACTGTCGGGGTTTAAGTACTATTAATTAAGTAATCGGGTAAACGTGGGCGTGGGACACACGTACATTAAGGACGCAACCTCGGAATCCCAATCCTGCTCACGCCGCATCATCCCCGACCCCAAAACAAGATATAACACTAGGAGCATTGAGGAAGGCAAAGTTGACCCTTAAGCCTGAGAAATGTGAATTTCTTCCTGAGAAAGTCCACTTTTTAGGAGACATCTTGGATGCGAATGGAATTTCCCCGGATCCTAAGGATGTCAAGGCGATAATAGAGTTTCCATTCCCAGATTCTGTTAAGAAAATGCAAAGATTCCTAGTATGCTACAATGGTGTAAGAAATTTATACCAGACCCAGCAGCACTAGCTGAACCCTTGTATAAATTGGCAGGTAAAAAGGGAATGTGGAATGTATCAGAGTTACATTACCAAACATTTGAGACACTCAAAGTAGCATTGACCTCAATGCCTTTTTTACGACATCCAATTCTAGATGGATCTGCCCAATTCATTCTTCAAACGGATGCTAGCCGAATCACATTGGGAACAGTGTTATGTCAAGAGACAGACTCCGAACATTGGGTAATAGCCTACAATAGTAGGATATTGCAGGCAGAAGAAAGGAAATGGTGTGCCACCGAAAGAGAATGCTTAGCTGTGGTTTAGGGCCTAAAAATTTATAAACATTATCTCTTGGGTCAAAAGGTCAGGATTCAAACCAACCACAAACCTTTATTATCCATGAGGGTCAACACACAAACTAACGACAAACTCAAGAGGTGGTACCCATTCATTTGCCAGTTTAATCACAAATTGGAGTATGTGCCTGGTAGACAAAATGCCATGGCAGATTTTCTCTCCAGAAAGAAGGATCCAGATGAACAGAAAGAGAAGTTGCCACCAAAATGGGAGCTTATCTTTCAGAAAGGAGAAGTGAAATCTCTTGCTGAAGACGATATTATTAACCAAAACCACAAAGTTTTGGTGAACCAACTTCGGAAACCCAGAGGAGATGAAGTGGATGAGGCTGCAGGAGTCTTCACTTTTGTGAAGATGGCCACAGCTTCAGTGGCTTCAATGTATGATACTAGTGATGACACTCAACTTAATCTTTCTCCAGAATTTGATAATTATCAAACACCTGAGAAATATGAAATTGAGGCAGTAGTCACTAGATAAATGGCAAAAAACTTCCAGCAGGAGGAAAAAGGACATCCTCCTGTGCAAGCAAAACCACTAGAAGAGGTGAAGCGTATTTTTGAACTCAAAGTGAAGGAGTTTGAAGAAGCCCCTCAAATTGAAGATGTTAGACCAAAAGGGCTTGTCTCAAATGCCTTGATGGCTCAGTTGCAAGGAAAGGATAAAGATATAAAAGTGATCTTTGAGAAACTAGGTGCTAACAGCAGCACCAAGTCTCAAAGTAACTTTTATATCGATGAAGGGATACTATATAGAGAGACTTTTGGCGAGGCAGAGGATCAAGTTATTGTGCCCTCTGTTCTCAAAAAAGTTGTCCCACATCAGTATCATGGTGCAGTAATGATGAAGCATCAAGGGTTTATGAGAACCCTTGCTATTATTAAAAAGCGATTCTGGTGGCCGAGCATCGAAAAAGATGTTCCACGCTGGATTAGCTTTTCTCCAGTATGTCAAATTGCAACTCCAGGAAAGGCTACAATACAGCCATTAAATCCAATTATTCCCAGAGGACCATTTGACATAGTCTCTGTGGATATCGTGGGAATTTCTCCCATGAGTGAAAAAAGACCATATGTAATAGTATTTCAAGATTACTTTACAAAATGGGTGGAAGCAGAAATGATTCTGGATCAATCTGCTGTAACCATTGTGGACAGTTTTCTATGAAATATTGTATTTAGGCATGGAACCCCTGTGAAGCTATTAAGTGATAATGGTTCATGCTTTACAGCTGATCTTATGATGTCAGTCTGTAAATTGTTAGAATGTCGGAAAATTTTCACAACTGCCTACCATCCACAAGGAAATGGAATGGTTGAAAGGTTTAACCAAACCTTGATCAAGCAGTTGCTAAAAGTTGCTATTGAAGACTCAGACAAGTGGGACAGATATTTGCAATCTGTCGTTTTTGCATACAATGCCACACCTCAACAAGATGTTCACTATTTGCCTTGTTGAGAGGGCATGAGGCTAACTTTGGCATTAGTATTGGTGTTGCAAGAAATATAGTTCTGCCAATGAACTATGAGGCTTAAAATGCATATTCTAACTGAAAGTTTCTGAAAACATCAGAAAGGCTGCGGAGAGCAGTAAAAAGTTTTTTGACCATAAAGCAAAGGCTCATGATTATTCCCTCAATGATTGGGTTTTGCTGAAGGTCGATAAACAGAAAAAACTGGGTTTTGGGTGGCAAGGACAGTATGTTGTTACTGATAATAGTCAATTATCAGATAATGTGCTTGAAATCGCACACTGGAGAGAGCCGCTGAAAAAGCAGGTGGTATCCATGAGCAGGTTAAAGCACTTTGGATACTAGACTGGCAGATGGCTGCAGTCTAATGACGTGTCATCGAACAACATGCTGTTTACTGTAGATTCAAAAATTAGTAGTTACAAACTGCCATAGCGCATAGCGCTGTATATTCTGTATGTGTGTGTGTGTGTGATTACCCCCCCCCCATATTTTTGCATCCCAAATTTTGTAGTTAGGTACAATTTGTAATTATTTGTATTTATTCAATGTATTCATCACGTATTTATCCTAAATGTCTAAATTTATCTTGCGTAAAACTTAAATTTTTCAAAATTCTTGGTAAAAAGCCACTCTTCGCAAAAAACCCAAATTCTTAAAATTTTTTCGCGGTCCTTTTTTTCAAATTTCCCCGATTCTGATTAATTTTTCCGAGAAATTAGTTAATTGTTGCCCACCGATTCTGTGAATACTGGAAGAATTGGAAAACCACGGAGTTTTAGAATGAAAAGAGACAAAAAGTAGCGAAAGCAGAAACTTTGTCGATTTTTCAGCTCTCATAAGAATAATCAAAAAATTTTCAAAATTGATAGCACCGAACTCGAAGAATTCGAAAAAGAAATGGAAGAGATGTCGCGGCCCCCTAACTGACGCGGCACCAAACAATATTTGGTCATGAACCCACACATGGCCTATGGACAGCCGCAACTGCGGCAAGATAATCCGTATTTTTTGATCAATGTTAAGCGATCTAAGTTGTTATGCTTAGCTAATCTAAAAACATTGGGCAAAGCAAGAAGTTATAGCCCACAGGTGTTTAGATGAAGGCCTAGACAATTTTCAAAAATTGAGTTGGTACAAATTTGTTCTGTCAAACTTGTAAAAAGTGTGGCAAAGCTGCCCGTAGCGCGCAATTTGGACTTTTTGCGAAACTTCATTATTTTCCTACACATGTAGCGAGTTGAATAAATTCGTCTATGTGATGGAGAAGAAGTAGAGTGTAGCAACTAGTCGACTAGGGGTAGATAATTTGAATATTTATTAAAATTTTAAAATTTCATTTTTTCTCAAAACTCTTAAGAATTTCCTCAAATTGTGTAAATTAGTAAGTAGCTTTAAAAATTTTTCTTGGAAATTCTCAAATCCTCAATTGGATAGGCCGTTTTGGGCATTGGATTGAGACTGCTAGCAGTCGAGTGATGGAGGACACAGGTGGTCTGTGCATGTACTCCCTAATAAGGTAGAAGTCCGGGCCGCACTTGTGTTTAACTATCTGCCAACACTAACCCAATATATGTTTGGTACCTTATTGTCCCCTGCTTGCAATTTTTCCTATGTATACTTACTGTTTGTGGTGAAGGTAGATATTAACCGATGTCTGTCGGGTTGAAAACATTTTTATGAAAAATTTAGTAAATATTTTGTCTGAATTTATAGACTACAATGTTAAACGCCTTGTCAGAGTCGGCGAATTGGACTGATGGTTCGCAATGGAGCCAAAGATGGTCAAAATAGGGAAGGTGGCTGAGTTGATCGAAACCTTGAAAGATAGTAGGTTTCGAGGACAGCCAATAATCCGTTTCGACACTGAAAAGGTAACTCAGGAATAGGTGAGTAAAGTCTTTGGGACTTCTGGGGTTGATAACCCATTAGGGAAGGAGTTTGCAAGGGTCATTAGCTTTTTAAAGGTGACTGGAGATACCTTTGTTGTAGATACTACGGTAGTCATGCCGAAGGAATGGACGCTCATTCATGAGCTCTTAGATTCAGACATGCTTATTGTTGGATACAACTTGGTTACAGGTCTGGTTGCCATTTGGAATGTTAATGGCACAGGTAGAAAACACCAGGATGTTGATCTGACAGCAGAGATCAAGCATAGAGTAACGTCTTTGTATGGCGGTTATTATGACGTAGCCAAGGTAGGAGACCAGTTGAATGGAAGGTTTTTGGCACTGTCCAGGAAGTTGGGACTTTGCCTGGAAACATTTAAGCTGAAAGGGTTGTTCACGGAGTTATATTTGGCAGATATTTGTTACTTTCAAATTAATTTCCGTCAGAGAATGCAATGTGAGCAATTCTGTAAGCATAATTTAACTCAGTTTGAAATCAGGTATTCAGCACTGGAGGCCTACTACTCATTATTGGTTTTCCTAGCGTTTTTCCATTATGAGTCAGCTATGGAAGTCGAGGTCGGATTCCAGTATTTTCCGCATGATTTGATGAAAGTGGATCAGATTCAGTTGAGGGCCTTTAGACTGTACAGGTTTTTTAACATGATTCGTGGCGAGAACTTCCCGGAAACCTTTTGTGGAAGCCTGGATGTGGAGGAGCCACAATCATCATGTGTGTATCACGTAATGAGGCAGGAGATGTATGCCTGTATGGCTGCCCAGTTGGACACCTCATTTGGAGGCCATACGGAGTATTGCTTCCCTCATTACGAAGTGAATCTGAATAAAGGTAGAGAAGTAAGTATCCCAAAGGGGATTCATTCCAATTATACCGTCAAGGACAAAAGTAAGAATGTAGACGGGTATGATATGGTAAGTGAGAATGAAGAGTTCGAAGAAGCTTTGTTGGAAAAGCAGATTAGAACTCGGATTACAAAGAAGCTTGTGGATATGGTTAATCAAGGAAAGGGTTTTAATAAACTTGATGAACCAGTATCCATGGTTTTGTATGAAAATTTCCTGAAGTATAGGAAAGAAACTCAGCAACTGTTGGAGATAACATCTCTAGAAGTTGATTACCATGAGTATGAACAAGTCAACATATGGAATGGTAAAGACTCATATGACAGACAACACTGGAGGATGGATATCTCTCCATATTCTGAAATATTGGTTGAACACAATTTTAAGAATCTGGAGGCAGTGTGTAATAAACTTCCCCTAACGTTTCATTTATTTTGGCCACATTACAGAGAGGAGGATGAAGAGTACCTTACCTCTCTCCTTGACTACAACTATTTGAGATTCTTTAGCCCTGAGGGAAAGGAACAACCCTTGAAGATGTTGTGGAGGGGAGATAGGTATGGACAGTATTTAGCTTTTTTGAATAGTTTGCAAGTGACGGAAGTGCATACACCAACCAAGGGCGATGCAATTACTTGCTGGGGAGATCATTTCTGGTTCATACCGATTCAATTTTGGCTGAAAAGAAATCGTGGGAGTCGAAGCTGGCAGAGAAGCGGAACCATTTGGCTGAGTGTCCGCAGTACAAGAACAATCTGTACTGCTACCAAAGATTTTATTTTCGCCAAATAGCAGTCCAACTGCCTGGTTTATGATATCCGATAGATTTAAGCAAGGACAAGACAAAAGAAAATCAAAAGAAAAGCGTGCTGGCATATTAACCCGAATACATACCAGGTTACAAGCTGCCATTCTTTGAGAATATTTTGCCGTCTGATCAACCAGGTATTCAAATTACGCATATTGGCAACAAGGTTGTGGTAAGGCGGATAGGTAAGCAGCTGTCAGCGCCAGTTACAGGTGCTAAGGCAAGCGCAACGGCAAGTCAGCAATCTGGAAAGCCTGGAATAGATAGTAATAATAGGAATCAGGTGCAGGGGATGCACACTGAGCCTGTTGCAGTGCCAGCACGGCAACAAGCGATACCTGCAGACCTCAATACCCGTATAGATTTGAATCAGGAAGGGGATGATTTAGAAGTGGACAAAGAGGTCACTGTTGAATCATCCTTCTAACCTGATGAAGAAACACAGGTAACATTTTTGGTAGACCAATCCGAAAGTTTACTTTCTGGAATGAATGTCAGAGCAGAACAGATGTTGGATGAAAGCAATCTGATCACCATTGCTGCAGCTCCAACCATAGCAGAAATTGAAGCAAAGCTCAGGTAGCAAGCTGAAAAAGAAATCGAAAGGCAAAAGGAGATTTTTGTTAAACAGCTTGTGGAGCAAAAGGCGAGATTAGATGAGCAGCAGAAGCAGCTGGAGCAGGTTATGGCTGGTTTTACAGTGCAGCTGATGCCTCTGGCAGCACCTACAGTTGTTCAAGCTTCAGTAAAGCCACCTAATACTTATCATATCCTGAAATTGGCAGCACAGCCAGCTAGTACACAGGCTATCCGACCTATGGTCAGCAAGGCAGTGCCGGTAATTCTAGTACCTCAAAGAGATCCAGCAATAGACGGTGGTATACCGGATATCTATACAGCTGAAGAAGTGAGGAAATTTAGAGAGAGTGGTCATACCGACGACCAGATTAAGAGACTAGGAAGGAGGAAGTTAGCCCGAAAAGCCAATAGGGCTAAAAAGAGAGAAGGGGAAGATGTGGTAGAAATTAGTGATGATGAAGGAGAAAAGACAGGAAGTACGGCGTCTGCGGACTCGAAATTTGTTAGATCGATGACTTTATTGACGGATTCAACTAAGTCCAGGATGAAAACTACGAGGACAAGCCAGATGCCTGGAACTACAAGTTCTACGAGTCAAGTGCAGTTGACAGTAGGTACGACAGGAGTACCTAGTAAGTTGACTACATCACAAGTAAGCGCAACTACTAAGGGTACCTGGGTGAAGCCCGCATCTAGAGTTGATCAGATGCCTCAGCAGACCCAGAGCAGTCCCTCGGGGAAAAAAGTTATTTCCAAAACCTTTACATTGGAGCGGACTAAGCCGGTCAGGAGAAATAGAGATAAGGAAGTAACCTTGGAGTACTTGAGTTCTGTTTTGAGAGACTACTGGGACGTCCATAAGAGATTTCCAGTTGTGAAAGGAAAAATAGATTTTTTGACACAGGAGGTGAACAAATTGTTTGCTCAAGATATGCCAGATGATGATAGTAATCAAATCATCTGGGCATTGGTGAATAATGGAGTAGAGGAGCTTTATGAGAACTATGGGGATCACTTTGAAGTTCAAGGTGGTTTCCTGTATGATCACATAAACGTTCCTGAGCCCATTTGGGAGCAAATTTAGCTCAAATTGATGCCCAATTGGTTTCATCATTTTGACGCAGAAATGGTGATGGCAGCCATGAGATGCTTATGTACCATGGTGTTGCTAAAGTTGGAACAGCAGCAGTTGGGCCAGAGACATATTGGTGCAGTTGATGCACGGGCCAAGTCATTTGTGATGGAGAAGTGTTATGCAATCTACTTGTGGGGAGAGGGTAGTACTGCATTCAGGGAAGCGTATGCCAACCGAATGCAGGAACACCAGCAAACTGCAGTGGATATGGCAGTGAAAAGGAGGTTGTCAGAAGTAGCTCAGAGGTTTTCTGGTAAATTCCTGAAAGCTGAGGATGATGAAGATCAGCCCTTCAAAATCCCTATTCTAATGGAAAGGCAACCTAGAGATATGTCCAGGACTAGAAGCCAGCACTTGTGACAATTATCTCATTGGCAGGGTAGGCAACAGCCTGAAGCGTTTAACTTACCTTACCTGAACCAGTAGAGTCAAGGTAGGTCCAGTACATCAGCTTCTGAAGTATTTTACGTAAGTTCCACTCAGGGCTTGTACCAGAGGGGAACTGGAGGGGGATATGGCCGAGGCTAGGGTCAGGGACAGGTTCAAGGAAGATCCTTGAAGATGGTTAATCCACAACTGTATAGAGGTCAGGTGATGGCCGGGGCCCCTTGTGGGACTGCACCTCAAGGAGTTTTTGGGGGGATTCCTCAGGGATCATGGAGCCCAGGGTGGTCCCTATCGTCGCCATGGCAGCTTCCAATAGGGCAGTTATGGTGGCAGCGGACAACAATAATTTTATTTAGCCGCATCGTTTTTGGACCAAAAATCATTATTTTGTACAAATTTCATTTCAAAAAATACAAAATACAAAAATACAAATAAAATACAAAAATACAAAAAAAATATATTATCTCGTTTTATTGTTGCTTTAAATTTTTAAATTTTTCGTGTTTCTGGTGCCCAAAACTTGCCTGGCAAAATTCGTCTTTTCCGTCCATCTTATTTCAGGCCTGTACATAGCCCTCGTATTTTTTCTTTTTAATTTCAGGGCCTGAAAAAGATGAAGACGTGATAAAATTTTATTCGCCATTGTAAAAATATTTAGGTTTAGAGAGAAAAATGTTTTTTATCATTTAGACTTGTATTGGATGGGGCAATGTGGCGAGCGGCTGATGATAGAGGAAGGGCACCTGCGGTAACTCAACCCCTACACTAGAAAAACCATAAAAGCCTTAAACGCCCTAAAGGCCTTTAACGCCAAGTAAGTCCTAAGCACCATGAAAGCCTTAAATGGTACGTTCGGCCAACCGGTACACAATCAGTTCTTTCAGCATATACTTCACTAGATAGAAGTCGTCGAGATCTTTCTTGCGCACAGCAAAATTAAGAGATTCGTTCGATATTGATTGTTGCAATCACATGCGGCAGATTTTGACAAAAATGTATACGTGGGCCCTTAGTGTAGCTCAAGGGAAAAACGGCTAGTGTAACATAACTCCATTTTTTTCTGTGGGCTATTTAACGCGCTATAGCATGTACAGTTTCATAATTTACACTTGGGAATGTTCCACTGCCATTGGACTTCAACCTGGAATGATAAAGAGATTGCTTGCTATGACGCACGATTTTCTCCTGCCTTCGAATTACCTTGGATATTTCTGCATTTCGAATCTTATTTCAAAAGGAATCGACTATAATAGGTCTTAAGGGCAGACAATACATTAGATCTAATGTCGTATGTAACACATAGACGTTAGCCTGGGACATTCAATGCTTTTCCAGCCTCCACGGAAGTGTTTTTAAATCTGGGCTCGACGCTGATATTGAATGCATATTGAATTAATTTTCTCATTTTTTTGACGCTAATGCTATTCTTGCCCATCGGAAAAAATGGCTCCTAACGAGATGTACTCCAGGCTCAAACACTAAAATCGCGCTATGAGACTAATTATGCGGCTTTTAGCGACCCCATTTTGCATGAATATATTCAAATGAGCCACGAGAAGCTGCAGTAAAAGTGCATCCCCTCTACCGGTGCCATACCACGCATGTGAAAAAGCATGTTTTGAGACTGAAAACTTTTTTCTGAGAAAACCAATAAACTGTCAGCTGTACCTTTTTTACATTTTCTATATTTTTTTCGATTAATCTAATTTCTCCGGCTTTCGGCTTAGAAATATCGACGCTTTCAGTTATTGTCGCTCTATCTACTCACCGCCCTGAAAAAGCATCTTTCTTAATCAACAAGAAGCTGAATAGAAATGGACATATTTGCATATATGCAGCTATTAATTATATTTTAAAAAACATGAATCATTTGAAACATGTTTTATTCGCCACGATTCTGAAAGGCAGTTAGCGAGTTTCTTGCCGTTAAGCAGATTAATCGTTGTTTTGTGTGTGTAAAATCCCCTAGCTCATCTTGGTCGGTACGACTGTCAAAAAAATTTCGCCTACGGTCGATTTTTTCAAATGAGCCCCTGTAAGAAAAAGATGTCCACGCAAATAATAAACTCCTGCAGCGGTTAGGACTACGAATTGAAAAACGAAAATGCCGTCTTGCGATATTCAGTTTATCTGTTTATGGATTTCTTTAGATTTTTAGGTGTCACACACGTAAAGGCCGTCCCATAAATTCTCTTTTTTATCACGAGAAAATCTTTGAAGCTCCGGAGTGCTTTGTTCTAGTGTACCCTGTTTGATGGGCATGTGGAAAATTTCAATCAGCTCGCTAAAATCCAAGATTAATCTTTCTTTTCATAATGAAGTCTGTGAAGTGTCAGAAATTTTAAAATTTAGCTATTGTTGCAGCTCTTGTGGAAGGCACCAAGATGAAATGTTCAGTGGGTGAGATCGGGAAATTGCAAAAAAGCTCGCCACGCCGTGTCGAAGTTCAATGACATAGTAATTACTATAGGCGTTAGTGGGAATTTTCGATTATGTGCATTGACTGAAAATTGAGGAGACGGTCGAATAAATTAGATTCTTCAAGTTGGAAGATTGAAGACACTTTTCTATAGCTACAGTGGATGAGACTGTAAAAAAACAATTGGAGTTTTCTAAGTTTTTTGCTACTCAACTCCGAAACTCTTTGTAGACTCAAGAAAATCAACTAATAGAAGTTTTGACCCTATACCAATCATTCGACAGTAACTCACCAATTTAGATCTCATGATTTTTGGTCGATGAGTGCTTGATTATTTGCTATGGTCCCGAGAAAATATTACATTTTACAAAGAAGATACTTATATGACTGCTGTGACCATTTTCGGGATACATTGCACCCAAAGTACAGTCAATCTTTTGCACTAAAGACGACCACTACTAACCACCATTTGTGCTAATTCATTGGCCCAGTTCTTCGGTACTCAAAGAAAAACCGCGTAACAAATGTAAATGCGGTTCTTTAATCAGCGTTTTTTGCACCACATCTTTTGTACCGCGCAAAAAAGATGCACAAAAGTGTTTGAATGGAAAATTTTTCGTCCAAGGAATTTAGCTAAAATAGCTAATGTTCGGATTGGCCCGAGCAATATAAAGATATTTTCTTCCGCAACATTTACTAAGCACTAACCATGGTGCAAAATACCAAAAATTGACTTGTCATGCAAAGGACGGTATTTTTATTCGGTTCCCATCTGACTTTCAATAAATTGTATGAAAAGCTTCGGAAAAATGTAATAAAAAGTGTCTCCAAAAGATATGAATTTGAATTTCGTTTTCTGAAAAGCAAACGAATCCACTGTAGTTTGGTGAAATAAATAATCATAAATTCTCTAGCAAATTACTTGGTAACAAATAAAAATTCACCACAAAAAGATGTGAATCAAACGAGCTCTGGTTCTGAGGATAATTTGAAACCGAGCTCGAAATTTTTATTGCAACCGATAAATGTTAAAAACCAAGATCAGTTTAACTAAATCCGAAGTTTAAAAGTTTAACCCGAGCTTGAGTTAAAACGCTGATTTAGATATTGCGACCGTCCTGTGATCGCTGCATCGATCATTTTAAAATATATAGAGTATAAAGACTGAAATAACTATGTCTAAGTTGACTCTAGTTGAGACGATGGCAGCTGCAACTTCCTGTAGCAATGAATTCATTTCCTGGAATCTTGTATCATGATCCTGTTTTATCATTACCACAAATCTAGGGAATACGAGGAGGATCACTTGAAAAAACTTGTTACCTCTTGAAAAATTCGTTACCACTTGACTTACATTGTTACCACTTGAAAAATAATCGTTGGTACTTTCCAACATGATGCAAACATTTTTTCAAGATGCATTGCAAAAACTTCAAGATTTTATACGTACCACGACTTTAGCTTTGTCCACAACTTTAGTTAGCACGTGTTCATGAATTCGGTCCGTAGAGGAAGTTTTCATCGCCGAATTTTGTTGCCGAGAGTTATTAGGGATCTATGTTGAGAGGTTGTCTCGATGTGGGGTTTAGCAGAACATAACGGAAGTATGAAACAGTACCTGCTTTCCAGTTTTAATAGTTAGGAGCATTTTGAGAATCAAAATCTAAAATGTGGAACTCATTAGTCTGTTTAAATAAAAGTTGAAAGCAAGTACTGAATATTTCATACAATTAGTCTAAAAATCTTGTGTAGACAATTTTGCCGACGTACCATATTTTTTCGCTCTTGGATTTAGAAGCGTTTTATAAAAAACAATTTATACATCTCAGGGGCGAAAACAGTTGGAAGCTTCCGTTTTCCAGTCGAAATAGTCGGTTTCGAACCAAGATAGTCAAAAATACTATCGTTTTTTCGGCGCTTCCTGTCATATACTTCTTTTATCCTTCATTTTTGAGGAAATTCAGGAGTCCCGAAATGGGCCGTTCGGTGATGCTACTTGGGCGAAGCTTATCTTATGATTTAAGGAACACAGAGATAGGACTCTTCAATAAAAGCTTGAATTCGGATCGAGGCAAGATTTAACCTTCAACAAACCCTCTTTTTCACTTTCCTCTCAGCGTTTAGCATACGAATATCTGCATGCAGTACATATCAAAGAAACTCTATTGTTTGAATGGGACGCCCTTCCACACGATTCTCATTTTTTGCCCACTATCTTCCACAGTATGCTAACAATTAAAAAAGTCTAAATTCTAAGGTCCTAAGGGGTTAGTTTAAACTATATACAAATGAGCATGTGAGACGGCGTGTCGTCAAAAATTACCTCGATAATCTTTAACATAGATTGAAACTTCGGTGCCAGCCGTTTCAGCGTCAGTTGTTTCGGCGCTAGTCACATTTTTTCTTTAGGAGGTGAAAAGTGATATAGTGGTACAGTGAACAGAAGTTGAAGACGATTAATCGTTTTATGTTCTTAGGACTTGACTTGCGAAAAGTCAAATTCTTGATGAAGTCTACAGCTTTGATCAAAGCAACTTTCATCGAAGCGATAATTTATGTTTCTGACGTGCTCTCCATCTTTATTTTTGTTGCATTGTTATACTGTTTTCTCCATTCACATTCTTACGTTTCAATTCGTTTTTTACTTTCGTGATATTTGTTTCTATATCTATTGGGTTTTTTGTACATACTTTGCTATCGTGTTTAGTTTGCTCTCCTGCACACATTTTGTATGTTTGATTTCTAGTTTTGATTCTTCAAATTTTTCATTTGTTGGTATTTTTTAAATTTCCACACTTCTGAGTCACTTTCTATAACAGAAAAAAACCTGATTGACGATGTTCTCATATATGCTGTAATGATTCCATCCTGAGCCGATTCGCGACTGACTATGGGTTTGGACGACAAATTACAGTAGAAACTACGTAAAATGAATTGTTTTTGATCACAGATTATCGAAAATAGCTGAATATCGTTTCTCACCATGTTAAGTTGTTTATTGTATGAAAAACTACTCATCTTCAAAAATCTATCCCCAGGATTCTGCTCTGGGCAGCAAGCGTCAGAATGTTCGATTCTCAATAAAAAATCATAATTGATTCAATTAAATGATCAAATTTATCCTTTCTCCATCACCGTAATGACCTAAATGACGAAATGAAAAGGTTACCTGGCGCCAAAACTGTCGGCGCCGAAATGTCCTACGGGATGTTCAGAGGCTGGTCAAATGAGCAGCAGAATACGTGTTACGTATCGCTCAACATCATTTATTGATGACTTTATTCATCGTTATTATAGTTTCCAGCCGGAAGTTATTATTGGACGAGCCAAATTTTTGAACGTCATGGATTCATAGATAATCAAAAATGTTAAATTCAAAATAGACACACTTCCGTGAATGCCATTGGTCTATTTTTAGAGCTCGATATTCTGGCCTGAGGGAAAATTCAACATCTCTCTCTCTCTCAATATCTACATCCCTAATGACATACAGCAAAGATTATAATTAATTTTTTATTAGCTAATATATAAAGAAGCGTATTATTTGCATAAAGGCATTGGTCTGGGTTCCGTGACACAAAATCTGATCGCAGGGAGTTAATTTTCGCTACTGAGGCATTTTCCTCATCATTTCCAGCTTTCCTTACTGTTGTGTTTACGTCACGAACTTTTTTGTACAATCCGACTTCGTCTACCGTAACCCATTTAATTTGTTCGTAATGTCAAAAGATAGACTCTCGAGCTTTCGCTTTTTGCTCTTAATTATGATCATATGAGCTTGCTTGCTTGTGTGGGTATCGACTATCGACTGATTTAATATTCAGTTTTGATAAATCATTTTCCCTTAGCAGCAGCTTTTTCAGTGACTCAGTTCAATATTGCTGAACTGTACATGAAATAAGCTAACATCTATAATGATCCACTGCGTACAATATATCTCGCATGTCATAACAAGAATGCGTAGCCTAACATACCAGACGTGGTTTTTCTGCTTTATATCTTTTCTGGATGGCATTGTCGTTCTGCCAGGAGTGAGAGGCTCCCTGTTGCAGCGCAATCCTAAAGTGTTCTTGCGGCGCGAGTAACAGGCGAAGAAAACCTGAGGCCAGAGAATCGATGAAAATTCCATTATTTTCTCATGTATTTGTGTATACAATAGCTCTCCAACTATTTTTCTGCGGCGTGAATACTTCATTTTTTTCGGAAAGTTACTTCATTTCCATTTTTAGATTCGCCTCAAAAATTTATAGATAATGAACACCGGTTGGACTACTGGCATCAACAACCCCGGCTCCCAGAAACGGCACTCCATCGCAGCTCAGGACGGCGGACGGGTAGTTTTCAAAGACGGGTCTTTGAACGGAAGTAGTAATAAAGTTAGTGCCATTCGTTTGTGTATTTCTGAACGATAAGACAACGACAGTGCATTAGAGGATTAGAGGAGTTAGCTCTCTATTCCTGTCCAATTCTAAACTGTCTCAGAAAATTTCGAATTAAGAACTTTTTTCTAGAACAATCGAAGAGAAATTGATTATAAGCTTTTGCGTTTCTTCATTCAAAAACAAACGTGAGTTAGAATAACGGTTAAAAATACACCAATTATCTGCTGTATGGTAAGTTTTCATAGTATAAAAAATATGAAAATAAATATTTATTTGTTTACTACGCTTAGAATCGGATTTTCTTCTTTTCTTTTCTTTTCTTTTCTCTTCTTTTCTTTTCTTTTCTTTTCTTTTCTTTTCTTTTCTTTTCTTTTCTTTTCTTTTCTTTTCTTTTCTTTTCTTTTCTTTTCTTTTCTTTTCTTTTCTTTTCTTTTCTTTTCTTTTCTTTTCTTTTCTTTTCTTTTCTTTTCTTTTCTTTTCTTTTCTTTTCTTTTCTTTTCTTTTCTTTTCTTTTCTTTTCTTTTCTTTTCTTTTCTTTTCTTTTCTTTTCTTTTCTTTTCTTTTCTTTTCTTTTCTTTTCTTTTCTTTTCTTTTCTTTTCTTTTCTTTTCTTTTCTTTTCTTTTCTTTTCTTTTCTTTTCTTTTCTTTTCTTTTCTTTTCTTTTCTTTTCTTTTCTTTTCTTTTCTTTTCTTTTCTTTTCTTTTCTTTTCTTTTCTTTTCTTTTCTTTTCTTTTCTTTTCTTTTCTTTTCTTTTCTTTTCTTTTCTTTTCTTTTCTTTTCTTTTCTTTTCTTTTCTTTTCTTTTCTTTTCTTTTCTTTTCTTTTCTTTTCTTTTCTTTTCTTTTCTTTTCTTTTCTTTTCTTTTCTTTTCTTTTCTTTTCTTTTCTTTTCTTTTCTTTTCTTTTCTTTTCTTTTCTTTTCTTTTCTTTTCTTTTCTTTTCTTTTCTTTTCTTTTCTTTTCTTTTCTTTTTCTTCTGTCCCGAATCTATAAAAATGCCGCCAGCAAAGCTTTACCATATTCAGAAAACACTGTTACGGAAGTTCATTTAGTCTATCGTTTTTGCCCTCCCAGTTTCCTTTCCCCGTTTTTGCTTCTAAACGTAAACGAATTTTATTCTACCCAAAGTATTGCCTTTCATTATGCTTCAAGATATGATTTCGGAGAAGGCTGCCTTAATTAGCGTGATTATTACATACAATTCCGTGACGTTTTTATCCGCATCCACTCAAAAACCCTATCACAGCAAAGAGAATTGTATAAGATCTTGAGAAATTGATCCCTAGATATTAATTTCGTTATTTATTGCGTCATTAGCGTTTCACAGTTTTTCCTTACATAAATGGTTATCAGCATCGTACACCGCATCAGCATAATAATGATAGAAGCAAAAACTAATTAACCATCGGAAGTATATCGATCTCATTTTGCCAAGGAAACGAATGGCAATGAATTGATCATCAGCAGCAGAAAAAATTGATCTGACGAAGGAATGGTTTTGCACTAAAAATATTCGAGTCGTCTATGAATGCATTAGTTAGGTAGAAAATAACTTGGTGAATAGTTCAGAGAAGTCATTATTTTGGCCTTTACTCTATGGAAATAGTCAAATTTCTAATATCGCAAGATGGCTCAAAGAATATCGTTTTCTTTCGGAGTCAATAATTCAAACATGTTTGAATCATTCTTAAATGATCAAAAATTAATCTGTGTGGCTCGAGCATTCATAAAAATCGAATTTATTCGCAGGGTTCCGACGACAAAATTCAACCGCCCGAAATTGCCGTTTCCGAACAAAATAAAAAGTCACCAATCGACCACGAAAAAGCTCTTTTGGCCAAAAGATTGGCCAATATGAAAAAACGGGCTTCTATGAATCCGGCTCTATTTTATGCGAAACGGTTCAACGAACCGATGGTCTGCTGCCCGTCGACGGCCAATCAAAACGCGGTTTTGCCGCCTTTAATAGCCAACGATCAAGAAGGTATCGAATTCGCACAGTTTGCATTTTCTTAACATATCCAAATTGAAAAATAAAAAATTAGTACTCTCAAAAATATCGTTCACACATAGCTTTTGTTACAGAATTTTTAACTCAAAAAATTGTTACAGGTGAGATAAGTTTTCAGTCCTACCTGAAAAAAGCTCCTCAATTTTTTTTCTCTAGAAAATTGAATGATTTTGAAATCGAATACGGAGCGTAACATAAGTTTTATTGCTGAAAGACAATTTTTTGACTGATCCGTTTTAGGAAATAGAATTGATCATAATTGTGATGGACTTTGTTTTATGGAATAATGGCTGTGAAATTCGAAAAGCAAATTTTCAACCAATTTCGAACCGTACTACATGATCGTGACTTCGCTTATTTTTATTTTATATCCATCTAAACGCGTCAATATGGTGCGTGATAATTTATGATGATATCATCGTTTTCTATGATTATGATTTTTGATTTTTCAGAGCTTAGCGTCTTTACCGTATGAAAGTCCATCAATAGAAATTCATCGGCCAAAACTTCAGCAGCATGTCAAGTCATTACATGCACCATTTTTACAGAAACGGTTTGATTGCATCAAAAATGTAGAGAACCCACTGCAGAATCGGACTTTTTAGAATAGAAAGATATAATGATCACGTTATTTTTCTGTCCGGAGTTTCCGAATTTTACGCAAAAACGAGAATAGTGAACTGTTCAATGGAATTTTGTAAAAACTCAAATGATGATGGACTGATTTTTGCTGAAAATTCTCTACTTAGGTATATGTGTGTATCACTGCTAATTACACCAAAACGCGGAATACTGAGCCATTGAACGACTAAAACGCGCTAATGAATTATTGAACTAACAGAGTTCATTTATTTTAAAATGAGATTCGGAACGGAGAGAAACGATTTTGCATGTAGGTAACCTGGAATGCGCGTCAGCATCTTTTCATTTCAAGCTGTTGGCCTACCCTCGGCAGCTAATTTGCAAAAAAGTTATCCAGGAATGTTGATCATTTTTTCTGCCTAAGCATCTTCTGCGTCCAAGGTATCGTTTAAGAAAAAATGGACTGTAGAAACGACTATTGTCCATTTGCAAATGAGCCTCGGAAAGAAAAATAATTCATAGTAACTAGGCAAACGTGCATGGTAGACCGAAATCTTTTTTCTCAATTTTTTCGCCTGTTACAGTCAACTCGTGAAAAAGGGAAAAAGGGTTTCCGACTACTGAGGTTGTTTATTATTTCGCGTGAACATTTTTCTGCGCGCCCAGGCTCACTTGGAAAAAATAGGCTATTCGACCGATGAATAAACGAACTACCGACCTACAGATACTGGTGGTGCATAAACTTGAGCAACACTGATTTTGGCATAAATTCACATTCAGGACCGTCCCAAAGGCGTGAACGTTCTCTGAGCGTCAACGCCGTCAATTTCAATCGGCGTTTGGCGCCAGTGCCTGGGGCCACGGAACAAAAGGAGGGCACCGAAGGCCCGACGACGTCATTGCCAGTCGGTTCGCCGCCCTTGAAACGAAATTACAAAACCTTGACAGGTCGATGCTACTTTTGCGGTTCCGACGACCACTTGGGCGACGAGTGTGGCCGCGGCCAGCCAGTCGAATGCGAAGTTTGCGGCGAATTGGGTCATTTGACAGAATTTTGCGAAGAATATTTATCGTGTGAAGAAAGTGACGCAGAAGGCAACAATGAACATTAAGTTGTAAAATTTTTATTTTTATTGTGCATGTGGCAACATGCACTCCGGATACACAAGTAAATCGAAAATTCCCCAGTAACTGAATAGAATTTCAGAAATGAAAATCATATTTTTGCAAACAAATACGATCAATAAATGCTCTCGAGTAATTTTAGATCAGGAAGAGCGGCGTTTCAGAGAAAAACGGCGATACTAAAAATGCTATGCAACAGCGAATCTGTTCATTTAGAAATTTAGAGTTTAAACTATATTTTTCTTTGAATAAGTTATGAAAATCCTTATTGTGGATTTGATTTAGACAGATTTCGAAATGTAGAAATTGGAAAAAAAGATTGGCATATTTCAATAAATAGGCTTTACAAGGAATGAATTATTCCAGTTAGAGAAGTAAAAAGTCATCCTTTAAGCTCACTAATTTTCAAAGTAACAGCTAATGCGACTGCAACAACGCACTAGAGCTTTACAGAAAACTACCTTCCATTTGAGCCGTCTAGCACGACTTCTAGGGAAGAATGTTTTCGTCCAGTTGGCTTATTGGAAAGATTCTAAGGACGTAGTCTGTTTTTCTTGAAATACTATCATTTTACTTTTTTACGATCTTCTGCTGAACTTACTCGTTTATGTCGCACAGATTAAAAATCTGTGAGAATACTCCACTAACCTAAAAAGTTTTTTGATTAAAAGTTCTATCGTAAAAGCTGTGTAAGCGATTCCGCAGACAGTGCTGATTTTTTTCATCATCCGACTTACAAGCATCATATAAAAAACAGACTATTATATCTGTCCTCTAACAGAGATTTTTATAACAGGATTTATGGTTCTGATTGTGGCAGGATGTCAGTTAATAATTTGGATTATCTGGAGTTTTGAAGATGTATCGTTCCACTTTCAGGAAAATACCTTTTTTGTGGAAGACGGATGATTGTAACAACCGACGTTACAAGCCGAACTGTAATCATACAACTTGTTGTCACATGGACAGATCCTGGCGGATATTTTTCAATTTTTTCGTACCGGTGACATTTCTTTACTGTATGATATTTTTCTCTATTCATATTCGTATACGTGTCCTGAGAATGTAAACTTGGATGTTTGGTGAAATTTGTATATTTATCGTTTGTAATATAAATAATTTTCAAAAAATTTGTTCAAACTACGTTTTGAGACCTTCAGCAGTGGGCAATCGCGGAAGTCGAGCTATCTGCATCGACGGGTTTGACAGAATTCAAAAAAGTATATTCAACGTTTTATAAAGTGGAGGCGTCATTAGCCTGATGACCGCAGGTTACATACATGCATTCACACGGGTGGGGGAAGTTTGGGGTATCTGAACCCCCAACACATTTTGATTAACCCCAGCAGATTTGACACCCGGCATCGACCAAAAAGGTGATGAAGGAAGATGAGAAAAAAGATGTCACAAGAATGAAAATAATGCTACACTTTAGCGATTTTTCTAAACATAGCATACTGGACTCCAAAATAGTAACATTTAAATAATGCTGACCAAGCAAACGGTTTCACAGAGACGGAAGAATATGGTGCGTGGATGTTGGAAAACCTCTTTTGTTATCAAGAAAGGAAAAAAATTCCATTCCCAACCCCTGTCCTGTCTGAAGTCAACAGAATTTTCATGCGGTGTATGTATGATTACATGATGTAAATTCTTGAATTATGTGCGTGTGGACAAGTGCTGATGACATTACACGAACATTCTTCGATTTGACTTGCGTGAGTTGAATGGTGTACAAATGAACAACACAAATAAACGGTTTGTTTATGCATGATCTCAAAATCAACTGGCAAACTGATAACAATATTTTTGAATGGTAAACTTTTTATCAAAGAAACCAGTGATGTGACAAAGAAGTAAATCAAAATGAAAAATTGCACATCAATCCCTTCACGACCCTGCAGCAAAATTAACTCGATGAATTTATCCGATTCTACTATAATTTCTAGTTTCAGTATTCGATGCAGTTTCCATTATATCCAATAGTCTAAAGGAGGCTAATGTCCAACTCCCCGATCACGGGTTATTTTGTTCTTAGTTGACCAATCCCAGCGTTGGGGACCATTGTGCGATTGAGTCCTGATTTTTTAGAGATCATTAAAGACTATACTCCTGTGTTGAATGCGAATGTTCCGCGTGCTAGCGGACTCATCATTACAAATGATGCAAATGTTATCCACATCAAAAAATTTGGTAATTTTCATTTTCGAACGCTATGATTATTGAATAAATTTTTTCTCTACAAATTACGAAATTGGAAAGCAGGTATTATCATATGTGGCGCGGTAGCGTCAACCTATAATATACTTGGCCCCACAAAATCTGACTAACCACCCCTAGAGCAAAAACGATTATAGATGAGGTTTTTTGCATGCTAAATATCCGCCCAATGGGCTAACATGGGGAGGCAAAGGTCATTGTGACTTTATATGCAAATAAGGCATGATGGGGTGCCAAAAACATGCAAAAAACGCCTTTTTTAGGGCCCTAAGTTGCCGTAGGTTCCTCAATGGGTGTGCATCCCTAGACCTTGATACTCTTACCCGTGCATCTATCAAGTATCCACTCAAAACGTTTTTTTTTATTTTTTGAAAATATTGATTAGGCCAAATTATATGCGTGACCAAAGTTTGAGAAAATCCCCTTCGTTTGGGTTCAAAAAAATCATTTTTTTGGTGAAACAGATGTAGTGATCGATATGAGTAATAACAGGAGGGTACCACTAGGGATGTATCCTGATCCGGCTCGGCTCCGCCTTGGTTCTGCCGGTGGTTCCGCCGCTGCTCCGCCCCTAATTTTTTTGCGGATTTTTCATGGAAAAAGCAATTTTTGGGTAAAATCAACGATTTTTGAAATGTATCGAGAAGAGGTGTTTTCGACCGTGTTAAATCTAATGAGAGCACACTTCCATAGTGTGAAAAATTTTTTTCAGTGATTTTTCACGAAAAAAAGTAATTTTTGGAT
Organism: Romanomermis culicivorax; assembly: GCA_963922205.1. NCBI lineage: Eukaryota > Metazoa > Nematoda > Enoplea > Mermithida > Mermithidae > Romanomermis > Romanomermis culicivorax. Next base: position 24,961 of record CAWUHX010000018.1, on the reverse strand, counting down.
AAAATCAACGAGTGTTGCAATTTTTTGAGAAAAGGGTATTAACCGTATCAAATCTAATAGACATACCCCACAATGTGAAAAATTTTTTGGGGGAATTTTTCATGAAAAGTAATTTTTGGGTAAAATCAACGATTTTTAAAATTTTTCGGGGAAAGAGGTTTTCAACCATGTCATATTTGATGGGCACACTCCCACAGTGCGAAAATTTTCTTTTTGGAATTTTTCACAAAAAAAGTAATTTTCGGATAAAACCAACGATTTTTGCAAATTTATGGGAAAACGGGTGTTGACCGTGTTGAATCTACTGAGCATGCTTCCACAATGTGAAAAAATTTTTTTGGGGGATTTTTGTGAGATAAATGAGAATTCGTAGCTTTAGGATTGATGTTTTTTATTCTTTATTTGATGTGAAGATGACCAAATTTAAAATGTCAATGCGCTTCTATGAGGGTTTTCATGCATGGATGAGACCTGCTAAAAAGAGGTGGACTAGTTTATAGGAAAATGCCCCTATAGGGCAGGGCAGAAAACAGAGTGGTATAGATTTTTTGAGAACGTGGATTAAAGTTGGAAAAAATTCACTTTTGTGATATTGAATTTTCATTCTTATTAAAAAATTTTCCGTGTCTATGCAAAAGTATATTCTGCAGCTGAGTGCATCAACACACTTTCCAACCATACATGTGCATCTCCGAAATTTTGAGGAGGGCGCAGGGCCCAGTTTTTTTGCGTTTTTTGAGAAATTCAAAAAAAGTTGGCCAATAAATTTTTTTCCATAGAAAATTTTCCCAGTCTCAAAACTCCTGGGGTAGTTTGTATCCCTCCCCCATGTCACATGTGTGCTTCCAGCTGTGTTGAACTTTTTCAATAAATTTAGTGTCCATAAAACAGATCAACTGTGGGAAAGTGACACATAAAATTCCATTCAGTTTTTTAGGAAAAAGCTACAGTACAAAGTCTTCTTAAAACTAAATCGATTGTGCAGGATATTTAATTCAGTCATTTTATATGAAATATCGTGCAGAATTCACTCACTAAGTTTTAGTGATTACAAGCGATAAAAAAAATTTATCATGCAAAAAACCTCATCTAACCTTTTTTGCTCTAGGGGTGGTTAGTCAGATTTTATGGGGCCAAGTATATTATAGGTTGATGCTACCGCACCACCTATGATAATACCTGCTTTCCAATTTCGTAATTTGTAGAAAAAAATTTAGTCAATAATCATGACGTTTAAAAATGAAAATTACCAAATTTTTGATGTGGATAACATTATGTTGAGTTCGTTAGCACGTAGCAACATTCGCATTCAACACGTGAGTATAGTCGATAATGATCTGCAAAAAATCAGGACTCAATCGCGCAATGGTCCCCAAAGCAGTGGGATTGGTCAACTAAGAACTAAGGTTATTTTGTTGGTGAGGAACTATTCCTGGTAAACAAAAATCTTTACACCCTACTAAAAAATTTTTTTGACGTATAACATAAAATTAAATATTGCTTATAAGATACAAAGCCCACTTTGTATCTGGGTGAGCAAATTTTTCCATAAAATCAATATACCCCATAGTTTCAACTAATTGACTTAAACCCTGTCCACTTTTTATGAGAACTGGTTGATCTAAGATAGTGGAGTTATTGTGCCATGCATACTAGTATTTTAACTCATCTGATTCTCAGTTTTTCATTAGGCATCCAATGACACCATTGATTTTTTAAAAGCACTCTTTTTCACTTTTGTAAATATTGTCTAGCATGGCTTTGACATCACCCTGGACAGCTTCCCATCGATAATTGTATGTGTGGTCAAATATATTTAATGTTGACCTGCTTGTTCGAATCAGGCACCAATAATTTTTTATTACTTCTTGTACTTCCTCAGGATATTCAACTAAATCTGGCGGTCATTCTGGATCCTCAAAAATTGTTTGTCCAGTTGTACCAAGTATTTTACATCCGTCCATGTTCATTGGAAGACTTTCTTCTGGTTTGATCATTAAACAACTGCCACTGTGCTTTGAGGCAAGTAAGTCTTTTGAATTGGTAAAGTCAGTGGTACAATATAGACAGTGAATGCCCTCATGTTTCTTCTGATAGTGTTTCTTTAGGCCTTTTACCTGTGTGACCACTGATGCACACTGAGGACACCTGTACTGGTAACCTTGATGAACTGCTTTTACATGTTCATTTAGATATGGCTCTTCATCAAACTGCCTTGCACATTCCACACAATTGATGCATTTCTCAATAATAATCGATAATAACAGCAAATTTTAAATAGAAAGTTTCAAAGTTCACCTTTCTTCAAGTTGATAGAAATCACAAATGAGCTTTCTCAAATTTTTTCTGCCTTTATACTTTTCTGGGTAAGATTACTGTAGGCTGAGTGGGAAGAGTAAAACTTGTGCATCATTTCCATTAAATGTCACATCTTTCTGACTTTTTCTGATGATTCATGCTGAAATGATCTGGTTTTTTCTGGCTTTTTCTTATCTCACTTTTTGATCTGTCTTTCAAGTCCAATTTAATCAAAATGCACATATAAAAACTTTCTTGCTTCCGTCACTTTTCTTTAGACAAGCAGTCACTTTATGAGTCATTTTCTCAACTACCTTTGCATAAAAGTATTTCTTGCCTTCTAGCTAGCTTTGATTCACAACAATAAGCATGTGAATCACTTGAGCTTGTAAAACTGTACCTCACAGCTGTTCTAATTTGATCTCTACTACTTTCACTAGTAGAAAAGCATGCCAGACCTTTGACCCATCTTTTCACCTATAAGGACTAAAATGTTTCATGTAGACAGCCATGTGGGAAGATTTTCAATATATAAACTTTAGGTAAAGAAACAACAACTGGCTCTCTTTGAAAAATGATTGGTTGCTTTTTATGTTTTGGTGGCTATAAAAGTTGGCTGGCTCTCTATGATGAAAAAAACATGGATGCTAACCACACTATTGAACATTTTATATATTGCCTGGAAAGACATAATGGGAAAACAGTTTTTACTAAGATATGGTATTGTGTGACTCTTTTGGCTGTACTAATAATACTGACTCTATTGAAATTGTTAAGGAGATATTTGGAGAACCTGTTTACAAAAAAAAACCTGGGACTAGAACAAAAAGTGTCAGATTCAATATTGCGGATGTATAAATAAAAGTTTGACAACAGCATGCTTAAAAAAGATGGACAAGCTCTTTGAAAGCACATACTTCAACCTAAGCACAGAGTATTGTAGTGTTCAGAACCTGTTATGATAGGCAAAAGATAGTTATCCCAGTCACCCTGCACTCTGTTAAGGAATTGTTACAAAAATAGCCAACATATACTGTACACAAGTATGCTAGGCACCATTACCCCAGGAATATTGTAGTAGTTACTGATATTGATGAACAGTGGCAAATGGATCTTGCAGACCTTAGTTCACTCACCAGGCATAATGATGGATTCAAATTTCTTTTAAATTGTGTAGATGTCCTGTCAAAATTGGCATGGTCTGTACCCTTGGAAAATAAAAGTAATTTCACATGCCTTCAAAAGAATTTTGAAATCTGACAGGAAGACATCAAAAATACAGACTGATGCTAGTACAGAGTTTACAAACAAAGCCTTCCACAACTTATTAAAGAAACTTGGCATTAGTTTTTTCATAACTGCTAGTGAAACAAAGGCTAGCATTATTGAGTGTTTCAATAGAACTCTAAAAGAAAGAATGTTGCATCATTTTATGCAGAATAATACATACAAGTACTTAAACATTCTGCCTCACCCACTCAGCTCTTACAGCTCAACTAGGCATAGGATCACAGATGTTGCTCCCATTGATGTTACTGAGGAGAGTAAAGCTGAAATTGTCGAGAAGCTTTTCAGGAAATGTAATTATAGAGTAAAATTTAAATTGGGCCTGGTGACAAGGTAGGCATAAGCAGAGTCAAAACGACCTTTGAGAAGGGTTACACTCCTAATTGCAGTGATGAAGTTTTTGTGATTCACGAACAAAATGCTAGACATTATCTAGTATATATAGTAGAAGATCAGCTGGGAGAAGTCATACAGGGTGTTTTTTATGAGCCAGAATTACAGAAAGTTGATAAGATTACAGATGTGTGCATTATAGAAAAAATTATATGTAAAAAATGCTTGTAAAACTGAATACTTTGTCAAATGGGAGGGACATCCAGAGAAATTCAATAGTTGGGTGACCAATTTGATAAAACTATAGCTACAGTATGAAAACTAAACAATGATTTGCAGGTTAAAAATTTTTTACCTGTGCCAAATATTCCACTATATAAGCAACTTCAAAATTATTTTAATCATTTGATTAACTAGAATGGAGTCAAAAAAAGTTAAAGCTCCTCTGTGCTCAAAACTTGCTGAAGGCCATGTATCTCTTAATGATTGGTCTGTGTTATTTTTGTCAAAAGAACAGCTCTGTATGGGAGTGTTTCCAGATGTAGGGCAAAACATTCTTTACTATTGAAATGTGCCCAAAATGTCTAGAATACAATAAGGCATTGCATGAAGCTGGCACAGCTGTACTAAAGAAGCAGCTAGCTGATAGACAAGCCCTCATCTTCAAGCCTACAGTGAACTAGTGAAAAGTGATTTGCAAGTATTCTCGAATATTTTTCATGTTTATAAGTTGTAAATTTGCCTTAATCTTCAGTCTTCGAACTTTTCCTTCTACTGTTCAGTTGCTTTTTTAAAATATAGGGTATTTTTTTAATGTTGCCTAAGTATGGGCACTTTTCTTTCACTTTCATTCACCCGAATCTGATATTGACTAAGATATAACTCAATATTGCTGAATCATCACCCACTGGGTTTTGCCATGTGAGCTGATGTCTATGGGGGTGTTGAAAGATGCTGTTGCCAACAACCAAATTGTCCACCGCCACAAGTAATAGGATCTGCAATCCATTATCATTTATCTCACTATGTCCAAAATTTACCAATATTTCTTCCCAACCAGTCTGATCTGTGCCCATGTGTGCATTGAAGTCACCCCCATACATAATTAATTCCATTTTTGGGATCATGTTGAATCTGGTTATAAAATTTGTCCTTTCTTGTGTCAGCATTGTCCTCAGTCAGTGCACGAATAGATATTATATGCATTATGATTGTTCCATTGAACATGATAACAGCCAGATGCTCAGATATTGGTTGGAAAGCAAAGACACTTCCCACCACTTGTTTGTCTACCATAAAGTGAACTCCTGCTTCATGTTTCTCTCTACCAGAGTAGAATAGCATAATCATCTCATCAATGTTTGGGGGGGTTGATGGTCATTCTTCCAGATCCTTTAATTCTTAATTTGGATAATGTCGCAATTGATATCTTGCACTTTGCTAGCTCCACAGCAATGATTTCTTTTTGGCCCATGTGATGTCCTGTTCGGACATTCCACATGGCGATTCAAATTTCTTCTGCCATCATAATAAACTTGAGTCAACTTCTATCAGGGGTTACCTGACATGAAGTCGATTAGAGAATTGAGTCCTGTGCCTCAGGTTGTATGCTGGATGATCTCATGCACAAAATAGCTAAAAATAAGCACCTGAACATTCTTTTTACTCATGGATGTTATCACATGAATGTATCTGTGATACACATTGTTCAAAATGTTTTCTTGGAAGGTCTAAAAACATCTGGAATGAATGTAGAGTACATTGTTTTGATGGAAAATCCTGCAGATAGGCTCGAAGTAAAACACAGTTGTTTCCTGATAATGTAAAGTACTTTCTGGAGTCTTTTGAAGATGCCACATTTAAACCATACAGTTATATAATTATTGATCTTTCTCAAACAACATCAAATGAACTTAGACTCAGAGCTGATATTTTCTCAAAATTTTTCACAATATATGTGTCGAGAACATCAAAGTTGTCTATTCTTCAGTTGTAAAGTCAAAATGCCTTGTGATTATCTTAGACATAATATTGATTACATCAACGCTAAATGGAAGTAACATAAACCTATTATTAGCACTGCTGATTGTGAACTGAAACTTTGTTTGTGTGAATGTACACTCAAATTTCTGGAAGGCAATAAAAATTGACAAAAATACCTTAAATAAATTAAGTTCCCACAGGAGACATTTATGAGTTTTAGCAGATGAGAAAACAAGTCTCACCAAAAGATGACACATTCTAGAACAAAAAGATGGATTTTTGCCTGTATTGTTGGCACCAATCTTAGGAATAGCTGGACACCACACGACATTGGTCATGGGAAAGATATAGCAGCTAATGTAATGAATGCTTCGGATAAAGAAATGAATAAAATTTTAACTAATAAATCATTGCCCTCAGTGAAGAAGATAATCTTATACAATCAAGTGTTGCACAGACACAGTCAGGCTATGCAAAATCAAACCAGATCTTATGAGTTGATGGTTAGTGAACCTGTCACAGAATACCACATTTCTGATCTGGAAGAAATAATATGTAGGCAAGAAGAGCCAGACACAGCTGAAAGTGCAGTAGATGTTACCCCCAGAAAAGATGTGCTGTATGAAAAACTATGAACACCGTACCAAAAAAGTGGCATAGTCAAACTAAAATGTTATGTGATTATGCTAAAGATAATTCACACATGAAGTGGTCAGATAAAGGAGAAATGATTCTGAAAGGCACCAAAATAAGTGGAACCAACATTTTTGACTTGAATTCAGATGTGGCGAGAGTTATTCCCAGGCGTCAGTAAGCAATAGGGTTAGAATTGTTGGTAAAAAATTTCTTACAGGAGAATGTGCCTCGAGATCTTTTTGTAAATAAGTCCAGGTTAAATGTTGGAAGTGAAAGTGATGAAACATTTGCTTCCCCAAGTCAACCTGTAGATGGTAAAAAAAATTAAGGCACCCGAAAGCATTACACCAAGATCTAGATGGTTAGAACTTGAAAAAGTATAAAAGTTGTAATTTACAGCATTCTGCAAACTTATAAAGATGAGACAATACATTAATCCAGAAGATTATGCAACTTGGCTTCAGTAGTACACTGAACAAGCTGAATAAACTGGATGATTTCAAAGGCTTGAAAAGAACTCCTCATCAGCATGGAGGAGGTCTAGGAAGCTTCTTTAGATCATTATTCAGAATGGCCATTCCTGTTATTGAGTCAACTGCTGGCCATATTGGTAAGCAATCACTATTTCCAAAGGTGCACATATTGCTGGAGATTTAGTGAAAGGTTGATCTATAAAAGAATCTCTAGAAGAACATGGCTGAGCAGCACTCTGCAAGTTTGCCCACAAGTTCTTGACAGTGTTGGAATGGCTCTAGGAAAAGCAATGTTAAAAACATCAGTCAAGTACAAGGGGAATGGCTATAGCAGACTTAATTTTAAAAATGAACAGTGCTACTTCACCTTTGATTTTACACCTGATGAAGATAATAGTGGACATTGGGACTTGATTAGACATGGTTCCACAAGTATAGAATTTACGTTTGCTGATAAGATACCTGACACAGGTATAGAAGTTATTGTTTATGCAGAATTTGACAATTTGATTATGATCGATAAAAATAGACACATCTTCAATGACTATACTGCATGAATACCTCTGAAATCTACATCTTGATCCATGGAGATCAAGCTCTCAGACAAATCTTCAATGGGGTATTCCCTATGAACTGTTTACCACCTCTTGACACTGTACCGGCAGTATTGGTTGTAAATCAGGACAAGCAGGATGAACCTAGTTCACATTGGGTAGCTCTGTTTGTTGATAAAAAACACACATGTTGTTATTTTGACAGTTACGGCCTCGAACCACCTCAAGAGCTTAAGAATTACATCAAGACTATAGATACTTCTTACAAGTGCAATACCAAATGCATACAACAGTACTTGACTGTTATATGTTGTCAGTTATGTGTATACTTTCTTGTTTGGATGGTTGGACGTATAAGTATGAGAGATATTGCTGCTAGTTTGGAACAAAGCTATGCTGATGAATACGTCACTGGCTTCATCAACCCTCAAACCATAATCAGGAAGACTCAGATACCCACCAGAGCTGAGAAGGAAGAAACTGAATATAAATGCAAAATTAAGGGCCCTTAAAGTGGACACATACTCAGAACCTAAAACAGATATGTAAGAAATATAAAGTTAGATTGGTGACTACCAGCAAAGATACAATGCAAACACACATCAGCACAGTAGCTCCTACCTGGAAGAAAGAAGAAAAGCAGGGTGTAGTGTACAGCATACCAATGGAACCATGCCAGAAGGTCTACATTGGCAAAACAGGACAAACATTGAAAATAAGAACATTGGAACATAAAAATGCCCTGAAGTAGCACAAGGAAGAAAGAAGTGGGGTAGCTCAGCATTGTCTGGAGTGTTGATGTGCTCCAGCCTTTGAGAACACCAAGATATTAACTCATGAAAGCAACAACTTCAAGAGAAAAATCAGAGAGACAATGGAAATGGAAGCAGCAGGCCCTAGTAATGTAGGCATCAAAAGCATAGAAATTGGCCATATATGGAACTCAAGTTTAATCACATGTGCTATAGGCAAGGAAAACCACCACCCTACCCACCAACATATATAGAAAATCTAGCCATATGAAAATTGACCCAGATGGCCTAGAAGATAGTGCTCTTGACTCACAAACTCAAAGCTCACAGTTCAAACTTCACTCTAGTCAAAATTTGGTAAAAGTTTTAGAAAGCCTGAGGAAGGTAGTAGGATTACTGCTGTAACATTGCTTATCCATATTGTTCAGTTACATACGTTGTATTGTGATGTTATATCCTGTGTTATAAAAAAGTGTTTCACCATTTTTATGCAGTTGTACAGGCGGAAAAGCAGACAGCAAAAATGAGCTACTTTGTGAATCCATCTACCCTAATATGTGGTTTAATTTAATACCTAGTGATAGTGTAATAAATTTTTATGATACTCAGACCAATACTAGGCAACTACTAAAAGTACCTTCTATGACGTATGCATCTGTAACAGATTTAATTGAAGCCTTTCAACAATCTATCACATTGTTGAGGGAACAGGAAAAAGTTCCATATAATGCATTTATTGAATTTTCATATAGGAGATTAGCTCAGAGCAGTTGTCCTAAAAGTGAACTTGAAATCAAGGGCATAAAACTAAGTGATCCTTTACTCTGTCTGTTGGGCTTTGAGAAATCACATAGAATTAAATGCATCTGAAAAATTGAAAATTGCTTCTGCCCATCCAGCAGATATGAAGGATGGTTTCAAAACCATGTATGTTTATTGTAAGATCATTGAACAACAGATTGATGGTGATATTTTAGCTCCCCTCCTCTGTATTGTTAGTATAAAGAGAGCCTTTGGTGAAGTGAAATTATAGATAAGATATATATTGCTCCTCACTTCTTGCGTGTACTCATAAAATATATCGATTCTAAAATTTAAATTAGAATAGATCAAGACAAACCTACAAAATTTGTCACTGTAAAACTATTCTGAAGTTACACTTTGGAAAGCAAAGCTTATTCTGAAAATGCAAGTTCAAAATATTACTGTTACTGCGGAACATGGCCATTGACTCAATTTAGACTCACTTGCCAGAAAATTGGATGATTCGAAACTGACTATGGGAAATTTCAAGTTGCTAATTTGGTACCTCTAGGATACAAAATGTTGTCTACTATTGTACAAGAATGGCAAGCTCGTATGTGTGGGCATTAAGGCAATGCAGCAGGCTGAAAAGAGAATAGATTATGCCACAGAAATCCTGCTCAAATATGGCTATCAACTGAGACCCAGGAAATTTAAAATGTACAATGTTGTCAGGTCATATGCCATTAATCACTATATAAATGTCGAAGAATTCTATAATGCTCAGTGGGGTCAATGTATTCTCCTGAATTATTTCCTGCACTGAAATATACAACTAACAAACAGGGCTTATGTGCATTGATTTTCCATAATGGTAAAATTATTATTACAGGTGCCAAGACCTATGATGAACTGCAGAAGAACTTCAGAGTTAATTGTCAATTTTCAAAGATGATGAGCAAGTATAACTACATACTATGAACTGGTATAAACATATCAGGTCAATAGCTGAAACATTCATTCTTAGAAAAAAACCTTCATTCTTCATTCTTCCTTCTTCCACAGACAAGAAGAGTATACCATCCACGGCTATCATTTCAAATTTTTTGATCTATTTCTAATAATCGTGAAGCAGATTGATTCTCGTTTTTTGCCTTGAGTAAGAGAAAGATTTTGTTTATTTCTCATTTCCCTTGTCTCGTTTCTCAAGACAGCATTGACTATTTAAAAGCAACAATATGAGTCATTTCTCATTTTCAATGTTTATTTGGACTAAATAATAAACAAGCATGTAATGTCGTGGGTATGTTCTTCTGTTGCACTTTATGAACTGGATATATTTTTTACCCTTGACCTAATTTGCTAGAGGTCTATGACCTGATCCGATATTCTCTGGCCTGATATGTATCTACTACTGACTTCATTTTTTGATAAATTAGCCAAGTCAGGGACATGCCTATACTTACAATGTGTGTTGCTCGCCCAGCATGCTCGGAGGAGTAGAAAATTTTTCTACTATCCCAAGCTAGCCCAGGGAGCAAAATTTTTGTGCTCAGGATTCTGCTTGCTGAGCAAATATGGGCATCACTAATCAGCGGAATCCATATGCAGATGGGAATGGTGGATATGGTCTAATAGGCAGATGCAGATATGGATGGGGGATGGGGAATCCACATATCCACTGCCTACTCAGTGGATTGAAATAGTGGAATCCAAATTTTTGGGTGCCGAAAATGATGAAATATGGTCTCTTCAAGTCTAGAAGGTAGATATGCTAGGCAGATGGCAGATATTTTTTCCAAATTTTTCAGTGGTTTTGCTGGACTCCAAAATTTTTTAAGTGGATTTCAGAAGAAACCGCGAAACCGCATCCCACTCCACTATTTGACTAAACAGTGGAAAAATTTCGTGGATGTAGCAAATTAGATATGTCAGGATTGAATTTTTAATTTGGGACAAAATTATAATTTTAAATTTTGATTCAAGTTAAATTAGATTTTTAATTAAATTAAATTAAGTTTTAAATAAAATTAAATTTTGAATTGAATTAAATTTTAAATTGAATTAAATTTTAAATTGAATTAAATTTTAAATTGAATTAAATTTTAAATCGAATTGAATTTTAAATTGAATTAAATTTTGAATTTAATTAAATTTTAAATTGAATCAAATTACATTTTAAATTCAATCAAATTAAATTTAAAATTGAATCAAATTAAATTTTAAATTGAATCAAATTGAATTTTAAATTAAATTACACTATTCTAAATCAACTCAAATTAAGTTACATTTTTAAACCAAATTTTAAACTGAATTTTAAATTAAATCAGATTTTATGTTAAATTAGATTTTAAACGAAATCAGATTTTATGTTAAATTAAATCTTAAATTAAATCAAACTCTATATTAACTTAAATTTAAAATAAAATTTTAAATTAAAATTTTAAATCAAAATTTTGGATTAAAATTTTAAATTAAAATTTTAAATTAAAATTTTTAATTAAAATTTCAAACTAAATTTTTAATTAAGTTTTAAATTAAAATTTCAAACTAAATTTTAAATTAAATTTTAAATTAAATTTTAAATTAAATTTTAAATTATATTTTAAATTAAATTTTAAATTAAATTTTAAATTAAATTTTAAATTAAATTTTAAATTAAATTTTAAATTAAATTTTAAATTAAATTTTAAATTAAATTTTGAATTAAATTTTGAATTAAATTTTAACTTAAATCAAATTTAATATTAAATTACATTTTGAATCAAGTTTTATATGAAACTAAATTTTGAATCAAGTATTAAATTAAAATTTTAAAGTAAATTTTAAATCATATTTCAAATCAAATTTTGAATTAGATTTTGAAAAATCGAAAAATTACTAAATGATAATGAAAAAATTAAATTCAAAAAGTTAAAATAAGTTAAATTGAACTTTAAACTAAACTATAAAGTAAACTTTAAATATAAAAGTTAACTAAATGTTAAAAATAAGTCACTCAATTAATCTTAGGTATGAAGGCATATTTTCCAGCATACTGAATGATCCTACTCTGAGAGAGAGCTTCATTTTCAGCATTTGACCATAATCCAGTCAACAGAAAACCCAATAAATGATGACAAAATGAACGTTTTCTAGCTGCATATATGTTGGGCACCCTGCTGCTGGCAAATTCGTGATTGGGAAGTCGACATGCAAATCGAAAAAGTGGAGGACCAGCAGGGCAGACATTTGCATAGCAACGGAGCCCCACAGAAAGACAGAAGTGATGATGATTAGTCATTGTCAGTATTACTATATTTTTCTTGGTTTTATGCTGGCGTCCACCAATAAAACCTTTCACAAGCATCTACGCCTTAATTTACATAAACTATTTAGTGGTGCATCCACATTCTTTTTAATATTTGTTGCTTGCTGACGTGAAGCGAAAGGAAGACCTTTAAAGGGATCCTACAAGTAAGTTATCTCCTGAGAAGTCTTTTCCTTCTGGGAGACTGCGAGGAGCCGTTGTGAGGCCCCTTATTAAAGGTAAGTTAATAATTGTTGTTGCATAGTCTGGGGGACCGAACTGTTGCGCCATATCCGAGGCTTGGCCAAGGAATATCTTTAACTAGTTCAGTCAGACCAAACCTATTCTTTCTTTAATCCCTAAGGAAAGACCTGCACAACATATATAAAAAACCATTATTTTTGCACCAAAATTAAGTGAGGATTTAGGTATCACCATAATGACATTTTCTGTCTTTTTCTTGTTTTTTCTTTTTCTTATTGTTATTTAAGGAGCCATAAAAGCATACAAAATTATGAAAAATTACTTATCCGCATATCCACTGAAATTCCGCCATTCAGACATTTAGACATCCGCCGTTTAGACATTAGACATGATGCGGATGGTGGATGCGGATCCATGCTGTTCTTCAAAATCCGCCTTTTAGACGTATATATTCGCCGAAAGTTTCCGACTCGAACAATCGACCAAAAAATTGGGGGAAAATGTCGCCATCCGCCAAGCATATCTGCTTTTTAGACTTAAAAAAGCCAGATTCGGCATCTGCTGATTAGACCGAAATAGCCACAAAAAAGAGCAGATTCCACATCCGCCATCCGTATTTGTATCCACTGATTAGATCATATCTGCTATCCGCATCCACATTAGTAATACCCGCAAATACTTGCTTGACGAGCATCCGAGCACAGCTCCGAGCAGAAGTATGAACGGGGCTTTACTCTCATGGTCAATTACGTTTGTCTTCATACTCTATTTCGCACAGTTTTTTCTGGCAATTTTACACTACGGACTTTTTAAATACAGTTATTTGTCCCAATATTACTCAGTTCTGCTGAAGAATGCCGTGAATCTGAAATTATGTTAATACATTACTTATTACTAATTATCGTTTCTCAAATGCTAATTAATTTTGGTGATGCTAAAGACAGTGCCATATGTCGCTCTCGAACTTATACGTGTTTCGCTTGCATGGAAAAGCCCGGTGGAATGTCAATGACCGTGGCATCTAGGTAATTCTTTTAACTCATTTCAGCTCATCGGAGTCCTTATGAATAGAAGTTACGTTTTTCACCATTGAATACACTTCAGGTTAGTCAGAGAATTCTCTACGAGTCCCGGTTCATACTTCTGCTCGTTGATCACGTTCGAAGCTGTGCTCGGAGATTCTCGGCAAACACAGCTCCTAGCAAGCTGCTCGGCGAGCAAAACCCCGAGCACAAAAAATTTGCTTTATGGCCCACTTTATGGTCCATCGAATTTTTTGTTTTCGTCTAAGGTCTATCTGAACAAACAATTTTTTTCCTCTCGGCGCTGTTCTATTTGCCGACCGAGAGCATCCTCTAAGAGCAGGCGTATACGCTTTGCTCTATTTGATTGCTCGAGCAGTTCTCGGAGCAGACCTCGAGTGAAGTATAAGTATGAACATAAACAGTATGATAAGTATAAACACACCTTTACACCTTGAAAAACTAGCTAGCATACATTGCCTATACACGCTGGATATACCTTACACGTTAGAAAACTTGAAAAAAGTTTGATAGGCCATAAATTGCATAATTACTAATTTTAGTATCATCAAATTCAAGTATATTCAGTTAGTTTACACTGTCTAAGGAACAAAGGCTTGAAAAGTGAAAATCGAAATTCGGATCTTGATCGACTCTGAAACTATTTTCAAGATTCATCATTGTGCGTCCAGTGTATCTGACGATGGGAATCACAAAATTTGCGGGCAAATCCTTGATATAAAATACATTTTCATTTTACAGTGAAGTCTTTCTTGAAGGATATGGTTGAAAAACAGAGCGTTCAAGAAATAACCAACTATTGAACCTGTTACAGTGAACACTAGATATGCTAAGATTATATTCGATGCCAAAATTATTCAAGTTTTATGCGTAAAGGTGCAAACGGTGTCCGATTTACACTGATTTCAATGAAAGGAAAATTATCATTCCAAATTACTATTATTTGTATCATTAAATAATGCGTAAACGTGAAGTCATAGCGCAAATCTGCACTGGTTGTAGTTTACTGTTGATGAGCTTCAATCACAAATTACTTTTTCTAGTAATACTTTGTTTATTTGATCATCTTCTATTGTTTACTGTGAGATTTATTTCTCTCAATCTTTTACATGCAGACGCTGTTCAAATGAATTTAATAACAGTATGTTGGCGTTCGATGACGAAATTTTGGATTCAAAGGCCTTATACGGCGCCAGTGGTTTCGATGACGGGAATTCGAACGAACCGAAATTTTGCCATTCGAAGGATCTTTTGTGGACTGGATTTTTGTATGTGAACAACACTTGGTGGTTTCGCGACCATTGGAACCAGCGAATGATCGAATCTTTTTCATTTTACAACGCAAAGTACGCATTGCGGAAGTACCTCTGGAATTCTACGACTAATGAAAACGAATTCATTAAAATTGATAAAATGTCAGCCGAAATGTACGAAAAAGAATATGCCGAAGTGAGGACAGTTGGTGGTTTTTATTATTTATGCTTGTAACCGAAAGTGAGCAATCAGAAAAGTTTTGACTATGCGAGTTGACTATTCTGCCTAAAGTCAAATTTGAAGTGTATAATTTCTGTGCCAAATTTTGCAGTAAATGATTTCAACACGGAAAAAAATGTTGAGATCATTAATCCAAAATTTGACGCGCACTTTTCGCGAAGTGTAAATTTTTATTCTGCAGAAAAGATGTTAAATTTTTTCCTGACAACGGGGAGATTTGAAATTTTAGAAACAACATCATGCCTGTCCATTGATTTGGATCATATAACTTGATGATGTTTGACGATTTGACTAGTTTATTCAAAAAAGTTATTAACTTATTACGTTGGCGGTCGACGAAAAAATTTTTCTCATCCATTACAGTAATAGGTCCACCGTGTTGACTCGATTTCATCGGTTTGCTGTATTGTTGTTTCAAATTAAATAGGAAATAGTCCACAGTCATTCGTGACAGATTTCTCTCAAAAGTTTGTCACAAAAAACTTTGCAGACCAAGGAATTGTTTTGAATTCTGAATCAACACAGTTTATAAATTACAAGCTTCGAGGAGAGGTGATTCCTTTTTTTCGAGACACACTGTATAACTTTCGTAGAATAACGTACATATTCCTTCTGAGCAGGAAATTTTATGCGGCGCTATATCGTTGACCAAAAAACTGCTTTTACCCATGCGATGCGACGAAAGTACGAAAGTGACCGGCGCCATATGTTCGTCGGACATTTCACGTTGCGTGCGAGGTTATGGCGAAAATTACGGCCAGAATTGTACAGTACGTCAACGCGGTCGTAAATCTAAACCTTTGCGAGTTTACTGTAAAAGAAGAGCGGACGTTGACGAAACTGGCGTTGCCACCGCCGGCGTTCATATTTCACATGATCGACCTTGCAATTATAGCAAAAATGCGTTACGGTTAAGGTAAGAATTACAGTAAAATAAATTTGTCATACAAATTATCGACAATGCATCGTCTGTGACGGACATTGAATGTTACATCTTACATTTATCTCCCTGACTACTATACTGCTGACCTCAAAACTTGAAGAGTGAAAGAGAAAGCTTCTGTTTGACATTGTTCAGTACATCACAAACATTTATATTTTCTCAGTAAACAATAATTAGAATTAACCACGATTTTCGATTCATGATAGCTACAGTGTGATCGGGTTTCATTTCGAAACAGTGTTAGAGTTACTCATCTCTCATGAGGGTAGTTTAAATTTGACTGTAACTTTTTTCATGTTTTGAGCAACCCATGGTCTATTCTTTGCTAAATGAGCTTCGGCGCGCACAGAAAAATGTTCATGAATGAAAAATGTTATTTCTTTCCCAAATTGACTGTAACTGTTAGGTGAAAGAGAAAAACACACGGTGCATGGTTTGTTGTCTGCTCACACGGATTATTTTGCTTCTGAGGCTCATTTGAAAATGAATAGACTATAGCTTTGGGAACGTTTGAAAATTGCGGTTTGCTTGCATGCAGAAGCGGTTTGCATGCGTGCAGAAGCAGAAGTTGATATGTGGGTCATGATCTCTTACAGATTATTTTAACCTCAGTAGATTTGACCTTACCCGAGATCGTATTTCGAAGCAAATTTGAAACTTTCCTATATTTTTTAGAAAATTGTATCCCTGGTCCCTAGCAAAGTCTCTATTTTGTGATTGCATGTCATACAAGGCGTAATGATTGAAATGAATCCTCGATGAATTTCGTCACTGTTTGCTAAAGTCAGACGAATTAGCCAGATTCAACGACAGTGTTTCCTAAATGCAACAATTATTGCGGTCTATCATTTTCTATTGAGTCTAGAAAAGTAAAATAATCCATAGAAATCGGTGAGCAGCTAGCTAGTTCTCTTGAAATGCTTGTACAAAGTCTGGTTCTCTTGAAATGTTTGTAAATAATACCAGTGGAAAGCAAGCTTTATTTTATATTTTTCCAACTTTCTGCTGAACTACATGTCACACATGACTGAAAATTTCTGAGGTTACTCGACTAGCCTTCAATTCATCAATATCTTTTGAGAAAAAGTCACCGTAAAAATTTGGTGTGAATGATTTTGACGACAGTGCAAGTTTTTGCCCCGGTTTATAAGCATTTTATAAAAAACAGACTATAACTGTTACAGTCAACTCGAGAAAAAATGTGTCCATAGATCACGGCTGTTTATTATTTGCATGAACATTCTACCACACGTCCTGGCTCATTTGGAAAAAACAGACTACAGTATTATATGTGAATTCAATTCATTTTCGCTTGGAGATAGCATAGGTTCTCTTGTACTGATATCATGATTTGGATGCTCAGAAACAGACTCTCCGTGATTTTACACAACATGTGAACATCACAGAAAATTTTTTGCAAGATGAATCAGAAAAAACACATCCACATATTTTGCTGAATGAATTTTGTTGTACATAGACTTTTGGTAAGTTTTTATGTTTAATTTGAACGAATCACAATCGAATGATAGAAATTTTTATACTAGAGAATTTGATGTGATTTCCGTAATGCTCATTTTTCGAACAGTACGTTTATTCTTACCTTTCCGAAAAATATTTGCTTTGTAGATTTTTTGGCTTTTGTTCAGCATTGGACTTACTCAATTCATGATCACTTGGACTTTAAAATAATCCTGATAATACAAAACGTTCTTGCCTATGGGATACAAGATACTGGATTGAAATAGTTAAGATGCGTCGGGAAGGAAAATATGATTCAGAAAACGCTCGACGCACTCAGTCTGCTCATTTCAAGGTGGGGGCTCTGCGTAAGATTTTTTCGAAATAGCAATGAATCTTAATTTTGATCATAATTGCTTTCAGAATTTTTGTGACTGCAGTAAAGTATCGATTTGTTGGAATCCTGCGCCTGCCACGCAGGACTCACTTCAAAAGAAACAGCTAATATAGAAATCTTCTCTTATCGGTAGGAAATCGCACACCGACCAAAATAATTTGCTCTGTTACCCGAAATTTCATACACGAAATGTGTGGCGATGCCTTTTTAGATTGTTCAGTGTGAAAAATATTGACCGAAACTTTTGGACAGTTGATACATTCAGGCAGGATCTGAGAAATGCTAAGAAATAGAAAAACTGTGCGCGCCTCTTAAGGCCAGCGCATCAGAAACAAAAAATGACTTTTCACTTTCAGAATCGTTCAGTCCTATGGTTGTGTACCACTAAAACGGTATAAAAATTTGTTTTTCCTGTAATAGTCGCGCGTCTCTGAAAACAAAAATCATACTGTAAATTTTTGAAAAGGTCGCGTCGGGGAAAACGGGAAGTCATACTGTAGGTTTTTGGTTTACGGCTTGGTCGCGCGCCTTGGAAAACGAAAGCTGCTGTAGATCCTTGGATTATGTTAATCTCCCAATATTATTTATGTATTCGGATTGTAGTTTAAAAAGTTGCATATTTAATTTTTGAGCATATCGTATATATTTTTTTGATTTGTTAAGAGACAATGTCTGAGAGAATTCAGCTTCTTATACAGAGAGTTGTGATAAGTAAAAAATTAAACCTACCTGGAAATTACATATTTGGTCTAACTTGATGCGCTAGAACCGAAAATGATATTAATTTCGTTTGAAAATCGAAACTCACATAGCTACTGTAAGACGAAAGTTGAAAATTTTCGATTTTTTCAATTTTTGACATACACTTCTTTTAACTTTTGCAAGTTTAGTTACGTCAGACATCGTATTCTAAAAATTTACCCAATGTTATGCCAATGGATAGAGCACAATTCACTGTGGGATTCATTAGTGTAAAGTGCTTATTAGGAATACAGTGGTGCTTGAAACATCAAATTTTGACAGCAAAAATCGTCATTTTTTTCCAAAAATCACCATACATACTGCTAAAGCTCTGGAGGACCAAAACATTCTCTATACAATAGATAGCTTACAATGTCTTCTACCTGCTGACAAAAAATTACGGAAATTCATGTACTGCTAGAGGGTCACACAACCTGAAGTTTGAACACTATCATATAATTGTATTTTCTGGAAGTTCCGACCTCCACTGTGGAACTACTGGAGCTTGATAAATTTTAAAAATGAGACAGTAATACAAGTTTCGTATGGTGAACATTAATATAATTCCTAATCTCATAAAAAATTAAATTTGCGGGGCTATAGTATCCCAAACTATGGAATTTTTACATTTTTTAGCATTTTTCTGTCTATTTAGTGACTTGAGATATATCGGCCTAGGCATTTAGCAATTTCATATTGGTTGTGTAACTGATACAGAATACAATGCTCTATAATGTAGTATGAAAATGTTTTCCGAATTTCGCTATTTACACTTTTTAGGAAGTTTTAAAATGTCAAAAATCAGCCCATAAAAATGGTGAAAATTCAGGTTTCTCTCCACCAAAATGACTATTGTACTGCTGAAGCCAAAAGCACCTAAAATTTCCCTATACAGTGGACATATTATGATTTCTGCTAGTTTCATACAAAAAAATTTCCACAGTTTGTGTACATTGAATCTGTAAAAATCTACTACGGTTGATAATTTTTAATTTTGAATTCTTACTCAATAAATATTTACTTTTCTCAAAATTTCATGTTCCAGTTAAGATGATAGGGAATTATTGAAACTTTGAACACAAATGGAAAAACAAAGCGTCACAAACTTTCAAAGATATCAGTTTGGAGCAATTCACTTTCCATCTGCAAATTCGGGTCATATAGTGCTGGGTCGTTCATGGCTTCAGCTTCATCTTCTTCACACAAACTGTCTGCTTCAGCATGATCATAGTATGTTCTTTGGTCTTCACAACAGGGACTTGCTTCTTGTGACCAAGAGCTTGCAATTCATCCTTGGAAAACTGTCCATTTTTGTGCATCAGCCTGGATATCATTTCAGCATCAAGTTTTTGTTTGAGACTGATTCCTTCATCAAATTTGCTCAGTAGAAACTGCTTCAGCTTTCCTATGCCCATTTCACATTTTCTTTGACTTTTGAGTGCCGATCCTTTTTCTATAATATTTGTTCTATCTGCAGCGTAGAAAACTTGTAATGTTTGTTGAAGATCTGGAAGTAATCGCATCAAACGGGCTGCTTACAGTTTCGTACTATATGCATTTATAGCAGTGTCTCTAAAGCTGACTCTTTGTGGTATCAGTTGATGACTACAGATAAGTAGATACTGGAGTAAGTTACCATGTTTGAGGAAGACTCGACACATCATTCTTCTGGGCAATCAAAGCTACTGTTCTCACATTGTGGATTTTCATCCTCCATATAATCTTTGAAGTTGAAAGATGTCACTCTTTGATCAGTATCCTCTGCTGGCTGCAGTACTCCCCTTCCTTCCATCATCCATTGACTGCCACATGCTTGAATCACCAGATGAGGCAAGTTTCCTATCTTTTTGGTGAACAACATGTATCACAGCAAATCCTGGAAACTGGACATCTTTGGAACTAGTTTCTTCAAGGGAAAATAAGAGGCCAGAACCGATCTGGTGAGCACGCCATGCACAACGGTCGATGTCGAAATTGAAGTTGAAGTAGGAGCTTATTCTTGGCAGTAGTTGAATTTTCATTACCTTGAGAGGATAATTGAGTCAACTTTGGACAAAGGTTGCACCCATGACCCCATCAAAAGTTGTTGCATATTGAACAAATTCTCTTGAGTTGGTGCAATTACTATTTTGATTTGTGAACAGCCGAACTTGCTGCCTCACCAGTGCTGCAATATGATCACAGAGTCCTTTGCTAAACTGAGGTTCAGAAAAATCCCATCATGTAACTGCCAAGCTCATTTTTTGAGATTACACGCATGGAGCCTAAGTGTTGGATCCATGATAGCAACCAGCATTGTCTGAACAGATGCCCAATCAATGTTTGGAAGTTCTTGTTTGACTCGCAGTATTGTATCGCTGATGATTACAATGACTGCGTCACTATCTTGTGATAGTGGATCAAATACATGTATGTAAGTCCTCGAGTGGAGTTCTCCGCTGAAATTAGCTAGGATGTATGTAATATGCCAAGGTGTTCCTACAGCCACTGATTGGTAGAAATTTCATAGCATAGTCTAGCTGCATGAATATTTCATCATCCTGTGAGCAAGTAATCAAATCACCCCGAGCCATATCTTGGTGCACTGCATGGAGAAATTTTTTTTACACAACTAGCAGACATCGTAATATATCCACTGTATAGGGAAAATTTGGGTGCTTTTGGCCTCAGCAGTACATGTAGTCATTTTGATGGAGAGAAACCTGCATTTTCACCATTTTTATGGTCTGATTTTTGACATTTTAAAACTTCCTAAAAAGTGTAAACAGCAAAATTCTGAAATATTTTCGTACTACATTATAGAGCATTGTATTCTGTATCAGTTACACAGTCAATAATGAAATTGCTGACCTAAGTCAATATATCTCAAGTCACATAAATAGACAAAAAAATGCTAAAAAATGTAAAAATTCCAAAGTTTAGGATACTGTAGCCCTGTTAATTTTATTTTTTATGAGTTTAGGAATTCTATTAATGTTCACCATACGAAACTTGTATTACTGTCTTATTTTTAAAATTTATCAAGCCCCAGTAGTTCCACAGTGGACATCGGAACTCCCAGAAAATACAATTATAAGATAGTGTTCAAACTTCGGGTTGTGCGACCCTCTAAAGGGTCATTTATACTTGCCTTTTTCAACGGAA
The DNA here is from genome assembly GCA_963922205.1 of Romanomermis culicivorax. Classification (NCBI taxonomy): domain Eukaryota; kingdom Metazoa; phylum Nematoda; class Enoplea; order Mermithida; family Mermithidae; genus Romanomermis; species Romanomermis culicivorax. Next base: position 3,188 of record CAWUHX010000018.1, on the reverse strand, counting down.
CGGAACGGAACCGATCGCCAACACCTCGAAACGTTCAGCCTGAAAATCAACTTTCGATCACAAAGGATAACTGCAATTTTCTAGAAAATGACCGACGGTAACCTCCAACCGAACGGAACGGAACGAAAATTTCCCTTTCGTTCGGTAACTTTGTGTCGATTGCATTCCGTTCCGTTCCGATCCGCCGAAGAAGGCAAGTATAAATGACCCTTAACAGTACATGAATTTCCCTAATTTTTTGTCAGCAGTTAGAAGACGTCGTAATCTATCTGTTGTATAGGGAATTTCTTGGTCGTCCAGAGCTTTAGCAGTATGTTTGGTGATTTTTGGGAAAAAATGACAGTTTTTGCTGTCAAAATTTTATGCTTCAAGCACTTTACAGTTTACACTAATGAATCCATTGGCATAAAAGGGCGTAAATTTTTAGAACACGATGTCTGAGGTACCTAAACTTGCAAAAGTTGAAAGAAGTGTATGTCAAATATCGAAAAAATCGAAAATTTTCAACTTTCGTCTTACTGTAGCTATGTTAGTTGTGATTTTCAGACGAAATGAATGTCATTTTCGTTCCCAGCGCATTAATTTACACCAAATATGTATTTTCAGGTAGAGTTAATTTTTTACTCATCACAATAAAGCTGAATCCTCTCAGAAATTGTGTCTTAAGATTTAATCAAAAGGTGCACAAAAGTAAAATTTTACGGCGCTGTAAGGACGCAAGGACATTAGGACGCAGGACAGTCAGAGGAAGGACAATAGGATGCCGATGGTAGAACGCACCTTAGGACGCAGGCATTATGGATATTAGGACACTGGACACTGGTACGCAAGGACATTTGGACGCAGGACACTAGGACATAGGATAGTAAGACACAGGACAAGGACGCAGGAATCACTACTCAGACATTAGACAGCAGAGCTGACACCAATGGCTTACGCTCAGACTCAGGCCACATGTTCTTGGGGTTTTCGTGACCGCAGACAGAGCCCTGGCTGTCCACCCCGGCGGAATGTTGACTGACCCCACAGAATTTCCATCTTTTCGAAAATTTCTGAATTGAAAAAACTTCCCAAAAAAAACAAAATATCATAAAATTGCCCAAAATTATAGTTTCTGTGCATTGAAAGTCACAAAATTGCTCAAATCAATAAATTTTTGGAATTTGAATTCTTTTGGGGAAATTTTTTGTGAAAATCTTGGAATGTTTTGGGAGACTTTTTCAGCTGTAAATTAAAGAGCATGTTGGAAATCGTAGTTAAAAAGTATTGTGATTATTTTTGGCCGATCAAAAACTTCGAAATTGTGGCGGGGGTCCTTGAAATCTGAGGAAGGGAATAGTCGAACCTTAGATTAGGGTGCCTCACCAATTCTCTTCGTACGTGTATGAAGCAGGGATTTTTTTCCGCACAGTGCGGATTTTTTTGGGGTCGCGCGGAAAATTTTTGGAGAGTTTTCCGCAATTTTTTAATGTTTTTATTGGTTTTTAATGGTAGTGCGGAAATTTTTCTGGCCGATTTCCGCAAGATGCGAAACGACCGGTGCGGAAAAAAACCCTGGTATGAAGGGTTTCTTCGTTCTAATTTCCTTGCATCCGAATGTCTTGCGTGTCCCCGCGTCTTAATGTGTGCACCCCGACAACTTTGAGTCCTAATGTACTGCGTGCTAATGTCCTTGCGTCCTAACATCCTGCATCCTAATATCTTTGAGTCCCAACGTCCTGCGAGCTAATATCCTTGCGTCATAATTTCTGCGTCTTAGTGTCTTGCCTCCTAATATTCTTACGTCATAATGTCAATAACGTCCTATGTCCTCGCGTACTATTTTCTTACGTCCTAACAGCATAGCGCCGCAAAATTTTACTTTTGTGCACCTTTTGATTGAATCATCACAAATATAAAAACATAAGATATGAATGTCATTTAATTAGTCACTAATTAAATACACAAACTTTTTAAAGTACAGTCTGAAAACATAGGGCCAAACTTTCTAAAAATATAATGAGTGATCAACATAATCCGAGGACCTACAGTAGTTTTCGTTTTCCAAGACGCACGATCAAGCCGTAAACCAAAAATCTACAATATGACATTTCGTTTTCAGAGACGCGCAACCGTTTAAAAAATCGAAAATTAACCGTACGATTTTCGTCTTCAAGGATGCGCGACCGCACCAGAAATAGAAAATCGGCGGTATTTTTGTTTTCAGGAACGCGCGACCATTACAAAAACGGGAGGAAAACATTTTCTTGTCGTTTTATTTGTGAAACAACCATAGGGCTGCACGATTTCGAAAGCGAAAAGTCGTTTTTCGTTTCTGCTGCGCAGCTAAAAGTGGCGCACTAAGAGGCACGCACAAAAAAACATTAGTTTTCGCTAATCACTCATCCTTTTTAGACAGAGATGGTTTAACAGATCTTGACGACACTCACCTATCTCATGGAAAGCTGACATTTGGAATACAAGTAGCATTGTCTCAGAAAAAATTTTTTTGCAAATGTTTTTGCAAGAAATGTAATTTAGGTTATATTCACAGGTTTTCAGTTCAACAACAAATTAACCAGCATTTTATGAATCTGAATATGAATCAGCAACGGTCATTCTGTGAACTTTTCGGTTACAGTAATTTTTCTTCATCAAACAACTCTTCTCAGGACATCGGCATTTTCTAGATGTTCGGATGACGCAACAAAATGCCACCACAAAACCGACATGTCTTTACCGCGGATCACGATTTTGTCTTTGTCGCTGATGGCCGTGGCAGTTTTGTGTGTTTCATTTTTGGCTGCCAATTTATTTTGGGGCAGTTTGAAAAATCTGTTGCTGATTTCCACCGCACACCGGTTCATAGATCGTCGAGAGTATGGTAGAATGATCGACATGTCAACCGTGATACAAAATTCGTAAACATCTTTATTCAAATATGGTTACAATTTTGGAGAATATGGATTAAAATTCTTCATATAATGTTTTTTTTTCATTTCAAAATGCCTGAGACATGGGCAACCTTTAGCACCTGGACATATGGATATCCTGAATTGTATGTCAAGTCTAAACGTGCAAATTTTATTATACTCGTAGTCTGTTTTTCTCGAAATTATTCTAAATACTGAAAACGAAAAGCAAGTTCTACTCCATGCTTTTACGATTTTCTGTTAAGCCATGTCAGGTAGGATTGGAAATTTATGAGC